>CM012443.1:2505374-3705374 GCA_003999625.1 Oryzias javanicus
TTTAGTTGTTTTTTTTATTTGATAACCATAACTCTTCAGGCTAAAGTAGTAAAATGCTAACCACAGTTTTTTTTTCTTCTCAAACATTTTGCTTTCTTTACTTGTTTACTTGATTATTTTGTTTAAATTCATAGCTGAGATTTTTCCTTTTATCTTGGTTCAATATTCCATTTTTTTTGTAGTAGTAGCCTGTTTTGAGTTAATTTTCATACATTTGATGTTGAAATGCACGCTATTTGAATTTGACATTAGATTATTTGATTACCTGTTTTTTTTTAATTATCATTGGTTTAATTAAAAAACCCACTTATTTAAATGAAATTAAAGTGCACTAGATCTTGAAATGAAACCTTTGAACTAAATAGAATTATTTATATAAATTTGAACTGGATATTTAATTTTTGTCTTTCTTCAAACGTATATTTGAGTTAATCTTTATATTTGTTTAATTATTAGCTTCACAGTAGTTAAACTGTTTATGACTCTCATTTATTTTTTTTTACAGACTTATTTTAGGTCAGGGGCCCGTTTCAAGAAACAGGTTCAACAAATTTAGAGTTGAAACCTGAACTTAGAGTCACTGGACTCAAAATTCTCAAACTTAGAGTTTTCAGTTTCAGAACAGCTGAAAATGTTTGATTCAATCAACTTGAAGTTGTTGGAACCAGAATCAGGTGCGAGCGTCGCGAGCATTAAAAGCGCTGATCAATGGAGCAAAGACAGCACGATTCACCATGGAAACGGGAACAAACACCTGAGACTTCCGGTGACGGAAATTGATAAGTTCCTACAAGCATATGCAAACTACAAGAACATTTTCAGCAAGAAAATAAACACAGCTGCAGCGGTAAATCAGAGAGAAAATCTCTGCAGAGTTAATGCATACGTCTACATTTGAATCATTTCAAATAAAGAATAAATAATATCAGGAAGGTTATTTTGTCACTTGTTAAGTAAGGAATGGTTCTTGATCTGTTAATAATTTAACCAGTCATCTCCGTAATCGCATGAATGACCGTTTTCCTCAACCCCCACCCCCACACACAACACATACACACACGGATATCACTGTACGCTAAAAAGAAACACTGTAGCTGCCTGAGATATGTTAAAAATAAACATTTACTTAAATGTAATTCTCAAGACTTAAAAAATATTCGCTGAAAAGGGTTTTTTTTTCCCATAAAAGTCATATACCAGAGCCGGGAATCGAACTTGAGATGTCAGCACCGTTGCTGACAACTGAGTAAATACTTGTCGTATACAGTTGTGTTAAGAGTTGAAACCGGTTCCATGTGTTTGAAATTTAAAGATTTCCATTGTTCAGGGTTTCAAATGATGAAAATAAAACTCTTTATTTTTAATAGCAAATCCCTGGAATAACTCTTTATATTTATAATGTCGCTCAAATAAAAATGAATCGTAGAAACTGCATCAATCGACTAGTGTCCTCAAATCCTCTCCCCACATAAATAACATTTCCTCTGGATTAATCCCGCCTCCTCTCTACATGATCCTCTATGATTGGACATGTCATTTTGGTTTCTGCTGGTGGAAACGTGACGTCTCTAATGTGAATGTTCTCTAAATATTAATGAAGAACTCAGATTTGAACATCTCTCACTTTAAAAAGGGGCGGAGACCGCAGAGAACTCTAAGTTTCCTGAAGAAAACCTGCTCCAGACCAGGTTTCGTTCACAGACTCAGTTGCTACAGTGATTGATTCTGAGATCAGCTTAACCCGCTTCTTGAAACGGGCTTGGTTTCACCCACTTTCACGGGTTTGAGTTATCTCTCTTTCTGAAACCGAAGTGTTTCAGAAAGAGAGTTTTGCTGAATTTGGAGTTCAAGAACTCAGAGTTCCAACAAAACCTGCTTCTTGAAACGGGCCCCTGGTTTTTTGTGTTGGTTTATTCTTCTGATGACTCCACTTGATGGCGACCTACCCAACCTGAATCGAGCTGGACCATAATTATGTCAAATCTACAATAAAGCTCATTGGATTGAGCTCAACACATCATCATCATCATCATCATCACACCCACTGCAGTGTAAGTCTCAAGACTTATGACCTTGGACAATTCAACAACTTTTCCATCATCCCTCACAACCTTCCTCCTTAGCCTTCAATTCCTGTTTTGTATATGTTTTGTTGTATTTACTACCATCAATACAATCGATTGGACTTTTACAAGTCTTTGTGTTTTATTCACGCACCTTTGGCTCCTAGAGATGTATCCTTTTCTGTTGATGTCAGCGCACCTAGCCCAATCTAAACAGCGTGTTACACTTGATTAACTTGATTTGCAGAAAAAATATCCTGAAAAAAGTTTGAATTATCATAAAGATGATAAAAAGAGTTCCGACCAATAGAAAGACTGAGTAACAGCTGTTTTTTTTTTCTCTATTGAAGTCTATGGGATTTTAGATTCTTGGCGCCAGCACGTACTTCCTGTTTGGGGGAGGAGCCACTCAATGAACCTTATCTCTCAGCTGATTGAATCATTTTTCTGATTATCAAAAATGTAATCTTTTAGCACTTACTTTTAGTTTGAATTTCAAATTTGGATTTTAAACTATTGATGCATATTTTCATGATTAATAATGGTCTAGATTAGAAACTAGCCTTGATAAATTTCATGTCTGCAAATGTGCTGATCTCCATAAGTTTACCTTGAAAAAGAGCTGTTTGCATTGATTCAAGCTGCAGATTACAATGAAAAAAATGCACATTTAATCACTGAAGTGTCAAATAAAAAATCATTTAAAAAATGTAAAATATACTCTCAAAATTCTCAATATTTTTTTACGTATATTATCTGTAAGTAAGGGATCTATTTGAAATGTTGAAATGCTCCTTCAGTCACACCCTAATGCAGCGTTCCTCCGCCCTGAAGCTCCGCCTCCACCTGTTTCTGCTGGAATGGATTTCCTGCTGTTCATGGACTAAAGTGTCTTTGTTTATGTTCTCATTTCCTTCATGTTGTCTGTATTTTGTCTCCATTCTTTGCATCATCAAACCGCTGACACACAGACTTTTTTTTTTTTTTTTCCTGGTGGGGGTTGGTTGCCACAAAATTTCCAGGCCACTAAGGGGTGCTGCTGTAGCAACATAATGATTTTGAAGAGTCCAGTTCAGGAGCAGCAAGTTCACAGACAAAACAAAGACAGAAATGCTGCTCCAGGGGTTTCTAAGGAGTCAGACGTGCTAACATGTGTGAGGGTTGTGGGTATTGATGCAGAAATGAAGTGTATTATTAAATCAAAAACTTCTGAATAAGGCATTTTTTGTTCAAAAAAGAAAAAAAAAAGGCAAAGCAAAACAAAGCTCTCTCTGATGGATCCAACAACAGCAAACAGAATTTGCAAAAGAGTTTCTCAGGTTCTACTCAGTTCACAGATCTCAGTTTTTCTCTGGAACTTTGAGCAGGTTTTTAAAACTTAAACTTCTTTTTTTTTTCCGTAATTTTCAATAACAAGTCTCAAATAATTCCTAGTTTTATTTCATTTCAAGCAAGAAACAACTGATGAAGCTTTTTTAAAACATAAACTGTAATGTTAAAGCCTCACACTGATCACATTTTTCAAAGCGTTTCTAGTGGTTTTTTTATTTCAACCGTTCTGTTTTAACCAAATGAAAAATTATTTTCTGAGACAGTTTCTGCCTCTAAGTTGTGGGCTATTTCAGGAAGCAAACCCACCCCCTTTCCCCTCCACTTAGCTGAGAGCTCTCTGTTTACATGCTCTCCCATTAACTCAAGCCTCGTTTCACTGAAAGTGATGACGACATTAGAAAGCACCAATATAGCGATCACTTAAGCTAACATTTCCAACGTTTGTAAGCATTCAGGTTTTTGCCATTTTAATCCCCGCCCACAATCTTCTTTCAAACAAGGTTCAAGGTTTTTTATTTGCCATATATGCAACAACATAAATGAAAACATTGGAATTCTGGTTTAAAGCTGTCAGAGTCACCGTATGGGTTAAAGAGTAGGATTTCTGTACAAGTTTTAATATGGAAGCAATTTTAAAAAGTGAAGCAATTTAGATATATGTACAGTTCAAGAAAAAAAATGATTAAGAAGTACAAAGGTATAAAAAAATAGAATGATAAAAGTACACAAAGTATAAAATAGTGATAAAAAGTTCAAAAACAACATTAAATTCTTGTCATACGTGATGTAAAAAAAGAAAAGCAAGAAGAAGAAGAGCTGCTGGGTGACCTCTGTTGTTGTTGCGTTCCTACTGGTTGCACTACAATGACCCAATGACACGGCGGTTTATGACCAGTCAGTGGAAACAAAACTTTACAGCCTCTCACACCCCCAAACTAACTCTACTGGTGCAGGAAAAAAGGCGAGTAGTATCAGAGCTCTCCAGCAGTACAGTTTAGATCCAGATTCCAGCTCAGATCAGGAAAACAAAGACGTTCATGGATCTATTTGTCTGCAAATGGATGTATCAGAAGTGTAGAGGAGCAGGGAGACTTTGGCAGACCACGCCAGTTGCTACGTCACAAACCTGAACTTTTTCAATCTGTGTGTTTTTCATCTGATCCATTGATTTGATTTGGATAAAGAAATACTCAGAAATACAGTTTTCATCTTGAATTATCCTATATATGTCCAGAGAACGTGTTGAAAACAGCATTTCATTTGAGTAGATCTTTAAAGAGTAACCAAACTGGGAAGTTGGAGGCTGACTCCACCCACAGCCTAAATGTGGAAATCCAGTCAGAGGGGCGGGGCTGTTATCATTACTAGAGCAGCAGATCATGGCGTGAGACTTCTGAAGCTTACATGGTTTGACCAATCACAAAATTCAGCTGTAATACCTCAATTGAACCTTTAGGGGGCAGAACAGAGACGGCTTTTGACTATATTTCCAAGAATCAAATAATTTTATTTTAATGTATGAAAAATTTGGCAATGATCCACAGACAGCACCTTTAAATCCCCATTTATAGAGGTCAACGGACAATAAAAGTTGATACATGGTTTGGTTACCCTTTAAGGACTGTCTTTCAGTGAGAAAAAATATATAAATACATTTGTTCAAATCTTCAAAAAAAAATGAAAACGCTTTGACATGAAATACAAAAAGATACAATTGCAGTTAAAGTTGTTTGTCTTATTTGCTTCCTATTTTTCTTCCCAAAGAATAAAGTGAGTAAAATTTTTCTTTTGCAAGTTTTCTTAAACTTATCTTAATAAATAACAAAAATAGACGATGCACCTTAGAAACAAAAAATCAAGTTGGGTTTCACACTGTTTCTGTTTATATGTTCGGATTGTGACTTTCTAACCTAAAACTCATTCAGTGGACGCGGATGCGTCTGTGATGGACACAACCAAATGTTCATTCCTGTGAAAGCTCAGCTGTTGACAGATTTGTTCTTGATGAACCCCCAGAGGAGCCGGACCGCCGGGGTGGTGCGCCCCCCGCTGTGATCTGACATCATCCGGCTCGTGGCTGTAACTGAAGACCGTGCCTCCTCCTGCAGCTCCTCTTTGTTCGTGGCGGCCGTCACGAGAGCTTGAGGACGAGACCATCGGAGCTGGAAGCTCTCCGGAGTCCTTCAGTCCGTCCGACTGGTCCAAAAGCTGCACTGCTGGCTGGGAGTTTGTTCAAACTCTTTTATTACGGATTCAAACCAGGAAAAGTTGATTTTGACCAAAGTGTTTGACAGGTTTTAACATTTCCGTCGTCCTTCTGAGTGAGTCTGTTTCCACATCTTCCCTTCCTCTGCACAGCACCGACGGCCACTCTGCTGTAAATGAGAGCATTGTTCCAGAAGGGGAAGGCTGGCTGTGCACAGAGGATTATCTGTTGGTGTTGAGCTGTGGGATTCAGTTTCTTCTGGCGTGTGAGCCGGTCAGCCAGCTGAACCACTAAGCTTGTTATTATTGGTTTGGGAGAGGGAGTTTGAGGAAGGAGGAGAACAGGAAGCCGAGAAAAACAGAAAAAGAAACTGACTTCTTCATTTCTGTCATTTCTATGTATTAAGAGGAGAAAAAGTGGAAGAAAATGACTGTTGTAATTTTTTTTTCTGGTTGCAGGTTAAGAAAACCGAAACATTATTGAACTATAAGTCAGGCGGGGAGGAGAAACCGGGGTTATCTTTCCTGCAGCAGCAGCAGATGGTCACAGTCATTCACACGGACCACAGCGCGGCTGCAGCACGGCTGAGAGGGTTAAACTCTGTGGTCCTTCACGCTCATCCTCCTCCTCCTCATCCTCCTCCTCATTCTCCTCTGTGTTCTTTCAAATAAGGAAAAATGTTCTGCTGAGACTTTACAACAGGGGTGTCAAACTCGATCACACAAGGGGCCAAAATCCAAAACACACCTTGAAGAAACATGTATTAAACATTCTAGAACTACATTTTTCAAATCTTTAAAAACGGAACATTTATCATAATTTTGAACAAGATATATAGCATTACCGGCACTAATGCTAGCGTGAATGCTGTAAGCTGAGTTTGGCTGCTGAAGATGATGAAATTGATAGCTAAAAACAGCTGAAGCTGATAGCTGAAATTGCTGAAGTTGGTAACTGAAAACTCTGAAGCTGAAAGCCAGCTAAAATATTAGCTAAATGCCAAAAAAAAAAAAACAGGTTAGTCGAAACAGCTAGCATGTAACAGAAAAAATAGCTAAACTTAAAAAAAAAGCCTAAAAAATGGAAAAAAGCCAAAATTAGCCAAAACATTTAGCATGAAGCTGAAATATTAGACAAAATAGCCTAAAATATCTATGTAGATGCCAAAATACTCCAAAAAGCTAAGAGAAAGTCATTTTTTTACTTTAAAACTGTAACTTTTTAACATTATTATGAATAATAAAAAAATTCTGGAATATTATTCCAGAATAAATCAACTTAAACCTTAAGTAACTTTCAATATTTTACTCTCCATAAAAATATATTTTTTCAAAATTATACACGTTAGAAATAAATGCAAGATAACATCGTGTCATTAATAACAAAACAAAACAATACAATGATCCGGAGGGCCGGATAGAATTACCTAGTGGGCCGGTTCCGGCCCCCGGGCCTTGACTTTGACACATGTGTTTTACAAAGAAAAGGAGAAAGAATAAGAATAATAATTCCAATTAGTTCATTTATGAAGCACAAGTTTACAGTTAAAGTTGTCACAAGGGGCTCCACAAGAGACAAGAAAAGACCAAATAAAAATAATATTAACATGAAAGGATTTTTGGTGTGATCTCTGTAGTAGTAATTTAAGGAAATGTCCAATGAACCCAGATTGATTTATCAGGCATGAAACGTATTCTTTCCATTTAACTTACTTAGTTTGTGTAGAATTCTAAATGCATGTAGTCATGAACGATTGGTTTATTGTTTTGATATCTTCATCTTCTCAGTCTTATTAAGGGCATAGCTTGACGAACTGTTTAAAAAAGGAAGTGGAAGTAAAATTATGTAACTCAACTCTTTTATATTTTGTTACCATTATTCAATTCTTAACTTCTATTTAGAGTTATTTATACTTTGCCAGTCCTAAATATTTGTGTATTTTCTGCTGTTTAATACGGGTATAAAACTCCCAAAGAAAATGTATGTGGGAATTAAATATATGTTATTTTTCTATCATTTAAAACTGAGAACACCTGATGAGAAAAAACTTGACATTTTGTCCTATTATCTCACTTTATTTTTTAAATAAATAGTTCTAAAACATAGAATCCTTCCCCATTATTATTGTAAAAATAAAAGTATATTTTCCATATTTGAGAATGAGTCTTTCCTACATCTAACATAATGAATGTAAAGTTCGTGTGTTTATGGGATTGTTTTATGAGTCTTTCTGCTGCTTTTCTGATGTCTCTTCATCAAAAGTTTCTCTTGTGAATCTTAACAAACTGAGAGTTGAGGACTAATTTTCACGAGTCTCACAGAACGTTTATGAATGACAGGCATGAGCTCAGGATGTTGTTAAGAATAAACTTTATGCCTCTTGACAGATATGAGAAAAGAAAAAAAAAACTCAAGACAATTATGTTTAGAGCAATAAGAATGGATTTTGTGCGTCGTTAAATTAGCATAAGTAAAATGGAAGTCTCTCAAGTGAAGGAGATAAGATGTATGTTATTACGGCGTTCTCTGTGTTTGTTCACTCTGAGGAAAGTTTTTGTTTGAATCGCAGTGAAGACAATTCCCTTCTTAAACGGAACTGGAAAAGTGGAGTCTTCTTTAATCGCGGTGACAATGTTGGATGTTTGATTAGATTTCAGCAGGAGAACGATGTCGTTTTGCCAGCTTTCATTTCATACTTGCTCATTTTACGAAATCAGACGATAAGTCATGAAGCTCATTTATTACCAACAAGCTGCATGATGTGATTGTGGCTCAATGAAACAGACTTCCTCTGCTGCGTTTGGAAAGATGGATGCTTTCAGATGAGGAGGAGCTTTTCCATGAACTTCTCTCTGTGCATCACTCTCAGAACAGGATGCTGTCGAGATGAACGCCGTTCTTTTTCTGTCTGATAACGGGGGAGCGTGCACGTGCAGCAGAAAGGTCTGACGTGTCATCCACTCCTGTTTCCTTTATCTGTCTCACCCCAGATAGCACAAGCTGCGTTCGCAAGTTCAGCTCTGTGTTTTCAGTGTCATGAAGCAGTTTCACTCCTGACCAGACCGTATCGCCATGGCAACGGACTCCAGAGACTCACCTTCTGCTCCGCAGCAGGTTGGAGTCCAGATAAGAAAGCAACACCGATGCAGGAAGTGTTTGGAGCTTTGTGAATCTTTATTTTGTCTCTCATTACGGCTTTAATTGTGTGAATGTTGTAAAGCTTTCACACATAGTACTTTTAGTATTTATAAACTTTGTAGTTTTTGAAATATTTAGAAAAAATATGCCCCATTGGAAATGAATAAGAAATTTCTCAAATCCTTTAAAAAATGCCAGCACTTTGAAACTTCTGCATTTACTTTCAGCTAGAGACACCATTCAGACACTAAAATCTTCAGCAATCACTGGGTTTTTAGGTTTATTTGGTATTTAGCTTTTATTTTAGCAACATGCTGGCAGTTTTTGGCTAATTTAGATGATGATTTTCTATTTTTTAGGCTAATTCTGAGTTAGCTAACTTTTTAGTATCATGCTCGCTGTTTTTGGCTAATTTAGACATATTTCCTTTTTTTTTTTGCTAATTTGGAGTTTAGCTAATCTTTTAGCATTATAATCACTCTTTCTGGACACTTTAGACATCTTTGCAGTTTTTTTTTGCTAATTTGGAGTTTAGCTAAGATTTTAGCATTACAGTCACTATTTTTGGCTAATTTAGACATATTTCCAGTTTTTGTGGCTAATTTGAAGTTTAGCTAACATTTTAACATTACACTCACTATTTTTGGCTAACTTAGACGTGTTTACAGTTTTTGCGGCTAATTTGGCATTTATCTAATATCAAGCTTCAGCATTTTCAGCTAACTGCTCTGGCATCTTTAGCAGCCACATTCACCTTACAGCAGTCACACTTGCATTATCTCAGGTACTGCCATATATCTAGTTTCAGTTTGCATTATTTTTGAAAAATATTCCTATGCTTCTTTATTGAATTTTGTGGTAAACTTTGCAAATCAACCCAAAAAAAGACATTTATGTGTTTATGAAAGTTGCATTTAAGTAAATGTTGTTCCACTTCTTTTAGTGTTGCTATTATTTAAAAATATATAAACAGATCCACAGCTGAGAGAGCTTTATTAATTCCTTTAAAAATATTTCTGACAGCTTTGAAAAGCAAATTTCTAATTCTACAGTTCTGTTTTTCATCTTTAACCTTGTAGAGGTACTTTGTTACGATCTGAACCAACAACTGATGACTACAATTGTCCAAAAGTATGTGATCATGTCATGATAGTGGGGCACGTCTTTATAAACATAGAAATTATAAATTCAAGTGAAGTAAAATAGAATTATGTTCTAGAAAATGTATTTTCATGTTATAAAAGTTACTTACGCTTCTGGAAAAGTCCTACAAATGCTGCAATTTGGTTTTATTTAATAATTTTTCAACAAAAAGAAACAGCAAAAATAGCAGCTTTTAAAGAAGATAGAAGAACAAACTGCATGATAATTGTTGTGTACTTGGCGTTTGCCGACAGACTGGTTGGACTGCTGGCCCATTCCTCCTCCATCTTTCCAGTCTGTCAGCTTTTGACTGGCACTGCTTGGAGGTCTGGACTCTGCTGACACTGACGGTTTCTCCCTGCATGTCTCATGCACTCAGGCTGAAAACTCAACCTGGCATTTTCCCGCAGCTGGACCACTGATGGGGGGGAGACGTCCCCATGCTGACAGGCAGATCCAGGTTCTTGGTCTTGACCCAAAAATTCTGCTTAGAAACCTTTGAGAACGAACAGCTTGGAAGCTGTTACGGTAACACGCCTCGGTGATGAAGGAACAGTCACACAAACCAAACAGGTTGTGTTTGTGCAAGGATGTGAAACATTGTCTTCGTTTAAATTTTGCATTTTTCCGTTAGATTTTTTTTTTTGTTCTTTCCAGGAGAACAACTTTTAAAGGGGCATTTTTTATAGGTTTTAAGTGTATTTTACTGCTCATTCCTTACTATTAAGAACCCCAAAGCAGTAGGCGGAGCTTCAGGAATCGAGTTGTTTTACTTTAGGTAGGAAAAAGCTCACGAAAAATGACATATTTCATAAATAATTTGTTTTTTAGTGTTCCAAAGGTCTCTGAAAGGCTTAAGAAAATCATGGCAGGGCCCCTTTAAGTCCCACTCCAATCACTTTTTGATCAATTGTCAAAGTGTTTTTACGCCAAAATGCAAAAACCCTTTGCTTTCAATTAAACTCATATCCTAACTGAATGTCAAGAACAACCAAAACTTCCTGTTCTCATTCAGTCTTGTTGCAGCTCAGCGTTTGTTTTCATCTCAGTCGCCTTTCCCCGCCCCCGCCTGCAGCCGCCTGGTCTCGCCGACGATCCAGGCGAGGTGCAAGTGAACTCAAACACGGCTATGTGCTTTTTCACCACCCTACAGCCCCTCACACCCCCAACAGCGGCGCAGCAAAATGTTGAGCAACATCAGAGCTATCCAGCTAGACCAGGAAAACAAAGACGTTCATGGATCTATTTGTCTGCAAGTGGATGCATCAGCAGGGAACTTGTGGCCTCCCCAGTGTACAGTATTTTCTACATCACAAATATATTTTTTTCAAATTGAAGTTTTTTCATCTACTCCTGATTTACAACGACTGCAATACAGAAATACTTAGTTTGAGCTTATTTGTCTTTATATTTATCCTTCATTGTCAGATAAATGAACACGTTAAAAACACAAAAAATACCTTTTTTTTTTATTGGAGTGGGTCTTTAAAAGGGAATGAGAAATCTGAGGGAAAAAAAAACGTCTGGGAAGTTTTGATAGTGAAAAGTATTATATTGGTTTCATCATGTCAACCTGATGCTGCCTGACTCTTTTCTGATGTCAGTTAAGATTCTAGTTTGAATGTTTCTGCCAGAAAGCTGTTTTTCTTCATTATTCTTACTGTGACGTGTCAAACTGCGGTTCTTGTAAATATTTTTGTACTTCTCTACTTTATCCATCACCTTTTTCTCTCTATTCATGATCTATTTCTGGGTTCCATTTGCCTGATGATTTGCCAAAAACGTTGCTGTAAAAATATTTCTCTGTTGCCTCGTCTCCTACACACCTGCCAGTACAATGATGTGCGCAGGACTCACCTTTTGGTTTAGTCTCTGTTTGCACCCTAGTTCAATTTAGCAGGAGGCTTCAAGCTGGAGTGGTGCTCGAATTACTCCTTTTTGATGTTTGAAGTATTTGTTTATGCGTGAATTTTGACATCTCTGCTTTCAGCAGCTGACTGCAGCATAAATGCAAAATGATGCAGAATTTCTCCAACTTCTGCAGGAGGCTGAGTGTTCAGTGACATAATGTTCAGGCAGCAGGAGGGATGTGGTGCCCAGGAGCTCTGCAGGGCAGACGGAATGAGTTCCCTCCTGCAGCTCCTCTGTGCAGGTTTCTGAAATCCTCCTGCTGCTGCCGCCGGAGCATCCCCGGCTTCCAGACAAACTCCAACAGCAGATTGGCCCTTAAGTGCCAGGGGTGAATTAGAAAGGGCAAGGAGAGATTAGGAATTAGACACAGCTGTGAGCTGTAGAGACAAGAAGCAGAAATGCTGGAGCGGCTCCAGGTTAAAGAGTCTAAAAATGAAGTCGCATGAAAGATGTAGGCGGTTTGTTTTGTCTTATTTAGTCGGATATGTCACAAACAAAAAGTAGTGGTTAACCCATTAATCCAGTCAGATCAAGTAAACCTGATCTCAGGATTTAACTGATTCTGAATCTGTGGTGAAGAAGTTCCTCCTGTAACATTTCTGGACCATTCTTTACTGAGATAAGTCTATTTGGATGAACACTTTAGCTTCTTCTCACCCTCCACAGGTGTGTGTGTATGTGTGTGTGGGGGGGGCTTGAGCTGCGTTTGCAGGGTAAATGTGTTCTCCTTGAATTCAGTTTGACTGTTAGAAATGAGGTAATTAGGCTTTTAGAGTGTATAGTAGTTTGTGTGGACGTCCTACAGGCACTACACATCACCTGCACACAGTGTGTGTATCATGTGTGGTCCGTACTCACACCTGGTGATGTAAGGACATTGTATGACAGCATACCCTCCCAATTCTCATGAGAATGGTATGTTCCATTCTCACAACAGTGGTCGTACGAGCCTCAAAGGAACAGCAAACTCACCTGTGCTCCCCTTCTCTATGACCCTCCACAAACCCAGATGCCCCAAAAACCTGTAAGCACCCATACAGGTCATGTGACTAACGCTACGAGACAACATGGAGTGCAAGCGGCATCCGCTCTCCTCTGCCATTCACACCAGATTTTTCTACGACGGTCGACAGACATGTCTACTAGAGCTTTTTTAATCTTGTTTTTGCCATCATGGGTAAGTTAATAACCTAAAAATATGACCTGATGTTTCTACTAAGAAGAGGCAAGTAGTTAGTAATTCTTCACTTCTTTAATTTATCTGTTGTTGAGACACAAAGAGAGAAATGTGTTTGTGTGTGATGTGATTGTATGTTTATTTTCATCTCTAGTCTGTTTAGACACAGAAAAATGATCATTTTTGTCAATCGCAGTATTTTATTGTAAAAAATTGGTTATATTTTGAAAATAAATCAGCTTTTCTCATGTATCTTGATGCAACTTTCTGACACAAATCGTTCGCGGCTCGTGTATAAAATACACCAGATGCTGAAATGATGCGCTGCACAGCTTCTTTCAGCTCCGGCACGAGGCCTTCAGCAACCTGAAGCAGGTTTCAAAGAAGCTGGTTTGTTGGAACTCTGAGTTCGCGAACTCCAAATTCAGCAAAACTCTGAGTTTTCTGTTTCAGAAAGAGAGATAATTCAGACCTGTGAAAGTGGGTGAAATCAAGCCAGTTTCAAGAAGCGGGTTAAGCTGATCTCAGAATCAATCACTGTGGCAACTGAGTCTGTGAACGAAACCTGGTCTGGAGCAGGTTTTCTTCAGGAAACTTAGAGTTCTCTACGGTCTCCGCCCCTTTTTAAAGTGAAAGATGTCAAATCTGAGTTCTTCATTAATATAGAGAAACATTCACATTAGACGTCACGTTTGAGAAACCAAATGAAAATCATGCTCATTCATAGAGGATCATGTAGAGAGGAGGCTGGATTAATCCAGAGGAAATGTTATTTAAATCTGAGAGAGGATTTGAGGACACGAGTCGATTGATGCAGTTTCTACGATTTCTATTTGAGCGACATTATAAATATTGAGTTTTTCTAGGGATTTGCTATTGATAATAATGAGTTTTATTTTCATCATTGAAACCCTTAAAAATTGAAATCAAAAAATTGAAATAGGCTTCATCTAAAATCAAAATAAAGGTAGTCGGGTTTTGAACTCGTATATACAACTGCTATATACAGTAGGAGTATTAGCTCGGTTGTCAAGCGAGCTTTCTCCACTTCTGACGTCGCCCAAGTTCAAATCCCGGCCCCAAACAATTTACATTTTTCGTAATAAATATATATTTAAGTCTTGAAGAAATAAAATTTAAATAAATGCTTATTTTTAACATATCTCAGGCAGCTACAGTGTTTCTTTTTAGCGTGCAGATCCGTGTGTGTATGTGGTGGTGGGGGTGGGGGGCATTGAGGAAAACAGTCATTCATGAGATTACGGAGATGACTGGTTAAATTATTAACAGATCAAGAACCATTCCTTACTTTACAAGTGACAAAATAACCTTCCTGATATTATTATTCATTCGTTATTTGAAATGATTCAAATGTAGACGTATGCATTAACTCTGCAGATGTTTTCTCTCTGTTTTATCGCTGCAGCTGGGTTTCTTTTCTCCTCTTGTCCACCACAAGTTTTCTTGTGGTGGACAAGTTTTCTTGTCCACCACCTCCAGGTGGAAGATGTTTGATGCGTTTCAGAGCGGTCCAAATCTGATTAATCTTGATCTATGCTTTTACAGTTCAAGTACGATGCATGAAAAAAAAACCTGATGTCACAGAATTACAAAATTCTCATATGATTAATTTTAAATGGTCCACAGTTCTATGAGTTATAGAGTCACCAAAGTCCCTGATTGCTCATAGTTAAACCTTGTTTAACTTTTGATGGTCTGACCTTAGCTTCAGGCTTTAGATGTTTCCAGCACTGACTGCACTTTTCTGGACTGAGATGTCTGGGGTCTTTCCAGGTGTCTCCTACAGTTCTCTTTTCCTGATCAGGAACTGCATGGGAACTCTCAAGTTCTCAGGCCGCTGATAGAGGACTCAAGCTGTGAGAACTCACTGAGGAGGGTGAGAAGGGAATATTTAAAATATAAATATATATATTTAATGTAAGACACCACACAGGCTTTTCTTGCCAATCAAGTTTGCTCAGTAGGAAGTGCGATGAGTTATCTCTCCATTCTGGTGTCTCCTCTCCCGTCTTCATCTTTCATTCACTCTTATCCCATGTTCTTGGCGTTCCTCTCTACATTTAGCGCCTTTCCTCGTCTCATCCTTCCACCCAGCCTCCTCACTTCCATCCTCTTCCTTATCCTTTTCTTTCACGGCTCTCACTGAGTTCTCCCCCTTCAGCCCATGGTCTCTCTGGTATTAATCAAAACATCTCCATCTTGCCACAGGGGAAATCTCTATCGCAGCTCTTCACTTCATCTTGAATTAATGCAGGATGTCAGAGAAAGATGGGAGAGTCTGAGGGGCCGACTTACCAAGAGGATCCAGAGAGTCGATTTCAGCATTAGGTATTTATATCCGGGTTACGCAGGGCTCCTCAATAAAATCATACATGTATGATTTAACTTTGTTTCAAAAAAACATACTTGGTCATTTTTTTTTTCCAAGGGTGAAGATTATAAATGACTTCAGGCTGGGATTAAAGGTGAGGAATAATCCATGCCTGCAGATGAACAGAATGTAAAGTTTTCTGTCATTTACTTCTAATAACGGAAGAAACTTTGAGTCTTCTCTGTTAATTTCTGCTGGTGTGTTGTTGTTTGAGCAACACAATTAACATAAAATCTGACCAATTCTGTTCTTCCTTCTGTTTTCATCACTGTAATTAAAAAAATAATAATCAACAAAATAAATAAAGTTAGTTGACATTAACTTCTCATCATCAAAGGTAGCCACCGTTGTATTTATTTCAGAATACATTTAAAAACACAAAATATAATTTTGTAAGTATTCACACTTTAGTGATTATCCTGCTCCTTTCTGTAAGTTTTTTCAGCATGTAAAAACTCAATCACACTTTCAGTAAAATTAATCAATCTTGGTATCAAAACATTCAGCTCGTTCAGAACATTATTGCTTATATTGTTGGTATTTATATACTTTATAGTTTTGGAACTACTGAGCAAAATGGATGAGAACGTCTTCAAATTATAAAAATTTAAATAGATTAGCAACAAGCCTTTAAATATATTCATGGGCTATGTTTTCACCAATAGTTATTTTCAAAACATTTGGAGTTTAGCTAATATTTTAAGAACATGCTAAGATTTTTCGCTATTTTGTTATACTGAGATTTTTTAGACAATTTTAGTGTTTAGCTTCTATTTTAGCAACAGGCGAACACTTTTGACTAGCAAAATTTTAGGTTTTGCTGGAGTTTAGCTGGTATTTTAGCAACAAGCTAGCTCTTTTGGGGCGAATTCGGCATCCACTGAATTTAATTCTTATGCTAATTTGGAGTTCAGCTAATATTTTAGCAACACTCTGTTGTTTTTGGCTAATTTGTTATCCATTTGGGTTTTTATAGGCTAATTTAGTGTTTAGCTTCTATTTTATTAACAGGCTAACGTTTTGACTAAATTAGTTTACTGATGAATTTTAGGCTATTTTGTAGTTTAGCTAGTATCTAAGCTATGAGCTGTAGGAGCTCTAGTGTCTTCTATTCAGCTTCAAAAGGGCCTTCAATCCTTCAGTCAGTCATTCTGCCTGTTCAGCTCCTAACAAATGCTTTTATAAAACAACTCAATACTGAAATATCACAACAGCTCAGACTTATGAAGAGTTGTAAGGTTTAGGTTCATTCTAACGTTATTGAACCATTTTGGGTTTGTTGAACTCCTCGTTCCTGTGGTAGACTAAACCTGTAATCTTATTCTTCATGGATGGATTGAAGAATGTTCCACTTTAAATTCTTCACTGTGTTCCTACTGCAATAATGACTGGTTGCCATGTTGTTGGATTTCTGTCTTGTTTTCTGACTTTAAGCTAAAACTGCTTGAGAAAAAAGAATCTGGACCTTCTTATGTAATGTATGGCTAAGAATTCATCAAAGTTTAATTGAACATGCACCTAGAAACAATCTGAGTCGATCCCCTAGCTTCAATAAAACGTTTTTCTGCTTTATCAGTAAGCAGAAAGCTAATGTCAAAGTTAACGTCATGACTGAAGGAGATCCACCGAGTTCCTCCTGGATTTTCTGAGGTTTCCTGAATTTTTGAACAACAGAAAAAGTACAAAAAGTAAAGGCGTGGAACAGCTGTGACTTCTCTGTCACAACATCCAGATTTTTAATTGATGCTGTCGGGATCCCTTTGTGCTTCGGTTTGATGGACCTGGAGTGGTTGCACCTGCACAGCCTCACACAGTCCCGGTTAGAAAATGTTTTAAAAGGCTTCGCAATTTTTACAAACACAATTATCGAATTAAACTAAAACAACAACAAACTGATTATCAGTTCAAGTCCCATTGACTTTAGAACTCTATCAAAGATTTTTCCCTGAGTTTTACCAGGGAAATAAAGTCTCCTTTTTGTCTACAGCATGCTGAGCTGCTTAAAATAAAAATGACTTCAAAAGTAAATTGTTCAAAAGAAGTTATTCAATGTACAAAGAGAAAACAAGGACTGCATGAGCGTAACCAAAGAAAACCCAGCTCCAACTCAATAAATTAAACTCAGCCACAAATTTTTTCACAGTTAGGTCGTCACCATATTGGAACTAGACTTTGTCAATAAGCAGTGATTGATCAGAGTTGGTGTAAATCAGGGGTCTGCAACCTTTAACAGTAAATTAAGCATTTTGGGATTATTTTCTACTGATCAAAACCTAGCAGGAGGAGCCACAAACTTTTATTTTGATGCTGCTCTGTATTCATTACAATGCATTTTTTAATTGAAAAAAATATATAAATTATGCAAAATAAATCAGTCAAAAACTGTAGCCTGTTGCTAAAATAGAAGCTAAACTCTAAATTAGCCTATTAAAACCTCATACATGACTCAGCTAAAAAACGCTATGAGCGATTAGTGCCTAAAAATATTAGCTAAGTTGCTGCATAAGCCTCACCATAAAATAAACATAATAGCCCTTAACGTGGCCAAATAAAGTTTAGTTGGCTTAAGTAGCTTGAAAAAATAACCTAAAATTCCTCAGTAAACTGAATTGGTCATAAACGTTAGCATGTTGCTAAATTAGACCCTTAACTATAAATTGGCCTTAAAAAAAAGCCCCAGTAGATAAATTAGCCAAAAACGTTAGCATGTTGCTAAATTAGAAGTTTATTTATTCTTCTTTAGCCAAAGAGCCAAATTCTTAGAAAGTTGGACGAGGTGGGCCAGCAGGCTCCACCTACTTTCAGGGAGACAATTGATTGGTCACTTTATAACTCGAATAACTTCCACTACAAAAAAACAAAAAAAGATAACATAATGCTTGATCATTAAAAACATGCTTAAAAAAATATGTTCAATTTGGAGGAGGTGACACATACAACAGACTGTTTCGTGTCTTCAGATTTATTTTTTGTTGCACATTAGCGTGAGATAGGAACACTACGCAAAAGAGTCGGGAGGAAAAAGTTAATAAAATGAAATACTCAGGGCCGTCTCAAAGCTTTGCTTTTGTTCATACCCCTCCACATCAACCAACGCTGAACCCCAGAAACTTGGCTATGTTCAAATGTTCAAATTAAAAAAAGAAAAAGCCCCATTTATCTTTAGGTCTAAATAGTAAATGTTACCTGATCACCTTTCATTTTCATTCAAACAGGATTCATTGAAGATACACCTTTAAAGTTGTGATGCAAAGAATAAAAATCAAGGGGCAGAGGACATGTGCCTCGAGTGTATTAAGATTCGTTTGATGCTCTCCTTCTTTCTTTTGGCTGCAGGCTGTAGCTTGAAGGCATTCCCTGTTTGGAAGCCTGTCATGCAGCCCCAGCTGGCTGGAGGTTAGCTTGACCCGCATGATCATAAACAGAAGATGAATAATGAATGCACAGGCAGCCAACTAGCCATCCGCAGAGACAGCTAGCCAACCTTTGCACCTGTCAAAAGCCCATCAGCTACTTAGACCTCCATGCAGCTGTGCATAACCTCAACAGCCGAGCTTTTTGGTCACAAATGTAGTTTGCGAGCTATTCCGCCTGCGGGCCTGAAGCCTCAACAGTGACACAACCTCTCACTGAAGAAGCCCGTACTGTGTCCCATCATCACCCTGTCATGTCCTCCCTTTCTCCACGTCTTATGGCCGTTCGCTCTCCTCACTTATTTGCATGGTTTCCACCAACCAAATAGTTCCTCTTCATCTTGTGTGTAAAAAGCATTTCTGTCATCACGGTTTAGCTGAAGCGTCCTGTTTTCTTCAGTGCACTGATGGGGTGAACTGGCCTGAATTTAAAGACAGAGAGAATTATTTAAAGGAGTATTCACTCACTTTTTTCTTTTTTGTGCCTCTAAGTCACACGTGTCAAAGTCGGTCCAGCCCGCTGTGTGTTCATATCCGGCCCGCCAGATAATTTTATATTTATTTTATTAACAGCCCATTGTTATCTTGCACTGGAAACATATTCAAGGACATATTTAAGGACCCCTCTGTGTCAAAAATGTGCGTTTAGGGTGTCCCAAATTTGTAGTTTTTTTACATCCAATTAAATCAAAACTCCTCAACTTCCGGACTGCAAAACCTTCATCCGGTACCGGCCAGTAGTTTCCTGATTGTCCCAACTGGGACTCAAGCCAAGGATTTAGTGATCATGAGGAAGGGCATGCTAACCAACTGCACCACTGTTCAAGCTGTGTTCAGGTATGGGTATCTTAACTGTGTTCGTCTTTTTTGACTAAAATGCAATTTCCAAATATGAGTAAAACGGACAATTCTCTGCTTTTTGCTCCTCTTCCTTCCTTTTTTCCCTTTATGCCGTCCTTGAGGGCTTGTTTTTCCATCCTTAAAATTTTAAAGGAGCACAAACAGCGGCAACAAAACAGCAGCCCGCCCCTCTCCTCCCCCCAACCCAGTTTAGACAGCGACAGGAAGGGAGGGGCGCTGCAATGCAGAGCGATTACGTCCAAAATTTGAGTTATTTTATTTAGGTTTTTTTGAAGAATACTTTTGTATTTTTACATTAAATGAGTAATGTCTCAAACTACAATATATATATGTTAATAATATATAATCATTGTGATTGGCGCCCCCTTCAGCAGGTGGTGATCTAGGTCACCTCAGCCCAGCGCCGGCCCTGGTTGCATGTAAACTTGAATGTATTTCAGGTTTAATAAACTGCTGTTATTCTTCCAGAAGGGTCGTGAGTTCAGAACCAAAATATGTTCATCAACATAAGATACGCTTTCATTACACATATACACAAACATTTATTGAAATTCTAAAAAGAAAGAAAAAATTGCAATTACAGTTTCTATTAAATCAATATGATAGCAAAAAATACAAACCAAGTCATGTAATAAGTCATTCAAAAACACAGTAAGGGATGTAAACAACACTTTGATTGACAGCAGATTCATTCACGTTTACACCATGGCACTAGCTTCACCTGCTTTTGTTGAGGCGTCGGATTGCAAAAATAAAACATGTTAAAAATCAGAACAAAAATGGTTTTCCTGAACAGTAGATTGACATAGTAACAGCTGTTTATTTCTCTATAGAAGTCAGCGGGATTCTGGCTTCTTGGAGCCGGCAGGAACTTCCTATTTGGAATGCCTTGGGAGAGGGGCCACTCAGTCCAGTTCTCATATACACTACATGATCCAAACTTAAAACAAACATATTCAGAGTCTCATCTTGAAATAAGCTTATTTATGTTGGACAAAGTTACATTTTTACGGCCCTCCACTGAAAGGTGGCCTCAAATTGATTGGTAACTTTTAAATCCTCCCCTTTTTAAAATCATCAGGGCATCTGTTGGGAACTGCATAGCTAAGCGTGTACCCATGTGTTGGTCATGTGATTATTTTTAATTTGTAAAAAACATTTCAGTTTTGTGAAATATGTCAATTTGGATATAAACCACAAAACCACCTATCCAAGTGCAGAAACTATTTTCAATAAATATTTTATTTTTTTTAAATTGTCACGTTTCGATTAAGCAAATGTATTATCACAAATCCAATATGCTCACTTTTATAGTCAAAGGAAACAAAGCTATACACTCTTTATTCAGTTTTTGTAGCTGAAGTTTGACTGTACGAGAGAGAGCAGTGTGTGGTTTGTTTCCATGAAAAAGCTAGTTTCTCAAAATCAATTTTTGACATAAATATAAATGTCACAAAACCTTTAAAATGTGCAAATGCATGCTGGACCTAAACATGTATGTTATTGGAACACACCCATATGAATTTGAAAAAGTAAGGATTTAAGAGTTACTCATCAGTTTGAAGACCACTCTTCTGTTTGTTGGAGGTTAAACATCTAAACTACATCTACGGTAGAGTGGATATAAAAACATAACTTTGACCCACTTTAAGACAAGACTCTGAACATACTTGTTAGAAGTTTGGACCATGGATTGCATATGAGAACATGACTGAGTGGCCCCTCCCCCGTGATGCTTCAAACAGGAAGTACCTGCAGGCTACAGGAAGTCAAAATCCCATAGACTTCTCTAGACAAATAAACAGCCAGTACTCAGTTATTCTATTTGTCCGAATAATAATTCTTGATCTGATGCTTTTACTGTTTTTAAATGTTCTTGTGTTATATTTTGCGGTAGTTCAAGTCATCAACTGGCCAATCAGACATCTCAATAAAAGTAGGTGGAGCCACCACATCTCAAATTCAAAATGTTGACAGATTCTGTGTATCCCGCTTTCAAGTGTTAGGGTGTTGAGTGTGAACCAACTCACTCCTGATTGGACTCCTGATTTTTGATCTGGGACTGGGCTGCTTGGGTAAGAAGTCTTTATTACTTTATAAAACTACAGGGAAGTTTGTTTTGAGACTTCATTAAGTCTGAAAGTCAAAGGCTTTCCCCTTTGGCATAAATGGACTCCATATTGGAGATTAACACTGTAATCTGTAAAAGTTTGAGCTGCCAGGAAGGAGGCCCAGAGAAGGAGCAAAGAGGAGGTTGATGGATGTGATGAAGGAGGACATGAGGGGGTCGGTGTGATTGAGGAGGATGAAGAGGAGGCCAATGATTCACTGTGGCCTCCCCTGAAGGAAGAGCTGAAAGGCAGAGAAGAATCTGTATAATAATGCGTTTCCAGTCCATTTTAGCGTGTTGATGACCGTGTTCTAAACACGGTGGAAAAATGATTCAGCCAATTTATCATTACAGGAAATGTCTTTTTCAGGCTGCATTGCATTACGGTTTCTATATTTCTGTCCTGCAGTTTTTAAACACCAAAATTAAGATTAAAGTTCATAAATGCAGACTGGAAAAAACCTTCAGCAGAGGATTTGTTCTGTGAAGTCTCTCAGCTAATGGAAATATCCCCAAAATGACAAAAATTCCTGATGAGGGAACCCTACTATTTACACCTACTTTTCTAAATATGTGCAGCCAGCGCTGAACTTTTTTCTTGGCCGCACGGATCCGTTAAGGTTAGAGTTATTGTTCTGGTTTGGGTTCATGCACCAAATGGACCCCGATCACGGCTGGATTGCAGTGGAGCTCCACGTTCTAGCTATGGGACAGCTAACAGGACTTCATCAAATACTGCGACCAGTAACAACACTTGGCTTTGGATGACCTTAAAATACATGAAACAATGCAGCAATCTGCACCTATTATGTGCCGCCAACATCAGTTTCAGTCATCAACCTTAGCAAGTTGAAGTTTGCTATTTAGGACGACATACAATTTAAATCATTTTGGGATTTTATTTTAGGGTATTTTTCTAGAAAGACAAACAATGCAACTAACATAGTTAGATAGATAGATAGATAGATAGATAGATAGATAGATAGATAGATAGATAGATAGATAGATAGATATACTTTATTAATCCTTCTGGAAATTAAGTGGCTGTCCTTGCTCCATACACACAACACAGTTCAAACAGTGACAGACACAAAGTAAAAAAACTAATAAGTTACATACCATAAAAGCAGCTAAAAGTCAGATAAAAATTCAGAGATAAAATAAAATAAACGTAGTAATCCAATGTTCAGTGTCCTCGTCTAATCCACCCTTCCCAGCAGCATTGTGGAGTCTTATTGCACTGGGCACAAAGGACCTCCTGAGTCTCTCAGTGGAGCTGGCAGAGAGCGGAGGCGCCTGCTGCTGCAGAGGAAAGCTCGCTGAGCAGAGAACACAGAGTGCAGAGGTGGCTGGTGTTCATCAGGATATTTTTCAGCTTCAGCTCCGCTCCTTTCGCTCCAGCACCGACTCCACCGTGTCCAGACCAGCCCCACAACACGACTGCCTTTCTGATCAGGCCATCCAATTTCTTTGTGTCCTTCTTGTTGGCGCTTCCCCAGCACACACAGCATAAAAGAGGACACTAAGAACAATAGCCTGACAGAAGGTTAAAAGGAGTTCAGAACAGACGTTAAAGAGGCGAGTCTCCTTAAAAAGTACATCCTTGCTCCTGCCCTTTCTTGTAAACACTGTTCATGTTAGCCGACCAGCTCAGTTTGTTGTCTAAAACCACTCCAAGGTATTGTATGAGTACCACCTCCACCGCCTTTCCTCCAGATGTCAATGGGGTTGGAGATCCGTGGGCAACAGGTGCCCGGCGGAAGTCCAGGACATTCTTCTAGTCTTTGTGATGTTCAGATGGAGGCAGTTCTCTCTGTCCACTCCACAAAGTCCTGCACCAGGCCTCTGTACTCTCCCTCCTCACCCCTTTATACATGCAAAATAACAGTGTCATGAGAACTTTTGTAGTGGCATGTACTGGAATTGTACTGAAAGTCATGGGTGTAGAGGGTGAAGAGGAGAGGTGAGAGCACAGTGCCCTGCGGGGCAACCGTGCTGCTGATCAGCATGGAGATGGACCTCCCCATCCTCACGCACTGTGGCCTGTTGGTCAGATAATCCGTTAATCCAGTTCACCAGGTGGGGGTCCACAGCCTGGATAGGAGCTTCTGCTGGAGCGGAGGGGTTGGATAGTGTTAAACGCGCAGGAGAAGTCAAAGAACATCCTCACCACACAACCTCTCATCCAGGTAGGACAGGGATCGATGTAAAAGATAGAGGACAGCGTCCTCTACCCCCAGCTTTGTTGGTAGGCGAACTGGAGAGGGTCCCTGTCCTTCTGTTCCTGTGGTCGCAGCTGCTGCAGGACCAGCCGCTCCGCGTCTTCATGACGTGTGAGGTAAGGGCGACTGGCCTGTAATCGTTCAGCTCACTGGGCGACTCTTCTTGGCACAGGAATAATGCAGGAGTTTTCCAGCGTGATGGAACCTTCCCCAGCCGCAGGCTCCAGTTAAACACCTGCTGGAGGGGTTCTCCAGCTCAGCAGCACAGGCCTTCAGTAGCCGCGGGCACACAGGTCAGGACCCGCTGCCTTCCTGGAGTGGAGCCGCTTCAGCTGTCCGCTCACCTGTCTGCAGTGATAGTAGGAGGGTGATGGCTGGTGGCAGGTGAAGGGGAGGGATAATGGGGAGGAGAGGCGAAACTGAGCACAGTTGGTCAGGAACCTCCGGAGGAACCTGCGGGGGTGGGGGACTGGCAGATTGATGTTGCTGAACCGGTTGAAGAAGTTTGTTAAGTTCGCCTCCTCTGTTCAACCCCTCATCCACCACGTTGCATCCTTTTTGCTACAGCCAGTCATAGCTCTCATGCCATGCCAGACTTCCCGCAATGTTGTTGTCCTTCAGCTTTGTCTCCAGTTTTCTCGGTACTCCTCCTTGGCCTCCATTATGCAAATTTTAAGTTTCTTGTACCCTCTTCATCTCCCGAGTCTTTGTTCCTGAATGCCCTTTTTTCCTGTTCAGAACCTCCTCACCTTACTGGTGACCCAGGGTTTATTATTAGAGAAGGATCTCACAGTTCTGACAGGAACCACCATGTCCATACAAAAGTTAATGTAGTCCGTCATGCAGTCCACCGCCCATCCACATCCTCCCCATGCTGCCCCATCAGGACACTCCAGTCCGTGCGCTGGAAGCAGTCTCTGAGGGACTGCTCTGCTCCAGCAGACCACCTCCTGACTTCTCGTGGGTGACCACTTGCCTCTTCACCAGAGGGATGTAGCGAGGTTGGAGGTGAATAAGGTTATGGTCGGATTTCCCAAGGGGGGGCAGGGGGGCTGCTGTGTATGCATCAGTGGAGTTTGCATATAGCAAGTCAATGGAGGTGTTATTTCTTGTGGGGCAGTCAACATACTGGCGGAAAGTGGTCAGAGTGGAGTCCAGAGTAACATGATTAAAGTCTCCAGAGATGATAATGAAAGCCTCTGGATGCTTGGTTTGTAGAGCAGTGGTTGTACTGTGTATGGATTCCCGTGCCGCCTCTGCATCCGCCCTTGGTGGAATGTAGACGCACAACGCGATGACATGGGAGAACTCACGTGATATGTGGTACGGTCGGATGCTAACCGCTAGCAGCTCCAGGTTGGGGTCACAGATCGCCACTTTAACGGTCAGATGTTTTGGGTGACACCACCGCTGGTTTGCATACAGGATGAGACCACCTCCCTTCCTCTTCCCGGTGATGTTTGGGTCGCGGTCCGCACGCACGGTGGTGAAGCCGGGCAGCTCTACGTTAGCGTCCGGGACGTGGCTGCCTAGCCACGTCTCAGTGAAGAGGAGGAGGCTGCACTCCCTGTAGCATCGCTGTGTCTTGATCAGTCCTGTGAGCTCATCCGTTTTATTTGATAAGGAGTTAACATTCCCCATCAAGACAGAAGGTATTGATGGCTTAAAGCGCCTCCTGTTTTCAGCCTTAGCCTTGAGTCGTGCCTTGTATTTGCGACCGGCTCGGCAGCCCCGATACTTCCGCATTAGCTCCAAGGGAATGACAGGACGGAGATCTAAAAAAAGTGCACAAACACATTCATACGAAGCACAAACAGCAGAGCAACGGACATGCAGCCACGCTCGCGCAGGCGCAACGTGACTCTTTATAGTTTATAGTGACTCTCTAAAAGACACCCTGTAAACTCCAAATACTCCACTATTACCATAGAAACAACGGTCCACTGCACCAACCGGAAATGATTGAGCGGTCATATGGTCATAGTTCGTGCATACAGCCCATTCAGTTAAACTGAATAACACCTCCTGCTCCTATCCCAAACAACCCTAAATACCGCCTTGATTTGGAGAAGTGCTAGACAGGTGCTGTTTAAGCTCCGCCTTCACTGGACAGTCAAAGAGCGAGATCAAGATCTATTCATTTGAATAGCTACATAAATACACTCATCTCACGAAGATGGAGAATCTTCCTGTGTTTTACTACCCAGGACAACATAGTTGTAGTGATGATAAATAACACACACACAAAGCAAAGAAGCCTCTGTCCTATGTGCAATTGATTCTGTGCAGTGGGGCACGCTGGGCGCTAACCCGAGCTCAAGTCAAGCACATCCGGGTTAAATTGCATAAGAGGCTGAGCTGCCTTTTGGGCAAATTAAGCCCCGCTGTCGCCTTGCTGTTGGCTGCTGCAATCCCTCGCCGCCTTGTTCACACCGTATCTCTTTGTATTTTCTGAAAGTCGCCTCTTCTCACCCTGCTTCGTGCTCTCCTGGTTGTACAGTACGCACTCGCACAGCTGAGTCGAGGCGAGCAGAGCCGGCCAGGCCCGCCTGCGCGGCGTGATAGTAAAGGCTTTAATAAAAACACAGTTTGGGGGATGAGAATTGAATTTCATACTTGGGCGCACCAACACTACATGTGTTTCTTTTGAATGAAGCAGGGGGTGTGAACAGTCCAAGCTCTCGCCCAAAAGGAGATAGACTTTTCTCATTTTTGCTCGCAGCCGTGCTTCCCTAAGCTCCGCCGTGCGCCTGCTGTTCCGTGGGGGAGCTGGAGGGGACATCAGGCTTGTCAATCAGTGTGATTCCACTCCGTTCTGAGATAAGGCTGATTGTTCGGTGTCTTCAGAAAGTGCCTCTCACTTCTTCTTTCTCCTGTCTTGTCTCTTATAGACTATACCAGTCTCAGCTTGAGCTCTGAAAGGTCAGCCGGCTTACAAGCAATTCCAAGCCTGACATTTCTGTTAGTGTTTAATGCTCAAGATTGAGTTTGTTTGCATAAAAATTGACAATCAGCACAGCTGAGCAGTCAGTCTTTCCGACAACGCAGAAATATTTTTATGGCATTTTTCTGTAATCAGAGCAGCCGCTGCTTTAAACACACCAGTGCCCGTATATATAAACATTAGTCCTCAGAAGGCTGTGGTATTTCAGGATTGTTTGCCTGCTAGAAGAAAGCTTGTGTTTAATTTAGTACAAAAAGGGAATCTACTGTTTAAAGGTCAAAGGCTGAGCAGCCACTTGACTGCAACACAGATAATGAATTATGTCTCTTTATGGGAAACTTTAAGGACCTAATTTGCTAAAAGTTTGCACGTATGTGAAAATGTGTGCAAACCTAATAGCATGATCAGGCTATTTTAGAAACCGTAGATGCAGAAGATTGTGACTGAATTCTCTGCACAATCCATTTAGTGCGTTTGTCATTGACGAACGTGAAATGTGAGAGTTTCTGGCAGAACGCAAAATAGGAGGAATGGATGCGTAAAGACAAACTGTGCATATGCAACGGGGTTGGTCAAAAGTAGGTTTCCAGCCGCTGTTTTGCCATTATACTTGAGGTGTATTCAGACTTGGTGGATGGAATGTTCCTGGCTCAGGTGGAGGAGTTTAAAGTCCCCCATGACCATTTTTTAAAAATAAAATAAAAACGTTCCCAGTAGTGTTTTAATTATGATTATGACGTTTTTTAACCAAAATCCCACAACCTAAATGTCTTAAAAAGGCATTTTTCACGTTGATCTCAAGTCTCTGTTTCCAAAATCTTTTCTGAGGGGGGGTGGCTGAGTTGCCCGGCCCCTGATCACCCCCCGTCTGATTATGAGAGCTCTGTGTCTTATAGCGTAAATCTTCATAAAATCCTACATTACTCTGTGTAATGTCCAGCCGTATGGTTCTGATCCGGATGTCAGCTCAGATCTTCATGGACAGAACTTCCTCCAAAATCCTGATTCTTTCTCCTTCCAGTTCACCAAAGACTCTTTGATGTTTCTTGACGTTGCTGTGATCAATCCATTGGTTTCTCAGAGCAGAAAATAATGAAAACTAACATCCAAATGCTCTTTCATTCATTTACAATCCTTTCCAACTGCGGTCAAATGAGCCGCCGTTCACATTTCCGTGGTCACATCAAGAAGCTCCGTGGAGTCTAGTGGAGATTTTCCAGTGTTCTCAGCCCTGCTACCATAAGTATTGGATGAAACTCACACCAAAAAATCCAGTGACGGCTGATTGGACCACAGAAATGTGAACGGCGGCTCATTTGACTGCAGTCAATGTGAAGGTAGCATCTTCTCTTCTCCAGAACCTGAACTAGACATACTAGCCGGACCAGATGAGGGTTTAGTGCAGCAGGAAGAAGATCATTCATGAAAAACAGAGTGTGTCCAAGACTGTTTGATTGATTTAAAAGGAGAAATACTCGGAAATGCAAAAACATTTCTTATCACATTTGTTTTTTTTCATAAGAAAATGCCACACATACATGTTAAAAACTCAGGATTTTCATCAGAGAGGAGTTTAAATATCTTGGGGTTTTGTTAATGAGTGAGGGAAGATTGGCGCGTGAGATTGACAGGTGGATTGGAGCGGCGTCCGCCATTTTGCGGTCGGTGCACTGGTCTGTTGTGGTCAAAAGAGAGCTGAGCCAGACAGGAAAGCTCCCAATTTACTGGTTGTTCTTTGTTCCAGTTCTCACCTATGATCATGAGCTCTGGGTCATGACTGAAAGAACAAGATCCTGAATTCAAGACTCTAAAGTGAGTTTCCTCCTCCTGATGAGCGCTCCCTTAGAGATAGGGTGAGAAGTTCAGTCACCCGGAGGGATCTCTGAGTAGAGGCGCTTCTCCTCCACATTAAGAGTCAGTTGAGGTGGCTCGGACATCTGGTCCCGATGCCTCCTGGATGCCTCCTTGGAGAGGTGTTCCAGGCATGTCCCACTGGGGGGAGGCCCCGGGGAAGACCCAGGACACGCTGGAGAGACCACATCTCTCGGCTGGCCTGTGAACGCCTCAGGGTCCCCCCGAGAGGAGCTGGAGGAGGTGACCGGGGAGAGGGAAGTCTGGGTATCTTTGCTTAGACCGCTGCCCCCATGACCCGGTCCTGGATGAGAAAATGGATGGATAGATGGAATGATGTGTATTCAGAACGGAAAGATTCCTTGGTCCAGACAGAGTTCCCTTAATTAGGTCCAGATCAAGTCTTGAACCTTGTGTTTGGTCTGTATTCGGGCTGGTATCTACTGGACATTTCTGTCTCAAATTTAAACTTGTAAACAAAATCATGTGACTGGAGATCTCTTTAGTTATTGGACCAGGAATTACAAGGGTGGGGTGAAGTAAAACAGGAGAAAGAATATTGGAAGCGGCTTAGCAATTCTTGTCGGTATAGTTCACCTATTCAAACTTCATATTTCACTGACTAATATCTCCTTCTAATGTTATAACAGACATAGATTGTTGGGAACACAGAAAAGTAATTTTTATCACGTTAAAAGTTGTTTGAATGAGCCTGAATTCATCTGAACGTAATGATGAGTTGTTGTGTCTCACTGTTGCGCTGCCACTCTGTTTACATCCCATGATGCCCGGATACGGTGGCCAGGGCTCAGTTGTTCCACTCCGAGCACAGAGCCTATTCAGACTGAGGAAGCTCAGAGCGAACCAGTGTTCAGTCCGATTGAAAACAAACCGAGACCATCTTCAAATAAGGGTCTTTGAAGATGGTCTCGCCACCCATTCAGACTGATACTTTGTTCTGGATCATCCGAGGAAACCGACTCTGGTTCCTCTTAAGCGAACCAAATGTGTCCAGTCTGAACGACCCTTACAGCAGATGCAAACTGCAACAACTTTGTAGCTTCAATTAGTGCCGCAATGAGGAAGCAACAAAGAGAGGAAACTGTTCAGCTTCTGTGATTGTTTTTGAATACCAGAAAAGGTCGTTCATCCAGCGTTGTAATCTTGAGCTTCTGATGGGCTGGTAGAATATTTAAAGCTGACATTTATTGTCTTTTTATTCCCTTATTTGCCAGCATCACATCTTTATTATATCTGATGTTATTGCAGCGCAGGTCACAAAAATACAAGGACTCAGGTCTCCCACTTTAGCAGTCGAGTCACAGAAAAGCAGCAGGAAGCGAAGAGACAATCTTCAAGCACTGCAGACGGTTTCATTTGTTCCAGCAGTCTCACCGTTTTTAAGTCATCTGCTCCGTGCAGTCTGTGAACTCCACCTGTTACTTCAAACTGATCAGAAATGTTTCCTATTCTTCACCTCGTCCAGTCTCTTTGTTTTGCCATCTGCATTTTCCTATTTCCCACAACTCAGACATTTAGGTTTCTTTGCCTTTTAGATTTGCCTCTTCCTCTAACATCACTATTGTCTACAAGTTAATTGTCATTTTGAAAACGCATTCCTCCTGAGCTTTCGCTGAATTTTTGGAGTTTATGTTTTTAAACGTACAACTATAAACCTGAAAATCTTTGCTCACTCTTATAATGAATTATTATAATTTCTTTTTGTGTCTGCACAGTCAAAGCTAATCTTTACATTTTATACAAACAATCCATTTTCTCTGCTATTTTGCACTTATCCCCAGGGACAGACTGGCGAACTGTCCAGGGTAAACCCTGCCTTCGCCCATCAGCAGCCGGGATAGGCTCCGGCATCCCTCGACCCCGAAAGGGATAAAGCGGCACGGAAAATGAATGAATGAATGAATGTTAGGATATAAGGCACAAACTCTACTGAGTGGGTTAATGCTAACAGGAATTTTGATGATTAATTAATTAATTGTTTCATATTCTTACGATCCAATCAGATCAGTGTGTCCGAATCAACCTAAAAAAAATCATTTCAAAATTAAATTGTAATCAATATTGGAAAACAGCATTTAGATTGAGACATGGTTTAATTTACTACCAAGTAAAAACGACCATCACTGCGTCCGACAGATGTGTGATGCAGCAGAAAATGATCAACCGTCATTCCAGTCCAATGTGTGGAAACACTTTGAAATGAGCAAAGTCATGTGACCGTACAGTGTGGAAGAATGTTCTGACAACTTTATCAAACTACAATGTGAATGGATCTGAAATCCATTCTTCTTTGTTTGTACAAATATTTAATTTGTTATCTTGAAGAAATACAAGGAATCTGAAAAACTTCACCTGCTCTGTCCAGGTATTTATCTCTGAGTCACACTGGTGGAAGTTTGGGATAAAGACGTCCTGGATCTATTTTAGGTCAGTAAATCGGATCCTATCAGATCGTTCAAAATGAACACATGGATCCGTTGTTGGAATGGATTGTTAGCCTTCTAACATTAACAGATTCAAGCTTAAAGATGAAAGTTAGTTTTCCTTTAAGTTGTCAAACTTGGAGAAAAAGTCAAAATAATAAAAACAAAAAATAGACTTAGAGACTTACGCAAGGTTCACATTGGACGCGGAAGCGCCGCGCCACATCCACTCTCTCCTACAATTCACACCACATGTGCATTTTTCCACGACAGGCACCACTGCTTTTTTTTGTTTTTGCCATCATGGGTAAGTTAATAACCTTAAAATATTACCTATGTTTCTGCGAAGGAAAAGCAAGAAACCAACCAACATAATACAGGAACTGACAGCTGTGTGTTTGTCATGTTATCAGGGATCTTGCACAGATGTTTTTTTGTAGTCGAGCGTGTGCACCCACCCAACCAGCACTAGCTTGGTCCCTGAGTGAATGATCTGTATGTGGGGAGTTTCAGGTATGTGTGTGTGTGTGTGTCTGATTGTGTGTGTGTTGTAATTGGATGTTTATTTTCATCTATACAGTCTGTTTAGATACAAAAACATGATCACATTTGTTAATCCCAGCATTTTATTGTAAAAAATGTTATCATATTTTGAAAATAAACCAAATTTTCTCATGTATCTTTATGTAACTTCCTGTCAGAATTGACGCGGATCACTCGCGGACAAAATGATCCGCTGCACGTCGTACGCCTTCCACGAAGGGCCGCGGCGCTCCGCGTCAAGTGTGAACCACACCATAAGTTAACATGGGCGCAGAATGAAAGTGGCCTCCATTCTGCATCCAATGGGAACCAGGCGTTACACTATTTAGATGGAACATACCATTATTTGCTTAAGCCTTTCAGAGTGAACTATATCCATTTATTTGATCATATTACCTTGGAAACACAAAAAACGTATTGTCTTTGAAATATTTGTTATTTTTCATGAGTTTTTTCCTACCTAGAAGTAAAATAACTCGATTCCTGAAGCTCCGCCTGTTGCTGTGTGTTGGTGCTGTCCATTTCTTGACGTCTGAATTTCTCCCACTGAAATAATAGAATCAGCCTTTACACTCGACGTCTGAATGACTGTGCCCGACCGGAGCGGGAGAGAGCGTCTTAAAGGAGCCCTGCGTCTAAAATGACAAACATCAGTTTGAGCTGGAATTTATTGAAGACAGGAAATAATTGGAAGATAAACGATATTCTGCATTTAAAATGAAAAGTTTTCTGTTGATCACCACTAGCTCAGTGGGGAAGTTGAGTGTTGGTGTTAGACTGGGGGCGGTGCTGTCAGAGCCGACTCTTCCTGAAAGGGGCGGTCTCCCTCTGTGATGTCAGATCGTGAGGACTGCCTGTTTTCATGGGGGGGGGGTGTTGCTGCTGAGAGAGCAGGTTTTTAGAGGATTACTTAGAAATGTATGAACAGATCAAAATACCGCCTTAAGGTTCTTCGTAGTGAGGATTGGATAGTATAATATATTTAAAAGCTAAAAAAGTTTTTTTTTTAATGGTCTGGCCTCTTTAACTGAAGAGCTCCTTTAAGGATTCTGGGTAATGTAGTCAACACACTTAAAAGTGTTGTTTCGATTGCCTAATGTACATTCACATAAATTAACACATTTCCAGATTTTTCCTAAAAACATCATAATCATGATTGAAAAAGCACTGGGAACACTTTGAAAATAGATCAGAAGATGCTGGGAGTTGGACTTTAAAGCTATCTGTCAAATTCTTTAGAAAGAGTTTTGTTTGTTTCAAAGTGTCGTGCTTTTTTTCTTTAACTTATGCATGAATTCATAAATCGGAGTCTTTTGACTGCAAACTATGAAGAAGACACACAACGTCAGTGATTGCAGAAGAAGGAATCATTTCAATAACCAAAAAACAAAAGTGTATTTGTCTGCTTGTCAGTTCCATGTGGAGCTGTTTGGGAAAATCCATTTTCCAGCCGTGTCTGCTGGAATAACGGCGTGTCAAAAGTGTTCTGCAGCTCTGCTGACGTCGTTGTAATTCTGCAGATGAAAAACTGTGTAGTTAGGTTGTATTGTGGCAAACGCAATTTCAGCAAAAATAAAAATAATGGGGGGGGGGTGTTCAAACCACAAAGCCAGAAAAGAATTAAACATGTGACAACAGGCTTTTTATCTTTAGTGGAAAAGCAGCTGAAACGTGGAAGTGGAGGTAAACATGGCGTGGACCTCAGCGCTTGTAACTGACCCACTATTGATTCCCTCAGTGAATCTGACTGCAGCTCGGCGCTGCTGAGCTCAGAGTTTGGCCTCTGACACTCCAGCCAGAAAATGCAAGTTGATTCCTGTGGAGTTTGTTGCTGCAAACTTTGTGAGCCCCAACCACACTGTGAGCAAAACACAAAAATCAGAAATATGATGGGCGGTGTGACCAATGGGCTGAAAGTGAATGTTTGGTGATTGATAAATAAAACCCTAAACTGTCAGGAATATGTGAGCAGTATGTAGACTTTAACCAACAACCATCAAAGTGATCTGCATGCTGTCTAGTAATCAAGAACGAAGCGGGGTATCAGAAAAAAAGAACATATTTACAAACCCTGACCAACATACTTTGTTACTTAGCAACAAGAACGCTCAAATCAATGCTCGGCCGGGTTACCATGTTAACACGAGAAGGTTGTTGTGTGTTCGACGTGTCAGAAAAACCGGGATAATTGTTGCTATGTTGCAGGTGTGATGAACAGTGAAGATGTTGTTTTACTAAAGTATGTCATGACGGTGCTAACACTAGTGCCACTGACAGAAGTTTAACCTTTTATATTTACGCTATGAAGCTGCTGAACATTTACTCTAGAAAAGTTTTAAAACACTGGAGCCCCCTTTGGTGGGGGCGTTTGTACCAGTTTACCAAATCCAGGACAACCATCACAACACAGTTTTAGAAATGACCTCGACTGACAACATGTTAGAACCAACAATGAATGAATAAAAAGAAATAAATAATGCAGTGAAGCCAAATCTGAAAAAGAAGTTTCTACATTTCAGCCCTCCAAACCATTCTAAAAACAAATGAACATGGAAAATATAAAACAACTTTTTTTTTGTAATTAATTCCACTATGAGGAAATGGATTTATTACCCTAACTGTATAAAATCAGCAGATAATTATTAACATTAAAAAGTGAATACAATTAATATTATTATTATTCCCAATAGATTTTTTAGTTATTTCTCATATTGCAACTTGTTTGTTAAAAAAGAAAAAAAAAAAAAAAATTCAGTTAAAAAAAGAAAAGAAGAGAGAAAAAACAGCTAAAGTTTTGTCTTTTTGCATGCTGGGTCGTCAGGTGACAGACTTGTCAATCTAAAACTGGAATCATGGATTTGTGTAAAAAAAAAAAAAATCCACTAGCTTCTCAGCAAGAAATTTAAAATAAAGAACAATTTGAAACGGAGGTGAAAAATCTGACCGAACAATTAGTCAAAGTGTCAGTATATTAATTTAAGGCAAATATATAAAAAAATAAAAACATCAAAAGACAAGCTGGATAGACTGGAATTATTTAATAATTTCCCCCCCAAATTTTATAAAAGCCTACTTTCTAAAAAAAAAAAAAAAACATAGGCTCTTATCTAATTAATACAATTTTTTAAATATTTTTTAGGATCTGACCTGATATTTTTTTTTTTGCATAATGACAGCCGTAGCTCGTCAGGCTTCATGTTTTTTTCTACTAAATAAATCAGTATTTCTTACTCTTTTTGTGTATCTGTGTAGCTCACAAATGTGGGTTTCCATGTGGACACGATTCTTTTAAAGCTGATGGTTTCACAAACCTTTTGTTAGCTCTGCAGACTCTAATTATAGAGAGCAACTTTTTTTTTTTTTTGCAAACAGCAGTTTTCCTTTAGTTTTTATGTCTTAGAACACCCAAATCGACCCTCCTTTACCTCTTTAAGATTATCTATGTTCCTGTTGGATTTCCTGGATTTGACTTTTATTTTTGATCATTTTTATGAGATCTTTTTTGTTGTTATTGTTACCCAGAATTGAATTTTAGATGGTAAATTGGTTTATTTGGATCATCTTGGTTTCACTTTGTTTGTAAATGTTTTCTGACAAAGAAATCCTGTTATCTGTCTCTGGATTCATAACCTGAGCAAAGACGGATTCTGATTCAAAAACAAATGTCTGCCAGTACACAATGGAGCTTGAAGGAATGCAGAAACAATAAGGGAGACATAGAATATTGCACGTTTACTGGTTACAAAATATAAATTTCACATTTATTTACAATGAGGTTTTGCTTTTTTTTATATATTATTCTTTAATCTATGTATTCTTTACCATCAGTTTTACCATGGCAGGGAAGATACTGTTGAAAAAGTGAGTTTGAAATGTGATGTTGCTCTCTGTTTTTAAGATTTCATGGAAGCCGTCAAAGTTCTTGTACTGCCCCTAGTGGAATGCTGATGAACTACAGGGCAGAACACATGGACTAAAGCTATGCCCCAATTCCTTCTCTAAAAACACTAAACAGTGCACAATAAGTTTGTGGGGTTTTTCAAAATCTACTCTTCTAAAATTGAGTGCCCTAGAAATTTGCTTTGCAAAAAAACCAGTGTGAATCAATGATCACTAGATTTAAGGGATTATAGACCACAATGCATTGCGGTTGGATAACTTTTGCTGAAAGAAAAACGTTTTTAAATGTATGTTTTAATAAACCATCAACTTTTTCATCATCAGAACACAGTAGAGTCATAAATAGATGTCGTATAATGTTCATATTGATTAGAGTTTCACTTTGTGAGCATGGTGTCTGAATTGCTTTTGATATCCAGGGCACTAGATGGTCCCCGATATAGTTTTTAGGAGTTGGGGATTAGGGGAGGGATTCTGACATAGTCTAAGTAATATAGAATGGAATTTTAAAGAAATTCTGGATCATACTAATGAGGTAAGGGGTCTGAAAAGTGTGTACCACAAATAACAAGAATAGTCACAAGAGGTCGTGCGAAGAAATCTTTATAGAGTGCTGTGGTGTTAAAATTCTGAATGTGATGAATACGTTTAAAGCCACTTAAAAAAAGAAAAAATAGAGTCAATATTCCTAATAAGAATGATGGTTTTCAGCCTCTCCCACCACACTTGTTTAGGCCTGATCTTCATGTCGTCTGTGGATTTGAAGTTTTTAGGACGACAGATTTACGGTGTTTCTGTTGCATTTGCAGAAAGAAGACTTCTCACTGAGGACTAACACAATTTAAGAGGATCTGACACATAAACAAGAGCAGGAGAGTCTGGTGACAAATTGCAAACGCTCACTAGCATCTTTGAGTGACAGGCCAATCATCTTGCTAGCATATCTGGAGGCGATGCCTGGCTGACTGTTATTAATTGAAATGTGATTGGAGGATAGGGGCTGCAGGATGCTCACATCTAATCCACATCAGAGCAATTAATGAAGCCCTCACTCATCATCTCCCTTCTCTCATCACCACTGATTTTGCCAATGCTGACTAGAATTAGAAAAGGATAGAAAAATAATTGAAAAAGGGGTAATTCTGAAAATGGAACTGAAGGTAAATGATGCTATCAGGATATGGGAGATTAATATGAGCAACAATTTAGGGGAGTACCCTGCAGGGCTTCTCTTCTCCAAGTTTCTTTCGTTAATGACAAAAACGTCATCATATCCTTCATTTTGAGAGAGATCCTAAGAAGTGCAGAGTTTTCACCATGCAGGGAGTTCTGACAGACGGTAAACGAGACTGTTAGAATGGAAACATTTTTGTTGGGAAAATTAGCTTAAAAAACTTCAGCTAAATCAAATAAAATGTGTTTAAATACAAAAATATCATTGAGACATTAAAGTGGGGGCCTAGAATGCTTTTCATGAATTGATTTATTGGTTTTTCTCATGTTTAAGTCATTGACTGTATAGGAGAACTGGACTGACTGACCCCTCCCCCCTCCAAACATGAACTACCCACGAGCCTCAGGAAGCAATAATCTCACAAACTATTTATTTTGAAACCCATTCTTGCTCTACTACCTTATCTCATGATCTACACTGCTTATAAAAATGAAAGGAGCACTTTAAAGAAACACATTAGATCCATCAGATCTCAATATGAAGTTTGATATCTATACAAATAACAACAGGACAGTGTCTTAGGAACAAAAGGATGTCAAGTCTTTTAATGAAATTAGAGTTTTCAGTCTACAGAGGCTCAATTGTGTAGACAAAATCAAATCAGAGAGAAATGAAGATGTGGCAGGCTAGCCCATTTTCTCCAAAACTTCATTTCTGCAACTCTAAATACTTTTCAGTATCTTGTGTGCCCCCCACGAGCTTGTATGCATGCTTAACAACGTCGTGGCATGCTCCTAATGAAACAACGAATGGTGTCTTGTGGTATTTCCTCCCAGATCTGTGTGAGGGCATCCCTGAGCTGTTGTACCGTCTGAGGAGCAACCTGGCGGAGTCTAATGGACCCAAACATAATGTCCCAGAGATGTTCTATTGGGTTTAAGTCAGGGGATGGTGAAGGCCATTCTATTGTTTCAATTCCTTCATCCTCCAGGTACTGCCTGCAGACTCTTGCCACGTGAGGCCGGGCATTGTGGTGCATTAGGAGGAAACCAGGACCTACTGCACCAGCGTAGGGTCTGACAATGGGTTGAAGGATTTCATCTGGATACCTTATGGCAGTCAGAGCACCATTTCCTAGGCAGTAGAGGTCTGTGCGTCCCTCCATGGATATGCCTCCCCAGACCATCACTGACCCACCACCAAACCTGTCATGTTGAACCACGTTGCAGGCAGCAGAACGTTCTCCTGGTGTTCTCCAGACTCTCACGTCTATCACAGGTGCTCAGGGTGAACCTGCTCTGGTCTGTGAAAAGTACAGGGCGCCAGTGGAGGACTTGTCAATTCTGGTGTTCTTGAGCAAATGCCAGTGGAGCTCCACGGTGCTGGGCAGTGAGCACAGGGCCCACTACAGGACGTGGGGCCCTCAGACCACCTTCATGAAGTCTGTTCCTGATTGTTTGGGTAGAGACATTCACACCAGTGGCCCTCTGGAGGTCATTCTGTAGGGCACGAGCAGTGCTCAGCCTGTTCCTCCTTGCACAAAGGAGCAGGTATGGGTCCTGCTGAGGGGTTGAGGACCTTCTACGGCCCTGTCCAGCTCTCCCAGAATAACCAGCAGTCTCCTGAAATCTCCTCCATGTTCTGGAGATTGTGCTGGGAGACGCATTAAACCTTCTTGCTGCAGCACGTGTGGATGTTCCATCCTGGAGAAGTTGGACAACCTGTGCAACTTCTGTAGGGTTAAGGAATCTCCTCATACTGCCAGTAGAGAGAATTACACAAGACAAAATCAGTACGAGTGGAAAACCAGCCAAAAAAGATCAAGAGGAGAAACTTGAAATGACCTCCACATGGAACACCAGTCCTGATTGGAGGGTTTTGTAATTGTTGCCACTGAAGTGCACCTGTTGTTAATTCATGAACACCAATACAGATGAAATTGATGAACGAGGCCCTCAGCTGCTGAACCAACAAGAACATTATCAGACAGGTTTCATTCAATTCATGTCAGGACCAATAAAAAAGTCTTCCTTTAATTTTTAAGAGTAGTATATTTTTTTTATTGTTTGATTTTTTTAGTTATAAATTAACCAATCAGAAGCCTCATTGCAAGTAGGCGGGGCCTGTTGGCCCCTATGTTGGTCATTTAAAACATGTTACGGTTTTCTAAGTTGTACAGGTGTGAACTTTCAACAAGCTCACTCCTGATTAGAGAGAGAGGTTGCCATAGAAACAGTAACTCAGACCAATGGGGGCCAATAGCAGCTTATCTGGCTCCAACAGAGCAACGCCCATATTGCAAAGATAATAGTGACTGATATGGCTGTATTTTACTGGAAGAAAACCATTTCCTATGGGTGACATCACACTCGCTTGGTCCAGTTCTTATTTACAATTATTTTAATATAAAATTTGCATTCTATTTAGGTTTAGGAATACAGTTCATCCCTCTTTTTAAACTGGAGATGTCAGCAAATAAACACTTTTTAAAGGGCACCAAACCCTAAATCAACTTCTTTTGGCTTTCAAAAGTCTCACGTCATGACCTGCAGCCCCAGTAATCCCCAATAATGATAACAGTCAGTTCAGGAGACCTGAACAGGCTGCCCCCACTCCCCGCAGAGTAGAGTTGGGCACCGATTGGGTTTTATTTAGTAAAAGCGGTTCTTTGGTTTTGGTTCCTAATTTGTGCCGATGTCGGTACTTGGAACCGAATTTCGGTGCTTAACCTTATAGTCTACCTGTTGAGTCTTTAACCCTAAAACAGGAAAGAATTAGCTATTTTACATTGATTGAATAGAAATTTCACAACTGAAAATTGTTTCATATTTGCATGAAGCTGCTTTTCTCTGATTCAGAATCCAGTGGAACTAAGTGAATTTCGTTACGGTTGATGAGTTACAGCGGTCAAAAGACTGTCTCATCATTCCCTTCTTTTCTTAGAAGTTCAAAGATAAACTGTTTACTAGAGTTTAAGGAGGAGTTTGCCACTTTTATCTAGTTAATTTATTGCCATTTTGATAACTACTGACGTTAGAAGTGGAATAAAGAGTCTCTAAAATCCTGTCAGCTCCTGTCGACAAACTTTCTGTCGCAGATGGTTAGGAGAAGCCAGGCCAGCCTCACCTTGAGTGGCAGCTGTGTGGAGAGCTCTGTTAGATTTATTATTTTCCATTTTAGAGAACAAATCTTTTCTGAGTTTTACCCTGACATCCTCCACGTGGGCGGGAGCACTCATACAGTCACACAGAGCGATTGTGAATGTCATCTCAATAAAACAGACTGGATTCAGCTTGAGCAACTGAAGCCACATTATGGTGAACTTTCACAGAGAGAGGTGAAAAAGCTTTGAAAGGTGCAAAAGTACACAAAAAGATGTTCGTTTCAGGTTTTTACTGCAGCCTCAATCCCTCCTTCATATTCAAACAAGTTCAAGAAGAGACATTTTAGAGAAAGGGAGAATGTTGGAGCGAAAACTGTAAAGATTTGTCCAAATGAAAACTTCTCTAGACGGATACGGAGCATGTTGATGTAGCTATTATATTTTACATTCACCTTAACTGTTCATTGAAACTTCACTGTAATTTTGAAAGCAGCAATATAAATCTTCCATTTCTTTCTGTGTCCTCGTTGTACCTTCCAGGAAGGCACAATTTGTTTTTAAAACATTGATATTTGGAGCCAGGGCGCTTCTCTGCTGGATGCTAAAACACAGATTGTGGTCGTCTGAATGACAGAAACTCAGCAGAAGATGAATCTGTGGGTTGAAATCACAGCCCTTATATAGTTTGGAGTTATGAGAAGAATTCGTGTCTGCTTGGAGAAAATATCTGAAGAATGTGACAGAATAACAAACGGGAGACTGGTTTTAGTTTCTTCTTGCATGGGCCTCTGTTCGTCTAACGTTTGTTTCCATCTATGAAAGCAGGAGCATGCTTGACTTTTTTTTTTAACCAAATTATTCTCTTTTTACACAAAGAAAATCAACACCTGCTTCTCCGCGGATTGACCCCGTGTGGTTCCGAAATCACATAAGAGAAAGAAACAACATGGAATCAGGATGACAACGGCTATGATGTGATTGAAAATTTATTTAAAAACAGAACTTTTTGGAGTTTGTATTTCAAAATTTGTGACTTTTGCTCTTTTTAGAGTCGATTGCACTGATGGGTTGATGTGCCTAAGGGAAAAATTTACGAAGATTCTGCGTTTAGGTAGCATTTGATCAGAAAGCCGCCTACTGGACTCAAAAAGCACACATGGACGACGGAAAAACAACACATCTCCCAACATCACATGAACACAGAATAACTTTATGCACTTTTAAAGTAGTTGTTATGTTACATTTGCTAAAAGAATGGAAATTTTGTTAAAGAACAGTGAAAGAGCACTGAAGTTGACCTACATTTCTGAAAAATGTGTAGTAAAATCGCTTAAAAATCCCTAATACATGCTAATTTAAAAAGAAATACTTAGTGTGTTGCTTTAATATGAGTCAAACTCCAAATTACCCCAATAAAATCTTAGAAGATGCCAAATTAGACAAAAAAGCTAGCTCGTAGCTTAGATACTAGCTAAACTCCAGCCTGATATTCCTCAGTAAACTATTTGTCAAAAACGGTAGAATGCTGCTGAGATATTAGCTAAACTCTAAATTAGCCTCTAAACCTCAGTAGATAAAAAATTAGTCGAAATTGTTAGCATGTTGCTAAAATATTATCTAACCACAAATTAGCATAAAAAACCTCAGTGTATTCCAAATTCGGCAAAAAAAGCTAGTGCATTGCTTGAATACTAGCTTAACTCTGAAATTGCCTGAACTATCTCAGTAAACTAAATTAGTCAAAAATGTTAGCATGTTGCTAACATATCAAGCTCCTTTTTTTTTTTTTTTTTTTTGAAAATTACTTTAAAAGATGAAAACTTATCCCATCAATATATTTAAAGATTTTTTTACTAATCTACTTAAAATGTTGAAATTTGAAGACTTTCTCATTAATTTACTATGGAGTGCATTTTGCTCAATATTTCAAAAACTATTAAGTTTATGAACACCACGAATGCTGACTAAGCATTCACAATATTAAAGGGAAAGATTAGACAGATTAAAATAGTTAAAAGGGCCACATGTGGCCCCCGGGCCGTAGTTTGCCCACCTCTGCTCTGGTCGTTAGTACGGGTCCCTTGATGACATTCCCTGAATGATGCTGCATGCACAGGGTGTGCACGAGATACGCCAGTGCTCGTAGGACGCCTTTAGGATGTCCATACAAACTACACTCTGATTGACTTGCTTCTTCATTTCTAAGAGTCAGGCTGCAAGAAGGAGTCCACACATGTCACGAAAACCGCACTTCTGGGCTCCTTGCACAGTTCACAGGATTTGGAGATGAAAACATGAACAATCAGTAGAATATTCCTGCATTTCACCAACTTCCCCTTCGTATGTTGCATGTGTAGAAAAAGATGTGCTTGAACACTTTTGGGTCTCCAGGTTCACTGTGTACCTGTGTGCCCCGTCCAGGTTTGTCCATTTTACCCCGTGTCTTCCTGCATGAGCCGTTGTGACCACTTAAGTCTTAACTGCTGAATGGTGATTTGGTATAATCACCAATTATTAAACCCTCACACTTCTGTGAACGTTGAGTTGTTTTGTTCATTCAGGATGGACAGCCAGACAGAGCAGTCAGATATGTGTCGTGTGGTGGCGATACTGCTGCAGCTCTGTCCTCTTCTAGCTAAAGCCAGCTCTTTGTTCTTTAACCGATCCTCTGAAGGTTCTCTTCCTCGTGGCGCCAGAATGAACGTCCAGTGACCAGAGCGAGAGAACGAGAGAGTGATGATGCCAGATTTAACGCACCTGCTCCCTTTCACACCTTAGAACGTTTAACACTAATGAGGGACATGACAACAGGGGGGAGAATTGGGCTTAATGAAGCACAATATGGACATTTTCAGTGAGGGGCGGAGCCACTTTTGATGCCCACAGTTTACATTGATGGTTGTGCCAAGAGTTATTTTGAGGGGCAATACATTTGTACAAGCTGTAAACTGGTAGAATGGTAAATATTAGATTGCTTTTTTACCTTACTTAGATTCGATTCGATTAGAAATGGTTTATTTCAAACAATCACATGACTATGTTAGCAGACATAACCCAGTTTCAGACTTTGTCATTTCAGATGCAAATCTGTTATCAAAATTCAGAAAAAAAATGCTAATTATCTTTTATTAGGAAAAAAAATATAAATGTAAATCAAGTATCAAACATCAACAAAAATATATATGTATGCAGATTATTTTCTATGTAAAGCAAATATATATATATATATATATATATATATATATATATATATTTTTTTTTTTTTTTTTTAAAGAAAACCATAAACATAAATCAAGTAATAAAAAATATTAGCAGATTAGAAAAAGAATTTAAAAAAAAAAAAGTTTGGTATTTAAGGACCAAAGTGCTTTACAGTCACAGAGTCACATTAAGCTACACACACACATTTACACACTGACCACGCCGCGGTCATACTCTTTTGACCAGGGCTGGATATCGATTATAATTTCCAGAAAAGATTCACCTACAGTAAAATGTATCAGTGAAATACTGAGATTGTTAATATCATTCAGTGTTACATGGATTCTCTAAAGGAGAAGTTCTATCTAAAATGTTCAGATCATTAACATTATAAACATTGTTCTGCTTCTCCTGGAGGATGTTTCAGTTTGGCCACCAGTTGGTGATCACGCTATAGCTTTACAGTCTTATGCCAGGAAAAAAAAAAATGAGCGAAAAACAATGTTTTAGACCATAAATAGTTATTTTAAAACATATTTCCTTAGAAGAGTTTGAAAAATTAAAACCTGTGAGTTTATAAGGATGTATGTTCAGTCAGCTATGTACGTCTACTCAGCGTTAGCATTAGCCGTCCAATGGGAAATTCCATTAAATGGTAGCATCAAGCTAGCGGACTTTAGCTTTATGTGCTAGATCGGTTTATATTTTTACGAAGAGATTATTGACATGTAAAGCGTATCAACTTGGCATTTTTCCACAGTTTGCAGGCGTATAAATGAATCATACTTTAAAATAAATAAATAAATAGTTTTTATGATGTAAAGATATCATGAATTTTTAATAAGTAGAATATTGTGAGAGGACAAGACCTACCTAAGGGACATAACAGCTAACAGCATTCAACATCAGACTCATTGATGTATCTGACCCTCTCTTTACCCAGAGAACATCACTCCTCCTTCAAGATCCCTCCACACCATAATAAAATGGTGTGAACCTTCTTGAACACATCCACCTTCCTACCTTCCTTGTTGACCACCTCTCTAGTTTTCCTGTCAAAGTTCCTCCTCTGAGTCCTTCCATCCTACCTTTCCTTTTCTCTCTTTACCTTCAAACACACCTTCCTCTTCTCCTTCTTCCACCAACAGTAGTCAAGTTTTCATCTTGTAGGTCAAGAGCAGGGGTAGCGGTTCAAGTGAAACCCAGATCCAGCATTAGTTGTGAAATATTTTTGCGTAAAATAATCAGTTTTAAGTATTATCACCAACATTTATGACAGTAATACGAACTTCAGAAAAATAAACATATCTGTAGGCAAAGAACAACAAACACAACATATATTTTTCCAGTTTTTTCTTTTTTTGTAATTTGATTCTGACGTTTTTGAAAAAAAAACGTTTTTGATCTTCACACCAGATCTGATGAATTGCTTCTAAAGTCAAGTCGCTCTGTTAATTATGGAAAATCCATCCACTACTTTTTTAAATCAGCTGCACTCACTGCTAAACTGAAACGTCCAAGCTAGCAAAAAACAAACGTTTTTGGAAAATGTATTTTGTTAGAAAAGTCAGTAAGGAAACTGAAAGATAACCTTCAACTTCAAATAAGAAAAAAAGAAAAATAATAACGACATTTAACAGAAAAAAGCTGGAGTCTGTTTATTACATTAGCTTCCAATTTGATGGTTAAAGGAAAATCTGTCACATTTTATTGAGAAATAAAGTTTAAAGCAGCTGCAGATATTTTACAGAGGAAGAAGATAAACTTTACACTCAAAATTTGAGGTAAACTAGAGGGGAAAAAAAATCTGACGCCCACTTCAGCCTCAAAATATTGCCTGACATTACACCGTGACCTGAAAAGGCCTTTGACCACAGATCTACACAATCTTCCTGGCTTTGAATCCAGATGAACTTCCACGCCTCGTAGTTAACGCTCCTCCTTATTCTTCATCCCAGTTTCCTGAGCTGCTGGCAGTGACCGAGATGGAGGTGAAAATGAAAAATGTGCATTTGGAGTCAGTATGACAGTAAGGTGTTGGGTGTGCTCTGTTCTATTTCAGGTACATAGATACAAACGGTGGAACGTGGCTGTGATAATATAGAACAGAGAAAGACAGATAAAGATTTTCATTCTCTTCAAACCACAAATCTTAATGTTTCATTCATCCACAGTCAGATTCATTTCATTCAGAATTGTGTGTTTTTTTTCATCAATCATCATATAAATCAGTTTGTTTTATCTCATTACAAAGTACAGAGTTCATTTGTCAACAATGGGCTCTTGAAAAACAAAATCAGGGTTTGTTAGGTGAAAATATATTCAAAAGCCAACTTCTAAATCTGAGTAAAGTTCATTCAATCAGCCACTTCCAATGAAAATTCCTCAACGTAAACTCACTTAAATACATCCTTGAGGTTCCTTGTTCAAAGCTCTCACACTTTGTGTTGCTGGTTAAGTTTGTGCGACTGTTTTTGGGCTCTAAGTACAAAATGTGTCCACTGAATGTTAAACCAGGCTCAGTTTTGACCAATCAGGGACTCTGATTTTGCATGGGGATTTTCTTAATGTGTGTAAGTACCACCTGTTTGAACTTGACTATGGAGGAGAGATTAATAATTGGGTTTTTTGCCCGGACAGAATTATGTGAAACCAGGAGATAGATAAAGGAGCTCAGAGAAAATCATCCGCTCTCGGTGAGGACTGGAAGTACTGTACTCACTACCAACTATATATGTCCTTTGGTTTTATTTTTTGACACTTTGGGTTCTCCAACTCACCGTTTTTTGGCGTGCTGGCTTTTCATAAAATGAAGGCTCCAAAACCCTCTGAACACGGTACTAGACGCGGTACCAGACATGGTACCACATGCGTACTGGTCCTCGGTACGCGGCAGGCACTGGTACCCTAACCCGGTATCGGATACTGTACCAGATGCGGTACTGGACTCAGATGGGTAACAGACGTGAACCAGTGCCAGTTAGGATCAGGGTACCGGTGAGCTCTGGGTCGCAGTACTGGACCTGTTCCGGTTCGCGGACCGAAGGTTGGGAACCCCTGATTTAATGGGAACAGTTTGCATGTCAAAAAACGACAAGTTGGGGACACCCAAAACGTTAAAACAACAAACAAGAGGAAGCCCCTCCCAGCCAGTCCAGTGTGAACACCATGGTCTAAACATGTGCGTGCAGGTTAGCATATTCTTGAACACGTGTCACATGCATGACGGGAACGTAGCATTGTAGTTTGTATAGTTTGGATCAGTATTTTGTTGTTTTTGGATCTTGAATTTGAAATTAAGTAAATAAATTGTTTTGAATGAATGAATGAATGAATGAAATGGTTTATTTCAAGCAATCAGGTTATAATACATGGAATAACATCACATAATAAATCACAAATAGATCGCTTGAAAGGGGGTGGAAGGAAGCGAATTTATATAATCTGACCCCGACTCGACCATACCATTTTCTCTACATGAATTATCAATATCCGGTTCAGGACTTAAAATCAAATATCAATATAGTTTCAGGTAATAAAAGATCAATAATATCAGTGATGTAATAGAATTTCAAAAACATCCATAGACAAATCATTTATAATATTCATCAACAGTAATCTAAACATTCTCATTAAAGAATATCAGTAGTAATCAACTTCATTTGTTACTGCAGGAAAATATATCAAAATATTCTTATTAAAAAAAGACAATTTGAGAAGATTTCATTTATCAAAGAACGATTATTATTATGAAAAAGTGCTCGGTAAAAAAAATCATGATTTATTAATGGAAAACTTCAAAATATTCTCATTAAAAAACAGTTTGAGCAGATAGTATTCAGATCAGAGCTACATCTTTGTTTAGGAACAGGTTTAAGGCCACGTAAACCATCTTCATTGTTTTGACTGAGAGACTGTGAAGGTCTTCTTTCAAGGGAATTGTGCTCGAGTTCTTCAGAATTGGGTCAGAGTTCGTATTCAACGGTTCCGACGGTTTCATGAGTCCACAATTCACATTTTGCTTGAATTAGAGGTTCAAACATGCGTAATCCCACAGTTCTCAAAGTCTTTCATGGATTTTATTTCCAGAGGCTTCGTCAGGTCCGGTGGTCCGAGTGGTCCGACAAAGATTCTGGAGTTCTGAACCCACGTGGACTGGATCTGTCGTTTGGATCGTAAGATCCTTGCGTGCTTTGCCAGTTCAGCGTTATATTTGCATAAATGCTCATTAAGGTACACTTTAGTGTCCTTAAGTTGTTTACGTTGTTTCATCAAGGCAGTCTTATGCTTTCGATTCACGAACCTGATCAGGATCGCTGGTTTATCCGTGGTCTTTCTCCGGGGAAGCGGATGGCAGACTTCGACCGTGTCCAGGTCCAAGGAGATTCCTTTAGACATTAAAAACATTTGAACTTGATCCTCCACGGTCACATCAGCAGCTCCGTTAGCATCCATGCTAGCGCCGGTAGCACCGGGCCGCGCCTTGGGCTGTAGTTGGAGTCCCGTGAGAATCACATTATTCATCAGTGCCTGTTGGTCCAAGTCATGCATCCTTCTTTCCATCAGATCTTGGCGATTGTCTCGTTGTTCGTTGCGTGCCTTTTCTTGGCAGAATTCTTCCACAAGATGCAGCAGCGGCGTTAGTTTAGCCTCCAGCTGGAGCACAGCTGTTAGCTTAGCTTCCTGTAGCAAAGCAGGAGCTAGCTGGGATTGGATGTTAGCCATTGCGGTCTTCAGCTCAGCCAGATCGGCTTCAATTTTATTCTTCGGTGCCATGATCAGCTCTCCTCGTTGTGGTAGCTGTGTTGCAGCAGCCCGGTGATTAAAGTCGCTTGCAGACGACTTTAAAAGAATTGAAAAGCCAGACAGTTGCGGAGAGCTGGAGGCACACGTCTGCTCGTTGTGAACCGGAACCGGAAGAGTTTTATAAATAATTATTTATGAACATTTAAATGAAATGTTTGGATGAAGGATCTACAGGTCCTGTCATTAACAGATTACAATCCACTTTTAAATCAATAAAATATTTATATTAGAGATCTGTTTTTGATTCATCATGGAGTTTGTTTTGACTTTATGAGATGACTTTAGATCAAATGTGAGGACTGATCTTTGACACTTCCTTGTGACATTCATCTTTCTGTTTTTTCCTCTGACGTTCAGAAGTAATTATCCTTATGGCCACAAGAGGTCCTCGTCAGATTGATGTACCTGTAAATTGTTTATGACATTTGAACAAACAGTGATGCTTTATGTTTTTTTTTACCCCGATTTCCAGTATTCAAATCTTTTCTCCTCATCTCCCCATTTCCCCCGTCTTCTTTTTTTCCTCACACCTATTTCTTACACTTGTTTTCTGTTATTCTTATTCCTTCATCTCACATCCTCCTGAGAGCCTCCCACTTTCCTCTCTCCCTTCTTTGCACATAATTCCTCTTTCAATTTTGCCATCTCTGCTGTTTCCCCCCTTTACATTATTTTCTCTTTATCTTTTCACAGAACCTTCTCATCTTCCTCCCCTGTCTGGCACTGATCTGCCCTCTTTTTTTCCATCCCTCCATCCCTTTTCCATCCCCCATCCCTCTATCTGTTTGGGTCTCACGAGCCGTTTATGCCTCCTCGGTGGCTGCTATTACAGCATCACTTTGCATTTAGATAACCATCACCCCACCACCCTAAATTGGTCCAGGGCAGGAGGAGGGGATAAAGAGAGGGGAAATCAACAAAAACGGAGGAGGAGGAGCATTATGACACCAGGAGAATGGGGGTGAGGTGATATTGAACTTTTCAGGAGAGATAATTGCACATGTGGAAGCCCTGTGGAGACTGCCACATGGGGAAATTTTAGCTGAAATGCAGACAAACAATTTCTATACCAGCAATTACGATCAAAAGCATTTTTCCATTTCTTTTTGAAAAATCCATCACAATCCTTCCTTCTCTGTCCATGCTGGCAGAGTTGTAGCATTATTTTGAGAGTCATGATAGCAAACAGCTTTATCAGACGCCATGTACGGTTATAGATTTATTACAAGGGGAGTTAAGTATGAAAACCTTTAAGGTTGTAAGTCTTAAAGATCCAGACAAAACTTGTTCTTTAGGTTTTGTAAATTTGCTCTGCAGCTTTTAGTATTTGTGAAAGGAGCATTTTTCCTCTGTTTATAGCTAATGATTGAGAGACAAATAAAACCTAGAGGTATAAAAAAAATGACATGAAGAGATTTTACATGAATTCTTGGACAACAGAAAGGACGGTCCATTTTCCTGGCTTCATAGTCACCATAGTTACCATCAGGATGAGACTTAGTGAAATCTACAGAGTACCTGTCTTCAGATGGTAAGTATTTGATCTGGATCACAGAGTCTGTCCAGAAAATTTTTCCACTTTTTCCAGCCAGTCCTACTCATCACCAAGCTCCGCCCATTTTAATCTAAATATCCCAAACACACAGTCAAAGATCAGATTACTGCTGATCCAGCCATGTCGACCTTCGGAGTCAGCAGCTCCTGATAATGGCTGTTTAACCAAAAGTACCAAAAGAAAATGAAAAAAACAAAAAAAAAAACAAAGCTTGCAAACTATGACTACCAAGGTCCAACTCCAAACTAAAATAACAAAACCCAGCAGTGGAAGACTGCTGAGGACAAAGAGGGGGAAAAGCAAAGAAAAAAAAAAGAAAAGAAAAATAAAATATATGGTTTTTAAAGTAAGAAATCATTGATTAGCATTTATTTAATTTAGATTAGTTACATTCATAAATTGATGTCTGAGGTCCACATAGATGATAAACTCTGTAGGTTTTTCCATCTCTGTTGACCTGAAGACGTCTTGTTTGTTCAACTCTACCTCCAGAATGAACAGATTTTAGATGCAAAGTAAAACTTTGGTAAAACGTTTGATCTTTTATTAGTTAAAAGTAGATATTATCTTATGCTGCACAACATTAGTTACTAGCTGTCCAGAGCTGCACTGAGATGATTCTGTTTGGCACAGAGCAGCTTTAATCTTGAAAATAAGTTTAAAAAAAGAAAAAATCACATTTTGAGAGATTCTTTTTATGTTTTTGCATTTGTTTGTGCCAAAAAATAGACATAATTCATATTTATTATTAAAAAAAAAGAAGGTAATAAATGCAAATCCAAATTTCTGAAATGCTGAAATGAGACAATGGGACCCTTCTAGGTTTTGATCAGTAGAAAAGAAGCCCAAATGAGCCCTAAAACAAATGATGGATGTTAAACAATTTCAGTCCGTTTCTGTCGTCACATAAGCTTCAGCCCTTGTGTAGGAGCATCATGTTCAATGTGTACGATAGAAGTTAAGTTATAGAATCTGGACTCAATATAGTCTCCTTTTAAACTATTCACTAGTCATCTAACTTGCTTCAAGTGGCCAAACTAATGAAGAGACTTGGGTGAGTAGTGAAACGTTTCAAATATGTAGGATTCAAGTCCAGAGTCCATAACTCGACTTCAAGATGTCACCTTTAGCGATAATAACCAAATATAATATTTAACCAAGCCTCACTTCCAGATCCAGGAAGCCATTGCTCATGATGTTCTGAAAGTATAAACGTGGCTTCCTTAACTCCTCATCTCAAGAAGAAAAACAGCAATATTTAATTATTTATTCTCACTTTCACTGAAAGAAAGAATTTCACTGAGCACGTGTGTCGTTTTATCCAGCGTTTCCTCACATTGTTCACTGCGTTACAATAAGAAAGTAAAAATGTCAATCCATTTAAGGGGGTTATGTTTCTCCCACTGTCATTTTCAAATGACTTGCTAACAAATCATGTCACATGACCAAAGACAGCTACATTTTTATAGACATAAAGGTTATTAAGCCAAAAAATAACTGTCAGAAGCCTCCTAAATATCACTTTATTTGCTCTCCATAAAAATCTAGACTAGGGGATCTCTTCGGTATTTTAGTGTTTGATCATAATATTACAAAAAAAAGTTCCTTAATACACTTCAAATGGGCGCATTGTAGAAGGGAAAGATGAAAAATAATAGAAGTTTAGCACAAAGAATACTTAGAAGACCGTTTGACTTTTTTAATATGACCATTTTTAAAGTGCTTTGAAATGTGGATAAGAGCAGAAACTCACTCGTAAAGAGAATCATCTCAAGCATCTTTCATGTGAAATTGCTGCTTTTTTTGTGCGTCTGAAGAAAGGTTAGTAAGAAATGTCATTACTCTATAAGGGGTCATCTTTTAAGTGTTAGGGTCAAAGCTCACAGGCGAGAAGCTTTGAAAGATTGAGCAAATTTGCCCCTAAAGATGAATACAGTTAAGAAATGGCATTTAAACAAAAAAAGGATTCAACATCATGAATGCCATCCCACTGTTTCCCCTTTCACTACTGCATCGTGGTCCACGTGTTCAAATGAAGTCCAAATCCATGGAAAAGAATAAAAATCAGCTGATTAAAAGAACAATGTTTCATTAAAGCTGCGAGCGCCGTTCTGTGGTCTGCAGGCGCGACCCGCCCACGCCGCCTCCTTTGGACCCGCCCTCTCTGGCTGTGCGGCTGCTATGCCCCCCCCTTCTGCAACCATGATGACATCATTATTATTTTCTAAATGACAGTCTTTCTGTTGATTTCTGTCTCCATAAAAACCGTTTTATTTCTTGGTCACTAACGGGGTAGGTCATTTTTAGACGAATGGGTAAAAGTGATTGTATCATCCAAGTAAATATTGGTAAATATTGGTAAATATTTACTTTGATGCAATACATTTTGATACAAGAGGAGTTAGGAGGTGATAGACTGACTCCCCTAGGAGGAGTTTTGATTTGTAGAAAGTGTTAAAGGGGACATTTATGTGGGGAAATTAAAGATTGGGACATCTTCCTGAGGTCAAAGGTTAACAAAACATTGGTTGTGGTTGAAATCTTAGCCATGTGGGAAATTTAGGAGCCAAGCCTATTTATTAAATTTTTTTTAGCTCCATAATAGATTTTGTCAATATATACATATTTTTTGGATGCTTTCACAGAACATAAATAAAAATGGATGAAGCCGGTTGTGTGTAGAAAATACTTAATCTCCTCCTCCAGCAGAATGAAGCCAATTCAGTCGCCATTTTTCCATAATACTGGCGATGCCATGTGGAGTCAGTCGGTTCGAGTCGGTCTAAGTCAACGTTTCTATGGCGACTACTGTCACCAATCAGGAGCGAGCTTGTTGGAAGTCCAACCCCCTTCTACTGAAAGCAGCTCAGGAGAATCTGTCAATCAAACATTTGGGATCAGAGGGCAAAAGACACTTTGACTGAGGCATCTGATTGGTCAGTTTATATATTGAATATAAATGAAGAAAAAATATGACAAAATTTTGATTAGAAAGAAATTGTTAAGAAAAATGTATCAGGGAAAGAACGGTTATTCTGGTAAATAGAACAACTAAGAAACAGCTGTTTATTTATAGAAGTCTTTGGTTGTGTCCAAATTCCCGCCCAAATTCCTAACTGCTAAAAACTATAATGCTCAAGTATCGAGTGGTCTAGATTTTAAAATCAATTCGGACACCATTCTCACTGCTTTCCTATCTTTTATTAAAGGCCGGATGTGACGTCACGATTTCACAAAGCAAAAATAGAATCAATAAGAACATTTTACAACGTCCATTTGTGACTCCAATGTGTTCTGATGATGAAAATGTGGATGTCTTATTAAAAAATGACATTAAAACAAGTTTTTTTAAACAAAAATGTTAACACTACAATGCATTGTGGTCTGTATTCACCAATGTAGTGAGCATTGATGCACACTAGTTTTTTGCAAAGACTTCTGGGAAATTTCTAGGGCACTCAGTTTTGGAATTGTAGATACAGACAGCACTAGAAAATGGTGAATGCACTATACAGTGAGAAGTGAAGGAATCCGGACACACTCTATGGGATTTTAGTCTTTGGGAGCCGGCGGGTACTTCCTGTTTGGAACACAGCAGTCCAATGATGCGTATATTCTTTGGATGTTTTCTTCCACTACAATGTCATCATTTTTTGGGGAGAAGTTGGTCAGTATGTCCAAATTTTTATTATACATGGTCCCAGGTGCATGCAACTTTTGGTGAATTTTTGAATATGTGGCAGGAGTGAAATGTTGCTCAAGGGTGCAGTAAGAAAGAAGAACTGTGACAACAATCTGGTCCTGGCAGACCGGTACCTACCGGACAGAATAAGAACCCATTTCAGTGCAGACCATCAGAATCAGATGCTTTCCTGCTTAAAGACTCCATACTTCCTAAAACCAGGCTCCCTGGTTAGTTTGTCTGCTTCTGTAATTCATCTGTCAGGCGCTTGAACAGTTTTCCATTCGAGTCAAAGGGGACACGGAACAGAGACAGGTGAGCACAGCCAGAGACAGGTGTGCCTAAGCCTCTGAAGGACACGTTTAACCTAATTCAAAATCTATTTCTCCGCCAATACAATTGTTGGCTTTGCCAATATAAATGTCCAACGGCAACATCTCCAAGCATCACCAATACACTCCAGACGCAGACGAGGAGTGGACATCTGAAAGGAAAATCTATGACTCAAGATTTAAACATACAAAAAGCAAAGAAATATTAATCTAATTTTCTCTGCTACATTAGATATATTTCCTGCTTTTATTTGAAAAGCTTTTTGCTGACTTTTCTGCAGACTTTACTAAAGCTTTGCAATATTTATAACAGTGAATCACTATGTTCTATGATTCTTCGTATCCTCATCTTTGTGAGGGATTTTGGTTGCTAAGCTTCTTAACGGATTCCAATTAGCAATTAAAGATTCACCCCAATGAAAATGGTGTTTTTAACATCATCTTGTGCCATTTCTCCTGATAATGGAGGACATATTTATATAAAATTAGGCTAAAAATCGCAATTCTGATTATTTCTTCAAATCGTCGTGAATCAAGAGGAGGCGAAAAAAGCCATTTGAAAAAACTTCTCGTCGTTTTTGGCCCCAATAATGTTGTAATGGACTTTACGCTAGCAGGAGAGCATAAACATAGAACCCTCAGCGACAGGGAGGGAAAGACGGGGTTACTTGGATAGTTTCGACAAAAATGCACAGATGAAATCCTAATGAAGTCCTGCTGCTCCGCTGTATTAAGCTAGCGAGCTCCGCTGTCCACCAGGCGGCTGCCTAGTGTAGCAAGCCAGCCCACTGAGAGCCCACCTCAGCAACACGAATGGGGCCATCCCATAAACTCCCACATTTTCTGCACACTTTTAAACTTTAAAGCTGGAATGTTAAAGATTTTGTGTTTAAGCGTCACTGACGACGCCTCAGGTGTTAAAGGGTTAAAAAGATTCATACTTGTTGGTGAGTCTGTTTATTTATGATGTTGTCCTGAAAGTAAAAGTGTTTACATTTAAGGTAGCGAATAAAGAAGCAGCTGTAGAGCTGAAAAGGAGAAATGGCATCATGGGAATAAAGGGAAAAGTGGGCAATAAAAGGAGCAAAAAAGAAGCTGCAGTGTTGCAGATTACCTGCACCAACAATCCAGGCCTGCTTTTTTTTTTTTTTTTTTTTGCGTGTTCGTTTACAACAATGCAAACAAAAGACAGTCCCTTTGCTTTTTTTATTTATCACCGACCCCTGAAATCTCTCCTGACTGTAATTACAGACCCCGGCTGAAAAGACAAAAAGGGAAATGCGTGGCCTTTTAGCCCTGTGTGTGTGTGTGGTTACACCTGTGTGTATGCGTGGGTGTGCACCGTGTGTGAGATAGAGATCAAGCAGAGACACAACAAGAGCAAAGACGCTCGGCCATCCTTTGAGCCTCCGCTCTGAAACCACCCACTTCCTTTTTTCTCTCTTCCCTTCCGTCTGATTGCCACTGTCCTCGCCTTCTCTTTCAATCTTTCTCCCCGTTTTTTTGGCTGGCATCCCTTTCTCCGTCTAGCCCTTTATTATTTTTCTCCGTAATTGCTGTTGCATTTGCTTCTAGAGTCTGGTCCAACGTCACAAGAATTGAGTTTTTTTTTGTCACCGATTAAGAAATTCACAACACAAATCTAAAAAAAAAGCAGAGCAAATAAAATGTTCCGATCACTAGGTGCGTGGACCGTGACTCTTGAGCGTTCTAGCTAAAGAAGTCCATGTTTTGTGTCTGTAAATGCCTCCTCTCTCTAAAAAGGAAGGAAAAAAAAGAGAAAACAGGGTTTTATTTTAATGGCTAATTAGCTTCTTTCTCAGGCAGCTCTCTGTGGAGATTTTAATTATGATTTGGCATCAGGCGGCGTTTGTGGAATGAAATGGGCATTGATGATCAAGGCTCTGTTGGAAGGTGGCAGAGATGGAGGAAGATAGAAGCCAGCCACAAAATGAAGGAGGGAGATTGTGGAGCTGGTCGAACATGTTTCCCTTCTCGCCGAGCTCTGCTGTTGGCTGTCAAGCCTCGCACACTTACAGCCACATTAGAGGCAAGGCCGGCGTGCTTTTTTTCTTCTGCATTTTCACTTAAAATGTCAGCAGCCAAAATATTTCTGCGTCCTCTCGCATTGTAAGTTGGTGGAAGAATTCGGCTGCTGGCAGGGGATAAAAGCTTTTCCATTTGTTGTTTGAAGTCCTGAATGTCAATTTTGCTGGAAATGAATGTGAAATGAAAGTGTGACGGGATCAGCGAGAGCCTTGAATGAAAGCTCTGGAATATAGTCTTTTATGTCGGCCTAAATATAAGTGTGATGGTAGGTCAGACACACACCTCCATCTACATGGTAATGCTCCCTAAATGTTCGTGTTTGTTTTGTTTTGGGAGCATCTTTTCCAGGAATCTTGGAGAAGGAAAAAAAAAAAGAAGGATTTTTGAATTTATGGTTCTGCGTCGAGTCCAAATGGATGCAGGTAATTTATTGCTTACTGTGTGAATGCGTCACAGCATTAACACTACAGTGATTCTCCTGCTCCTTTAGAGGTATTTCAGCACGTAAAAACTCAATCACAGCGATTTCAGTTAACTTTGTATCAAAACGTTCAGCTCATTCAGGACATTACTGCTTGTTGGTATTTATGAATATAGTTTTTGAAATATTGAGCAAAATATGCCTCTTAGTAAATAAATAAGAAAATCCTTCAAAAACTTTGTTCACGAGGGGGGCGAGGTGGTTAGCAAGTAATGGAGTAGGACGTGTTTGTGAGACCTCTGTAACAGCCCCAAATATTTATATATTTATTTTGATGTTTTTATTTCTATTTAACATGCGTCATCTCGTGGCGAAAGCATGTGGAACAATTTATGCTAAAGGGGTTCCGCCCGGACTCATTTTAAGTGCGCACACCACCTGCTAGGCGCGCACATCTTGCCAGAGGCGCGCTGCCGCAGACACATGAAGCTCTCGGTAAGATCTGTATAAATCAGATGGAAAATGTTGCAGAATTATCAATGAAACTATTTGTTTATTATGTGTATTTATTTTGTAAAGGAAGGAAAGAAAGAAATAATTTCAAGTCGAACAGTTATTAGCCCCTCGTGGATGCCAGCCCACGAGGTTTGTGTGCTTTTATTTTGTATTTAATTTACGTTTTTGTATATTGTAAGCTGAAGAATTGATTTTAATGTATTTTTTATCGTGTTTCTTTGCTGTCAGTTCTCACGGGTTGTGAAGACCAAATAAACCCTGTCTTAAAAATCATCGTGCTCATGCTAGTTCCTCGAGGGTGCTACAACTTCTGCATCACACTTTATTTTAATTAATTATTTTTCAACTTCCTGCTGTTGCTAGACATTATCCTTAACCAGTCTGACATAATGACGTCCAGGAAAAATAAGATCAAGAAACTCCATGAGAAGCCAGAGAAAACTGAAGGGAACGAGTGTCTGTTAGCCTCTACTGCTAACGAACACGCGGTAGCTGAGGAGCTAGCTGACAGCCTGTCGTCGCGTTCTGAATCTGAGGCTAATCAAACAGCGGAGGCTAACCCAACTACAGCTGACCTGATTTGTGCTCTTACAACGTTTCGTGCCGCAGTGGACGACAAGTTTACTGATCCTTCATCTATAAATCAGCTCTATGCAGACCATCCTCGCCACAGTAACTGATTCTCCTGCTCCTTTTCAGAGGTATTTCAGCACGTAAAAACACAATCTTACTCTCAGCGATTTCAGTTACCTTTGTATCAATATTACTGCTTGTTGGTCTTTACAAATATTATATTTTTTGAAATATTGAGCAAAATATTCCTAAAATCCTTCAAAAACTTTGCTCACTTTGAAACCTATAAACTTCTGCATACTTTCAGTGAGATATACCATTCAAACTTTGAAATATTCAAACTCATATTCAAACTTTCAAATGTTTTAATGTAATTAAGAATTAAATTATTCAATTAGCAACATGCTAGCTGTTTTTGGCTAATTTAGACATTTTTTGAGGTTTTAAAGCAAATTCTTCTCCTTTCAGATTGTTTTTCTTGAGAGCTTACTCACAAGCTATATCCTTCAGCATGAGTTTTCTTCTATGCTCCACATAACACTATCATAGCGCCCTCTATTGGATTAAAACAATATAATCTCTTTTAATCTGGGTGACACCAGCATAGTGAGCTTTGCTGACCAATTGCCTGGGCGGTGGTCCTCCCTTGCTTCAGGGGACCCTGGGCAGCCAGGGTCGACAGAGAAACACCGCTAGCAATTGGGCGTCTGGCTAGCATAGCGGGGGGCGATCATTTCAGCTCCATGGACTCTGTAGTGACCTGTCCAGGGTATATCCCTCGTTCGCCCAACAGTAACCGGGACAGTCTCCGGCAATTTGCTGCTCCTTCAAGTTATGAAAATACAGCATTTTCTGGACTATAAGTAACTCGGGGTATAAATCACACTTTAGGAGAAAAGTCCAGCATTTATGAACAAATTTAACAAACCTAACAGAACGTGGTTTTTGACTCAGAACGCGATTCATGTTTGTTTTGGACGACCTCTAGTGGTTGTTAGTGGGAAAATAACAAATTTATGAACCTATTTATGTTTGAAAAATCATAAATAAGTCTCTCCTGAGTATAAGTCACACCCCTGGCCAATCTTTATAAAACAACAAAAAAAAAAGAAATGCGACTTATAGTCTATAAAAACGGTGGATGGAAGTTCAGGTCAAAAATCCTCGCATTGAACAGCCGCATAGGATTTGTTTCCTACCCTTTGGTCAAGTCACTGAAAACGTCACATGCCCAAAACTGAGTCCCTGATTGGTTGACAAATGCCAAAATCATGCCGCAGGTCCTCAGATCACGTCTGTACATTGGCGTGATGTATAGAACCTTGACAGCGCTGTGCACGTGAATCCCATCTGGTGTGAATGCAGCATTAGAATGAGTGCTCCTATTATAAATATGTCTATGTTTTAAAAAAAACTTCCCTCTCTGGCCTGAGACTCTATAGTGTGATAGTGGTTGACAGCTCCAATGTAAATATTCTTTTTTGCAGTTTCTTTTAAATAATAAAAAAGTCTAAGCTTGTGTTGATCCTTGGGATACAAAGAAATATTTTTTAAACATTTAATTAGTTACATGTTTACCAGGAAAAGCTGCCCTGGATGGCTTGTATTTGTACTTTCATCCACAGTTTAATGAGAACGTTTTCTTTTTTTGTCTTTAGTCTTCCAATTAGAAGGAATAGAGACCAAAATATTTATGTTTACGCCGTTTGTGCTCAAATAACTGGCTTGTGTTGTAAAAGGTGGAGAGTTAGATGACCAGAACACTCAGTAACAGCCTCTCATCAATAGAAGAAGTCATCAGGAGCAACAGTAAATGAAGCGGATGCATCATGAGCACATCATACATGCTCAGATTTCTGCATGTGTCACCCGTGCAGTAACGTGAGCAGCAGAGGCTCATCTGAACAACCACATCCTTTTCTTTGGTGCGGGGGGGGGGAACCTGACACGTTGATGTTCTGCATGAAAATTCCCCAGTCATCACTAATATGGGCAGAAATATCAGCATTTAATATTCACAGGGGAACTGCAAAGGTCACGGCCCGGGCCGAGGATGAAGAAATGCTGCAGCGGGGCTTGCAGATGAATTGAAGTGATGGAGCTGAGCTGATCAGTCAAGCGAGCACACATCTCACCGGAGTCTCCTTTTGTGGTTTGGACTCACCTCCTCGGCCCCCATCTCCCCTCATTGTTCAGTCTCACTCAAAGCTGCTGACACCAAACAAAAAAAATCTGTTTGAGCAAAACATTTTCTTAAAAGTGACTCTGAATGTAAATCCTATTAGTTCAATCATTCAGAAATTGTCACAGAATTGTGTGAATTCAGACAAAAACAGTTAAAATCAGACACATGTTGTCTAGATGTTGATGTGCTGCAGATGGAGTTAAAAAGGAGATGCTGTTTATAACCAATTGTTTTGCTATTTCCAGTGTAAGTTTCCATTATTTTAATGAATCCATAAATTTCCTAAAATTTTTCCCTGCAAGGAGAAGCTTTTCTCCCATAAAAAATGTTGTTTCATTTAATGGATAAAAGTCACTTTTTTCCTTTTGGTGAAAAAGCAATAACTCTTATTATTATATAATCTCAAGTCTGAAAGTTTTAGTTGTGTATATATTTCTATACATTTTTATTTTCTAATGTTACTTATTGTTACATTTTTATTATTGTTACGACAAAAATAGGTAAACTATTTCGTATTAGATTAGTATTTTACCTGCTGATCGGGTCACTGAAAACGTCACACCCCCAAAGCTGAGTTCCTGATTGGCTGATGTGATGCAGCGACCGGTCAAACTTCTGTGAGCCGCTGTGAAATGCAGCCAGACATTCAAACGCTGCGCGGTGCACGCTCTCGTGTTCAACTCTTTTATTTGAGCCCGCCCACTATCACATGAAAGGCAGAAGAATTGGCTAGAACTTCAAAGCACTGAACAGAGTAGAAATGATTGAAGTCAAATAGACCTTCACTGAAATGCGGCACCGACTGCAGCAGCTTTTTTCAGTTTTGGTAGAACTGTGTAAATCAGAACTGTTCCTACATGGAAATAGTGCGTAGCTTGTGAGTAGGCTCTCAAGAAAAACAATCTGAAAGGAGAAGAATTTGCTTTAAAACCTGAAAAAATGTCTAAATTAGCCAAAAACAGCTAGCATGTTACTAAATGAATAATTTAATTCTTAATTACATTAAAAAACTTGAAAGTTTGAATATAAGTCTGAATATTTTAGTTTGAATGGTGTAGCTCACTGAAAGTATGCAGAAGTTTATAGTTTTCAAAGTGAGCAAAGTTTTTGAAGGATTTTAGGAATATTTTGCTCAATATTTCAAAAACTATAATATTTGTAAAAAAGTCTAAACCTACTGATCACTTTGAATTTCAAAGATCAGCCTAAGTGTTCATTGTCGAGAGTAAACTCACTCTGCTCTTATTCAAATGTTTTCTAGAAGTTCTCCTTAATCAGCTGACAGCAATAATTTACTCGTGAAAAGTCACATTCTTGTTTTTCCAGCTCTGATTGAACATTTGTAACACAGAAGGAATCAGGCCTTTCGACATGTCCAATATGGCATCCAGCTTTGCATGTGCAACAAGCTAGCGTAGCAACTCCGGCCCATATATCTCATTGGTTCTCCTGAACTCTGTGATATGTTTCTCATTTGAATGAAGACCTTAGTAAAAAGTTCCTCTAATTTTATTCTAATGTGGAACTGCAAGTCGTCAAACTGGGTCACAGAGCGACAGAAGTATCGCTGAAAGCAGCCGTGATTCAGTAGATGATAAACTCACTGTACTGTTAGAGTCCCTGAATGATCTCATGAATCCAGACATGGAGACAGGATTACTGATGCTTTTGTAGAGCTCTACAAAGACTTGATCTCTCAACATCATCCGTGTCCAAATGAGATGTGGAGTCAATTCTCCCATGAAGCGATCAGGCTCCACACATTTGCTCCTACATGCATCCGGAGCATCAAGCTTATGAACATATTTTTGGAGAAGCTTCGAGCAGCGACTTTGAAGAGAGCTGTCTGACAGGCAAACCGCGATCGGAGTGAGCACGACTTTGGAACGATTGATGTCGTCGTCATTTTTGCAAAAACCAAAACTCTTTTTGTTGTTTCTATCAAACATTTGGAAGTCAGGATTATGTTCTGTTAAACTGGGTGTGGTCTCCAACCATTCAGTTTTTTCTTAATCCCCTTGTGTGGATTGTGTGGCTCTGCCACCGACTGGTGACCCGTCCAGGGTGTACCCTGACTTTATGTGTCAGGAGTCAGCTCTCTGTCTTCCCCTCCGGTCACCGACAGGAGCCGTCTCCACAGTACTGAAGACACTACATCTCCCAGCAACCCCAGCACACGGTTCCTGGAGCCCACACAGCTGACTCTCATTCCAAATCACTCCTAAACACTGTACGGAGCCTGACTCAGTATGAAGTATTGTTTTGTGCCACTCTGCCTGCATTACCCAGCGTTTCTACCTGCCGCCTGCCCTGACCCTTGCCTGGACTCTGACTACTCTACTCTCTTCTTTGATGACACACTCATGATTGACCTCTGCCTGTCTGACCCTGGTTTCGCTTTGTGGACTTTTAGCTGTGCTTAGTTCTTGTCTAAACTAATAAACCTGCTGCATGTGGAAGCAGCTGTTTGTGACATTATCCAACAGTAGCTAGGATAGGCTCCAGCAACTCCCTTGATAGGGAGCCAGAAGATGGATGGATGGAAGGATTTGTATCCGTTCAGTAAGTGTTGCTGCCTTTTAGCTTTTGCTCTTCACAAGATAGAAAATATAAAGTCATTTGTAAATATTAGTGACATTCCTCAGAGACTGCTTAACTTTCTTCAAGTATATTTATGAAGGTGTGACTGGTGATGTACAAATGAATGGTCATGTCAAATGTATGTAGTTGTTCAAACACACATTAACTTCATATTCCACTCTTGCACTTCAACCCTGAAATGAAGTGATAATATTTCTTTAGAGCAGAAATGCATAACGCTCCCCTCCCTCAAACATTACTGAGGTCAGGGCAGTCTTTTATTGACACGCTTACAGCTCATGTTGACCTTATTTCTAACAATAAAACTCTCGTGCTGCTCCAAAGAAAATCAATTGCATGTGTGTTGCAGATCCTCTTCCTGTACAGCAGCATAGGCTTTAATGAGACTTCTGTGGTTATATTTACTGTTTGGGTCAATCTGAAACTCGGGAATGAGGAATTGACTAACTTTTTATTTACCCTCCTTACACTTTTAGCTGAAACTTTAGCTAACTTTAGCTATTCAACGATCAGCTATAACATAATTGAAGGAGTAATATCTGTGGGTGGAAAACACCCGTGATGTTTAGCTTTTTTGTATAGAAGTTATTTACTGAGCACACATTTCCCTTCAGAGTTGGAAAAAAAGAGGATTAATTATCAATAAATATGCAGAACTTTTCTCATTTTTTTCAATGAGATGCCACAGAGTTAAACGAGCGCTCATGTCAGGAGCTCCAATGGCACACACCTGTGTCACCTGTGTGTTTGTCAGACTGCAGCAGGAGGAGCAGCTCGTGGAGGAAGGAGCAGCTCGTGGAGGAGCGGCTCGTGGTTCACTATGACGGTATGAACTCTGCTTTGATTTATTCTCCTGTCGTGATCAAACCAGCAGAACTATTTAATTTGAATGAATCATCATAGTTCAAATGTGATGTCATTTGTCATGGTGTAAAATGAAAAAAGGGGTTAGTATTGGGGCAAATCAGCGTAAAGTGAGTAAAAGATCAGGCATTTTAAATTTGAAAAATAAAGATGGAAAATTTGAAAGCAGTTTTAAACTCTAATACATATTCAAAACTTGAAATATTGAAAATAAAAAAGGGTAAAGTTGAAACTTGAATTGACTTGAATGAGTTTAAAGCCCCGCCCCCATGTAGAATTAGGATCAGCTCAGCAGTGAAAATTCTGAGATGAAACTGATTAAAGAGAACTGAAAGCAAACAGGGCAAAAAGGAAAAGTTAAAAATACAAATAAACATTCATTTTTTCACTTGGTAACAGTTTTATAATTCAAGTTCCAAATGTTCTCTATTTTTTTTAAGTTTTCAATATTAGTTTTTCAAATGTTCTCTTTTTTTCCCAAATAATTCTAAATCATTTTTCATTATGTATATTTGAGTTTAAAACTCAAATGTTTCAATCTGGTTTTTGACTCCCATAAGCCGACCCTGATTTGACCCCATAGGTTTATCCAATAGAATGTGGAAGACATTTGGTAAAACCAGGAATGCATAAAGTTGGCAGCATTGTTTTAGGTTCTACATGAGAGCAGTGGCTCCTTCACAAAAGATTCTTTGAATATTTCATTATGTGAATCTTTTTGTTGTTACTGATTTAGTTGAGCCCAAACGACATCAATACAATACGAAACAGACTGAAAAGTAAACTGCAGATGGTGGCTGTTATTTAGAAAGGTAGATATAAAAACAAATGATCGTCTTGAAGTGATGTCATCGGTGGATAAACATTTCCAGAAAACAAATGTTAAGTCCCTTAAGATGATGTCACATGGATCAATGAAAACCTTGAAATGATTTAACTGTATCCTGTGTCAGGGTCTCTCTCTCTCTGCACTTGCAAGTGAATTCTGGTGCGTTTCAGTGACGGTGTGGCAGCTGGCAGACCTTCCCAACCAAAAAAGGGGATGAAAGTGAACTGTTCAACAAGAGTGAATGTAGTGAATTTGTTGTATGAGGAGGTGAAGGTGTTTTTGATCCGCAGAGGATGAGCAGGACTCTTCATCCATGCTGTTCCCTCCTGTAATGTTCATATTATAGTGCAGTGAAGACCCGATCAGTCACACTGAACGATCGACTTGCTCTTCTTCTATTTCAAATATTGAAAAAAATAAAAATATGTGTCATGTGAAGCATGTGTGATGAACATTGATGATCTGTAAAGAGGCGCTCCACTCTAAAAAAGTTATTTCTTCAACTCAATTCTTTGGTTCTTCATGTTGGGACTAATTATTTGAGTAACAGTGGCTTTATTTTAACCTCATTTATGTTTTTGTTTCCTGAGGTTTTTTTTGTCTTCTGAGTTAAAAAAAAAACAACCAAAAAGTTATTCCCTTTTTAACCTCCGACTTGTACGGTGGCCCGGAAGTGCAAATCACTTCAACAAAATCACTCGATGCAAAAACATTTGAAAGATCACAATGAGAAAAAAACACAATTATTAAAAAAAAAAAAAAAAAAAAAGATAAACAGAATTACATTAAAAAAAAAAAAAAAACAAGTTCCGGGAAGCAGATATAAAAAACTAAAATGGAAAAAATAAAACCAAATGTAATTTCCAGAAAACAAAATGAGACATTGGAAGATCAAAACACAACAAGAAAGCAGAAAATGTAGATGCTGTAAGACATTTCTGATTGGATGAACTTTTTCCATCATTTTAACTGAGAGTTTTTTGACATGAAGCGATACTGAATACCATCATCCAATCAGTGATGTCATAGTACCCACATTTTCTAGTTTACTTTTGTATCTAATTTTCTAGAAATTATTTTTTTTTCTGATTTTCTTCATTTTTACATTTTAATTTTTGAAATGTTGTTGTTTTCTAAAATTTAATGCAGTTTTTTTTTTTTTTTTTTAAAATATTTGTCTTCCCTTTAATTGTCATTGTGAGCTTTAATGTGTTTTTGCGTTGAATGATTCGCTGATGTGATTTGTATTTCTGGGCCACCGTAGTTTTGGGTTCAAAACAGCCCAACTTGGTTTGTTTTTACCTCTCGAGTTTTGAGCGTGTGAAACTTCCACTGTAAGTTTGTGCGGATCATGAGATTATTCCTGGTAAACGTTTGCTTTGTTTGGGTTGACTTTGATTCTAAAAATGCCCAAAAAATGACAGAAAAGTTAGATATTTTCCTTCTCTTTGGAATAGTTGGAGATGGGTTTTTACTTTCCGGTTTGCAGTTTTAAAGCAGAAAGCAGCTTTAGTTGCTCATTTTGTTAAATGAATATTTAGTCTAAAGAAAACACATATTATTATTATAGCAGATTTAATGACATTACCACAGATGAGAGCCTGGAACAAACAGAAGGTGATGAACAGACTTTGAGATCTTCAGAAATGTTGTCTGCTTGTTTCTGAGTGAAACGCGGCGGTAATTTAGGCAGAGCTGCTGCAGGCTTTGATGGAGGAACAGACAAGGCCAATGCTGCCAATACAGATGATTTGTTAAGCTTCAAGGGCGCCGACCTTCAGCACTGAACGTTATTGAAAAGAAGCGCGCAGACACGCACGCGGGCAGGCGGCGAGGTGCAGGTGTGCGCACGCGCAGCCGCACATTCCTGCAGAAGCAAACACACTTATGAACACCTTTTAATGAAATGTGAAACACGAGGAACAAGTGAGCGCGCGCGCGCGCGCGCACCAGCGGCTTTCGCAGCGGGGATCGGGGGGAAGCACGCAGCTCCGCGTGCGCTGACAGCTGCAATCCATCAAGCTGAACCGGAGCGTCCTGACGGGGAAAATCAATCCGATTCTGCTTCTGTAAACACGCGGGAGCCGCAGCTGGGCGCGCGGACACAACGGGTCCGGTGCTGCCGCCTGCGCGCGCCTCGCGGAACTGCGTCTGATTGGCCGGAGAGTCGTGGGAGCGCCGCTGGGGGGCGCACTCCTGTCATGATGAGCGCGCCGCTCGGCCCCCCCTCCCTCTCTCTCTCTCTCTCTCTCTCTCTCTCCTGCGAGGCGGAGGATGCCCGCGCCTGACTGCGGCTCATCTTCATTCATGCTGAGCGCGGCTCCGTGTGCGCGCAGATCTGCAGAGCCGAGCTTCGGAACCGCCGCTCTCTGACCAGCCAAGCGGGCATGGAAGCCACTTCCTGAGCGAACCCGAGCGCCTCGAGGGGAGAGCTGAGCGGGGTGAATGCGGAGGACGGATTTCCCTGTGAGTACCAACAAAACTTTTCTGCGCCTTTGCGCATTTTTCCTCCTCCAAAGCGTCTTCTCGACTCCGTCCTCCGCTCCTTCCATTCCACTTTTCCAAAGCTTCTCCTGAACCGATTTGCTCCCCTCGTTCTGTGCAAACCAAAGCCCTCCTGCTGCTGCTGGCGGTGGTTTATCCTCTACGTTTGGATTCTGTTGCGCGCAGCCAAACGCACGCCAGCGCTCGGAATCCTCCAACTTAACGAACGCCACCCTCTTCTTCTGATGCATCTGCTGAAGTTGCTGGACGTAAGAAGTGCGTGAGGTCGCTGTCAGTGAGCCGCTGCGGGGTTTGGATGCAAAGTAGCGAGCTGGCTCCCGTGGAGTTTCTCCCACATGCCTGCGCAGCTGCGCTGTTTACGTGCTGGACTGCCTCCACGCAGCATCCCTGCAGAAACCCGCGCGCTCTTCCTCCAAACATCCACCCAGCACATGACTGACTCGCGAGCGCATTTTTACGTTGTGCCTTAATGCGTTTAGTGTGTGGAGAGCTCGTGGAGACTCGCGTTTCTGTCTCAACGGTGCGCGCATCCACCCACCTCTAATCACGCACCATCATCCGGGAGTCACATCAAGCAGCTCTGACAGTTTTGTGTCACCTTATGAATTTTTGACTTGTGCTGCGTAGGTGCTGAAGACGGGCTGATTCTGAGAGGCTCCGGGCAGGAAGCCACCGCGCTGACTGCCAAGCACACAGAGAAAAGAAAAGAGAAAACGCAGCCTCTCTTTTCTTTGCATTTGCATTTCCTGGTATTTTATCAGTTATCCTCTTCATCACTTGTGGTGATGTGTGGAAGTGAGGCAGATGAAGGGAACGGAGCCCCCGCGCGCGCGCTGCGCGTCTTTTTACGCGGCAGGCAGGCATCATCCTCGTGCGCTGGGACCCGCAGAGAAGACCCAAACCCCGCACGAGCGTCACATCCAAAGCGGCTGCACGTTGACATGATGACGGAGGGACTCCGCTTCCCCTCCACCTGCAGTTTACCGCCACATGAGTCACGCAGGTCACGCGTCCAGCTCCCTTTAACCTCATTAACGAGTTCAGTCTTTGGGCAGCAGTTGTGAGGGACGCGGGTTTCTTGATGGATCAGTCTCTGACTCTTTTGGTTTTGGATTTCATAAATGGGGAACAGTTTGAACTAATCTGGATGACTTTGTGGAAGATTTCACTCGATTTTCTGTTGTCTGATCTCCGGTTTTAACACATTTTCCTTCAGTTTCAGGTACAGAGTTGTACCTGTAGAGGTGATGTGGATGAAGGCACCGCCCTTTAAGGGGGGGGGGGGGGGTCTCTGTGATGCTGCATGATGTGCTGCATGCAGGTGCTTCACACTCCAACCTGTGGTGACAAAAGTATCCTGTCCATTTGTCTTTTTTTCTGTGAGTTTTAAGCAAATGAAGATTCAGATCTGATGCTTTCAGAGATCTTTGGAGCTGAAGTGACAGCGCAGCTGAGTCAGAAGAAGCGCGCTCTCCTGTTGAGCTGCTGACGACTCGTCTGCCAAGTAAACTGATATTTTACAGCCTCCTGCCAGCAGGAATCCCAGCAACAATCGTTTGATTGAACTGCTTTTGGAAGACAGTTTGGGATAATCTGTTAAAGGAGCGTACGGCTCAGATGACACGGCAGCAGACTTCTCCGAATCACAGTGAGGTGATGAGAGCGTTTGGTGTTGGGAAACATTCCCACAGGGATGGAAGTCCGGACAGGCAGGTCTCCCCTCAGTCTGTTGGTGACAAAACTTGAAATCAAACTTATGTTGAACACAAAGACCAGATGTCATAAAACGGTTCTGCTGAGCATTATTCTGAGAAATCTTCCAACATAATTTCCAATTCAGACCTCTGAAAATATCCAGCAAAACTTTTATTTGTTTTCATTTCCTGTGTGGATCTCTCTTTTGGAAATAGTTATGATAATTCATTGAAGATTTTCCTCCACACACATTTATTTATTTCTTAAGACACAATCATTTATGGGCTGATGGTCCAAAGGTTTGTGGCTGGCAGGTCCGCCACAAACCACCAGCAGCTTTAATCTGTCGGCTCTTTGTGTGGTTTTCTTGTTGGAAAAGATGGAAGCTTTTATTTTGGAAAATTGGAGACTCATTCTGATGAGAATGGTGTTTTTAACGGGTTCTTGAGGCACTTTTTCTCATCATGGAGGACAAATATAAAGAAAAATAAGCTTATCATTGCATTTCTGAGTATTTTTCTTCAATCTTTGTGAATCAGGAGCAGACGAAAATACATAATTTGAAAAAGTTTGTAGCTCCCTGCTCTGCTCCATTCTGATACATCCACTAGAGGACGAGATCCTTGGTTTTCCTCATCCGAGCTGGATCTGGCTCCGAACCGGTCGGCTGGATAGCTCCAATATTTCTCGTCTTGGTGTGAGGGACTGTAAGCTAGCAGAGAACAGAGAGCTCTCAGAAAAGAGGGGGCGGTGTTGCTCTACGCCAACAGTCCCGCCCACAACTCAGATTAATTGATTAATTAATAGAATAGAACACTTTTATTGTCTTTAGGGCTGTGGATTGTTCTTTAGGTGGTGATCCGATTTGATTTATAAATAGAACCACAATATTTTCTAAAATGTTTGTAGCTATGTGTGTGTGTTTACTGGATGTATGGACATTAAAAATGATTTGTATTAAGTCACCATCATTTATAGCTTTTGTTTAGTGGATAAGAATTAAGAAAACTGATGAAAACACAAAGATTTTGTCAATTTTAACCTTCTGGTTAAGTTCAGCAGTAATATAAACATCATAAAAAGCATAAAAATCCTTGTTGTTTTGGATCATTGAACTACAAAACCTGAAAATGTTCTCCAGAGTTTTTCCATCCTCAACATTCTGCAATAGAACTCTACTTTCTGAGCATTACATGTTTCTATAAAAAGGATTGTTTTCTTTTGTGACTAAATCAGCTGATTCCCGTTGATTACATCCACTTTTAGCTGAGCACAACAGCAGATTTGGTTTTGTTTTAGTTTTATAAACTTAAAATCCAACATTATTCTGCATTTCAGAGCAAAAATACATTGTTATCGAACAATATTTTACTACACTCTACTATATTTATAAAGATCACTATAGCGAATATTCATGCTTGAATTTTCAGGAACAGATTGTAAGTATCCGAGCTCTCAGATACTTGTTACAGCCCTAATTTTCATTATACTTGGGACAGTGAAACGGAGGTTAAATTCTCTCCTCTGTGGACAGTCAATAAAGATGAACAAAATAGGAAAATTAAACATTAAGTTTCAAGTAGATGTAGAAAAATTCAGACTGAGTGCGAGAAATAAAAAAAAGTGCAAAATTGTGTGCAAGAGACTCTGCAGAAACTATGTCCTAGAAAATGGCTTTTTTTTTTAATATTATAATTAAAAAATTTCTGGGAGGGTCCAGAAAGTCATCAAAAGATAATCGAGGCGGATGTTTAAAGCTGCAAAAACAAAAAACAGTTTAGACCTTTTCTATTGTGAGTCCTGAAGCCTAAACTCATTTGGAGTTCTTTTCATGGAAAGCATGCCGTTCCTCCCACAGGCGAATGCAGAGAAGTCGCTGCGTTCAAGTGTTTAATGGGATGTTTGGAGGAATAAAAATGCTCTGCACAAACACATGTGCTGTAGTTCTTCAAATTATGGCTTTTCTAATTAAAGCGTTTGGCCGTTAAATGAAACAGACAATTAACTAACAAAACTTCTCCAAAGTGAATTTAAAGGAACGGCAGGAGTTTGTTTACTGATCAGTATGGGGGGAGTAGACTTGTGAAACTAAATGTCTTTTTTCTTGTTTGACACGAGTTTCATGGCCGCTTTTCATTGAAGCTGAGATAGTTAATGCGTTAATGCATGCGATTAATCTAATCATAGACGTCCTGACGTCAGCTGTGAGCTCAGCGTAGTCTTAAAATAGACTTCAACTTTTTTACATTCTGTGATTAAGATTAAATTAAATTAACTTCTCCCAAGACTTTTTTATTTATTACAGCAGGAGAAAGATTCTTATTTCTGGTAGCTGTGGTTCCAAATAGTTCAAAATAAACGCTCTAAATGTACAAGTTGTGTGTTCATGCTGTGATTATTTACAGACAATAAGTGGCTGGCAATAACTAAAAACAATAATCACAATTAATTTTTTCCAGTTTGCAATTGAATAGTTACCGTATTTTCCGGAGAATAAGTCAAAGTTTTTCCATAGGTTAGCCAAAGATGCGACTTTTACTCAGAAGGGACGTATTTGCTTTTTTTTTTTTTTTTTTTCCAGACATAAATAGGCTCATATATTTATTTTCCCAGTAAACATTGGTTGTCTTTTAGTAGTTATTTCCTCTACCAATCACTAGAGAGCGTGGCATCTGAGTATACGTATTTGATATTGATAACAGCAGAAGTAGTGTCATCCAAAACAAACATGGAAGAGAATCCGATAGTTTTCCTCTTAAACTTTGGCTATATTTCTTATACACATCAAAAGTACTCTTCTTGTTTTTATGTATTTATTATTTATGCTGGGCTTGGTGGATTTGTTCTGAAATGTTAGACTTTTCTCCCAAAATTGCGACTTATACTTCAGGGCGACTTATATATGGTTTTCTTCTTCTTGATTAGACATGTTTTGCTCTTGCGACTTAAACTCCAGAAAATACGGTAAATTTTTTAAAATCAATTCCTGGCCTTTTAATGAATTAAAATTTAATTCAATTTTTGTATCATCTGTAAGGATCATTTTGCGGTCTCAAAAAGTAAACAGGAAGTTATAAAATACAGCCAAACCAAAAAAAAAAGATGGAAAAGTGAAAGCTTTTACATCTGCGTCTTTCTCTCTGCAGCCTCACGGATCAAACAGGTCACGCTTTTATTTTGAAAAGTGTTCTCTTAACGAGACGTCTGCACAGAGGCGGCGACCTCTCAGTCGATCAAGCATTCGCCGCTGCGGTTCACAACCCTTTTGGCTGTAATTAGCCTCTGTACTTCGTAAGACAAACGCCACGCGTCGCTTTCCGTCCGGGTTTGCACGCGGAGGAATTTTGGGAGCAATTAAAAGGAAGTGAGCATCCACTGCCTCCGCTTCTGCGCGGCGTTTAGCTCGCCGTCCCACATGGCCAATTTCTGCCTTCTGCTCGGAGCGGCTGCAACATAATCAGTTTCTGCTCTGCGTGTTTGTGTGGATGATCCATATCTCAATATATAGCTAAACAAAACCCCGCACTTCCTTTGCTCTGCATCGTGTTCCTGTTTGAACCCCCCCCCCCTTCTCTCCCTGCAGTGTGGGGCAAGGTCACAGTTTTCTGGAGATGGATTTCAGATGCAGATCTGTCTTCTGTGATCAGAGCTGCTGCTTAGACCTTTCCTGAGGTGTGGGGGAGAGGAAAGTGATGAAAAGTGAAAGAAAAAAGATGACAGAAGGTTAGATAAGTGAAATGGCAAAACATAGAAAGTGGGCCCTAATTCCCCAGGAGATGATAAATGCTTTTTTCATTCAGGTCTAATGTTTGTGTCTCTCTCAATCTACAATGAAATGAAATGATAAAAATACATTGTTTAAAGAAGTTTCTTAGATGTCTCAATAGGTTTTTTTTTAACTTCCTCTGCTGACTCAGCGACTCTCTTCTCCCAGATTCATTGTGTTGTCCCGCTCTTGAGTCTGAAAGTCAGCTGACTGGTGATTTATACAAATGAATAGTAACTAATCACGAACCTGACATTTGACTCGGAGGCCGTTTCGAGAGCCGTCGTTTCAGAAACAGAACGGAGCGCAAGATTTTCAATCTTGTTTGTCATTCACTTTAAAGAGATCCTGATTTGACCCCATAGCAGATGGTTAAATAATTTACGTCTCTTACAAATCATGTTGGTGTCTCTTTCTTTAGATTCTAATTCCTAAAGTCATATTTTGAAAGATTTTAAATGTATTAAAGTAACGATTGACTGAAGGTAATATTTTTAAGCCTTCAAGATGCTGAGAAAAATGGGGTTCAGAGATCCAACTTCTGTAGATTTGCAGTTCTTTTTCAGTGCAATTTCTTTTTACAGTGTCCCGATTGGCTTTAGATATTATCAATCAATCTCCACCGTGCTAATTCTGAATGCGTTCAGTTTGTCAGATTGTCATAAATCTTTGATCAGATCTTTGGTTTTCATTATTTAACACTGGAATTGTTTTCTGTGAATATTTGAGTTTTCATATCCTCCTGAGTCCCAGCCATTCATTTTTGTCCTCTGTGGGGTACATTAGTTTTTGGTCTGTATCTCTGAAACCATAGATGGCATTGTGTTAAATCTTACTGGCCTTACAGAGGACAATCCAGGGCTTTCCCACATGATATCATGTTGTTTGGGGGTGGGATCTTGACAAAAAACACCTTTTTCCATTCTTCACAAATGGCAGCCATCGCAGCAAGCACATTTTATGGGAAGAAGACAGTAAGTTTTACTAATATTACTGAAATTATGAGTTTTGTGAGTTAAATATTCAGATTGATTCCAGTAAATAACTATCTTAGGAATAGTTTAGGTGAGTTTTCTGAGAAGTTTATTTATTTTTTCCACATGAAAAATGTCTTGTTTGTGTATGTACTCCATAGAGGACATCCGGCCTTGCTAACTTTTTTTCCACCTTTTTATCACAATGTGATAGGAGCCAGCTCACTGACTGAGACAGAGAAAATTCTTTACAAAATCCTTGATGGAGATTCAGACATAGACTTGTCAGATGATGAGACTCCACAAGGAGTCATAGAGTGCAGAGGAGTCGTTGTCGACTGAGGAAGAGGACGACAAAGTAACGGAGGCGAGGACTCATCGTCCTCTATGGTCCAGAACTAACACCTAGGCTTCTGAGATATTTTGTTTTAGATGGATTGATGTTGTCAATAGGAAATATTTTAAGGTAAGCAAACAGCTGAAATACTTTAATTACAGAAATTAACAGTATTTCTTTGTCCATCTCCTAAGATTCATGCCTGTGTTGGAAGACACCAGAGATGCCATAGGCAGTACTGCTTCAAATCGTGTGGACTGGCGCCATTTTGCTTACCATGTGACATTATCTTGGTCAAGTCATTTCTCTGAGGAGAAAAAGAGATTACACTAAAATTTAAGTTCAGAAGGGTTAAAGTTTAAATGTACAGTCCTAAATGTCACAGTGTAAATGTAAGTGTAAAAAAAAAATTGTTAATGTGTTCATATGTTAATATTTTCCGTAAACGTCCGGATGTCCTCTCCAAAGGACATGCTATAAAACAAAAATAAAAATATGTTTTAATTTTTTTTTGTTGGAGTTATGTTTTTAACACCCCAAAGACTGATGTGATGTAAAAAAAAAAGAAATTCCAAAACTTTTTTTTTCTGGGACTCAGGAGGATATAATAAATGTGAAGACATAAAAGAGTTAATTCTTTGTCTGATAATGATCATGGATTGTTTTATTTCACTCTTTTGTCCTCACGTATGACTTAGGACAGATAAATACATGAGCGGTTGACTTTTTTCCTTTGGATCAGGGAGGTCAAGTGACCCACATGAAAGACTAAAATGGGAGGGCAGTGATGGATGGAGAGCACCTCCCTCTAACTACAGGGCTGTTTTTGGTAGAGGAAAAGGCTGAGCATTTATTAAAATATTGTTAATGGTCTTCTAATGTGTTTTCTAGAGATTGCATCTATTTGGCTTTCAGTGTTAACCCATTGAAATTGCAGAAATGTATTTGCCTCGGCTGAAAAGATGCAGCTCCTGAAAGCAAAAGGAGAGTGAGTGGAGTCGAGGAAAAGGGAGCCGAAGCTGAGAAATGATAAATGGATCAGGGGACGAAGAGAATCAAATTGGAGACAGTCAAGCAAAAAGAGGGACTGTCTATTAGACGTTCCGACTCAGAGAGGAGGGAAAAGGGGGAAAGAAAGGATGGGGGATGAGGTTGCGCATTCTTTTTCTGGTTCGGTTGGGAGTGATTAGAAATTTAAAAAATAAAAAAATTCTGAGGCACGGAGACTGACTTGGCCTTTTCATCGTTACCTGTTCTTCGTGAACTGAATTGTTGTCAGAAAAAAAAAAAAAAAAATTCCTGTCTCAAAAACCTCACAAGAATTCTGGATCTAACATCTAACATCCGTCCATCCAGTGTTGAGCAAAGGCGAGAACTAGTCAGTTTCTAATAAAATGTAACCAAAATTCTCTATATGATAAAATGTATTTTTCATTTAATACATTTTATTTAAAATGGATTTCTTGAGAACACCAAAGAGGAGGAAGTTGCAGTAGTCGATGCGGCTGATGATGAGGCCGTGGACCAGGAGGGAGGGACGAGGGAGGGACGGAGACGGCTGATGTGTCGGAGGAGGAAGAATGAGGGCCGGGGGATGTTGCTGATGTGGGTCTGAAACTCTTACTCTGTGATGAGGAGGTAACTGGGGAATTGCGTTGACTTTGGAGAGGGTGGATCTGGTGCCAGCGAGGAGGAGTTTGGTTTTCTAGCTGTTAAGTTACCAGGATTTAAGTTCAGACAGGCATGCTGTGAGGGAGGGAGGGAACACAGTAGGAGGGGTGGGTTGACGGGTAAAGCTGGGTATCGTCGGCGTAGCAGTGGAACTGTATGTTAAATTTTCTTAAGATATTGCCAAGTGGTAGAAGATAGATGGTAAAAAGGAGGGGGCCGAGAACAGAACCTTGGGGCACTCCAGAGGTGACTTGGTTGGGCTGGGATTGGAAGGAGTGATGACTGTTATCTATAAGTGATTATTATTTATAGCTATTTCATGGTCTTGTTGAAAACTCGATTCTGATTGGTTGCTGGGTTAAAAAGTGACAATCCACAGTGATAATGCGCAGAAAAAGGTTCCGGTCTTTTCTTTATTGTTCTCAAAGCTTTTTTTCCCCGCCCACTTGTCTCTCTGACATCACACCTGTCCAAGGTAACTATTCCCAGAGCTCTTTGAATGTATGACTGGGCTTAAAAAACTCAATTATTCCGATTTTTTTATCATAAAAATCAATAATAGTAATTAATAAATAGATTTTCCCTGAAGTAAATGAGTTGCGTATGGTTTTAGGAGGATTCCCCGTTGGCTCGTCTGGAAGGAGCTGCAGTGAAATGACGAGGCTGGCAGCACAAACGCTGAGTCAGGGAGAGCGCAGACTCTCCCCTTAATGATCTCTGTGCTCTCATCTCATTTTGTTGAGTGCTTAGTCAAACACAAACCTGCCCGTGTGAAGGTGGGGGGCAATAATGTTTAGTCTTATACCCGTGTGTGGGTGGGTCATGCCAGCAGGTGTCTTTGTCCTTTTCAAATATCTGCTGTGTCATCGTTTTGGATTGAAATTTTGTAGTTTTTAGAGTTTGTGGAGCTGCACAACACATGGGACCTCTGTTCAAATAGAATCGGTTCTTCTCGGTTTTGTTGTTGAATTTCAAATTATTTTCCTCAGTCGTCCACGTCTTGTTTTCTCGTCGATAATTTGGGAATTTTTTTATTTCCAGGTGGATAAAGAGATAGAAATGCTGAAGGTATGATTGTTGAGGCTTCCTCGCACAAAACAAATCACTGGATCCAACCGTGTTAAAATCCTCCGTCTTTCTTCTCGTTCAGGTATTACCGCGACCGTTTGAGCTGCTGGTTTTAGATCCGTTCTGCTCTTCCATCAAGGTTTGAAGAATGGGAAAGTATTATGAGGCGCATGGATGGGTAATTTAGCTTTTAGGAGAAGTGTGGATGGTAATAACAGAAGAACTGTGAGTTTTGTGGAAGCGGTGAAGATAAAACTGCAGACAAATCTCTCTTTGAGTGAGATGGATCTACGAGAGAACGCCAGTCGTTTGGGCTCCAATCGGTTTGTTTGGATCTCTGTTATAGACTCACAGGAGAGGATTAAATGTTCTGCATTTTTATTGGTGTTTTATGCAGCTTATTTACACTACAAATCATAAACAATTCTGCACATTTAAATTCAAATCTTTCAAGGTTTTTCATTTAATCAGAATTTTCATCATCATTAAAAACAGATCTTTTTTTTTGATATTTTCCTGATGTACTTTGTGATATTTTCATCAAACTCTAAGGCTAAACCAGCCCTTTTTTTGCTCTTCAAGTTGAGTTGAAGTTAGATTAGTTCACTTTTAACATGAAGATCAACCAAAACCTCAGTGTTTAGATGAAAGTTTGAAATAATTCAAAAATAGAGACAGTATTTGAGCTGATGCAGCCACAGAGCTACCAGAAAACACACAATCATTTCAGAGTAGGGAATAACCAAACTTTATTGTTCCCCTCTGTCTTCTCTCTGATTACCAACTTGCATGTTGGTTTTAAAGTGGTTAAAGAAGTCTGGTGTAAAACAAAAACTATCGACTGTATCTGAGAACTGGACAGAGTGAAGAAGGTGGCTTCCCAGCCAGCAAGGCCAGGTTGGCCCCACATGGTTTGAAAGTGGACAGAAAATGTGGACCCCCATTGGGTTTGTCTACAGTCTCTGTGGTGACCCCACTTGTGTTTGCCCACATTGGCTTAAGTGGGTTAGCTCGCTATGCTAGCCAGCCTCCTTGTGGAAGGCATAATACTGTTGCAAGCTACTTGACTCCATTGTATTTAGCAAGCGGGCTCCACTGTGTCAAGCTAGCAAGCTCTGCTGTTCAAGCTAGCGAGGTCTGTTGTATCGAATTCCACTGTATTTAGCTAGTGGTCTCCACTGTGTCAAGCTAGCAAGCTCTGCTGTTCAAGCTAGCGAGGTCTGTTGTATCGAATTCCACTGTATTTAGCTAGTGGTCTCCACTGTGTCAAGCTAGCATGCTCTGCTGTATCAAGCTAGCGAGGTCTGTTGTATCGAATTCCACTGTATTTAGCTAGTGGTCTCCACTGTGTCAAGCTAGCAAGCTCTGCTGTTCAAGCTAGCGAGGTCTGTTGTATCGAATTCCACTGTATTTAGCTAGTGGTCTCCACTGTGTCAAGCTACCAAGCTCCGCTGTACTGAGCTAGCAGGCTCCGCTATATAGAGCTAACGAGCTCCGCCATTTTAATGAGCTCCGCTGTATAGACCTTTGCTAGCTCCACCATATAGAGCTAACGAGCTCTGCCCTATCAAGCTAGTGGGATTCCCCGTATAGAGCTAGCGAGCTCCGCTGTAGCAAGCTAGTGAGTGTTTGGAACGTGAGGGAGAGGAGTCACCTAGTCCAGTTCTTTTATACAGTCAATGTGCTTAGCTAATGACTTTACCTCACGTTTCCCTCTTAATTGTTGCTCTTATGACTTGAATCCCAGGTGAACACACCTGGTCTCACTGCAATACTCAGCAGCTCCTCTATGTAGCCATGATCATCACCTCTCCCTGTTGCTTCAGACTGACAGATATTTAAGACTTTTTAATTAATGCAGTTCAGTCTTCACTTAAGAGATTTTTTAGTGGTTTATTTCATTTCAAAGTAACAGTTTTCAAAGTGACATCAACAAATTCCCACACCCTGAAGATGTTCGGTTTCTTTCTGCAGTCTTTTCCTGTGTGATGCAGCTGTTCTTCTTTTGTTTTTGCTGCTGAAAAGAAAGTGGATGCTGTTTTTATTCCCCTCGTACTTTTTGGTTTTTGAGATCTCAACAGAGTCAGTGGAAGAGGCGTAGCTGCAGGCGGCGTGCGCTCCCTAATGAGCGCGTGCAGAAGTGTCTGTGCGGGGAAACGGCTCTGTGTGAACACAGGCGAGTGTTTACATTTATGGTCTGCTGCATGAAAGTTGTGGAAGCTCATTTGTGTGTGTCTGTGGGATTTTTTGATGCCTTTTCTACACACTGTTTTAAATTCTTTCCTCTTGTGAGAGCGAGGGAACAGAACATTTCATTTTCCCACTGTGTGCACATGAGTTTGACTGGCTTCCCCGTGTTCTCTGGGAACCGCTCGACTCCACATTCCTGCCTTCCACCACCTGCCAGTGAGTTTTTTTTTTCTTTTTTACTGTTTAGTTTATTTCAACATGTTTTAGTAAAAGAAGTTCTAAGAAACCAATGCATAAAAACAGAATGCAGTGAATGCATAATAATGATTTTTTTTCATGAAACACTTAAAATATTCTTATAATGAATACTTCCTTCAAAGTTTTATACAGGAACCCAAACGTTGTGCTGCAGTGTGATTCTAATGAAAATTCAAAAATGTTATTTGCAAGTTTGAAGGCTGTGTAAAGAAAAAAAGATGGAAAACTTGAACAAACTAGTGACTAGTTTAAGCTTAAGGAATTTAACGCTGCAGAAAAAAATGTAATAATTCTCTAAAATACTGATAAAATGCTGAAAAATATCAAACTGTTCCAGAAAAAAATTGTAATTTTCCTAAAAATGCAAACAAAAGTACTACTAGTTAACCCTTTAACACCAGAGCTCCAGTGTTTACATTCACGGGCCGCCTTAATCCTTCAACCGGTTCAACGTTGATTGCATAATTGGGCGGAAAATTGCAATAACTCAAAGTTTGTTTGTTATGTTGATGTGGCCAGCAACCTCTCCGGTCTTAGAGGGTTAAAAGAAGTCTTAACATATTCCTTAAAGCCACTGTGAGGACAGATTTTAACCATATTTTTTAAAGGGACCGTCCCATGATTTTCTTAAGTCTTTCAGAACTAATTGAATCATCTTAACAGGATTGAAACGTCACTAAAATACAGATGTTTGTAGAAATACGCAAACTTTTAGTCAACCTTATTTTTATTCAAATGAAAAAAATAGTTTCGTGTTAAACTTAAAGTCAAAATGCAAAATTCTTAATTCAGTTATCAGCGTTGAACAGTTTGAAACAGAAAAAAATCCCTCAATGGTAGAGAATATTTAAAAGTGCTAAAAAAGAAAAGGGAACTTACAGTAAATGACAGTTCAGACTGTTTTGTGCTTTATTGTAGTTTTTAATATAAATTGAAATAAAGTAACTTTTAGCATTAGAATGTAATGCAAGAACTACATCTTAAGAGAGTAAATGACCCTCGTTTCAAGTAAAATTGTCCTATTTTCTGTCTTGCAAGAAAAGAAATCTAGAGTTTTTGTAGCAAAATCTTGAAAAATAGATTTTTTCATTTTTCCAACTTTTCATATATTATTACATTTTGACTTTTAAGGGTCTTTTTTGGCTGTGTATGCGTCTCAGGTGGTTGAACTCTTAGTTGAGTACAGTTGGAGGTCTAGAACAAGAACGGAGTGGAAGCAAAGAAAAAAACAAAAAAGCTTGCTTGACCCATTGTTTTTCCTGAAAAAAGTTCAGCTTTTCCTCTTTTTAAATGGAAGGACTCTTTCCCTGTTACGGTGTCAGTACATAAAGATGTTAAGAATGTGGCCTCATCTTTTCATGTTTTTGCGTACCCGTGTCGATGTGACGGACTGTAAGAACTGTGTTCCTCTGGTGTGAAGTTTCGCCGTGGCCGCTGTTCGGATTACTCTCCAGGCTGCACAGAGGGAGGACATATAAAAGCATGAGAGTGTGTGAATTGACCATAAAGCTCTGCCACTCTAAAGGGATTAGCAGGGGTTAAACTGCAGGCCGCGATAAAAACTGTCATTTCTGTGTGGCGCCCTCAGTGTACGCCCGTGCACGCCGCATACACAGACCTCCTGCTGAAACCAAGAGGCTGGTCTTCTGAAAGCACATATCTGTAGGTATGACCTACGACGCATAACTGCCACGGGGCTGCAGGCGCTTCCAGGGCGCAGCAGCGGAGGATTACCAATAGGTTTTCGCTCCGCATGCTGATGCGCCAAACCAAAAAAAAAAAAGAGAGCATGCGTTTAGTGTGCATGAGAGACAGCTGTGGGACAGAATGAGTGAAGAACTGCAGTTAGTGTGCAGTAGAGGAGTGACTTATTGGCTGTTATGGTTGAAACATGCTGCCAGGACAGCATGCAAGCCTAAATTTATCATCACAAATCCATATGGAGGACACGTGGCAGCAGGATTTCATATAAGCCTGGAAAAGAACAGTCAACCAATACATTCCCTCTTATCGTAAATTCAAACTGTAGATATTTACTCTATGTTCTAATTCTCTTTTGGCAGCTTGAACAGAGTTCACTTTCTTAACACATAAATCTCGTATAGTTATATTAGCCGTGGTGCTTTCTAATGGTTACAGTACGTCAAAGGAACAGATGGTAATCTCCATCTTCTGCCAATGCAGCCCAGATTTTAAATGATTATTTTCTTATTTTTTTCAAACAAGGGAAAGTAGAATTAGATTAGTGGATTCATAAAACTATTTTTTCTTTAAATACAGTGATTCCTCGCTATATTCTGGGGCTCCACTATTTCGCCGTTTCTTTTAGTGCAATTTTCCATGCCTTTTTTTTCTTATTCAGTGCATTGTGTTCTCAATCCTGATTGGCTGTAGACTGATGTCACCCAATTAGGACTGGGCAATAATTTCCAGAATTTATTCAATTTGATTTGATTCAACAGAGCCTGGATGGATTTGATTCAATTTTTTTTTAATTCTTTCGTTCCACTTAATTTAATTTGATTAAATTTAGAAATGCAATAATATGTGCACATATTTATAAAAATCTGATATAGTTCACATACTGTAAATTGTATTAGTATAGTAATATTGTCAAAAACATAGTGTTTTTCAAATGGAAAAGCTCCAACAATTGTTCTGCTTCTCCTGGAGGGTGTTCCAGCTTGGCCACTAGATGGCGATAGCGCTATTGCATTACACCTTAGTCCAAAAGAAGAAAAAATAATGTGAAAAAAATTATGTTTTAGACCACAAATGATTACTTTAAAACATATTTTTGTAAAAGAGTTGGTAAAATTCCTGTCTGAGTTTATAAAGATTTAGTCAGCAATGTATGTTTAGGTCGACCGAGTGTTAGCATTAGCCGTCCTGGGAAATTCCATTATACGTTGGCATCAAGTTAGTGAACTTTCGATTGATCTACTTTCATGGATCTAAAGCTTAGATTGATTCATCGATTTTATCACCCGAGCCCTAAACCCACTCTGCTCTGTGCTGGGTCTCTTAAACAGAATGTTCTCATATTTCCACACTTACATAAATCTTTAATTTCAGATTTTTGTTTCCATTTCATAAAACTGGACCTTTTTTTTTCAAACTTTGAGAGTTTAAATAAGCGAGAAGAGTGTGAAAACGTTCATTTCTGTCTGAGAAAAGTTTAAAGTGTAAGTGAGAGCTTTTAAATTCTAGAAAATCCACTCCAACCAACACCAACCTAACATTAGAGCTCCAACAGAAACGGTGAGCGATATCAGAGCTATCCAGCCAGACAGTTTAGATCCAGATTCCAGCTTAAACGAGTAAAACAAAGAAGTTCATGGATCTAATTGTCTGCAAGTGGATGCATCAGAATGGAAGGCTGTGGCCCCGCCCACTGTACGATTTGGAATCAAGAAATCCTCAGAAATGCTACTTTTTTTTACATATTTGTCCCACACATTAAAAAAAGAAATGTTAAGAGCACCAATCTGAGTCTTTAACGTATGAGTAATAATGGAGTGACATTACAAAGTTGTATTTATGTTAGAAGTACATGAAACTGATCGTTACAATAAAACAATGGCCTGATTTCTTTGTATGAAGGATGTGTGTTGTAGATTTCCACACAGACTCCTGCTGCTCTCACACTGTTCCTCCTCCTCCTCCTCCTCTTCTCCTCTTTCTGGCCTCCTCCTGTCCCTCCAGCTTTTGGCAGCCCTGTCCCGGTTCTGGAAATGATTAAAGTACCAGACAGACCAATCAGATAAGGCTGCTGCGGTGGCTGCAGTGGGTCATGGGTTGGGGGTGAGGGGTCACATTCCTCCTCTTTTCTTTTTTGGTTGGACCCACTCTTCAGACTGTCACACTGTAAACTGTCACAGCTGTTGAGGCATTATTCTATTGTGGTAATTGTTTCAAGAAGACTCATCCATCCATCCATCCATCCATCCATCCATCCATCCATCCATCCATCCATCCATCCAGTCCTGGCGTTCATGGCTGCTGCCAGTCTGGCTGCAGGAGTGGGACGCTGTTCCATGAAATGTGGACGTTTGGAGTGGATTTGGAATCCTGCAGCTGTTGTTTTCAACCGAAATGTGCCAAGCTAAGCTGCATCATGGCAAACGGAGCCTGGGGTTCTCTGCATTTTAGAGTTTCTGGCTCCAGTCTGGATTTCTTCCACGTTTTGCAAAGTGTCCAACAGATTTCCGATCACACCCTTTGCTGACCTCATTGCTTCAGACAAATGTAAATCCGACCTGAAGCCGGCAGATCTGTGCACGTAGATGGAGCTCCACGTTTGAGGCCGCCGATGTCTTGTTTATGCGTTTCGGTTACAATGACACAGTGGAGGGGATTGCTACTAGAATTCAATGTGTATCAACTCGAACATCTGGTTCTCTCCGTGAGAGCAAATGAGTCGTCGACTGGAGTGTTGGCACACTCCAAAGGTCCTCCGGAGAAACAAATGGGGCTGCGGCGCTGAGAGGGGCCAGCACATCGGATTAACAGATTTTATCGCTTTAAATGGAACTTGTTTCTCCATCCATAGAGCTTTCCTTTTGTTTTTCACAGTCACGCAGATTTAATTAGTTTGCATCACATGAGCAACCTTTGTTTTCCTCTTTTGTTAGACATTAGAAATACTTGTTTTTATGCACATTACTTACATTTTGGAGTTTTTAGACCCAAGAAAATATTGATGTCATCTCAGTAGGGCTGGGTATCCATTATAATTTCCAAAAAGTATTCAATTAGATTCACAAAAGCCTAATTCAATTTGATTCTGTTTTTCTTTTTTTTTTGTTTTAAATATATATTTTTAAATCACTCAATTCAATTTAATTTTGGGTTTACACATTTAAACACATTTGTTTAGAAATGCATTAATAATCTATAAATATAAGTTTTGAATATATTTATATTAATCTGATCCAGTTCACATATTTTAAAATGTATCAGTAAAATAATGAGATTGTTAATATCATCCAGTGTTTCATGGATTCTCTAAAGGACAATTTTTAACAAAAATGTTCAGATCATTAACATTGGAAACATTGTTCTGCTTCTTCTCCTGGGGGACGTTTCAGTTTGACCACTAGGTGGCGATCGTGCTATAGAAGTACACTTTATTGCAGAAGAAGAAGAAATAATGTGAAAAAAATTGTTTTAGACCACAAATAGCTACTTTAGAAGTATTTCCTTAAGAATTTGGAAAATTCATGCCTGTGAATTTATAAAGATGTTGATTTAGTCAGCGATGTTTGTTTAGGTCGACCAAGCATTAGCATTAGCTGTCCTATGGTAAATTCTATTAAACGTTAGCATCAAGCTAGCAAACTTTAGCTTTATGTGCTATATCAATCTATATTTTTTTTTAATCAACTTTGATTTGTAAGGCTAAAATCAATCACATCTCAGATTTATATCTAAGAAGGATTTAATGGAATAGGTAAATTGGGTTAGCAAATGCTCACATTTGTTTTCAACATGTTGATGCATGCTGTCACTTTTCTCTTCCAAAAAAAAAAAAAAAAATTGGGCTGGCCACCTAACAGGATTAATATGTAGCTCAAACCAGATCCACTCAACTGGAATTGTAAAAAGAAAGCAACAGTATCCTGGTGCTTCATTAGTTTTGAGGGGAAAAAAGCGTGCGAGTCCAGAAAAGAACCAATAAACTCTGCCAGTCAAGGCACCAGGCCAGGAACTTAAAAAAAAAGCATCATGTATTGACTGAAAATATTCCAACACACTTGAAAATTGAAATCTGAGGGTTTTGATGCGAGCTATCACTCCTCGAACACTGGCATTAGCAACAGATGCTCTGTGTGTTCTTCAAATGGAAAATGGCCTCGTTTGGTGCCAACAAGCCCTGGCAAACAGAACTGATGCTTTGTCAGACGGGAGGGTTCAGCCGCACAACCAGTTTGACACAAACACATATTTATAGAAAAGCAGAAGGATTTATTAAAAGAAGACTTTTCTTCCCTCTATTATAATCATTCAACTTGCTTATAAGAGTTGACAAACTGAATGAGAGTCAAACTTGTTTATTACCTCAAGGTTTGGATCGTTTTCCTGTTTGAGTTTTTGTTCCATTTCCCTGCAGTTCTGTCATTTTCCACAGTAAAGTTGTTGTTCATGAGCTGCTGTTTTAGCCTGTTTGGTTTAATGATAATAATCACAAAAAGATCTTTACTGAGTTCAGAATGAATCCGATCAGATTAGTTAGATCCCGTGATGTGAGGCACTGATGTCATCAGTCAGATTTACAAACATATGAACCCCACAGAGGACCTGATTCAACACTTAATAGTAGAAATGTGGTTCAAAATTTCTAATTTTTCAGTTTACCAATAAATGAAGTCTGTGTGTGCTGCTCCCTGTGAAGAAACGCATGAAGAACCCGTTTGTAAAGTCTTCCTTTTCCTTCTTCAGTTTTTAAAGTCTCTCTGTCTCCATGAGTGATGAGTCTTCACATATTCCTGAGTTTAGACACATAATCCTCCATTTAGAAAACAATACTAAACAGCTGGACTTTACTTGCTGCCACTAACTCTATTAATCTTTTGCAGCAGTGTCACATTTTCTGGACACACCAGCGCCCTCTACCTCGAGGCATGTGTACTGCAGGCCTCACATAGAGGATTTTTTTAAAGTGCATTTTTAGCAGATAAAAAGACTAAATGTGTCACAAAGTACAGCGCATGTATCAGCTGCCTCACCTGCCAATTTCTTGTGTATTTAAACAGGAAACTCGCTACTTTTTTTTTTTTTTTTTATGGGATTAGGCCAGATTTCCGATCACTTTATCTGATCGGGACATCTCATGAAATCTCTTACCTGCTGCAGACGTATAGAAACTATAGGGTTTGTTTAGACTGTGACTCATTTGCTCGTCAACATGACATTGTTTTACAGTTTGGAGCCAAAGTAACAAGATGAGAGACATGCAAGTAAACACTTGGCTCCTTTTGACCCCCCCTTGTGGTCCTTGATGCACTTTTCCAGATGTAGCACTTTCTCTGAACTTTCCAGTGGTCTCTGACAGGACTTTACGAGCACATATGTGATGATAAGGTTTGCTTGTCTGGAAAGAACCTGGTGAACTCCTGGACGATCTCCTGTCGGCTCCTCCGGAGTCTCGTCTCCCACGTTCGGGTTTGGACGGCGTGTTTACAGGATCGGATTGCCGGCTTGGAGCGGCTCCAGTGACACGATCCTCTCCGTCTCTGTCCCCCTCTGTGTCCCTGCCAGGCCTTTGTAGCTCCCACGCCCCCTCTGACCCTCAGGCCCGGGGGTGTCCCCTCCACATGCCTGAAGGAAAAAGTGTTGAGCTTCAGGATCGGGAAGACACGAGCTGAAATGTGCTATTTGGACAGTTTGACAGAGTATTTATACAACAGCAGCAGGTCTGTCTCTGTGGATGAGCAACTCGAGTGATCCGCACATTTCACAGTTGAAAACTGTTTTCATTTCATCGTCCTCCAAGTGTGATTCAACCAGTCAATATTAGCAATGCCTGGAGACTGTTCCTGCACTCTGACCTCTTTATTAGTACGTTTAAAAGATCAAATTTCTTCTAATGTGGTTGAAAATTTTCATTTCAAGCTTTATTTTGTGAATTTTTTGACAAAAAATGTGCTTTCAAACTTAGATATTTGATGTGTAGTTGTCTTTTCCTTCCCGATTTGTCCTCATTTGCTTTTCTATTCATAAATAGTTTATCATTAACTTTTAGAAAAGTTGCATTCTGGCTGTAAATGTCATTGTATGATTCAGTTTCTCTCAGAGAGAAAACAAAGTTCTAGCTCGTCTGAACGATGGTTTAGAACAGCGAACACATGTGGTTGATTATTTATAAACCCCTATAGGCCAGTGTCTGCCAAAACCCACACCGCCACAGCACCCAGATAAAATATTGCTTTAAGGTTAACAAGAGCAAATCCTGAATATCTGTGGCTGCATTAGGAGAGTAACAAGCTGCAGGGGGATCCTCCAGTCCACACGGCTGAACCGGGGGGCGGCCGGGGGGTTCAGGTTCAAATGTTACATCAACGAAATCAGCTTTTACGCAGAATCTTTTCCAGAAGGGATGTTGGTAGAAGCTGATGAGTTTGAGGGTTTTTTCCTTTTAAATTGCTTTGTGATAATTGGACGACAGATTGGGAAGTGTCAAAGAGATTTCTTCTTTAAAGGTTTTCTCTACTATTATTCAAAATCAAATCGGATCATTCGTAATTTGGATTAATACACACATCTATCAGCTTCAAACGTGACGTGTTTAAGCTACATGCTAACTCAAAATAAAGGCAATCGAGACGATGGATTATTCAACCTTAAATGAATCACGCAGCTTCTGTTCTTCGTTGTTTTTAAAACAAGAATTAAATTTAAATGAGGTCTGCATCTGAAACAAATGAACTATTTTCCACTAACAAATGGTAACCACTCTCACCAATCAGGAGTTAACTTGGTGGAAAGCCACACCTCTATCATTTTAAAGTGAGCTACACAAAACCTGTCAAACCTTTCAAATGTTGAACATGGGGACCAGCGCGCACAACGGCGTCACGGAAAGAGGACAACTCTGTGTGTGATATTAGTGATCAGTACTGTAATTTGTAATACATGAAGAAAGAGTAAAACAACTATTACGGTATTTCCACTGCAACAGCTTTATTTCAATAAAAATCACCATAAATCATATTATACTCCATTTATCTACATTAATATCTAAATCCATAACTACCTAAAGAAAACAAAGAAACAAAGCCTAAGAACCTAGACTAATAAGGTCATTCCGCTAAAATGCAAATAAGCAGTGTAAGACTGCTGAGGGGAAAAAGAACAAATAAATAAATAGAAAAATTGCATTTTTTTTTAAAGTAAGCATTACTTAATTAGCATTTATTTAATTTTGATTAGCGAAATGTATAAATTGATGTCTGAGGTTCATATAGATGATAAACTCTGTAGGTTTTTCCATCCATGTTGACCTGAAGACGTCTTGTTCTTGAAAGTTTGATCTTCTATGAGTTAAAAGCGCATATAATCTTATGCTGCACAACATTGGTTACTAGCTGCTCAGAGCTGCACTGAGATGATCCTATTTAGCCCAGAGTAGCTTTTATTTTGAAAATACGTAAAAAGAAATAATAAATCACATTTTGAGAGAGGTTCTTTTCATATTTTTGCTTTTGTGTCGAAAAAATAGATAATTCATTTTTTTAGCTATAAAAAAGGTCATGAATGCAAATCCAAATTTCTTGAAGGCTAAAGCAAAACGGTTTGGCTCCTTTTAGGTTTGGATCCATAGAAAACGAGCCCAAACAGCTCTTTTACTGTTAGAGGCTGTCCACCTCTGATCTAAATGCTCTCAGATATTTTAATCAAAGTTCTGGTTCATCAGTTTATTAGAGAAAAAAAAAAGAACTGCATAAACTCTACCTGGATGGTCATACTGTTTTTCATACTGCTGGCATTTATAATTATCCCTGTAAAAACGCCAAAAGAACTTTTCCTTTACACAGGAAGGTCAGAGGTCAGACTCAGCTCCAGAGCATCAACTGATGAGCTGTGACCCCCCCCAGCATCCCTTCTGCAGGAGTTACCAATGCTTTTCAGCATGTGGCTCTCACACTTGGGAAAAATCTACGTGGAAGATTAACGATCTCTTACAAAACTATCAGTTCTTCTTTCAACCTGTCATATAACACTCTGCAGCATTGCAGTGGTTAACCCCCTCCTCCCCCGAAGTTCTGCAGCAGAGCTGGAATGCTGTCAGGTCTACAACGAGATAATCAGAACCAGATTCAGCAAAGCCAGGATCTCGTCCAGCTGCAATCATGGCTGCGAGACGCTTCAGAAACTTCCTGTGACGGTTTTCAGAGACGCAGATCTGATGAATGCTGGGAGCCGAGCGGGAACGCTTCAATGACTCTGCACCAAGACCTTCACGACATGTTGAATCCTGACCTGCTTTGGGTTCCACTCAGCCAAACGTGTCTGTTGTGGATACATTTGAATTGGAAGGCTTGTTTTCATCAACATAAGAGAAGAAAACATCTTCCCGAGTCTTTTAAGTGGAAAGCCGTCAGGAGAATTCAGCGATGCTGAGTTTCTCCCGAGCTGCTGCAGAACCCTTCAGGGACATGGGAGGCTTTGACGAGCTCCGCTGCAGCACATTTTAGGACCGGATGTGAGGGGAATGTGGACGCTGATGGTACACGCACATTCCTTCACCAGAGGAACAGCAGTTCCTCTTTCAATGTGCGTTCTCCTCAACATGAGGGAGAAAGTACAGGTTGCAGTTCAGTCCTACTCCTTAACCAGTCTAAAGTCAATAAAGAACATTCATGTTTTTAAGACGGGAACACTCAAATATGTCTTTTTTTAAATACATGAAGATATGAACTAAAGAAACTTGAATATTGATGTATTTTACTAACTTTAGCAATTTAGAAAAAAAATATATAGCTTAAAGTTTTCTTCCTAAAGTTGTCAGAATTTGGAGATAAACTCTCATTATATGCATAAATCCCCCTCTAGTGAAAATCCTGGTTTTTTGAATTTTTAACATGTATGTGAGGCATTTTTTTTTTTATGAAAGAGAATAAATGTAATAAGAAATCATTTAGTTTTTACATTTCTGAGTATTTCTCCTTTTAAATCAATCCAACAGTCTTGGACAGACTCTGCTTTTCCTGAATGATCTTCTTTCTGCTGCACATGCACTAAACCCTCATCAGGTCCGGCTAGCGTGTCTAGTTCAGGTTCTGGAGAAGAGAAGATGCTACCTTCACATTGACTGCAGTCAAATCAGCCGCCGTTCACATTTCTGTGGTCCAATCAGCATCACCGGATTTTTGGTGTGAGTTTCATCCAATACTTACGGTAGCAGTCCTGAGAACGCTGGAAAATCTCCACCAGACTCCACGGAGCTTCTTGATGTGAACACGGAAATGTGAACGGCGGCTCATTTGACCGCAGTTGGAAAGGATTGTAAATGAATGAAAGAGCATTTGGATGTTAGCTTTCATTATTTTCTGCTCTGAGAAACCAATGGATTGAATGGATTGATCACAGCAACGTCAAGAAACATCAAAGAGTCTTTGGTGAACTGGAAGGAGAAAGAATCAGGATTTTGGAGGAAGTTCTGTCCATGAAGATCTGAGCTGACATCTGGATCAGAACCATACGGCTGGACATTACCCAGATTGATGGAGGTTTTTATGGAGATTAACTCTAGTAAGACACAGAAAAATTATAATCAGACAAGGGTGATCAGGAGTGGAGCATCAAAAGCCACGCCCCCTCAGAGAAGATTTTGGAAACAAAGGCTTCAAATCAACATTCAAATGGGTTTTCAAGACATTTTGGTTAAAAACTTCATAATGATAATTAAAACACTACTGGGAACATGTTTTAAAAAAAAAAAAAAAATGTCAAATGGAGACTTTAAAGGAACGAAAATACGTCATATTTTCCACATACACTTTTTCCTCGCTTTGTTGCAGTTTTTCTGTTTCACATGGGTTTAATTATTGTAATTTTGCTCTCCTTTTTTTTTAACAGTCCTTTGGGTCCTGATTGGCTGTAAATATTGTCAGTCTCCTTCAGTCCGTCTTTGCTGCACAGAGTGGGTTCAGTTTTGCAAATCTTCATAAATCTTCAACACGATCAGATCTTTGTCTTTAATCTATGATCTTGGACTTATTTTTCTATAAAGATCTTAACTTTTACAGAAGAGTATAACAAATACTGTAAACAAGGAATCGCCGTACTCCCAATTTAATTGAGCAATTTAATAAAAATACATTTTATTTGAGTAAAAATCTGCGTTTGAACCAGAAGTTTGTATTCTCTGAGGCTTCTTGGCTGCTACAACCACAGACGGTCCGTCCATCATTCACGCTGTAGTTTATGGAGCCACTTCTGCTGATCACACAGGGAGCTCGTGACCGCAGCAGGTCAAAGGGCAAAGGCCCTGATTATTAAGATTTCTTTAGAAAATAAACCTTTGTTGGAATGATTGAAGGAAAGCTTTGTTTTTTTTTTTTTTTTTTTGCTTTTCCCTTCAGGCAACAATGAATCTGTAACAGCATTTTAGTGAGCAGCGTTAAGTAAACAAAGTCAAATGTGTGAAAGTAGAAGGAGTTCACAGAAACTTTCCTGGTGTGAAAGCGTACAATCAGTTATTTTACTAAGCAAAAAATAGGAATTTATCTTTTAAATGTTACCGTTGCCTTGAGGAAAGTTTTTCTTAGTTCTCGCCTTGAAGATCCACAAAAGTGTAGTGATGTATAAATGGCAGGAGGAGGAGGAGGAGGAGGAAGAGTGTGAGGGGTTAAACACTGCAAATTTAAATGAGCTCTTCCTCAATCTGATCTAAACGGCCGTGTGCACTTTAATAAGTACTTTCATTTATATTAAGATGCAAATGTAGCCTTTACTTGAGATTGATATGCACTGAGTAAATGTGCATGTGTGTGTGTGTGTGTGCCACTTTATCAGGCCCCTCTGTTCATTAGCTCGCTGTAATTGTGTTAGCTGTGTAGCTGGCAGGGCGGGGAGAAAACGTGTGTGTAAAGGTCACATCAGAGGAGAGATGACATGAGGATAGAAGACATACAGAGCCTTCACACTCACCAAAGATCTGCTGCAAGGCTCTCGCATACACACCAGCCGGCTCAGACCTGGAGAGCTGTGTGTGTGTGTGTGTGTGTGTGTGTGTGTGTGCCCTGAGGTATGGCTTAATGTGTGAGTCTGCGTAGGTGTGTGTGTTTGAATCAAGTGGCAGTGTTTAATCAAGTGTGATATTTCTCCTCTCTAAGCTTTGCATATACAATGCAGACTGCTAGAAGAACCCATACATTATCCGTGTGTGTGTTTGTCGTGGTCATGTGTGAATGTTTTCTGCTTGATTTTGTTGAAATATGCAGCATTCGATCGTGTTAGAAGATTAAAAAAAAAAGCGGTCGTGCCAAAGAAACGCTGCAGTTAAGACTCGCAGGCTTTGAGGACCGGATTTTAGCCGCACTTGAATGCAAATAAAGTTTTCCTGGAAAGACTTCTGTTTGGCGCTTTCATGAGATCTGATGTGATCAAGAGTTGTTTCCTGTGCTTAAAACGTTTGGCTCTGTTCTAGAAACATGTTTTATCTGGAATTTAAAATTATGTAACATTATTTTGTGGATGGGTGATGGCTTTCCTTACTTCTTTTTTTAACCATCTTCAGAAATGTAGCGTCTTCAATGGCGACAAATGAAACTCTCACAACTTTTAACAATTTCAGCAATCTCTGCATCAAAACGTTCAGCTTTTTCAGAACATTATTGTTTGTATTTTTGGTATTCATAAACCTTATAGTTTTTGAAATATTGAGCAAAATGTGAAATGTGAATGAGAGTCTTCAAATGTTTACATTTTAAGTAGATCATCAACAAGAATTTAAACATTTTCATGGGCTATGTTTTCATCTTTTGTAGTTATTTTCAAAAAAATAGAATTTGACCTAATGTTTTATGCCTATTTATACCTAGCTGTTTTGACTGATTTATGTTCTGATGTTTTTTTTTATGGCAGTTTGCAGTTTAGCTAAATTTTGACAACAGGCTTATATTTGTGACTAATTTAGTTTACTGAGGAATTTCAAGCTATTTGGAGTTTTGCTAGTTGTTTTTTTTTTTTTTTTTTTTTTTTTACTAACTTGGGATATACTAAGGTTTTTTTATGGTAATTTGGAGTTTAGCCAATATTTTAGAAACTGAGTTTTTTATAGGCTAATTTGGAGTTTAACTTTTATTTTAGCAACAGGCTAACGTTTTTAACTAATTTAGTTCACGGAGGGATTTTAGAATATTTTGGAGATTATCTAGTAATTAAGCAATGGGATAGCTTTTTTGGTTAATTTGGGATCTACTGAGGTTTTTTTATGCTAATCTTGAGTTTAGCTAATTTTTTTCAAGATATGTGCTAACGTTTTTGGCTAATTTGTTATCTACTGAGGTTTTCATAGACTTATTTTGAGTTTAGCTTTTATTTTAGCATTTTAACATTTTTGACTACTTAAGTTTCCTGAGGAATTTTAAGCTTGGGGTTCTGCTTGGAATTAAGACATGAGCTAGCTTTTTTGGCTAATTTGGCATCTACTAAGGTTTTTTTTTTTTTAGCTAATTTAGAGTTTAGCTCATCTTTAAGCAACACGCGACATGTCTTTGCAAAATTGACATGTATTAGGGATTTTTAAGCAATTTTACTAATTATACAGAAATCTAGATCAACTTCATTGCATTTTTATACTTATTTAATGACATTTCCAGTCTGTAAACAAATTTAACGTTTCACAAATAGCTTTTGTATTTTCGGCAAATCTCCTCAGCAATTAAAGTAAATTGCATCACCATTTTCAGCAAACAGCTTCAGCCTTCTCAGTAACTACTTTGGGCAAAAAAGCATTCACATTATTGCAGGTAATGCAACTCTTTTAGTTGTCTTTGATTTGCTGTGATTTTTACAATTTTTAATACGATCATCATAATTCCAGTAGATTCTGAAGGAGAAAAGCATCTTGACAAGTCACTTTTTCCCTTCAGAATCTACTGGAATTACGATGATCATGTTAACGGTTGCAGTAAACTTGCAGAATATTTAGTGTTTAAACATTACCGATGCCTCAGGTGTTTCACTAAAATGAAACTAGGATTACTGCAACTGTTCAGAAAAGCAAATACTTTAATATATTTTAAAAGTTTATCAACTTTTAAGACATCTAGATAAAAAAAAAAAAAAAAAAAACAATGCATTTTCTAAGAAGAAAGCTCAAAACGTAATAGTTTTAATTTTAAACTTTGGTTTTTGATCATTTGAGATTTCTTATTCGTTTGTCAATTTTTAAGTTTTAACCATGCAGCATTTGTGTTATTGTACAGACTTTTAGGGTTTATTTTTGAACATCTTCTGCTTTTTAAATAACTTTTTAAACTTTGATAACCTTTTTGTTTTTAGTTTTAATATAATTGTATCTGTTGAGTAATTAAGACTATAACATATTTTTAAAAAGTAAAATACTAAAAAAAAGAAATGCTTTGAGAAAAACTCAAGAGGGCAAATTTTGAAAATATTTGAATTTAGAATTTTCTGAGACCATTTAAAAGGACCAATGGGAAAATTGTCGCTTTAGCAGGTTAAAACAGTTACTGTAAAAAAAAATGACAAAAAAAAAAAAAAGTTAATGTTAGATTTCTAATAACAATTGGAGAAGAACTGAGGTTTAAAAACTCAGAAACAACAACATTGAATGACTTACGATAGGTTACTTTTGAGTTAAGTGTTTGAAGTGAGTTGTTACAAATATATGAGCCAATTTCTATTAAATAACTTGACAAAAATATCCAAAACTCCTGACGATAGGGATATTTTCAGAATATTTCTCAAAGTTCTGGGATTATTTCTTAAAAATTGTCTCAATCATACGAAGCGTAGAGTGAAGGCCTCTTCCTGCTGATGTTCTTAACCCTCCGATCGGCTCCTCTGTGATCATCCACGCCACATTTTCTGATAACGAAACATGTCTCTGGGACTATTCAAGCCCTCAAAGCCCCTCTAAATGGGTTTAGCTGCAGGGGCCCGTCTTTGGAATCTGCAACACGCCCGCTTGCAACAATTTCAACACCCACCAGCCTGAAATGATCACCAGGATTTCTCTCCAACCAGAGATGCAGCTCATCTCGTTCTTCTGACAGCAGCTGCTCTGTCTCTTCTGCTCAGCCACTGCAGTGTTTCCTGAAGACGACCTGATCATCCACCAGAGAGATTTTCAGGACTGATATTTAGCTGAAACCAGCAATGACTGCATCACAACACAAATCAGCCTTTTTAAGTGGAAGATGTCATCTATCGTGTCTGTTTATGTGTTTGACTGAATGAAAAATGATGTCATGTCAATAACTTACTGTATCAGAACTATTTTTAACTTTTAAATGATTCCTGCATTTAAGAACACTAGCTTCTTATCTTGTAGACTTTTTGCGCTTAAACAGTAAAAAGCTTGAAAACAATTTTATTGAAATGCTCTTTATGGAGAATTCTATACAGACACTGACTGATGAGCTGCTGAAACGGCAAAAACAAAAATATTTGAAAGATTACTTTTTTCTGTCATTTAAAATGAATCCCTTACTTTAAAATGTACAATTGACACATTTTTTTTTATTACTATACTTTGAAACTTAGTTTCTATTGTAATACCCGCAAAAGTCAAATCTGAAGTGGAGAACGTGAAGAATTAGGTCAAAAAATTGGAAATGCCTGATGGGTTAAGAGGAAAAATGCATGTAAGAAGTTACTATGAAAGGGCTAAATACATTTGATTTTTGAAATTATTTTAAAGATTACATTTAATTTGGTGCTTAAGAAACGTCTGATGCACAGATATGCTCACGTTTGACAACTTTGAAACATTTTCCTACCTTAACTGTGCTGCTTTTTATTTAGATTTTTTTGTAAAATGTGCTTTTTATCTCTGAAATTAAAAAAAAAACCTGTTAAATGAGGAAAACATGACTCGCAATTGAATCAGGATCTACAGTGTTTCTCATAAGTTTAGTTTCCCATAAATGAAACTACAGTGATGAATATTTTTCCTATAAACTCACGTCACCTAATCAATGAAGCGGAGCGGGTAACATTTCAAACCAATCATGAGTAAGTTGATATTTTAAGGTAACCTGGTGACATGCTACATTATGAAGGTCCATTAATGGCGGCTGAGCTGCAGGTTTGAATACACCTTCTGATCTCAGCTGAGGTTCACTCTGAGTGGCGGACGAGCTGCTGCTGCTGCTGCTGCTGCTGCTGCTGCTGCTGCCGCTGCTGCTGCTGCTGCTGTCAGCTTTAGGACCATGTAGGAGTTTTTACATTCTCTGCCCCTTGGATTCCACTATGGGGACGTGTGTCTGCATAAATACATTTTTACCAACACAAAGTGTTTGAGCTTCTGTGTCTGTCATAATATAGTTTTGATGCACAGTTTAAAATGTAGTTTTTTTTTTTTGTGTTAACCTTCCAAGCGAAAATCGAACGTGAGCTGTGGCGCTGGTGTTGGTGAGCATGCAGCTGTCAGTGGGGTCAGTGTGTGGAATGCTGCTGTAAATGAACTGCTGTGTTTCAAACTGCATGATGCTGCAGCCCACACGTGCTGCAAACACACAACCAGCATTCCTGCAGCTTCCTGCAGACGGGTTTTTCTTGGTCTTCTCTGAGCTACAAGCAGCAGTCCCACACGTTTCAAGTGTTTGAGACTAAATGTGAAACATGTTGGTGGTTTTAGCTGTTCCAGAAACACAAATTTATCATCTTACTCGTGCTCTGTAATAAATAAATGACAAAACGGTTACAAACCTGCTGAAACACCCATTTGTTTTAAACCCATTCGATCACTTTGAAGGCAGCGTACACCCTGGACAGGTTAAGTAAAAAGTAGTGGCCCGGAAAAAGTAAAAACCACCTGTTTGAGGTGGAATTTATTAAAGACGGGACACAACTGGAAGATGTACGGTATTCTGCATCTAAAATGAAAGTTTTGTGGCTGATCATCACTTTACAAGGGGATAAATTGAGGGTCGTGTTAGTCTGGGGGCGGAGCTTGCAGCACAGACTCTTCCTGGAGGGAGTTGTTGGCATTGATCTTACGTCAGCACGTTTCCAACCGTGGGTATGGGAGGGCCTGCTGCAGGCAGGTCAGGTTTTTAGAGGATTACTTTTAAATGCATGAAAGGAACACAATACCGCTTTGGGGTTCTTTACAGTCAGGAATGAAAAGTAAAATGCATTTAAAACCTGAAAAAGTAGAATTTTCCTGTTAGGGCCCCTTTAAGAGGTTTTTATAAATGTTTTAGCATTAATAAACTTATCACATATTTAATGTTGTGGTACAAATAAAACATGTTTTGTGCAGTTTTGATGCCTGTGCAGCTTATATATCACTATATATTGCTGGAATTCCCTCTCTGATGAAAATCATGTTTTTTGAGTTTTTAACATGTATCTGTGCGTTTTTCTAATGAAATAGAAATAATATAATATGAAATCATTTTGTTTTTGCATTTCTGTGTATTTCTGCTTTTAAATTACCATCAAACCGTCACAGACAGATTCATATTGCTGGACTTATGTAGCAGTGGTGAAGATTTATGCTAGCAAGATGCAGAGCCATCATAATCAGATAGGGGGGATCAGGGGCGGGGCTACTCAGCCCCGCTCCAAAAGCCACGCCCCCTCAGAGGAGATTTTAGAAACAGAGGCTTCAGATCAACATGAAAAATGTCTTTTAAAAGATGCCCTAGCATGAAAATTCTACTTTTTGACATTTTAAATGCATTTTATTGTTTGTTCCTCACTATAAAGAACCCCAAAACGGTAATTTGATCAGTTCATGTATTTAAGAGTAATCCTCTACAAACCTGCACTGTCTGCAGCAGCTCCTCCCATACCCCATGGAAACGAGCGGTTGGAAACGTGCTGACGTAAGATCGATGCCAACCGCTCCCTCCAGGAAGAGTCTGTGCTGCAGGCTCCGCCCCCAGACTAACACAACCCTCAGTTTACCCCCGTGTCAAGTGATGATCAGGAAAAACTTTCTTTTTAAAAGCAGAATACTGTACATCTTCCAGTTGAGTCCTGTCTTCAATAAATTCCAGCTCAAACAGGTGTTTGTTACTTTATACGCGGCGCTCCTTTAAGAAACCCCCCAACCCCCGGTCCTGCACACCCGTGTTTGTGTTGTGAAGCAGTGCAGCGATGGTCAGGCCAACTAAAGGCAGAATTATGGTATGTGCATCCATCTTTGAAGAAGTTTGGATTATTTCATGGGAGAAATGCAGAGACAGGGATTTCTCTGGGAGAAAGTGGACTGCTTGTTTCTTAGTGGTCTAAAGGTAATATATGATCTTATATATTGATATAGTTTACTCTGATAGGCTTAAGAACATCATGGTAGGGCCCCTACAAGACATTTAGGTAGTGGGGTTTTGGTTTAGAGTGTTATAATTATAATTAAAACATTCCTGGGAACGTTTTTTTTATTTTTATTTTTTTAATCAAAAGATTGTCTTAGGAGGAATTTAATAATTCCAACTATACCTGCTATTTATTTCTAGGCTACAGCAATAAAAAAGTTTAGATTTTTCCCAGATTCTGTGTTAATACGGACAGCTGAGTGTGGATTTAAGTGTTTTTAACCTAAAAAGATTTGAGGCAGTACAACATGCTGTCATATTTTGGCATCAAGGTGTCTTTCGCAAAGGTCAGAAGTCATGACCACAAAGTGTTTTTGTACGTTTCCACATGTTTCAAGACAATGGGAAAATCCCCCCACCCCATATTTATACCTCTATATACATTCAGACCTAGTTGATATTTTTTGCAATATATTAATCTAACTTTCATCATAGTGATATTTGTTTAAATCTCAGATTTTTCCAAATAATTTAAACAGAATGACATGATCAAAGCAGCTTTCCTTTTGATCTTTAAATGTTAGTTAAAAGTGGCATTTGGAATCATCTGTCGCTCAGCAGCGATCGGTCTGCGGCTGACAGAGCGGCTTCTTTGAAATCAGACGCTGAGCTGTTTTCTAGATGAGCTGTAAAGTGACCCCCTCCGAGGGTCATCTACAGTCAGGGTTAAAGTTCATAACCCCGCCCTGCCCCGCCCCTTTATTCCCAGATGTAAAATACTTTTAACAATGAGCTGTAATTCTAATTTAATCTGTGGAAACGCGGTTGTATACATATCCAGCCCTGCAGGCTCATTCCTGCTAATCGTTGGAAAACAGCTTTACAGCCTGATTCTCAGCAGTAAATAGAAAGTGCAAGTCCTTTGTTTCCTCTTTGATGCTTTGAGAATGTTCTTGCATCTGTTTGTTTTCGTAAAAAGTTCCAAGATGCACGGCGGCATCAAGACAGTCAGGCCTGCAGGCGCGGACGTGTGCTCCATGCTAAACCAGAGCCGTGTATAAATTTGCCTAAGTGTTTGGCCAAGGTCTGCGGCTGCGTGCAATCGATGTGCCAAAAGCAATAAATCAGCGGCGGACTGACCAGAACGCCACTACAGCTCAGTCTGATGGAGCAGGTGGACTTCAGGATCTGCCTGATGCACATTTTTCTTTCAGGGAAGACTTTGATAGGATTTAAACGATCCAAGGATGTTTGGGTCCAATTGACTTGTAATTTATTTTATTTTAGTAAGATCTACAGTTTTCTGCTTGAAGGAAATAGTGTGACTAGATCTCAGGTGAGGTACTCAGGTAATGTTCATGAAGGAGGTTGGGAACCAGTCTTGTCCAAATTCTTAAAGAAAGTAAATTTTTACAACGTCTTGACGTCTAAATGGATTTGTTTTTTTCTTAAGTTAAGTTTGGAATGGAAGCAGTTTGGTGCCTATTCACATTCCTTAGAATCAAAGGGTTAAAAGTCAAAGTTATCACGCTGTATTTCCATGGTTTGATTGTATTTCATTAATTTTAACATCAGCTTAATTTGTGCAAAAAGCAAAACAAACATTCAAACCAAATTCAGAACCTGCAAAGTCAGACCTGAGTTCTATGGAGCTAAATTGGGGCCAATATTATTTTAAACCCAAATAAAATATTTTGAAAAAATATTGGTGTTTGACCAAAAAAAAAAAAAAAAATTCCAAAATTTTTTAAATAAACTGAATTATTTTCATCTTCAAATGTTCCTTTTTTTTGTTTCAAAAGTAAAAATTTCAATTTTAAAGCTTTTCAGTTTCAAACCTTTTTTCCACTTTCAACTGATAATTACGGTCAGAAAATAGCTGTATAGTCTGTACTATCATACTCTGAAGTTTTCCCAAGACGGGTGTAAAAAAGTTTATCGCATACAAACCACCCATCCAAAATCCTGTTCTAGCCCGTTCAAAGCGCCATCTTATTGTCTTAAATACAGGTGTAGAAAACTCTTTATTTTTATATGAAATGGCTAAAACACTGAAGGATCCTCAGTTTTCTCCCGAAGCCTAATGGGTAGTGCGCTTTTTCTCATGCAGGAAATGTGAGTTCTGAAAAGTTTTGAATATTGAATTTTGAAACCTAAAAAATACAACATTTGAAGCTGAAAAAAAAAAAATATTTTACAAGAGCAAATAGTTTTGGACATTTAACATTTTTTTTGGCCAAATACCAATATTTTTTTCTATTTTTTGTATTTGGGTTTTAAATAATATTGGTTCCAATTCAGCTCCATAGATTCATGCCAGATCAGTTAAATAAAGAAGAGGAGAAGTTTAGAATTTGTTTGGAAAACAAATAAACAACATAATGACCATGTCTCAGTGTAGGAAAGGGTCATAAAAAAAATGTCTGCAGTTTTGGGACCTCAGATGAAAGACATTGACCAGAAAAGTTAGAAGTGGTGAAGAAGTGACCGATGGAACAGGAGCAGCACTTCCTGTTTCTGGATCCGTCTATTTCCTGTCCTCTCAGGCCCAAATCCCAATCTTCCATTGGGAAGAACTTTTCCATCATTTCTTTTGCTAGTTCATTGTGAGAATTTCATTCGGTCTTTTGCTATAACTGTGTTCTCCCCCTTGTATTCTGCAATTCTACTTAGCAGATTTCCCATATTTAGAACTATTTTTGAATGCAGTTCCCATGAGAAACGAGGGAGTACTGTACACTGAAAGCACTATTAATCATGCAGGCCAATATTATAATACACAATAGAGAATCTCTCTGAAATTATCTGAATTTTTTTCAGTTGTAATCATCCAAATGTTCAGAATAATTCATAACAATCACATTTTTTTTGTTTTCTTTTTGTTCTTTCTTGCACATCTGTGGTCAAACTTTGAATAAATTCCAAAAATACGTCAGCACAACTTTTAATCATGGTGGTAGTATGATGATGTGGGACAACATTGTGGTTTAATTTCCTGGAATATTCATTACTATTTACATCAGAAAACCCTGAAGCAGAATGTCATCAGTTTGTACCGTACGCAGGAAAACTGCAGAAATAAATCAACCTTTTTCCCCAAATTTGGAGTCTGACTCCAGTTTATTGCTCTAAAATGATCTAAACAATGTTTATGTAGACGTAATGTTCAAGCAAATATTGTAGAACCGCATCATCATATAGGATAAATATGTAGATTCATTTCATATTGAAAGTTAAACCGTTTTACTGCTGTCATGGAGCATTTGTAATGATCATTACGAGAGACACTCCATTAAATCCTCCTTTCAGGTTCTTATATCTATAAATCCAGTCTTCTTTTTTCTTCTCATAAAAGGGAATGCTTTTGTTCTTTTTGATGTAATTCAGACTCCAGCTTCGTCTCTCAGTTCAGACGTTTCTCTCTGTTCTCGTCTTCGTCCCAGTTTAGTCACAACAATCTTGATGTCGTCAGCTGTCAGATTTACAAATCTTTGACCATCGAGTGCATGTGTGCTGCCTGCTTTTTGCTTATTTATAGAATTACATCAGAGGGAGCCAGAAATGGTGCAAAAATAACTTTTTTGTTGCTCCTTTTACTACAAAACAGCGAATGTTTTAATGTTCCATCTCCTTGTCGTGTGAACTGGTGCTTCTGAAGAACATCCGGCAGGATGATCGGAGCTTTACTGTGACCGAAGCAGAGCGGGTTTGCATGCTGTGGCTGGATTGTCCTGGTGACACAGAGCAGAACAGTCATCTGTTATCCCAACCACACTGGAGAAAGAGGTTATTGATGAGGAGAGACTGAGGAATGAAATGAATGGTAGGATGAAGGTGATACAGCAGATATTAGACAGACCCACCACCAAACCTCAGGCTCTTTATTTAGGGTCGCTCATACCACACATTTAAAATGTTTGCTTATCAGCTCAAATGAAAGAAAACATTCAAGGATGTTGGTCGTATTCTTACTGGATTGTCTTGTTGTAAATAAATCTGTAGATATTTCTTGGATTTTTGAAATAATGGACGACCCAGATTTTTAATCATAGTCAGAGGCGATGTTTAAGTCTGGGTAAAAATGACCAGGAGGGGGCTTCCAACAGGCATTTATCTCTCTGAAATAATGTTGCTCATAAAAATGTGAGCTGTTAAAAGATGAGGGCACCAGTCCATGGAAGGTAAATGTGCTGAAGTCAGTACAGAGGAGGATGAGTGCAAAGAAACTCTAAGGTGACAAAGAAACATGGGATTAGTGTGTGATCTTTGGAGTTTAAAACACAAATTAATAAATAAATGATGAGCTTTAAGCCTTAGTCACAACTGGTCTTATGGGTGGATATTAGTGCTGTAACAAATGAATATTTTTATAGTCGACTAATCACCGATTAGTTTTTCCGATTAGTTGACTAATCGGGTCATGCACAAAGTGGATGTAAAACATACGTCATTAGCTTTGACTAACTAAAAATGAGATAAGTACCTTTACGTGTGATAATGCTAATCTGAATGCTGTAAGCCCAATTTGACCGCTGAAGATGCTAGTGGTGATAGCTGAAGATGATGAAATTGATAGCTAAAAATGCTGAAGCTGATAGTCGGCTAAAATATTAGTTAAATGCCAAATTAGCCTTAAAAAAATGAAAAAGCCTCAGTTAGACAAAACGGCTAGCAAGTAGAAGAAATATTAGCTAAACTCAATAATAGCCCAAAAAACTGAAAAATAATCATAAACTAGCCAAAAAAGCTAACATGTAGCTGGAATATTAGCTAAACTCCATAATAGCCTCATAAACTAAATAAAAGCCTAAGCTAGCCAAAACAGTTAGCATGTAGCTGAAATATTAGCTAATCTCCAAAATAGTCAGAATAGTCCAAAAAGCTAGCATGATGCCGTTATAACTTTCAACTTTACAACACTGACTCCATAGAATATTCCATCAACTAATCGACTACTTTAATAGTCTATTCGTCGACTAATCGTGGCAACCCAGTAGATATGGGCTGTTTACGGTCAGAAAATGGTCAAACATGTATGAGGCATGCATGTGGCGCGCTCAAAATATCAAGTTTGTAAATTACCCTGTGAACCCAAAGAGCTAAAATGTTCATGCATGTTTTTCCATGTTCATGCTGTGAGCAGCAGGTTGTAATGAGCATTTATTGAACATAAGCAGGAGGTGAATGCTTTTGTGTCTTGCTACACAGGTTTTCAACAGAATTATTTTAAAAACAATTCCATAACACTACAACTGTCAGGCACAGGAACTCGGTGAAATGTGGTGGGACGAATTCAGGCTCATTAAAACAACTTTAACCTGATAAAAAATAGCTTCTCAGTGTTTTACTGACATTCTATAAGTCAGAACACTTATCTCTTTGCAGCCATCATCTTGCCAGCAGCATGTCTCCGCTGTACCAAAGAACCTGATGTTAATACAGATGTTCAAAATGATTCAGTGAAATCTAAAGTTTCAATCAGTGAAATACACTGACAAGCAATTTCAATCTCTTTTTGCTTTGCCCCGCCCTCATATTTCCTGGTCAATGAGTGAAGAGATTTTTAATCAGGTGGTTTTGTTTACAAGTTTTGTTCCGGATAAGAAAAGTCCACCTCAGTATGAATACGGGCAAAACGGAAGGTTCAGGACTCGATCCAAAACAAATTAAGCCGACTCGGTCCAGATGAAATGATTTTGAACTCAAATCAAATCAGATGTCGATCATTTGTGACCTAAACCTGGTGTGACTGAGAGGGAAAAATGAGCAAAAACTAAACCAACGCTCTAAATCCTCACTGCTTTTTGTACTTCAGATCACATTAATTGGTTTAATGGTTGAAGAGTTATAGTAGTCGAAAGAATGCAGCCAAGTCAATAAAATGGTAACCTGAGCTTTTAATGCTGACTGAAGCTATAATAAATATGACAAACCGCTTCTCAGTTCACTGATGCTCAACGGATGAATAAATATGACATGATACCGCCTTAAACTGCCCTCGTCCAGTTTTTGGTTGCATTTATGTCTCCGTTGTGTTTTACAGATGTTTACCTGTCGTCCATATTTTTTAAACTGAACAAACTCAGTTTAAGGAGGACATTGGTTTTAAAGTTTATATATTGTTTCTATTGGATTGTCTTTAGCAGCTTCCAGACGATCGATATTCTGAAGGCAGCCTTGGAGTGATTAACACTTGTTTTGAAAGATGCATGCGCCAAGAGTCAATACAACTGAGGCCCTATTTTCTGTTATTGTCTGCTTTTCTTTTTTTTTTATTCCTGCCTTCACGATTGAACGTTTATCATCTCGTTGTGTTGTGTCCTCGCTGTAAGACCTCTGAACGTGCAAACGCTGACTGACTTGTGCTTTCTTTCTGTCTCAGGGCTGCTGACGGATCAGGCAGATGGAGGGATGAGGATATAAGAGGAAGAGGAGCAAGAAACGGAAGTGGAAAACAGTTGCTTGGGAATTTCTTCTTTCGTGTCAGTAGGACGTTGCGCTCTTGAACGGGACCGACTGCTGTCAGAAGTACAAACGCCCTCCTGCTCACACATTCCCTTCCCCTTCCATCATGTCCTCCCACCTCGGCCCCCCCCTCGTCATCCTCCCCTTCATCCTTATCCTCTCCTTTGGCTCCACCGCCTCCTTTTTCTCCTTCTCTCCACCGGAGGGAGGTCTCACACATTTAGTGGTCCACAACAGAACCGGAGAAGTCTATTTGGGGGCTGTCAACTGGATCTACAAGCTCTCAAGCAACCTGACCAAACTACGAAGCCACGTGACTGGTCCCGTCACGGACAACCCTCGATGTTACCCCCCACCCGGAGTCCAGTCCTGCCCCCACGAGCTGGTGCAGACTTCCAATGTCAATAAACTCCTGCTGCTCGATGCGGCCCACAACCGTTTGATTGCTTGTGGGAGTACTTCCCAGGGAATCTGCCAGTTCCTGCGCCTGGATGATTTGTTTAAGCTCGGAGAGCCGCACCACCGTAAAGAGCATTATCTATCCAGCGTGGCCGAGGCAGGAACCATGTCAGGGGTGGTCATCTCACCAGACATCTTCAGCGGGGACGGTAAACTTTTTGTTGGTACTCCAATTGATGGGAAGTCCGAGTACTTCCCCACGCTGTCAAGCCGCAAGCTGATGTCCAACGAGGAGAACGCCGACATGTTCAGCTTTGTTTACCAGGACGAGTTTGTCTCATCTCAGCTTAAGATTCCCTCTGACACACTCTCCAAGTTCCCTGCATTTGATATCTACTACATCTATGGCTTCAACAGCGAGCAGTTCGTGTATTACCTGACCTTACAGCTCGACACTCAGCTCACCTCGCCTGATGCCAGCAGCGAGCAGTTCTTCACGTCTAAGATCGTCCGCCTTTGTGTTGACGATCCCAAGTTCTACTCTTACGTCGAATTCCCCATCGGCTGCACCATGAACGGAGTGGAGTACCGCTTGGTCCAGGATGCTTACCTGGCCCGGCCGGGGGCCCGTCTAGCCCGTTCCCTGGGAATCAGGGAGCACGAGGAGGTTCTGTTCACCGTGTTCGCCCAGGGTCAGAAGAACAGAGCCAAACCACCCAAGGAGACGGCTCTGTGTCTGTTTACAATGAGGCAGATAAAAGAGAAGATCAAAGAGAGGATTCAGTCGTGCTACAGAGGGGAAGGGAAGCTCTCCCTGCCGTGGCTGCTCAACAAGGAGCTGGCCTGTATCAACTCGGTGAGTCTTTCCCACTATTTTACTCATGTTCTTGCACTTACAAACTATAAAAATGAGCTTTTCTGTTGTTTTTTTCCTTGTAACTTCAATTATTTGTGCAACTTGGGCTTGACCTTTGCTGGATTTTTATTATTTCATTCTGCTGAATTTTTTTAGGGCTAAAGCAAAGCATAAAAAAACAACCAACTATACAGTTTGAAGTTGAAAAATTACAATTTAAAATTTTTATAGTATTTTTGTAACTAAAATAACTGCAACTTTTGAAATATGTGGAAGATGTCAGGCAAACTGCAGTTTGGGTCAGAAAACTCACCCAAACTCTAAATGAATTTCTTAGAAACTTTGTTTACACCTAAATGTCACAAACGGGCAGAGCCAGGAAAACAAGAGTGATGCACAGCTAATAGTCCACAAAGCTAAATCGGGGTCAGGCAGGCAGAGGTCAAGCATGAGCACGAGAACATCAGAGAACAACCAGAGTGGTCAGGGTTCAGGCAAAGGTCGGGGCAGGCGGCAAACAATCAGAGTCGAGGGCGAAGCAGGATCAGAGGAAACGGAGGATCAGATCAGGTTGAGAAGACTCGGTGAAGCAGAAGAGCGGCACAGACAAGACTTCACACCGAGCAGAGCTCAGACTTAATACTGCTTGGAGAGATTGCAGATGGAAAATACCCGTGGGGCTTCAGGGAGAGACGGTAGGGGCTGATGGGAAGTGTAGTGTGGAGACCCTGGAGGTGATGATCCCGCTGATGGCCTGAGTGGGAGACAGGGGGCAGATCCTGACAGTGTCTTTATTTATTTTTTATATCACTAAAAGTAATATAACCCACAAAACCACAGTTTTTAAAAGATGTAAATGTATTCACTTTGTGACCTGTTGAATCATAAAATCCATTTTTGTGAAATTCTTGGTTGAAATAAAGTAAATTAAAGAACGCATAAGTTAAGAAAAATGTGTCAGTATGAAAGGGTATAAATTGTCTTTTGCAACCCAAGTCCAGAGTTACAAAGACTTGGATCCGCTCGCTGGAACTCTTTATTAGTCTTCAGAAAAATAGAGAACCTTACCAAGAGTGAATGACAGAGTCTAATAACACAACCAGAAATCCTCCAGGAGATGACAAACATCTGGATTATCCCCTAAACTTCAAAGCAAACATTCTTTAACTTGATGATAAAAGATAAACTGTCTTGTATCTGATTACATCTTAACTCAAACTAATAGATACTTTCTAAAGGACGACATTGAAGGAACAGTCAGACATGATAACAGTCGTGGGATTGTTTAAACTACAACAATAGCATCTGTAATTTCTAAAAACATAAACAGTAGATCTCGATGTCACATGACTAAGAAGCTGCGGTCCAGACCCATCTGAGATTTTTTACATATGTTTGCAAAACCATAGCTATTTGACAGAACTCCAGAGTTGTTTCCTGCTGGTGAATGAATTTGTATGGAACACTCATACAGTCCATGTCTGCAGCACGTGTCTGCAGGAGCACATGGCTGTTGCATTAGCTCCTGCCTTCACCTGCACCTCCATCTGTCTTTGTGAGTCTGGAGGCAGAACAGAGACAGAAGAACTCTTTACAACATTCCACTGAGTTGTGTAGAACTACGCAGTAAAACAATGTTTCTCTAGAATGTGCTGTTACAACATTATTAAGAATGAAAAATTAGTGGCAAAAGCCAAAAAAATATTTAAAAAAAATGCTTGGTTGAACACCAAATAGTTATCAATAATTGATGCACAGTTTTTTAATAGTGACTTTAATATTGCATGAATACATTTTGACATGTTTTTCCGATAAAGTAAATGTTTATATCCTATAAAAACCTCATTTGAACAGAAGAGTGGTTGATACACCATAAAACAGAAAACAATTATCCTGCCACACAACATCATGTTATTGTCAATGACGTGAAAAAAGGACATCTGAAGTCTTATCAATGTTCTAACACAGACACACAGTTTCTAAGTCATAAACTCCATGACCCTACATGTCATTCTGTTCACTTTAGAACTATTATTTGCAAACTTTTTTTGTTTTTATTGAACACATCGTCCACAAACGTAGAGCTGCTAGCTTTCCTTTTACCTGGGGGAGTCTCTCTTTTGTACTTGTTAGGTTGTTCTGGGTGTTTGGCTTTTAAATAACTGATTAATGCAGTGTTGCTGGTGCCTTCTGGGGACGATTGTATGGCAAGCCAAAGAGACCAAAAATCACCAGGAAAAGAGAGCACGGAAGAATTATTATTTCAAATGTTCCCACAGTTAGTTTCAATATAACAACTAAAACCAAAAAATAATTTTAACTGTTTTGTTTATGATTTAATTTGAACATTAGGCAGGTGGGACGAGAACTTTTGTATTTTAAGGAGTACTCCTGATAGATTTAGTTTTTTCAACACTATTTTTAAACATTTTTTTCTCTGTTTTTGTAGATTTGTTCTCAAAACGTGTAAATAGAATCAGAAACTACATTTTTTTTTGCAATTTGTTTGTTTTCAAAGATTAAAGATGTTTTGTTTTAATGAATAGGCTTCAATGACCCAAAGTTTCAATGTTGCATATAGAAATACTGTGTATGTGAAGTACTTTATATGCTTATTGGATATATGATTTGAAGTGTTTCCAAAAATTTATTTGGCTTTTATATTGCAGTTTTTTTGTCTTTAGTTTTTTTTATTTTTTACTTTTACTGATCCAAAAAATGATCCGAACCATGACCCTTAAACCGTGACATGATCCGAACCGTGACCTTTGTGATCTGTTATACTCTTAATATATATATATATCTGTGTGTATATATGTATATATATATTTTTTTTTTCTTCTCCTTCTTCATTTACTCTTTCACATGTAGGAAAACAGATTTAAATATCTATTTTATTTGTGTTTATAGTGAGCTGTTTGAAACTGTCCAAATCAAATTTATAGCAGAGATTGTACACATCACAAGGAATAATTTTTTTTATTTTTAAAGCTAATAGGAGTCAAAATAGTTGGAGGCTATAGTCATTAATGTGCAACTAAAAGCACTAAATCACCAGTGATATTGATTTAAATGAAGAAATGTGTCTTGTATTGTTATGTGTGCACATGTGCACATATGTGTGCTTGTGAGTGTGTGTGCATGCATTTCCTGTCACCCACATGTCATGCACTCACACGTTCACGGCCCTTTATCGTCATGAATAATTCACCTGGTCTCACCTTCTGTTATTCAGTCAGTGCTCCATAACAACCTGCCATAAATCTCCAGACTATTCCCCTCCTTCCCATTTCACTCTATTTCCTGCTTAACTAGTACATTCTCTTTGTGTCCTCCGTCTCTCACTGTGGTCCCGTCATCTGCACAAAACGCAGCCTCATATTTAGCCTTTCTCCTTTTGATCTTCGCCTCTTTTCTTTGATAAAGTTCCTCTGTGCTTTTTGATTTTGTGTCTGTGGGGGTTTACGGGTGTGTGTGTGTAAAAGTGGGAAGCTGAGTGGGGCCTGAACATAAATCAAGAGAGGAAGATGATGGAAGTGACAATGTGCAGAGTGATGGAAGGATGGAGTCGGGTTTTAATGAGGGGGGGGGGGGGTCAAGGTGTGGAGAAAAGGGAAGGCTGAGGATTGAGGACAAAAACGTCTTTTCAAGCTGTGTGTTTTTATAAATAGCTCGTTGTTTAAAGTGGTTTCACTGCACTGTCAGTTAGTTCCTGAATGTGTTTTTATTGAGGAATATAGCAGGAATATACACATCTCGTCATTTGTAGATTAAGTTTGTGTCAGAGGTTACGCTGATCTTTTTAAATAAAGCTCCTATTCATCTTGATTTGATTTACAGGATATTAAACATTGTAAACACACAATTTGATTCTTACGTTTTGATTCTTTTTGTCACTTCTCAGTCACGATTTCGCTTTAGGTCAGAATCATTTATCAAGCTGTTTTACCTTTTTTCACGCTCAAATACATCTGAGATACATTCTACACCTTTTTTCAAGCTTTTAAAAAAACAGATTTGTCGAGACATTTTTTTTTTTTTGTTTTTAAGTGTCACAAAATTCCTTCAACATGAGAGAGGCTCTGTGGGAAATGGAGGAAGCTTCAGATTGACATTTTGGAAATTGCCTGTTTCCAGTTTATCACCAACATTCAGGTCCCAGTGAGACGGAAGCGCTAACTGTTTGCCTATTGGTAGCTGGGTCTGTGGGGACTGAAGTGTGACAGTAAAGATTTGAGCTGGAGACGGATCAAAACAAAAAGCTGTTCTTCAAAGAAACTCAGACGTCTGCACATTGATGTCAGGCTTTTTTTTGCCACCTGGTTGAAGCCCCGCGTGAAGCTTTTCTCCAAACTTAGATTTGCTTCTGTCTCTCTCTACAGCTTCCATGTACTTCTAGTGTTTGCACCTTAATAGGTTACTCGTAGTTCACAGTGGACGCGGAAGCACCGCGGAGGGAAGCGCAGTTGAGCGGATTTCACTACCATTCACTGTGTGGTTCACACCAGGCGCGGAGCACTGCGGTCCTCCGCGGAAGGACGTTTTGACGTCTTGTCTATTGTGTGCGTAAGCCGTGAATGATCCACGTCAATTCTGGCAGGAAGTTACATCCGGATACACGAGAAAATCTGGTTTATTTTCAAAATATCACCCATTTTTCACAATAAAACGCCGCGATTGACAAATGTGATCATGTTTTTCTATCTAAACAGAGTGTAGGGATGAAAACACAAACACATATAGACAGACACACACACTTCTGTCTGTGCGTCTCAACAACTGATAAATTAAAGAAGTGTAGGCCTACTAACTACTTTCTTCTTTTTAGCAGAAGTATGGGGTAAACTTTTTAGGCTATTAACTTACCCATGATGGCAAGAACAAATAAAAGCTCTAGCAGGAGGTGTCGACTGACGCTAAAAAATGCGCATCTGGTGTGAATTGCAAACGCCACGGAAGCTTCCCCGGAAGTGTTTAATTGTCCCGTTGTGATATATTGGAGAATGTCACAGATTTGTACTCTAAGAGGCTCTGTCTGATTCCAAACTATAACAAATACATGTTCTGTTTATTTCTCTCCTCTAAAGTACAAACTGTCACATGACAGCGGATACTCTGCAACTTTTCTGCCCGCTGACACTATTAGATCCACTGTGCATGCACTTGATTATGCTAATGGATGTACAGTTACATGATCGTCCTTTATGGCCATCTGCTGTTTGCCTGTGATCGATCAAGGTCGTGTCAGCCGCGCTCGCTCTGGGACGTCACTTTGATGAATTTATCATCGTCCCGCGCAGGCATGTTCAGTGTCTCCTGACGAGAGCAGTGACAGCTCGTTGCCCCGGCGCTCTGTGGAAGCCATCGTCGCCGCTCCTTCCAGTCGACAAAGTCGGGTCAGACAGTCAAGAGTCTGACACTCCTCTCCACCTGGAAGCTATCGACTCTCATCATGTTGGACGATGTCTAAGAAGATAATTAAACAGTTTAAAGCTAGTAAATGGATAAAACAATTATCAAAGAAACGCCTTTTAAGTCTGACATGACGTCCCATCAAGAGGATTTTTCGTTTTTATTGTCTTCCAGCATCATTTTATTGATGAGTTATGATGCTTGGCTATCACTACAAAGATGAGGTGTCAACTTCTGAGGATAAAACTGTCGATCTTTTTTGGCTCAAACTTTAAAGTCCACCTTATTCTTGAGGAGCTCATTGAAGGTGTTTTCTAATGAGTGGTGTCATCTGGCATTTGTACTTCCTTAAAGTTCCAGAATCCTAATTTGATAAAAAAAAAAAAAATGAAATTATTTCAGTTTCAAATTATTTAAATGTCTGGTCTTGATGCACTGATTATTTTTCTGGCGCAGCTCTAAAGAAAAATAAATTCAAGTTGCTTTTATTTCATAAACCTCATATTTTTCTAAATTCTTATTTACGAATATATGAATCTTAATACGCTTTTTGTTGTGTTTGTTGCACTGTAGATGAAATTGTTGGTTCTGTCTTTGGGTTCTGTTGTGGTTTTAGGTCAGAGGCTTGGTTTGTGTGGCTGATTTGAATGTGATTTGTGGGTCAGCTCTGCTCTAAAGACGAGTGCTCTCCTAATGTATTACTCAGGCATTGTTTCTTAAGCAGAGCTCACAATGAACTGTGTTTGGGTTTAACCGCACAGAGGAGAAGTGGAGGTAAAGTGGATCCTCAGGCTGACGGCGCTTCTTCATCTCAGTGCATGTGAGGCTGTTTCACGGAGCACTGCAGAAAAGAACCATCTTTTACATGAGGTGATGGATGTGCCTCACAAAGCAGACCCCTTTGTGTAACTTTCAGCGTTAACCACGCCCACCTCAGCTGTGATGAATGCTGTCGAAGTCCTGGCACAAACACAAGCATATCCAGATTTTAAGGGGTCTACATAAGAAGACAAATCAGTTTTTGCACTGAATGAAACAAACACAGATCGGTAAAAACTAGGGGTGTAGGGGAAAAAAAATATTTGGAAATATATGGCGATATTTCATTTGGCGATACTTTATTGATCTAAAATGCTGACAAGACGATATTCATTAATTATTTATCAGTGTCCTTCAGCGTCTTACTTTTGTTTTCCACCCAAACCCTCGACCACTAGCTGTCAGCACCCTGAGCCTCTTTGAGCAGCTCAACATCACCAGAACAAGATCTCATGTGAACCACCTTGTGTTAAATGTTCAGTCTCAGTGGTTCATTCGGCCTCATGGTTTTTGTTAGACATGTACTATAGGACTTGACTTTTTCAAAGTCATACTCTTTTGAAAAAAGGGAATAATTGTCTGGTATAGTCTTAGGATATATTTATAGAGTATAGAGCAGGAATCTCTGCAACCTGTGGCTCTTTTATCCCTTTATTGTGGCTCTTTAGCTTTAATAAATATTAGATTATTTGTCATTTCGATTTTTAACAAATGAAGCAACAAACCAAAAAGAGTTGAATTTACTATCAGAAATTCTGTAGAGATGTTCTTTCAATTTATAGTTAGTCAAATAAAAGTCTAAACTTGTTTTTATTTTGCTAAATTACACTAATGTGGTAAAATTTGTGAACAAATGTGGTTTAAAACGATTGATTTATTTAGTTGTGTGTCTTCAATATAAAGCTCAGGATATTTGAGTTTTGTTTTAGATTCTACTAAAATGTCTATTTTTTAGGTTAAAGGGGGAAAAAAGCACAACAAAATCCATGCATGTCTTGCATTTTTAATAGAATAAAATCTTCTGCAGCAGGACAAACATTTTTGACACAGAGTGGGTTTTATTTTGAAAGGAGCAAGTGTGCTCTGCTGTCAAAAATAAAATAAATTGAAACTGGTATATTTATAGAAACATGTAGACATAGTTGTCATTCAATTTTTGTAATATGTAAGCTACATTTATAAATTAATGCTTAAATGCCAAAAAATCGATTAATATTGTGCATTTTTAAACAATAAAGTGAGACTTTGTGGCTGTCGGTGGATTCTGGTCTGTTAGAAACTTGACCAAATGGCTCTTTTAGTGTTAAAGGTCGCAGACCCCGGGTACAGACAGACCCTTGTGAATACACACCAAGAGTGTGTATTGGTAAAAACAAACTTTTATGTCTTTTTGCGAATCCTAAATCTTATTGGTGTTGTTCACTGATGGTCCAGGTTCTAGATACCTTTTTTACATGTTCTTGCAGTCAGCTTTCATAGATCTATGTTTCTTCCATCCTCCGTCAGGGTTTTGGTCTCATTACTGGTGGGTCGGATCATGCTTTTGTTTACTGGAATGATAACTCCCTAATGATGCAAACACTGTCAGTCATGCACTGATTGCCGTCAACTGTTTCCTACATGTTTTCCTTTCACCCATTTAGCCATGTAAACACGTTCCTTTTTTTTTTTTTTTCATTTTTTCAATATGTTGGAGCTTCTGTTTTCCTTAAAGAAAGCATCTGATTTGATCAACTGTAGAAATCCATACATCTGTCATCGTTACACATTTATGTGGCTGAATACAAACTGACTTCCTGAAAACTTCACAGAACATCATTTATTTATTTATTTGCTTCAACAACGTATCCTATTTGTCGCCTTATTTTTAATGCATTGATGTGACACTAAACACACAAAGAAGGAAATAAAACCAAAAACAAATGTGACAAACAACAGAATCAGTCTTTTGAAAAGAAACACATTTTTAGAAAAACAAAATCCTAAACGCGTCTTAACTCCTTTCTTTCCTTCCTTTCAACAAGCTTGCAGACTGAAACAAATAAGGGATTTAGTTGCAGCGTCAAAATCCATCTTAAGTGATTAGAATCTGTCACATGAATCCATTTCCCTCTGCAAGATATTTGGACCACTTAAAGGTCAATCTCTTTGACCTAAAGTGAAGTTCATATCAACTTCATCATGCTTTCTGCATCCTGATTGGCTGGAGACCTTGTCAATCAATCAGTATGCGTTCAGGTAGTCAAATCTACATAAATCTTTGATCACAATCAGATTTTTGTTTTCATTCTATAATAGTGGAGATTTGAACTTTGAGAGTTTAAAAAGTGTGAGAATGACCGTGTCTGTCTGAGAAAAAGTGTAGAAAGTGTGTCGTTGGGTTTTACAGCCTTAAAACAGAATATAACTCCTGCAGTAAATGAGGGAGTATGTACATCCAGAAGGATTTTACACCTGCATACTGTAGTTTTGACCTCCACATTACAGCTTCGTTGAACAGGAAAAAATATGAAATGGGTAGAAATTCAAGCATTAACCTGAGAATTCTTTCTGCAAGTCACTCAAATTCACTTTGATGTCAAATTTTCTAAACTCCAGCAAAAACTTTTTTTTTTTTTGCCTTTTTTTTGCCTCACAAATGCTCCAATTTTAGTACCACATTAATTTTCCAGTAAACAGAATCGTATTTCAGATGATCTGATTCTCAGCTGGTCTTCTGTCTGTTTTCTATTTCAGTAAAGTCCAAGTTCTGCTGATGTCATATTTATTTGCTCAGATTGAGACCAATAGAACCGTCAGTCTGCTCAGTGAAAAACAACCAGTCTGTTTATAATCATGGAACGTCACAAGATTAGTGAAAACTACAGATTTAGCAGTTTGGGAACAGTAACACGGAGCCCTCTGGAGAGTTTATACTCATTATTTAGTTTGGTTTTACTGAAGTAGACAAAAGAAGCAGAAGTACTTATAATAGTTCACTCTGAAGTGGCCTCAGTTAAAAAAAATAATTCTCAAAATTACCCTTTCTGGCCCTTCTACTTTTGTTTTTTTTCCCTTTTCTGTTCCTTCCTTTCAAAATAAAGTTCTAATTTATTGAATCCATTGTGATTTTTTTTCTCTCATAATTTCATTGTTTTATTTTTGAGAAATATGGACTTTTTCCCCACAATTTAACAATTTTGTCTTCACAACATTTTGACTGTTTTCCCATAATTCTGTTGTTCTTTTTCCTGTCTTGTCTTCATGCACTTAAAGAAGCGTGGCAAAACCTTTTTAGCCTTTTCCTTTTGATTTTTTCATATTACAACGCTTCATCTGATCTTTTTGTTTGTTTTGTTTTACTTCCATAGGAATGTCCAAATCCCCCCCACACACACTAGTACGTTCGCCATTTTCTAGCGCTGTCCGAATCTACTAATTCCAAAATCGAGTGCGCTAGAAATCTTTGCAAAAAATTAGCCCCCATCAATTCTTACTAAATTGGTGAATGTAGACCACCATGCAGGCAGAACAATTTCAAACAAAAAAACTTGTTTAAATGTTTTGGGTTTTTTTTTTTATAAACAGTCCACATTTTCACCATTGGAACAAAGAGGAGTCTTAAATAAATGCCGTCAGATAGTGGCATTGATTTGATTCTGACTTTGTGAAATCTGTGACATCATACCCGGCATTTAAAAAAAAAAAGAAAAACAGTTAGAATCGTACCCAAATTGCCTTTGAAATCCAGGGCACTCGGTAGTCCCGCATTATATAGTTTTTAAGTAGGTTAGGGAAGGATTTTAGACACAACCTATCTCTTTGAAAAGTCTTTCTTGCTTGCTGTTCCTGGAATGTTCCACTGCTTCAGAAGAGCTGGGGGAGGACAAAACACTTTCATGTCTTACACCACTTTAGTTATTTTGGTTTTTGTGACATATTTAGATGACATTGGACATGGACATTTTGTAGTCACTGGAGGCACCAAGGTGTTGGGGGCCCCAGGCAATTGCCTAACTTTGTCTAAAGGTAAGTCCACCCCTGGCTGAATGAAAACTTCTGCATGTACCAGACTGACTTAACCCTCTAAAGATCCATTTACACCGAGCGCGATTTGCGCAGAGGAAGTGGTCAGTTTCAATGTTAAGTCAATGGAACAGACGCGAGATGAAGTTCCGCGGTGCGATATGAGCGCGATATTTGTCTAGAACTTCTATTTCCTTAACTCGTTGGAGCTGCAGGATTGCAGAGCTCATCCGGCTATTTTGGGGGAAGGAAGGATACACTCTGGACAGATCGCCGGCTTTCGCTTCTGCGGTAAAGCTCACTCGCTTGAAATGCCAGAAGGCAGAGAGCCGCTGAGGCGTGTGGAGGATTCCAGCCCGGGCCTCATCCAGACGTTAAAGGGTAACCAAACCCTTAATCAATTTTTGTTGGCTGTTTACCTCTATAAATGGGATTTTAAAAGTGCTGTCTGTTGGACATTGCCAAATTTTTGACAAATTAAAATGAACTTGTTTAATTCTTGAAACATAGTCAGAAACTGTCTGTGTTTTGCCCCCTTCAGGTTGAATTGAGGTATTGCAGTTGAATTTGTGATTGGTCAAACTATGTAAGTTTCAGGAGTCTGACGTCATGATCTGCAGCTCCAGTAATGATAACAGCCCTGCCCCCAAGCCCCAACCCTCTGACTGGATTTTTTCAATCTTCAGCGGTGGGTGGAGTCAGCTTCCAACTTCCCTGTTTGGTTTCCCTTTAAAGAAAAAGGAAAAAAGTGAAACTATTTATTTTATTTATCTTTTACCGCTTACATTAATATAAGACAGTGAGCCTTCAAGCCCAGCCACAGAGACACAGAGACATCAGGGAAGCGGCTGTCATACAGACACAGCCCCCTGAATTCACCTTGACCGGTGATGCTTAAACACAAAATCTTCAACATATTTTAATTTTTCAACCGTTAACATGATAATTCCAGTAGATTTCAGCTCGTCGAGCCGCTTTTCTCCCTCAGAATCTGCTGTAATTGCCATGTTACCAGTTGAAAAGTTACAATAAATCAAAGAACATGAAAAATGGAGCTCCGGTGTTACAGGGTTTTATGTACTTTTATGCTGCAGCAGAAACTTAACCTCTTAAAAAAAAAAAAGTAAACATGCACGTATCCTGATAAATAGTTTACCTGCTGCAGAGGTGAACTGCAGTCAGATCTCGTCTAAAGCAGCTGAAAGGGAAACATGGTGACCTTTTCTTTCCTGTTTTACTGTTTTGATGCATGACACAATCTCAGGCATTTCCCAGACTTGTGTTTTTGTCTTTTTTTTTCCTTTCTGCCGCCTCAGGCTTAGTCATGCAGCGGCCGTCCTGCTGAGAAGTTTTCCTAATTATTACTGAAGCCTGAATGGGAGATTTCTCAAATCCAACTTGAGAATGAATGATGCATGCGGTGTAAATCTGACACACAGTGGTGCTCATTGTTAACTGTACCACATGACAAAACTGATTAATGCCTGGTGGAGGGCCTGTGAGAGCGTCGACTTGTTGTGGATTTGGAGTGTTTTGGAGCTTGTGGCTGCTTAGCCTTCAAACTGTATGGATTGGAGCTGAAGTGACCTTTTTTCAGCAGTCTGGAAGATATTTTCTGAGTTACCATAAACCTCAACAGCAAAGCAGCACCAATTTTTCAAGTTCCTGACAATACATTTTTATTGTAATATTTCTCTCTAGATCAGGGGTGACAAACTCAATCGCACAAGCGGCCAAAATCCAAAGCACACCTTAGGTTGCGGGCCATTTATTGAACACCAAAACCAAATTTTTAAAACTTTTAAACTGTAACTTTTTAACATAATTATGAACTAGATATATAGCATTACCTGTGATAATGCTAGAGTGAATGCTGTAAGCTGAATTTGGCTGCTGCAGATGAAAGTGCTGATAGATGATGATACTAAAATTGATTGAAAACGCTGAAGCTGGTTATCAGCTAAAAGCCAAATTAGCCTAAAAAACTATATTTAAAAAAAAGTTCAAAAGTTAGCAGAAACAGCTAGCATTTAGCTGAAAAAATAGTTAAACTTCAAAATAAACAAAAAAAAAACTTAAAAAAAAATCCTAAATTAGCCAAAACAACTAGCATGTATCTGAAATATTATCTTAACTCCAAAAATTTTAAAAAGACAAAATTTGCCAAAACAGGGAACATGTAGCTGAAATATTAGCTAAACTCCAATACAGCCTAAAAAATTTTAGTAAATGCCAAAATAGTCCAAAACGCTAGCAGAATGCCAATTTTTAAAACTTTAAAACTATAACTTTTTTTTACATAATTTTGAATAATAAAAAGTCAACAATATTATTCCAGAACAAATTAATTTAAACCTTAAATAACTTTCAATATTTTACTCTCCATAAAAACATTTTGTCAAAATTATTCAAGTTAGAAACGAGCGCAAGATAACATCAGGCTGTTCCTAACAATAAATAAAATGATCTTGAGGGCCAGATCCGGCCCCCGGGCCTTGACTTGAACACGTGCTCTAGAATAAAAGCAAATGTATTTGTTCTTTTCAGACTTTAATTAGGTCAAAAAGCAGCCAACAACTGGCTGCACAAAAGACTGTCCAGGAGACATATGTCTGCAGCACACAAAGTGCTGACCTGCAGCCTCCAAAGCAGAGAGTAATTATTTATTGATGGGTGTTTATGCAGTCTTGTGCTTCTCGGGGTTTGTGTCATCCATGTGTGCATGTGTGTTTGTGCAAACACAAGCATTCATTAATGCATATTTGTTTACTTAATTATTCATGTGGGAGTATTTTATTTTGCTTTTGAACTTCTGCTGGTGTTTGTGCAGAGGAACCACAGGCGTCTGATCGGGCTTTCCTTCTTCAGCTTGGCTCCGTCAGGCTTTCCCATCAGTCCGTCGCCTTGTGTTTGAATATGGAGATGTATGCACAAGCAAACCTGCGCACTGCTAATATTTGTTAGGAATAAATAGGACGCAAAGCTATTAACTTGTCTCATGCCTTTTAGACGCATGTCTACTGCTGGAAGCATCAAATCAGGAAGCCTACTTTCAAATTTCTTAATCAAATATTGCAATAATCCATTTTATGAAAAATAAAATCACATAAACTGTCTTCACTTGAGAGGAAAAGGAGTCTGTTGGTCTTTCAGTACTTTATGACTGAACGCCGCATGCTGTTTCACGTACATTTAGCTTGCTGTCATTTGCATGTGAAGCTTTTAGCAGACGTTCATCATTCCTCTCCCATCAGCTCAAAATCCTGCAGTGGAAAGACTCTCTGTGGAGATCTGCAACATTACATCCATAAGAAAAGGTTTTAGTTCAGATTACACAAATTATAATATGCTGGGCTCAAATGAGCAGAGTGCTTTAAAGAGCATCTGGCTCATGATTCGGACCAATTTCATTTTGGCAAGCTCTCGCTGGGTTTGTACGCATTTGGTGGATTTGGACCGACTGTTCTGGACGTGTTCAGCCAACCAAAGGCCTTTTTTTAATTATGAAAATGTTTTGCTGCAACTGGAAATTCTCATTTTAACAACATGTAAAAGCAGTGGGCTCAATCTCTTGATTAAAGCAGGAATATGTTTATAACGAAACTGTCCAAATGTTTTGCAACTTCAATTCTCTTCAGAAGATGCTTTTTTTTCTCCTTAAAGTCCCACTCCAATCATATTTTTATCTATTTTCCAAGTGTTTCCTAGTGGTCTTTTAAATTGGGATGATGTCAGCGTTTTCCAAAATTAAAAAAAAAAAAGTACATAGTTTTTACAGAGCGGCATAAGTTTTTTAGAAAATTTTCTTTCAGTTGTGGGTGAGCCTATTGGGGCGGAGCAGCCCCCCCCCCCCCCCCCCCCCCTTCTCATCCCCTATAACCGAGAGCTCTTGGTTTACAGCCCCTCTTACCCCCAGTACAACATCAGGGGTGGCCCTGGGCATAGGCGACCTAGGCGGCCGCCTATGGTGTCATCTCCTGGAGGGGACGCCAAATTTCTATTTTTTTTTTTTTTTTTTTTTACAATTTAACTCACAACTCATTTGGTGAAAAAAAAAACGTTTTTTTTTCTCAAATAAAATAACTCAAAAGTTTGACATAATCAATAATTTTGCCTGGTGCTGCACCCCTCCTTGTCTGATGCAGCCCCTGTCTAAGCTAGGCGTGTGGGGAGGGGGGTCACGCAGTGTTATCGGTGTCATCTGTTAGAGCTTCTGTAAAACTTTCAGGATGAAAAAACAAAAAAACAAGCCCTCAGGGACAGCTTTAAAATCAAAAAAAGAAAGGAAGAGGAGGAAAGAACAGACTCAAAGCAGAGGTTTGTCTGTTTTATTTACATTCAATTGCTTGGAAATCCCCACCACCACCAGCATTTCAGTCGAAAAACAATCTTGTTTTTGGTTATAAAAGATCAATTTAACTGGTGATCTCGTTTTTTTTTTTTTGTTTGTTTTCTTTTCCTCTTTTTAAACCCTTCTTTAAACCTTAAACACAGGAGATCCCTGTCAAAAGGTCTACCATGCGGAGAGTGGCATGCCAAGCGTCTGTGTGGTGGTTAGGGCGGCTGCCTACCATTTCAAAAGTTGGGGTTTGTGTCCTGGCTGGGGAAAACTGTTATTGTGCTAAAAAAACAAAACATTAAATGATTATTATTTAATTCAATTAAAATAAAATTGAATTTCATTAAAACATGAAACATTGGATCAATTACAGAACAGAACAGAATAATGTGGACAGTTTAATTTACTAAAAAAGTAAAACACAATTTTCATACAGTTCCAGTTTGAAGTGTCCCGGTTTTAAACCTGTCGCATAAGTTCACAGATTTCATTGTTTTTAAACAGCTTTTTTTTGCAATGTGCTGTTGTACGACCTCTTAAAAGATTAAGATGTTACAATATTTCTACCTTTTGATGATTAAAAATGTTTGTTTTTGTTTAACTTTAAATAAAAGAAGCAAAAAAGAAGATTTCCCCCCCAAAAAAGTAGAGCCGATTTATTTATCACAAAGAAGTTAAACTGGGATTTATCGTTTTATATAATACATTGAATCAGAATTGATGAGTTCATTAAGGTGCAACTTCTCTGTAGAGAAAACATTTGCTTATTGAATTAAAGCAGATTTTAAGGCTGTCCGTAAATAGAAAAAAGGTTAAAAGCTGGACGGTTTTCGCTCAACAGTCTGATTTGTCCAACTATCTAACTGTCCTGGAAATCCTAACTTGCAGTCGTGTTGTTGAACCACATTAATCTCATCTCCAGAGAAGAGATGCACAGCATTGGAAAATGTCTGCGACATCATGTTAGCTCTGCTGACGGCCGAGCCAATCCAGGGTGAAAAGAGCCGCTATCCCACCGTGTCACATTAACCTATATGGCCAACTGGCACTGGCATGTTGGAGTCCTCCACTCCCACAGATCCGTCTCTGTGGAATTGCTCTACTTTGTTTGTTATGCGCTCAAAATGATGAAACTGTGGAGCAGAGAAGCATTTCAGTTTGAATCCGGGCTGAAAATAGACACATCTCAGTACATTTATCTCATAGACATGAGGCCCACTTTAAGTCTCACTGACTTCTTTGATTAAAAACTAAAAAGCAAATCCAGATTAGTTACAATTCAGAGTGTAAAAGAAGGCTTTAGGGTCATACGCAGGCTATCTTACATGACTGACTCAAAGTTTGCAGCTTAGTATAAAACTTTGATTGTGTGAATATTTCTGTTTGTTCATCCTAACTTTTTCCAAGTTCCACCCCTCTCCAGTCAACTCAGGTGTACCTCAAGGCTCCTGTCTTGGGCCCCCTCCTCTTTTAACGTCTATCTTCTTCCCTTTGACAGTATCGTCAAAAAATTCAATTTCACTGCTATGCTGATGACGTCCAACTCTACCTGACAACTCACCCACTACATCCAGGCCAAAACAGCAGAAGCTGAAATATTTGTGTTTTACTTTCACTTTTAAACTCTCAGAAAAGTTAAATATTGACATAAAATATATTTTCATTTTAACATTCTGTTCAGAGTAAACACAAATTATTTAAACAACGTTTAACGTGCATTTTATCAGAATAGTGCGTGAAAGGTCGTGCTTCTATTGTTTCTCTTAATCACTGTTTTATCATTTTAATTTATCATATTTTCATGACTCTGTATATTTTAGGTCTTTATGTTTTGTTTAGATGTAACAGTGAAATCTCGATGGGATTATCCTGGTTAAGTAAAAGTTAATAAAATGAAGATAAACATGATTTTTTTTTTTTTGCCTGTGTGGAATATATTTTTTCTAATTTTTATAGTTCAACTTTTTGTATAAATATGCTTTGCAACAACTGGAGTAGATTTCAACTATTATCCATGTTTTATTTGTTATAAATAATGTCTGTGCATTAAATTGTTTTGTAGTTACATGGAATCAGCTAAATTTTCTTTTGTCTCATTGTCTAATTCTCGTTTAATCTAGTTTAGTTAGTCAGTTATTTTAAGCATTTTATTGCATAAGGTTGGAGGAACAAACGCCAATAAACATGGCCGACCTCTGTCAGGTTTTCTTATCACTATTTAGAATCCTGTAAGTCAGGGACCTCCATCCTTTTTGAGGAGTGTTTAATTTCCAAACATATTTTCACAGAGCAGCCTTATGAGGCAAAGTCTTTTTTTTTTTTTTTTTTTTAAGCCTCCAGTTTTCATTTGAGATGAAGTTCATCTCCATTCTCTGGAAAATGTCTGCAGCTTTTTTAAACTGTATCTGTACTCTAGAATTCATGTAGGAACCATTCCATGTGACATAGATGACTTCAATTGTTTCTGACTTTTAGTTATGTTGGATAAATACAAAAATGTCACTAAAACCACTATTTTCTAAGCATAATAATAAACGCAAATCCACCATTTAACAACTTAATAAGAAACATTAGACATCCGGTTGCTGAATATAATGCGTTATAATTATGGTCTGTGGGAACAGCTGTTACATTAAATCCAGAGTAAAGACTCCTGGTTTGTCTGTTAGATGCAGATTTCTTTCATTTTGAAGTCAAATATTCTTCCGTTTCCTCACTGGATCTTTTCCTCCAAAAGAAAGTTTCCAAATACTTTTATTTTTTTCGTTAACTTTGCTAGCTTGGGAGTTTTGATTAAGCAGGTGGTGCAGGTACTTTAAGAAAGTAGCAAGTGGACTTGTGTCTAGAATGCAGTAGTTTTTCAAAATAAATCTTCTTTCAGAATCAGATTACATTTAAAATGGTAAAAATATAAGTATTTTTCTGTTTCTCTGTGGCATAAAGTCCCATAAAGTCCAGTTTACGACCAGAATAGTGTCTTTGAGAAGGCTAAATGCAGCGATTAAAAGAGAAGCTTTGGCAATAACACACAGACTCACAAAGCCTCAACATCAGCTGCTGTGAGTTTTTGCTCAAGCAGGTCAAGGCTTCAAATGTTTTACTCTACTAGACAGACGCTCCGAGTCCCTGCTGCACCCATTCCACTGATACACACTCTCGTTCACTGGGTTGTATCGTGGACAAACAAGGATGCTCACACTCTCACACGTACACACACTCATTAACAACCAATTAGAAACAGATATTGGCTCAGTGGGAGATCCTAAAGGCCAACCTCTGCAGTCCTCCATTTTCAACGCCAAGTCACAACAAATACCTGGATGGAGGCCAGGATGCTGTGTGTGTGTGTGTGTGTGTGTGTGTGTGTGTGTGTGTGTGAGGGACAGCTACCATGTTGCTCATGTCTGCTGGTCTAATCACATTACTGTCTTTATATAAATAAAACAAAAGCATTTTGGTTACATCATTCATTTTCTATTTTTGTCTCAGCTCTCACCTCAGCTTCATGTGGGTCTCATGGGAAAAAGGCTCCAGTTATGTCAAACATTCTCCATGGAACTGGGACAGCGTGTTTACATCAGTGTTCAATAACAGAAGCCGTTCTTTTCTCGAGGAGTGTCGATGATTCAGTCGTCTCTCTGTTCGTCTTAATACTGACAGAGCTGCTCACCTTTTCCATGTCTCTCTCTCTCTCTGTTTTTGATCTTTAACATATCTATAGATTAATCAACGATTGGTCAGGAGAATCTGGCTTTGATCGAAGATGGTTTGATGCTGTGACAAACTTAAAATTTGTATCTGAAGATCTTATGGTCATTTTTCCCCTTATGGCTTCATTAATGATTCTCAAACTTCTTTTCAAAATTTGTAATCAATTTAAACCAAATATATAATCACAGCATAGAAAGACTTAACATTACAGACATGTTTTTACACTTTTTAGTTGGGCTGGGTTGATAAAATGGATCTGAAAGCTTAATAGATCAATAATCGATCCATAAAAATACACACATAATGCTAGCTTGATGCTAACATATGATGGGATTCTCCATCCTAATGCACGGTTTACGTAAACATACATTACTGACTAAATGAACGTATTTCTAAACAGGCAGGAATTTTACAAACTCATCTAGGGATTTTTTTTTTCTTTAGTAACCATTTGTGGTCATGTTTTGCTCATACTTTCTTCTTCTTCTGGAATAAGGTGTACTCTATAACTCAATCGCCATCTAGTGGACAAACTGAAACGCCCTCCAGGAGAAGCAGAACAATTGTTGGAGATTCTCCGTCTGTGAAACCAGTTTGCTATTAACAATCTCAATATAATCTCACTAATGAATTTCTAAACACATGTGTCTAAATGTGTAAACTCGACATTGAATTGAGAGGATTAAAAATTTGAAAAAATTCAGAACTGAATCGATCCAGGCTTCTGTTAAATGAATTGATCTGATTCTTGAAATTATTGGTGATCAAATTATTGGTGATTCTCTTGACATTGGTATACATTCAGTTCACCAAAGTTATTCGACATGACGCTGAAAATTCTTCATGAAATCATTAGATGGTTGATGTTCAGTTAATAGTCAGTTTGATTCTTTAAGGTCTGGACCGAACCCTTTTTCTTGTCCAATTATTTATACTGTAACAAAAGATGATTATTGAAAGTTATTGAGACTTTTTGAATATCTGGAGGAAAAAGTAATTTAATGAAATGTTTAATGAAAAAGGTTTCATCTTTTTTTCTCTATACAATGACTAGAATTCAGTTTGTAAGCTTTCTTAAGCTTTAAGTTACTAGATAGGAAACACTGAAGCCAAGAAGGGTCTGATGATACACAGTGAAGCTGCAAAAGAACAGTTTTTTTTTTTTAGGTCTTCCTGTTTTAAGTCTGACCTGCATTTTTTTTTTTGCTGGCTCATCTGAACTTTAACTTGCTAAAGTTCAAATGCATCTTTCTTAATCCTAAAACTTTGGAACAAAGTGGAAAATTGCCTAAACTTTGATACATTATATGGATATAAATCATGTTCATGTTTTTTTTTAATTATTTACATTTCCGAATTCTGATTATTGATCTGCATATGCTATGATAAATACAGAAAATGTTATGTCTACTTGCATAGTCATGTGATCTATTTTTAATGACCTGTAATTATGTTGGTACGGTATAAATCTCTGATCAGAAGTTTTGAACTGGAAAATGATAATCATTTAAATCATTTAAAGGAAATGGTTTGGTCGAACAGGGATGGGATTATATAAATTCTCTTTTTCCCATCTATAATTTGATGTCTAGTTATCCTGTCTGACATATCTTTATACAGATGTAAACCTATAATAAACGCGCGTTATACTTGTTTTTGATTGCTTGAGATAAACCATTTCAAATCAAAATCAGATGTTGATAATATTTCTTTAAAAGCACAGTAAATCGGAAATATTTAACATCAATTGTGACTTATTATGACCACAGACTCGACTTTGTGCTAAAGCCAGTTGACTGATAACAATCTGAGGGACAGAAGGAAAGCAGAAACGTGAGACGGGCGTTTTATGGTACGTGTGTAGATGTGTGTGCGGTCCACATCCAGCTGTGGTTGGAATGACTGCATGGCCCTCGTAGCTTCAGACCTCAGAATGGGCACTGATGCTCTTTTGGTTCTTTTTGGTTGGGGGGGCTCATTGGGCTGCACCCAAACTCTCCTTCTGTCTTTGTGTCTCTTTCCCTGCAGTGAGGCTCATTAGTGGCTACAGGGGTGCTGTTGACCCCAGAACCCTCAACTGTGTCTCCTTTTGTTTCCTCACCATCTCCTCTCCTTTGCCCCTCGTCTGTGTTACTGCGCTCTGTCCCTCGTCGGCTCATCATCATTCACCCAGCAAGAGTTTGGCAGGGCTGTGTGTGTGTGTTCATGCATGTGTGTGTTCTGCCAGGGGCCAGCCTGTGTATAGCAGAGGTCTTCGATAAGGACAACACAAGGGACTCTGTCCTCGTGTCACCCCCCTGGAAATGGAGCAAAGATGTGTGTGTTTGTGTAATGATGCGGCGTGCGCTGTACTGTAACATTAGCAGCGCGGTCAGAGGTCCATCTGGACAAAGAGGCCAAACCACACAGCTCTTAGAAAAACATTTATACTGATTCAGACCAGCGGGATGAAGGAAGAATCTGACCAATCAAATGAACCTCCAAGGAGAGAAACGGATAAATGACCATCAAGGTCTTAAATACGTTTAAACTTGTTTTCTAATTTGACACAAGCCTATTCCACAGTTGAACATCTATTGATGTTTACTGAGGCTCTAAGTGTGTCTAAAGCTTGTTCTTAATATATTTTAGTTATTTCAACAAACTTCTGAAAGAAGGAAATTTACAATGATAAGAAAAAAAAAATTGTCCTTTTGTTCAAATTAAATAAAATTTTATTTACAAAACACTTTTATACATATGTTCAGATGATCACATGGTATTTATATATATGTGTATATATGCATGTATACATGTGTGTGTGCGTGTGTGTGTGTGTGTATAATATATATATATATACAAAAAAATTAGTACAGGTAAAAGAAAATGTTTAACTTAATTTCAGTGTAAGTTAGCCTGCTGCCACAATGAGACCTGATGTTTGTCATCTAATGCATCAATGTGTTTTAATTAAAGCTTTACAACTAAAGGAAGTATAATAACTACATTTTACCGACATAAATCAACATAACTTTAATTATAGATCTATGGGAATTCAAAGAACCAAAGTGAATGAGCTGCTGATGAGAATGAGTCTTCATCTTGTCTGACTTACTTTAGCTCCTGATTCAATCAGAGGTGCTTAGGCACAAATGCATCCATGGATGGTTGAAGGCAGGAGCTAAACAGAAACAACACAAAGGAACATCTGGATTTTTCTCAAAACTTTTGAACAAATATTTTGTGGAATAATCAGGCCAAAAAAAAGTCCCTCGGTATGTTTCTTTTGGTGGTTTGTGGATGTTTGGCCGCTTCAGGACCAAAACGACGTCATGATTGACAGAACAATTCTTCCATTCTGTGTATGTATTACTGCAAAAAATCTATTTATGATTATGAGTAATTACACCGTGAGGAGGATGGCATCATCTTCCAATCTCTACATTATTTTTTCTTTTAATTTTAGTCGATGTCGTACCTGGTATCTAAGTTTTGTTTTATTTTATTTCAGTATTTTTTAATGCCTGTAATCAATCAAATCTAATTAAACGCAGTAATTTTTAACTAGAACTCCTTTAGAGAAAAAAAAAAAATTGAATAGTTCATACGCTCTAGCATAAGAATGCAAAAAGCTTTAAAAAAAAGTGTGTCACTTTTGGTATTGTTGGTGCGAGTTTTTAGTGCCTTACCTAATTTGATGACTGCTCTGATGTTTTAAGGCTCACTGGGATGTTAACAAGATTTGAACTGATGTTCACTTGGCAGATGCCTGTTATAGAACTTTGGCATTTATCTTCTTTTATGAGAGAATTGTCAGCATTTTAAGAGAGAAAACATCAATTTCATTTGTTCTGGTCTCTTTTCTAAAGAAAAGATGTCTTTCTGTGGTTGGGAAATGTAGTTTGGATCCAAACCAACATTTTAATTCAAAGCTTTAAGACAATAAGAATATAATAATATATAATTAATAATATCAATAAAGCAAAATGTTGCCCAAAAATACATGCAGAGTGGGGTCATTTTAAATAGCATCTACAGTATATCTGAACAAGTCAAAGTTCTCTTTTGAAATTCACTCAGAATGGAGTTTTTCTCGTCAATATAGCCATAAGAAGAGCAATTACGTTTCAAGAGAAGAAAACCAAACTGTAATAAATGCTGAACAATGTGGCAGAAAGTTTTTTTTTTTAAAGGCAAACTTGTTCCAGTATTTATTTTTCCAGTTTCTCTGTTCTTTGTCACTGCATGCTTGTGTCTAGGCGACATTATTAGGTTCTCATTTCAGTCTGCTGGTGGCAGAAAAAGGCGCAGCATCTCCTCAATGAGCAGCTCCAGAGGAATGATGAAAGAGGCGTGCAGTAGGAATTGCGTGTCTACAAGGCACACAACAGCTAGCAGATGTCAGGGCTGTGTGAGGCCACATTTGTCTGCAGTGAAAACACGTCGACTGAACGCTCCGCTGTGCCTCAATCTGAGCTGTTGACTCTATGGTAATGATGCAAGTCAAGCTAAACATAACAAACCATTAGCGTCCTCGGCATGCCGACGACAGCGCTGCGGAGCCGGTGATCACACTTCTTTGTGAGCGCGCTCCACATGTACGGGGGGATGCAGATCAACTAACAAATATGAAGCAACCAGACACAAGGAAAATCGGACTGAGCCCCGCCTCTATAAGCTGCTTCTTAAGTTTGTTTCTCGTTTGACTGTATAGTTTTCTCTCAATCGTCCTCCCTTAAAGGAGCCATATCATGCTTTGGCAAAGTTTTTCAAATGAAACAGTTTTCATATATATGATCATATATTACCTTTGGAACACTAAAATACTAATTATTTATAGAACAAGTTATTTTCATGAACTCTTTTCATACCTGTCTTTCGCTCCCCGAAGGTGCCGCCCATTTCATGACATCATCCTAGAGCCGGCCTCATCAGTGCGTCACCCATGACCAAAATACCTAATGTTTTTTTAGTTAATCTACAGTGCAGCTCGGACGTTCATTCCAAAAATTGGTCACAGACAGGATGATGATGGTTAATGGCTTCAATCTGTTCAAAAAATGCAAAGAACAGCAGATAATGATTTATTGAAATGATGAAAACATTGTTCTTATTAGCACTGGCTGTGAAAGTTTATTTTCTCTTTGAAGGATCAATAATCTCCTCATCAAATATCCTTTTCATGCACACCTTTTTGCCTTTGGTCAGTAATCCACGTTAACACCAGTTCTCACAATTCATTACCTCCTTTTTCCACCAGGAAATAGTCTGTGCCCTTTTTCCACCACAACATTGTCTGCTTCCTTTCCCCACCAGGAGATTATTTGCACCCCTTTTCCACCAGGAAATGGTCTGCTCCATTTCTCCTGCCGTCTTCCCAACATCCTCCGTCTGCTTGCGCCATCCATTCAGGATCCATCCCAACATGTCATGGAGATTCCTCACCAGAAGTTTCTTTACGAAGTCTGAGCGCTAAATTTCATGTTTTTTGGTCTTCACTAAACTGGCTCACAACATAACATCTAGACAGATCGAGGCAATGCGTTTCTGTGTCAACGCAACAAATAAGCATAAATTAATGGAAATCAGCCTTGAGGGGCCAGTAATCTGATCTCACAACTAGATGGTGGTGAGAAGAGTACCAGACAACCGCATCAAAATTTTGACTTATGTCAGAAGTGCATGTAACTTTCATTATCCATAGGAATAGTTCACGATACCACATCCACCACAATGGTGTAATCCATTTTCATGATGCCCAGACTGTACCATAGAGTCACCAGCACATTGCTGTTTGTTTTCACCAGATCTTGCAGTCTGTCTGGGTTCTGTGTAATTCACTATTGCAGCAAGAGCTGCACCTGACTGCACCTTTAAGCGTTACTTCTGTCTGAAAACGTCATAATCGCATGAAGCTAGAGTGATCCCGTGTACTACCACGGCACTCACTACGGCTCTCCGAGCTGCTGGGCAGCTAACCGCCGGCAGGGGAGCAGAGCGGGCTCCGCTGCCCTGAGACCCGCAGCCTGGACAGAAGACCTCAGTAGATCTGCCGAGCATCTGGACAGCAGCGATCGCTATCGGCTCTGCCGGAGCCTGGGTAGTACACCTCGTTAGCTCGCTAAGCTATCCACCGGGCGGCTGGCTAGCATAGCCGTCCAATGAGCTCTGTGACAGGCTGGCGATCTGTCCAGGATATGTCCCATCTTGACCAACAGTAACTGCAACAGTTTCTGGGAACTTAGCGGCCCCTGTGGGTTGAGGAAGTTCATGACCAAATTCCTTGCATCGCATCATGAATGTCTGTTTCTACCCTTTGATCTAGTCACTGAAAACGTCACGTGCCCAAAGCTGAGTCCGTGGTTGATGCGTCGCGTCAAGCTCGCTATGCCGTTTCTGTCGCTGAAATCGCGCCATGTCAGCAGATCGGATCTTTACATTGACTTAACTTTGAAACTCGATGCCTCCGCCGCGCCGGCCGTGTTCGGTGTGAATGCACCATAAAGCTTTCCGTACAGCAGAAAGCATAAAAGAATCAGATTCTTTGGCGGATTTTGACACGTGGATCAGGTTCAGTGTAACTCGGTGACCTCTAGAGCAGCATAAACAAATTCTGTCTTAACCATCATTAAAATGTTTGCAGCCCTAAATCTTCCTATATAGCGCTCTTAAAGAAGAGGAGGAGAGCGTGGCCTGACAAAGCTGCAGGCATGAGAAAGTAGAATAAGGAAGAGGAACCCCCCAGGGGCCGGCGTGATTTCCCACCGGCTTACCCCTCTGAACTCTCAAAGAAAGATGTGGGAGGAGAATTTGAAACAGTGACGGGAAAAGGAGAAACCAAAATAAAAACAGGTGGAGTGAAGGATTTTATCATTCAGAAGAAGCGAACGGCAGAAATCCTCCTTCCCTGCTTCAGATTTTATTCCCGCCTCAATCATTTCCGCATCACCTCCCCTGCTCTTGTTCTCCTCTTGTGTCCCTGTTTCCTCCTCTCAAATTACTCACAAAATTCCTCCCAAATTGAGAACTTGTTTATGTAAATCGCACGAAGCCCCCCCTCGCCGCCGCCGCCGTCCTTCTCCGCCTTGGTGACTGCACTCAGTGTTTCTGGCTGCCTTTGAAAGTCTGGTATGAGGCAGACAATGTCTGCCACAGGCGTTTTCTCCACCTTTTTTCAGCCTCACTTCCCCGCGCGGTGCCACACACACTCCCTGACAGCCTCACTGTTTTGAAGGGGTGTGGTGATTGATTAGTCTCTATGGAGACGATACGTCTTGTAATGAACAAGAGAAAGCTGGCATGTTAATTTCTTTAGTGTGGGAGGCTTAATCAGGCTGGTGTGTGTATATATGTGTGTGTGTGTGTGCTGTATTGTTTCACAAGATTGTGTAGCTGTAAAAGGTTTTCAACGTTTTTTCTTCTGATTTCTTGCTGTGTGTTTACAATCCCAGCACAAAGCGGAGGACTTGTCTGTCCGCTCATGCTCAAAATTGGGTTGAAACTCTGCTTCATTCAGGATTTTTTCTGAAGTTTGTGTCACTTCTTTTTCTTTCGCCTTCAAATTAATTTTTTTTGTTTTTGAAGTTACAGTTTCTGAAAAGTGTACAAGTATAATGTTTTATTCAATGTTTCACTGTGTTCTTGTTTAACCCTGTTTTGGGACTATGAATGTAAATTAGCAGTGAGATAGGTTTGGGTTTGTCCACAGTTTCTGTGGTGGTCCCACCTGTGTTTGCCCACATTGGCTTCAGTGGACACTCAGCAGGCTGGCTAGCCTCCAGGTGGACGCCATGACCTGCTAGCGGGCTTCACTGAAGCGAACTCTACTTTATCAAGCTTGCAAGCTCTACTGTAGCGAGCTAGTGAGCATCGCTGTATCGAGCTAACGAGCTTCACTTCATTGATCTAGCAAGCTTAACTTAATTGAGCTAGCTAGCAAGTTCTACTAAAGCATGCTCCACTGTAACGACCAAACAAGCTCTGCTTTATTGAGCTAGCGAGCTCCACTTTATTTAGCTAGCACACTCTGCTGTAGCATGCTTGCGAGCGCCGCTGTATCGAGCTAGCAGGCCCCGCTGTAGTAAACTCCACTGCAGCTCCATTGTTGCAAGCTCTGCTATTTTTTGGTTTAAGTTGATTTATTCTGGAATAATATTTCTGCCCGTTTTTATAATTCATAATTATGTTAAAAAGTTGCGGTTTTAAAGTTTAGCTTATCTTTTTTGAATAATTTATACTTTTCTTTCAAAGTTTTTTAAGCTGTTTTGGAGTTGGGCTAATATTCTAACATTTCTAGGCAACTTACTTGACTAATTAATTTTTATTTAGATTTTTTTATTGATTCTCTGCTTTAGTTTTACATAAAACAGCAGTTTCTCCAGAACCTCCAAATTTTCTCCAAACTCTTACTGAACACTATCGTCCATCAAACACCCTCATTTTAATGGGAGCCTTAAGGATTTAAATCGTTGTCAAAGCCTCAGGCAAATTCCAAACCTTCCTGTGTCCGTTAAGTGGTACACCTAGCCAAACCATGAGACGAGCATTTCTGAAATGCCCCTCCCCTTCTTGATCCAGGCCTCAAAGCCTCAATATGGAACGTAACTGCTATTTATGGCTTTAATATCCAACTAAAAAGTATTTTAGTTAGTAAAACTCTGTAAAAAAGAAATGGGCTGGCTGTGTAAATCTTAGTGCGTAACTATGAACTGATAAATATCATAGATGTTTGGTGGAAGACGTATGCATACGGCAGTGAGTTTAATTATAGGTGTGTGAAAGCACATCTGCTCCATCTCCTGGGGTGGACCTGCGTGTGTGCGCGGTAATGCAGATGCCGTGGATTATCTCTGTCACAGATGTCACGGAGACCTCCTGATGCTCCGACGACGTGCCCATCACACTCTCTCCTACACATGTGCGTTATGTGCATAAGTCAGGTGTGACACATCAGCACGGCTATGCAGAAATACCAGACACTTTGATTAGGATATGCTAATTTGGTACAGAATTTACTTCCTGTCAGGCCTCTCTCTGGTTGATTGATCAGTGTGGACTTATTTCTTGTTGAAAGCTAAATTATCAAAGAAGTTTTTTAATATTACAAACTTTGGTAAATAACCCAGCAAGGCCAAGTGGGCCCCATATGGTTTAAAAGTGGCCAGAAAATGTGGACCCCACTTGGGTTTGTCCGCAGTTTCTGTAGTGGCTCCTCCTGTGTTTGCCCACATTGGCTTAAGTGGACACTCTGTGGGTTAGCTCACTATGCTAGTCAGACAGCGCAATGTGCGAGTAAATTCAATTAGTCAAAAATGTTAGCATGTTGCTAAAATAGAAGTTAAACTCTAAATTAGCCTAAAAACCCCAGTATATAACAAATTAGCAACAAACGTTAGCATGTATCTAAATATTGGCTGAACTCCAATTAAAAAAACTAAAGTTCTGTTTTGATAATGACTGACTCGTCATAAAACTCCATGATTTCCTGACCTCCACCCTCTATTTTTAACTCCATGTTTTATACCTCTCTTTTTTTCTATCTTCTACTTGTCCAGTTTCCTCAAATTCTTCAGCACAGCAGGTAGAAATATGCCGAGATTTTGGCTCATCGCTTTTGGGGAATCAGCTTGTTGGGGCAGAAATGCTATTATGTGCCTGTCAAACTGTGTTATCTCCAAGCAATGGGAACAAATTGCATTTTTGCGACAGGCTGCTTGTACCAAAAATGCCTGAAGATGCACTACAGAATTGGTTCCTTGCCAAGTTGTTCCCATTTATTTGTAGTCATGCCAATGTAATCCTTGAGTTAGGGAGCATTTTTTTAAGCTGCGAAGAGTCACGGGTCAGTGTGAACTGAATTAACGCAAGAAAATAAGGGGGATTTTCGTTTATCAAGAGGATTGAATAAAGAACTAACTCTCCTAAAGACGAAATCGATTTTTGTCCTGCTCATGTAAATATTAAAAGTTTTTCTTCAGCTTCAAAAGTTTTTTCTTCATTCTAGAAACATAAAGTGCTGTCAAACTGAAATGTTGGCATATCAGGGGGAAATTGAATGTTTTCCTTTCCCACAGCCGCTGCAGATAGACGATGACTTCTGCGGCCAAGACTTCAACCAGCCCCTAGGGGGCACGTCGGCCATCGAGGGCTTCCCGCTCTACGTGGACAAAGCTGACGGCATGACCTCCATCGCTGCCTATGACTATCGAGGGAACACGGTGGCTTTCACGGGCACACGCAGTGGACGCATCAAGAAGGTAGGCGGAGCTTGGAGGCAGAAATGCCGAAGAATTTTAGTTTCTTTTTGTGGATGCTCTTTCTATTTTCACACAGTTTTTAGTTGTATATTTGGATTTATAGTGAAAGACGGGTGTGTTTTGACCTCTGGAGTCATTAGAAGTTTGTGCTTTGGTTTGATCTTTGGATTTTTAAAAAATTTGTCTGATAGCAGTTTGTTTTTTCTATAGACTTTTTATTTTATTTTATGTTTTGATGACGTGTTTTGCGGTTTTGGTACTTTTTTTTGCATTTTCAGATTTGAAGTGGCTGCAGGTTGTCTCTCTTCATGTGGGTTCTGAGTGCTGCAGTGTTTATTTAGCGTGCTTTCTTTGTGGTTCAGAGATCTACTGTCTCTGGTTCTCAGCACTTTTTCCTTACCTTCATCATCACATTTACCCAGCATGCATCCCTCTGTGCGTTTATAGCACGTGTGGGGTCCTCCAGAGCCCCTGTCGAGATGCCGGCATGCTGTGTGCGTGGCGATCTCCAGCTTTGAGACCTTGAGGAGAGCTGCTTTTCCACAGCGTAGCTGGCTCCGACTCTGAATCTGTATTCCAAACATTTTCATGCTGGTCTAGTTTGTGCTGAAATGCTGCTGAAACTTAAGGTTTATGTGGGTTTTGATGAGTTGCAGAGCCAAACATGCTCCTTACACAGCTTCCTGTCACAAGTTTTGCCAAGTCGGCTGAAACCCAGTCTGCCAGTCCTTGCGGCTGACCCCTGGACTGTGTCTGCGAGCACGCACAGATGATTTGTGTGTCTGCGGAGAGCGTGGGGTCAGCAGATCCAGGATGATATCCCGCCGATCGGAATCCCATTTCCCCTCAGCCGGCTCTTCCTGTGCTTTGGAGTGGAGGGGAGAAAGGTGATCATGGAGGGGAGAGGCCTGTTCTCCCAGAAATCAATGCTGCTGCAAATATGAACAGAGAACTTCTAACCATTCAAGCTCACACTCCTGCTCACACTTTAACCCTTTAACACCTGAGGCGTCGCCGGTAAGGCTTAAACACAAAATTCTGCGCCGCTTTTCTCCTTCAGAATCTGCTGGAATTACAAACAAAAAACGTAAACATTTGCATTACCTGCGATGATGCTAGTGTGAATGCTGTCTGCTGAATGCGGTCACTGAAAATGCTTTGACAATTTAAGAATTGCTAAAACAATTAGCTGAAATTACTAAAATTATTTGCATTAAATACAAAGATTTTAGCTTGGCCCAAACAACCTCAGGAGTTGCCAACACATTGCATGTTGATAAAATATTAACTTGACTCCAAATAATCACCAAAAAAATCTTAGTAGATGTCAAATTAACCAAGAAAGCTAGCACATTCCTAAGATATTAGTTTAACCCAAAATGTATCCAAAGCACCTCAGTGGAGGTCAAAGTAGCCACCAAAAAAAAGATAAAAACGATTAAAAAAAATTGTGTAAAATGAAAAAAAAAAACACGTGAATACGAACAATACATGCATGAATGTCCTGAACATGTTGAACTTTTTGATGTGGCATAAGTTAAAAAGTGCACACACATTTTGAAAACTCTTCCATTGACTTAACATTGACAGAAAATCCCATAAATTGCGTATTACTTTAAATTGCATTAAACTTACAAATACCAAAAGTAGAAGCATTTTGATACTTGGAGAAATTGCACAAAGTGTAATTTAGTTTTTACGTGTCATAAACCAGTAGGCCGACCGCTCTCTGTCGCTCATCAGGATTCCTATAATGTAGCAAAGTGTGGTGTTTGTCTGCACGAACACGTCTCGCCTCCTAGACTCTCTGTATTGATTGATCTGTGAATATCTAATCAGTGATGTGGATGTTGGAAGCTGGCAGTCTGTCGGTGTGTTTTTCTGTGTTTGACACACGAGGACAGACGTCTGCTGCTGGCTGTTACAGTAAATGCTTCCAGTCAGCAGGAACGGCTCGCTTCGTCACCAAGTTTGCATGAATTGTCTCCTTCATTTTTGCATCAATTCTTTTAATTTTAAGTGTTCAAAATGACAGGTTTATCCCCAAACTATTACTTTTAAAGATTGTCGAATGATGGGTTTTGTCTTAAAGTCACCACAGATTTGGGATTGTGTTCTGTTAAAAGCTAAAATTGGACATTACTAAGTCTATATTCATATTTTTTATCATTTAATTTATTATGTCAGAATAATTGTCCTTTTATAATCTGCCTTTAACATCTGCTATGAGCTTCTCCTGTCACCGGAGGAATTTTCTTCTTCTAACCTTTGAGTGATTTTTTTTTTTTTTTTTTTTTTTATGAGTCTGAAATATCATCTATCAGAATTATGTGCAAAAATGTTTGTTTTCTAACAGTTTAGACCAGAAATGAACAAACTTCGGCCCGGGGGCCGTAGTTTGGCCATATTAATTATTATTATATTAAATCTGGCCCCGCCAAATTATCATGATAATCCTTATTTGCTTTAATTTTCTTATACTTGTTGTGTGGCCTTCTATAAATACAGTGACCTTTGTTTAGGTGCTGAAAGTTATTCTGCACAATGTTGGAAGAATTGTCTTTTTTTTAAGTTTGTATGTTGAGTGTCAGACAGACAGACAGACGGTCCTTTTTCCAATCATTCCAACACCACGTGAACGCAGCATTTTTCTAAGTTTGCAATTTTCTTTGAAACGTATCAAATGAGAATTAAAATCACAGTCTTTAAATAAAATTTCCCAAAATATTCCATATCAGTTTTAATTCAAGTTTTTAACCTAGATTTGATGTCATTTCTTTCCCCTTATGAGGTGGATTACTTAAACTTCCCCCACATCTGGTTCTGGTCCGCCCCTTCTCCCAAATCTTAGAGCTCTTTTAGGTCACAAGACAAAAAGTGTGTCCACCCTGGTTTAAACTTGAAAACCACTTGTTGAGATGTTTTAAGATCATTTTCAGCTTCCATCAAATCAGTGTGATGTAGAGACAGAATTCTCAGTTAACAATCATGCATGTTGGCTGTTTACAATGATATAACATGGACATAGAGAAACCATTACTATAGTTTTCATTCAAAATTGAAAATAATGGTTTTTACCATGAAATATTTGGTTTGAAACAAACATTAGAATGACGTAAAATCATTTTGACAGATCAAACTCTTAAAACATTATAGTTAAGTGAAGTTTTCTCTTTCTTTTTGTTATTTTTTTGTTTTTTTTTTACTTTGTGTTTTTTTATTTTATTTTACATGTTTATATTATCTGTTCACATGTTAAATTTGTAATAAAACAAAAAAAGTAATTTGATCTTAAGTTTTTGAATTTTATACTTTTTCTTCACAGAATTTCAGGTTCATGGGGGAATTTTTACATAATGTCATTAAAAATATCTATGAATATAGATATAAATGTAACACAAATACCTATGTCTGCGGTTGTACTATAGGGATGGATTTTGAGTATTGCAACAAAAGAGTTTTAAAAATACAGACATGAGTAGAGCTGGGTTGATAAAATACATTAATTGATCTGAGCTTAATAGATCAATGATCTAGAGAAAATAAAAAATAGATTAAAAAATGTATAAAAAATATAGCCAAAGCCAAAGGCCACTAGCTTGATGCTAACATTTATAGGAATTTGCCAGAGGACGGCTAATGCCAACATTCGGTCGGACTAAACATACAATGCTGACTAAATCAACATCTTAATAAACTTGTAAACTTGAATTTTCAAAATTGTTTTAAGAAAACATTTTTAAAATAACCATTTGTGGATTTAAAACGCAGTTTTTGCTCATACTTTCTTTTCTCTGGAATAAGGTGTACTGCTATAGCGCGAACTGAAACTGAAACATCCTCCAGGAGAAGCAGAACAATGTTTACAATGTTAATGAAATCAATCAAATCAATTCAGGAAATTCTTATCTGTACTCAGCACTAGCTGTAAGAGTAAATAGTAAATAAAAAATGCTCAAGAAGGCCCTGAACTGCTAAGAATTAAAGCTTCCAAAGAGTTTCAGACATTTCTTTTTAAGATAAAAACTGGAAATATCTGTTTTAAAGTGTAAATGCAGCTTCAGAATGTCTCCACCTGATGTAATATATTTCATTTAGTTTTTTTAAATCTTCAGATTAAGTAGTATTCTGTTTGTTTTGGCATTTGTAAAGCAAAGGGCATGAGGATGTGCACAGATTATATATAGTTTCTCCAAAGGGAAAGTCTCTGAACATTTAAACAAAAATGTCATCCTTGATTTCTGGGAGACTCCACGGCTTGTAAATATATATATTTTATTTGTAACCTTAGGGACAAAAGGCAGACAAACTAATATCAGTTGGAAACAAAAGGAAACGCTGCCATTTTTTGAAGAATTGCGGTAAACAGACAATCATTTACTACTCTGAGGCACCTTGAGTTTCCTGGAAAGGTCAGATGGAGTTGTTTTGTCCTTTCTGCTTTGTGTGGTTGATACACTTTCCCCCTCCACTCGCAGAGGGAACCTTGTCGTGATCTGCGGTTCACGTCCTTGGATGTAAAGTCAACTCCAGCTGCATCAAACAAGCTCGTCACAAGAGCGCGGCTGATCTGCCGCCGCTGCTCTGCGAAGGACTTTGAACCGTATATTAGGAGGTTTTTTGTCATGCACTTCCTCACAAATGGGACTCTAAGCTGCAACATGAAAGCCCGGAGACAAAGGGGGTCCCAGATCTGATTCTCTTTGAGCGTCTGGAGGTGGAATATGCAGCAGCTTGTTTGTAGTGTGCAGGATTCAGACGCTTCACACAGAAAGATGACAGAGGCAGCTCCTCGCCTGCCTCACAACTTCAAAGTCAGACATGATTGCATATTTCCTTCAGATGCCACGCTGCTGTGTATCTGTTGCTACCTCACAAGGTGTGGGTGAGATGTTTAGTTCATGTTTGCATAAACATCAACTTCCCTCCTCCCTGACTGACGGAGAGTTCTCCCAACACCCCCTCTGATCTCTGGAAAACCTAGAAATCCATCATTTCCTCTAGTTTGTTTCCTCTTTTGTCTACCTGGGAGAACAGGTTGCTCCTGCAGCATCAGGTGAGATGAAACGAGGCTCTCCTTAAGTGTTTCCATACACAACTAGAAAGAGATGAGGGTTCCCTCTCTCTACAGGTGTGTGTGGGGGGGCTGTACGTGAAATGTCATCATTTACTGCCAGCAGCAAATCCAATCCCTTTTTCTTTTCCTTTCCATCTCAGAAGATGGGCTGAGTGACAGCTCTGATTGGAGTACAGCTCTGCTGAGGTAACCGCGCCGGCCCCATGATTGACACAACATTGGCACTTGACACATGGAGACAAGTGAGAGGTTCAGACTTCAGGCTATCTGGAAACTGCTGAGGAGGATTAGACCTGTCCTCCTCCATCCATCGCACATACCCCCCAATTACGATATGGGTAATCCAGGACGCTTGTTAGAAAGATACCTTTACTTCTTTGATTTGATTAGACTTTATTCTGCTCATTTCAGTTTGTTTCATTTCATTTTAATTCAATTAATTCAATTCCTTTTATTTAATTTCATTTTGATTCATTTCGTTTTTGTTCGATTTGATTTGACTCAACTTGATTCTGCTCATTTCACTTCAGTTTAGTTTAGTTCAATTCAATTCATTTCAATTTATTTCGTTTCATTTCGGTTTGGTTTTAATTTCTGTTCATTTCAGCCCGGTTTAATTCAATTGAATTCAACTCAAGCTGCTTCCTTTATCCCTGAGAGACAATTCTTTCTAAGGTCAGACAGTTTCTTTTGAAAAATAATGTACATCATTTGTTAGTAGAAACATTAAAAAGCAATATTGTGTAATATTTTATTTATATGATACAAGGAGAGCAACAGTAATACACAATAAAAATCAAAATGCACACAAATAAATGTGACGTGCACGTTCAGTTGAATGCTTTACACTGATCTGCTTGATTTTAGGTTTGAATTCTTATTGCATTTGTCTGAAGATATTTAGAAAATTAAGTTCAAAATTGCATTTCTATGTATTTATTTTTTAGTTTTTTATTTAAATCATTGTAAATCAGGAGCAGATGAAAAAAATTAAAATCAGGGGTCCCCAAACGTTTTCTTGTGAGCGTCGGTTTGACACAAAAGTGTTACAATCACAGCCTAAACGTAAAGATTTATGGTTTTTCAGAAAGCCACACACAGCCAGAGTTGAAATGATACGTTTCTGAAATCTTCACAAAAAAATAATACTAAAAAAAAATTTAAAAACTAGATGTATAGCATTACCTGCTATAGATTAATAGCTGAAGATGCTTAAATTGACAGCTTAAAACACTGAAGCTGATAGCTTAAATGCTAAAGCTGATAGCGAGCTAAAATATTAGCAAGGTGCCAAATTAGCTGAAAAAAACTCAAAAAATTCTAAGTTAGCCAAAACGGCTAGTATGTAGCTGAAATATTAGCTAAATCAGCCTAAAAAAACTGGAAAAATGTTTAATTTATCTGAAACAGCTAACGTAAAGCTAAAAGATTTAGCTAAACTCCAAATTAGCCTAAAAAAATGGAAAAAGCCTAATAGCCAAAACAGCTAGCATGTAGCTTAAATATTAGCTAAATATCAAATTAACCTAAAAACAGTTTGGGGGCCGGGTCAGATGCAGAGGGGGGCCGGATCTGGCCCGCGGGTTTGGGGATCCCTGTTCTGAGGTCTCAGAAACAGGGAAGGGAAGAGGGGCGGGGTCGCTTCACTCCAATAGTCCCGCCCACATCTCAGATTCAAATATCCGATAAACTCCATTTTATTAAACCTTTATTTAACCAGGTAAGCTATGAAGAACAAGTTCTTATTTACAGTAACGACCTGGACGGAGAAAAACTCAAGAGTGGATAAAAACATCACAATACATGCAACTAAATACATCATGAAAACTATTCAGTCATAAGATAGTTCAACAGCAAAGGCTTACAAAGGGAGGAAAGAACAAACTCCTGCCGCTCTGCAAAAAATTACACTTTTTAAAAATATGTTTTGGCTACAAATAATACAATCATAATTAAAAGCCCACTGGGAACAATTTAAAAGTGGATCAAAAGTTGATTGCAGTGGATCTGAAAGGCTTTCCATGCAGTACTGCCCCATATGAGTTCTGTTCGGCTCCTGAAAGTGTCACCTCTATGAGCTCCATTTTAGGAGCTAAAAAAAAACAGATCACAACCTTCAAAATGCTTCTTTTATTTTGTCTAGTCACTGACGGACTCGCTTGATCTGAAAGTTGCATGCTCATCATCTGTGGGTTGCACTTCAGCCCTGAAGCTCAAGCGTGAGCTCCTTTCCTGAGCAGCATAACAATCAGGATGTTCTCCAAAAAATGAAAGTTCCTTTCCTAAAGTCTGCAATGTCTGGAAGGGTTCTGCCAGCTTAGGAGCGAAACTCGCTGTCAGAATGATTAAGGCTAATCAGGAAACATGGGATGGGAGGTAATTTAGCATATGAATGCTAATTATCACTAGCATTTAGACTGGCAGGCGATGATTGAAGCAGCGCATCGGCTGCTTGGGCCAGTTGGATGGCAGAAACACCAGGCTGGTGAAGATGATTAATAATCTGCATGTAGACTTTCCCTGCTTGTGTGTAAATGAGTGCAGAGGATAGTTTCTTTCCCTCCAATGCAAACTCCTAATGAGCAGATGAGCTCAACACCTGAACACTGTAATTCCATCTTTATCCCATTAGGAAGAAGTTAGTGAAATATTGTCCTATTAGTTTCTGGTAATGCACAACAGGCTTTTCCAAAGCTCCTCGCGCACGTGTGCGTAAGACAATATTATCCAGGATGTTCTAGTCGGAGTCCCTCAAGACGACACACATTTTTATAACCTTCGTCTTCACACACACGTGTGGAGCCGATGGGAAGTGAGATGTCTTTGGGAGCTGCTTTTTCTGCGACGTGAACGTCTGGAAGTGTCACTACGAATGGAGTGGATGAGAGTCTATCCAGAGTGTAAATCCTGCAGAGGTATTATTGCTGCAGTGGGCTATTGCTGAGTGAATTATCGTCCTCTTCTCCTTGTCTTCTGGTCTTATAGCTTTCCTGTCCATAGGAAGCCTCCTTTCCCCGGAGCTCTCCCTCACTTATGTGTCACCTTCAGCCCCCCCCCGCTCTCGGCTGAGGATGCTCGTCTGCAAATCTGCCTCCCAGGAGGCTTTTCTCCATTTCTGCGAGTCAAACTGTCCTCTCTCCTGCTTATTCAGTCTCCGTCCTACAAACAGAAGCCATTTTTAGGAGGCCACTTATGAATGGGATGCAGGTCTGAAACGAAGACCAGGGTTCAGTGTGGCCCTGACCTGAGATCAACCGCTAATTCATCCCAAATCAGTCGTTAGCTTAAGCTTCACTGACCAAATGATTGACAGGTCTCTTTATTAGGGCTGGGTTGATCAAATCCATTTGAATCGGTTTAAGCTTAATAGATATAAATCGATTTAGCACATAAAGCTAAAGTCCCGCTAGTTTGATGCTAACGTTTAATGGAATCCCCCATTGGACGGCTAATGCTAACGCTCGGTCAACCTTAACATACATTGCTAATTAAATGAACATCTTTAGATGAATTTTCCAAATTCTTTTAACAAAATTATTATTAAAGTAACCATTTGGCTAATTTTTTGCATATTCATCTTGAAAAAAGTTTACAGCTGTAGCGTGATCGCCACCTAGTGGCCAAACTGAAACGTCCTCCAGGAGAAACAGAACAATGTTTACAATGTTAATGATCTGAACATTTTAGTTATCTTTTAGAGAATCCATCTAACACTATATGATATGAACACTGTATATATGTATAAAGTTCACTGATACATTTTACAATATAAATATATTAAGTACATATAGTAGATTATTCATGTATTTCTAAATAAATAAGTATAGATGTTTTAACTCAAAATTGTATCGAATTGATTTGAAAAATCAAAATTATCTAAAAAAATCGGAATCGAATTGATTTAGTCTTTTGTGAATCGAATCAAATCGTTCCTGGAAATAATTATCAATACCCAGCCCTAAAGAAAACAAAGAGATTCATGGATCTATTTATCTACAAATGTATGCATCAGAATAGAGCGGAGCTGAGAGCTTGTGGCTCCGCCCTTTGGAGCTCTTACATCACAATTATACACTTTTTCAAACATCCACTTTCTTATGTCCGTCCTGAATTCACAGTGATTTAAACAAAGAAATATTCAGAAATGGAATTTGAAGCTCAATTTTTGAATACGTTCTCCATCTAAGAAATGCTAGAAAAAGATGTTAAAAGCACCATTTTCATTGGTCTTTAACCCTTTAATATTGGAGCTTTAGCTCTAGTGTTGACATTCTTTTCAATATAACTCTTTGAGCATTTGTCTAAATAACGTAATTCCGGCAGATTCAGAGAAAAGCGGATATGCAACACATATCGCTGCAAAGCCAATAAAAAAAAAGCCGTTTTCTTTGCTTCAAAATCAGCTGATTTATGTCTAATAGTTAAAGCGAGTCGAAGAGTGTGTGTTATTCAGCTGCCACTTCATGCTTTATACTCATACCTTTGACAGGTTTCTTTGTATTTTTTCACTCCAAAACAATTCTGTATAAAGGAAATAGAAGACTTTCTCATGTATGTTCATTTATCTTGAGGCTTTAATTCATGAACAGCAGATCCAGCTGTGGTTGAAGCTCCTCCCCCCGTCGGTGTGAGCTGCATGTGCTGCAGAAGCAGAACTGCAGGATCTCCGTGACCTCTGGGACCAAGGCTGATGCGATGCTCGCTGCATCTCTCATTAGACGCAGCCACTGCTAATGCGCCTTTGTGGTTGTGGGTTCAAATCTCGAGGGAGCTGTCTCTTCATATGTATTACCCCCTGTGTCCTTGAGCAGGGCATTATCCCGGCGGTCCCTGAGGAGGAATTTGGCTCAGTATTAATGGACGGGTGATGTGCACGGAGAGCGAGATGGATATATTAGCGAGCTAATGAATCTTTGATAAGTGGGAAGGCTCTGCGTATGTCAAGAGACGAGAGGAAATATCCCGGCTAAGCCTATCAGCTGAAAGATGGCTTCAATTCAAGCAAATCCCTAACAGAGTCTGACATTGGCATTGCCATTGTGGAGCAAAGTGATGGGTGTCTGGCTCTATAAAGCAAATCAATACAGAAAGAGGAGGAAAAGCGGTGATTGAGACAGTCAACGCCAAATTGTTGTTTTGTAGTTCATTAAAAAAATCTATAATTAGTTGGTGAGTACATCTGAGTTTATAGATCTCAACATCTTCTGTTGGACCCACAAAGCTTAGAAAGCTTATCAAAACGAGCAAAACTCAAATTCATTCGTTTAACTAAAAAAAACCTACAAATCTTAAAATAATTCCCACCATCCGGATGTTAAAAATCCCCAAAAGACAAAAGAAAATATGTTTTATTATGTCCATGTCTTGACTTTTTTGGTTAATATACTGAATGAAGGAAAATAAATTAAATTATACCATTTGATTAACGAACTTTCACCGACCGCTCCCAGAAAGTTGCAGGTTTCTCCTGGTCATCTGTTGCTGCTGCCCTGACGGGTGGAAACCGGCTGCATGTGGAAAAACATGGTCTGATCTGTGGAGCTAGTCGAACATCTTCAGGTATAAGACTGCTCGGTGAACCCCTACAGAGGAGACAGTCATGCAGATTTGGGCATGTGATAGGTCATAGTGAACAGTTAAAAACACCTCAGGGTGGAGGAGGTGGGGTGTCACGGTGGAGCAGTGGTTGGCGCTCTCACCTCATAACAAGACGGCCCTGGTTCAAATCCTGACTGAGACCTTTCTGTGTGGAGTTTGTATGTTCTCCTTGTGTACTCCAAGCACTCCCCTCTCCCCCCGCGGTCCAAAAACATTCTTCGTAGGGGAAATGGTAAACTGAGTGTATGTGTGTGGGGGGGTTGTGTGTTTCCTACCTTCACTCAACAGCAGCCGGGACAGGCCCTGGCAGTCCTGTGAACCCGAAAGGGTTACGGCATGTTCAATTCAATTTATTTATATTGCCCAATATCATAAAACATTTGCCTCATCGGGCTTCATACCGGTAATTACAAATAATCAGAAGGTTGATCATAAATCTAAGCAATAGCTAATTGCTAAACTGAACAGATTAAATTAAACTGGTTATCCCTGCCCCTAGACTCTCCTTCTGGGTGAGGAAAAACTCAAAAAAAAACCTGATTTAGGAAAAAAGAGGAACCCTTAGGAATGTCCACATGAGGGAGTGATCCTACCCCAGGACTGACAGGTGATTTACCAGGACTATTTAAGAGGAATTAGCTTATCTAACTCTATCAGAATCAGAATGGCGTTCAGCCAGACAGGACTGGGGGACAGGTGGGGTGAGGCCCGCGGCCAAGACGAGCCAGAGGCGAGGTCTACGGTCTAATTGCATGTAAACTATGTAAAATACACATAAACTATGTAATTCTCAACCAAAAATTTCACATTGCTCAAAACCAAATTAACATAAAGACCTGCTGTTACCCCTGACTCTGAACCGAAACAAAGAAAAGTGGAGATGAAACAGGTTCTAGCTCTTGATGAGCTTTAATGTGGACAAGACAGACGAATACCATGGAGGACGAAGAGAACCAGAACCAGAACCAGCGCTGCAGCAGTGGATCTGGATCTTCCAGGCAGCAGCAGCAGAGTCTCTCTCTTAAGCACCTCGACGGCAGATCTTTAATCCATATCCCATGTTTAGCAAACACCTGCACCTGTGGAGGAGGAGAAGAGGGGCAGCCAATAGCAACAGACTCACATGGTTGAAACACCCACAACCCTCAACATACATCTGTGTCTAACAAACACTTCAGCATATCAGGCATGGATCACCAAAAAAACAAAATTGCACATGTGGAAAAATGATGTACGTAGTGTCGTTTTGACACAGCCTTCAGAGAGCTGCTAACCTTTGTGCTTTCATAGGCACGTTACTGTTGGGAGTGGGGTCATCTGGACCCCACAAGACAACCCAAAAACCCACAGAACCCTTGGGGGTTAACCTCAATCATGTGAATGTATCCTAAGGGGTTACTATAGCTACCAAAAGGGTTCAAAGTTTGGCGCACCGTATTGGTTTTCCTGTTTTCCTCTTGCAGTCTCTGCTTTTATTGTTAAACTAAAGTTAATGCCAGCTTCTTTCCTCATGGGCTTTCCCTCCATTTGTTGTTACTTTAGAGTTACTTGTTTTTGTGATTTCAAAATGGTTTTCCAATTACAACCTTACCTTGCTCATTTGGTCGCTGTAGTTCAGACACGCTCCCGCCTTCTATGATCTGTTCCATAGTCTTCTGGCTTGTTTCAGGTTTTCCTGCTCATCATACGCTCACGTTTTGAATCAGGAAACACAAATCTAACCCCGACCTTCCAGAGAAATGTGGTCATTTACAGTATGAGTCACAGTGAAAGAGAGCAAATGAAGCATTTTGATCTATTGGAGCTGGAAATCTGTATGCACGCCAACACGGACCATAACATTTATCTTGAAAAGCAATGGTGGAAAAAGGAGTCGATATCTTAACACTATTAAATTTTCTTCAGTGTGGTCCACTCATTCATCACTTAACCGACGCTGAAGTTACTTAATGGATTGTAGTTTAAATTCCACTGGAGTCCGACCAGATATTACATTACATTTTTAAGTACTACATATGTATTCAGCTGTAATAAGATGTGACAAATTGTCTCGACTGCTGAAGGAGAATGTAGAAATAAAAAAGTTAAAAATATGATCTCTGGAAAGATTAATTTACTTCAAGTATTAATATGTGAAGTTTACATCCTAATTCGTTATTTGGACATTTTTCTCTTCAGATTTTTTTTTAAGTTTTGGAGTACAAAAAAAAAAAACATAGTCAGTCTCAACTCTTCAGTTTTGTTGTTTTCATACATGGGAAGCTACAAAACAGTTCATTTAAACTGAGTTTGACTTCATTAAAGTGCAGAAAATAAACAGAAAAAAGGGAATTATGACTGAATCTGTGTAATCATTTACAACAAAATGCATCACAGTGGAGCAAACTAAACCGAAAAAAAACATCAAACTAACTTAGCAAATGGAAAAAAAATCCACTAAATTCCTGAACATTAAAAAAATGAAATGTTCAGACGAGAAAAAAGAAACGTAAGAAGCAGTATCAGTTCATCAGCTTCTAAAACAAATTTCAACCAAAAAAAAAAAATTCAACTAAACGCTTTAGGCTTTGACGGGAGCTGTTACCAAATTTTAAGTCACACTAGAGTCTTGCAGGATCCAAGACTGATTTTTTTCAAAAATGTTGTTTTAATATATGTATATTTTGAGCTGTGATTGATGCTAATAGTGTTTTCTGTAAGCAAAACACTATTTTGCTAACAGTGTTGGCAAACAATCTCAAAAAAGTCATGGGTCTCTGATACTGTTTGGAAGGCCGGGCAAAATGTGGAGGTGGGCCTGATCCGGCCCGCGGGCCGTTGTTTGGAAACCCCCGTCTTTATTGTGAGGAATGAACAGTATAATACATTTAAAAACTCAAAAAGTTGACTTTTTATGGTATGGCCCCTTTAAACAATAATTTTTCAGCATTTTGAGTCTGCATGTAAAAGTGCCTGGTAAGAGTTGGGGCCCACACCGTCCCGTTGATCCCAGAGACCCGGCTCTCAAACACACAGACATCATCTGAGTCACGAGGCCGCGTGAGGCCACGGCCGCAGACGGACAGACATGTGGATGTTCAGCAACAGCCAGCGCCGCGCTCAGACAGCTGCTGCGCTGACGGCCGGCGTCAGGTGCCAGTGGCCCGACTCGAGCTGGCTAACCTCCCCGCATCACGACACGTGTCTGCACAGATATGAGGATGGCCGGATGTGCTTCTCTGACGAGCATTTGAAGAACAACTGGCATGTTGGGACTGTCCACGCAGGTTTACCCAGGAAAATATACTGGAAAAAATATGGCACCTGAAAATGACTAGCCGGAAGTCCCTCCCCCTGTCAGAGATGGCAGCATAACAATATCGTTTTAATCTTTCGACCTTTTTTCCCCATTTCTTCTCTTTAATCGACCCTTTTCACCATTTTTTTTTTCTTTTTTGGTTTGTGACCAGGGAGGTTTACCCTGGAGAATCTACTGAGATAAAATGTGGCGCCCAAAAATTACTAACCGGAAATCCCTCCTCCTGCCTGCCACATAAAAATATCGTTTTAAGCTTTCAACCTTTTTCCCGTTTTGTCTCTCTTATAGCGGTCTTTTTTGCTGTTGTTTTTCTGTGAAATTCTCTGTCACAGAAAAAAACGTCCCGTCCGCTACTCTGATCAGCTGATTAACGGGGGAAAAAAAACCTCGTCATTTCGCCGACTCTGATTAGTGGATTCACAGAGAAAAAAAACCTTTTTACTGACTCTGATCAGCTGATTCACTGAGAAAAAAACAGTTTCAGTTTTTTTTCATATTCATAAGCATAAAAGCTGATAGTTCCAAAAAAGGTCCTTTTAATTTTGAAAGGGTTTTCCAAAGTTTAGGAAACTTCCGCTTGTGCAACCGGCTAAAGTTAGCATTTCCGCTTTCAGCTCCAGATTGATTCCGGCCTCTCGGTTTACCTGACGCGCTGGACTTTGTCTGGATACGTAAAGTCCCAGTCATTTGAGCGTGTACATGATTACGCTCCGCATTAACATCAAGGCAGCGCTGCAGCCTGGATTACGTCTGATTAGAGGCTGAGATGATGTGTCGGAGCGCCGGTCTCTGCGGGACTCATCTCTTCCACATCTAAGGGGAGCAGCAGCCTGTGTGGGCGCGGGTGCACGCGCGCCTCTGATTAGAAGGCAGAGACGCGGTAAACCCGACGGAGTTTGCGCAGAGACCGGTCAAAGAGGATTCTCAGAACGGAGGGAGTGGAGTTCAGCGTAGGAAGTAATGCTGCTTTACATCCTCCAGCAGCCGCGGAGACGTGGAGCTGCCCACCTGATGCCTGGGCAGCTGCCTCACCAACAGCCAAATGGACTCTCACACAGAGCCGAGTGGTGCCAGGAGAGATTTTTCTGTGTTTGCTGCAGAGAGGAAGAGAAAGGGGCAGCTGCAGCATAAAGCCTTCATCAACTGTTCCTCTAGACTGCCCCATCTGTCTAGATATTAACACACACTCTCACACCCATTCACTAATGCATGCACATGCTCCGTCTGTTGTCTTATCAGTCACACATGGCAAGCTTCACACTCAATGGGGTCTGTCACGACGGCGATGCGCATTTTCTGATGTCTTGTGTGAGGCGGAAACGTGTTATCAACTGTGTTTGCCGCTTCCAAACACCATTTGTGGAATTTTTTCTCGTGTGATGGTTATCCTCTCATCCAGCTATGAGATGGAAACTCATTTTTAGTATAAAAGAAAATGTAAAAATGAATGTAATTTCTGCAGTTATTGGAAGTTCTTCTGCTTGAGTTGGGTTCTCCAACAGTAGTTTCTAAAAGGATCCTAATTCCTTATCTGCTCATTGTCTTCCATAATTCCTGGTTCTTCCCACTAATTATCATTTTAATTTAAAAATAAATACTTAATATAAAAAAATATGAATTTAACATGTTAGTGCAGTCAGTCAGTGCAACATGGCTGAATTACGGTGAAACCAGGGTTCAATTCCCAGGCTGTGCAATGATGGTGCAGTGTGGGTCCTCCTAGCCCAGAGGTCTGCAACCATCAAGTCTGAATCCATCTCTGACTCCAACCCACTCCAAAAGTCTTCCCTCACCACTTGAAAAAGTAAGACATTAATATGTATTTATGCTATTGTTACTATAGATATAAATGAACTGGTGGTTATTTTTTATGAATGAAACACAAACATTGAAGGAAAAATACTTTTTTTAAAACTTTTGACAGAAGTTCTTTTCAAAATAAAAGACACATCTGATCATCTCAATGCCCAAAAATATCAAAAATTCAGTTGAGTTCACTGTTGTTGGTGCATGTCTGCCAGAAATGTGAAATCTAACAAACCAAAATTAAATCAGAGCTAAATAAGTGACCCCTGGCAAATTTTTTAATTCTTTATTTTTTTTTTTTTTTTTAATTGAAAATCTTCCTTATAATCTGGTCCACCTTAAACCTTGTTGTGCTTATTGATGTCCATTGATTAGTACAGTAGTACAGGACAAAAATGTGTTCAAATGTTGAAGTTTGACTCGTGAAAAGTACTGTCCTTCAACTGTTGGTCAATGAGTTAAAGTTTGAGTTGGTTTACTTTTACGACTCTCTCACTTCTTACTTTAAAGTTACTTTTTAACATTTGGAAACTTTAGTAACACTTTAGATGAGGTGCTGGAAAACACTCAATATAATGTTGACAAGAGTAGTTAATACACTTGTTAAGCTTACAAGCAGTTTATCAATGTAACTTTTGTTGACAATGAACTAACTTTAGATGGTAATAAACTTTATCTGGCTTATTGTGCTAATAATTGTTTTACTAACACCCTATAAACACTGTAATGAAGCTTGTTAAGGAATCTTATTACAAAGTGTTACTTTATAATAAAATGAAACTTTTTATTTTTCTTTTTATTATTATTTATCTATTTTTATTTATTTTCTTTTTTTCATTATTTTTCTTTAAGAGCCACGATAGAGGCGTAGGATGCAGATCCCTGGACCAGAGCGAGAGCCTTTGAACTTCTGCTTATGGAGCCACAGTGAGGACAGAAGTCTGGCTTTCCCTGTGCCGGTCCCCAGTCTGGATGAAATACACGATTGTGTCTGGAAGCTGAAGTTCAGCTCACTGACATAAGTTCTGAAAAAATTAATTTGCTTTAACGCCGGCGGTTTAGGTCCAATGTTAACGTTCTTTGGGCTGATGTCGTTAACGGAACTTAAGCAGATTCTGAAGCGGAGGATCACAGCCTCGTGCAGCACCACACAACACCACACAGCACCACACAGCACCACACAACACCACACAACACCACACAGCACCACACAGCACCACACAACACCACACAACACCACACAGCACCACACAGCACCACACAGCACCACACAACACCACACAGCACCACACAGCACCACACTGACCACACTGACCACACAGCACCACACAATACCACACAATACCACACTGACCACACAGCACCACACAGCAGTGAATTGTGGATGTAATCGACGTGAATCAGCTGATTCTGCAGCAGAAGAAAATGTATAATTCTACGAACTTAAAATGTTGAAGAACTTTGAGGATAGAAAACTGTGGAGAACATTTTCAGGTTTTGTAGACAGATGATCCAAAGCAACTATGATGTTTTCTGTTTTTTATGTTGTTTATGTTACTTCTGAGGTTAACAACAAAAAGAAAGTTAAAATTGACAAACACGATTTCTTTCTATCCAAATCTTTGTGATTTTATCAGTTTAGTTGATTCTGATCTCTGCTCTAAATAATTCAGTTCATTTCAGTTTCATTTATAAAGTCCAATATCACGATGTGATGGTCTCAGTGGGCTTACTGGTAACTGTACATAAAGTTAGTCATAAAATATGAACAGTAGCTGGTTGCTAAACTACACTAACTAAGTTAACCTGGTATTCCTGTCCTTAGACTCTCCTTCTTGGTGAGAAAAACTCCTAGAAAAACCTACATTTGGGGGAAAATAGGAAACCTCAGAGATGTCCACATGAAGGAGAGATCCTCTCTCAGGACTGACAGGCGATGTATCAGGATAAGAATTAGCGTATCTAACTTTACTACTACATTTTTAAATAGTGTAGCAGGTGGGCTTCATCCAGGTGGGCTGGGGGACAACTAAAGATGAAGACGAGCCAGAGGCGAGGTCCACTGCCAGGAACAGACGAGAAACCTGAAACCTGAAGTCAGAGGGGAGTGGGACAGAAGAGCAACACATGAATCACACACTTTATCTCAAACTCATCCTAGCTTTTAATTGAAAAAGTTTTTAAAGTTGAACCCCTAAGCTAAATCCTGCACCAGACCTTAAATCTGTTGTTGGTTCTGCAGAATCGTTGTGCTAACCTTGATTTCTGAGCGTAGACGTCAGCCTGCAGCCGCATGCTAACGAGGGGAAGGGGGAGGGTGGAGGGTGCAGACCAGGAGAACGGCATGAGGTCAAGGAGACATAATGAAATGGAACATCAGAAGGTTGAGGGGTAAGAGACAGAGTGTTCGTCTGACAGTCAGAGCATTGTCCTTGATGATGTCTATGATATTGATTGCCTGCTCTCGAGAAGCTTCCTGATTTCTGATTGGGACACTTGTGAACATTGTGATTGCAACGAGAACATCTCATGTCTGGAGTGGCCTCTGCAATCAGGGACAATGACCCTTCACTGCATGCACACTCGTAAGCCCACACACATTAGCTCAGGTTTTCCTCTGGCACGAACGCGGCTTGCTCTGATGGTCCTTTCAGAAACACATTTGCACAAATCTACGGCTTGATCTCGCTCAGGACTGTAATTTACTCTGCAGATTGCCTTCTTACAGCATGATATTTCCTAAAACCCACCTGACATGATGTTGAACACAAACCTGTGTGGCCCTCTTGCAGATGTATATTTGTTTCATACAATTCCAGTAATTGAGATGTGCAACTACATGTTTGCCTTCTTTTCCAACTGGAAGTTTGTGGTATTTAAGCTCGCCCAGCAGCAAATTGCACTTTACGTGACCCAACAGCTAACCATTAGCTCGCCTCCAGCCACTGCAGAGAAGGGGTTTTCGAGTAATGTGCTTCCGCTGTTGCATCTCAAGGGAACATCATGTGTGGCGGTCTTGTGATTTCCCATAAATGCACTTTCAATTTTTGATATAAATGAAAGTACATGGAAGTAACTTTACATAACCCAGCACTGATTATTTTTCTTGGTATGACTCAAGCTCAGTGTGTGCCATTAAACTTTGACCAATAGAGATCTAATCGAGCGAGTGCTTGTTTTTTTTATCCAGTCGGTCCGTGTTTTGATGGTTGAAATGTAGAAAAGCCCAAACATGAAGACATCAAAGATTGTTCGGAGGTTGAATGCTCCAAAGAGGGCGATCTCAAACAACTGGAAGTTTTCAAAAGTTTGGATCATGAGATAAATGAATATCTGCAGTCAGGAGCAGAGTTCAGTCAGAAAGCAAAACTGTCAGTTTCACTAATTCATCTTATTTTAGGTCTTCTGTCAAAACTGCTAAACAAACAAGATATTGCATAAGCTGTCATGGCTGCATTTTAGGGACACTGACCAATCACGTGATCAGATCAAAGTGGTAATGAAGTAAATCAGAATCCAATCTTTAAAAATCAAGTAAAAGCTGTTTGGCTCTGCCTATTGGTCACGCTGCTGTAACAGGAACGCATGTTATTAATGGATTGTTATCTTGCACTTATTTCTATCTTATAAAAATGTGACAAATTACATATACATATATATATATATATATATATAACCTATAAGAAAGTCATAGGTTATACATCTGTGCATGCACAACAAAAACAATTGAAAAGGTCTATTTTTCTGCTGATCTCAAGCACCTGCACTCCTGTCAATAAAGGCGCAGTTCAATTAGAATCTTTCTTGTGAGATTTTTCTGATGCTGGAGGAGGACACTTGTTAAAGTCCCAATGACAACTTTTTTCATCAAAAAAAATGTAAACAGTTGGATTTGTATTTTAATTGTGAAGTTTTTAACCAACATTCCACATTTCTTAAAAAGCTACCGTACTTTTCATGTTGATCTAAAGTCTCTGTTTCTAAAATTTCCTCTGAGGGGGCGTGGCTTTTGGAGCAAAGCTGAGATAGTTTGTTAATTCAAACGGAGCCGTCTGCAGCAGTTTGATTGACAGAGATTTAAAAGGAGAAATTGATTTCTTATAACATTTTTTCTCTTTCATAAGAAAAATGCCACACAGACATGTTAAAAACTAAAAAACAGGATTTTCATGATAGGGGGAGTTAAAGATTATCTCTGTTTTCCTCGTCTGAGCTGGTATCTGTCTCTAAACCGTATGACTCATCATTTTTGTCATTTTTTGTGAGGGGCTATAAGCTCGTGGGAGAGCGTGCAAAGTGAGAGCTCTTAGCAACGGCGAGGATATTTCTCCACGTCAACAGTCCCATCCACAGTTTTCTAATGACATCCTGCCGCTCTGCAGAAACTATGTCCTAAAAAACCTTGTTTTTTTTTTTTTGTTTAACAACTTTAAAAATGGATCCGAAGAGGATCGGAGTGGATCTCCAAGAACACTTGTTTTTAGGGCAAATATCAACAATCTCAACTCAAGACTTTTTTTATATATATGTAATCTGAATGCAAACATGACTGAAGTCATTAACATATGAGGATCAATAAATTTCTCACCCATGAATACTGGCAGTTGTTTTACAAATGCTGATTGGACCCCCTCTCCAGGATTGTCCCGCTGTGACGAGGTGAGGAGCCATAGTGAGATTAGAGGTAGAGTTGCTGCTCCTTCACGTCAAGAGGAGCGGCCTGAAGTAGTTTGTACTTCTGATGCCTCTTGGATCCTTTTTGAAGTGTTTCAGTCAATCCAACCTGGACAGGTTTGGAAGTCTTCTAAAACGCTGCAGCTGCAAACAAACGAAGCTATCGGCAGGTCTCACAACACATTCCAAATGTTGTTGAATAGATGCTTTTTCATGGCATTCAGGGGTCTTGAGGGGCTTTTTTCCAAAACAAGCAGAAACTGCAGAGCTTTGGGTTTTTTTCACTCTTTTGCACGCAAAGCCAGCCTTTTTCCTGCTTAATATTCTCATGGATCCAATGGACGAAGTAAATTTAGCAGTTGTGGGCACAAATTCCCCCATTTTCATGACATTTTCTGCGAGGACGATCCAAAGCAATGAGCTCTTGATGGACAGATGAGCAGAGATGCTGGCAGACGACCACTGAGCAAACACAGAAAAGGTTGAGAGCCAGGCAACGGGAGAGGACAAAGAGCTGGTGTTGTCCAGCCATCTGGCGTGCATGTGTGTCCGTGTGTGTGCGAGCCTCCATTGTATCCAGACATGGCGGAGAGAATGACTTAGATTACCAAGACTGATATCAAAGTCACACTCTAGGACACGCTCCAACTGCCAGTCTGAGCGCACACACACACACACACACACTCTCTGAAGCCTTTTGGTTTTCCCCAGGAAGCACACCAAGCTTTCAGCTAACAGACAGGCGGCCGTTGTGTGTGTGTGTGTAGATGTTTCTCCTCTAATTGAAGTGTACAGGGACTTGGCAGGCAGCCTGATGCTGGAGTCATACGGAGGAACAATAGAATAAGAGAATATCATGGAGAGTGAGGGAATAGAAGTGGCGGGGACCGGCGATGGGAGGGAGAAGAAAACAGCAGAGAATAAAGCTGCTGGAGGAGCATGAGGGAGAAGAAGAAAACACAATGAGAATTATTAACAAAGGACCTAATGTAGTTTGGCTCTTCCAACACGATGATTTGAAATTATTTTGTTCAGTAACTCTCTTTTAAAATGTATGTAAATGTCTATTAATCCCCTTTTCTTCCTGTGTGTCAATGAAGGTTCTCCTTCTTTTTTCTTCTCTTCTACCAATAACAAGTATAAAACTTGAATTCTATGTTTACATCATTTTTATAGCTGTAGTTTTCCAAATTTAAGTTAAAATTTAGACTAAAAAAAATTAAAGAAATTGCATTTAGTCCTGATTTCTATTTTTTAAGATGTAATCTCTGTCTCATAGCATCCACTTGTTGCAAATATCATGTTTTTATGTGTTACACTTTTATGTGGCATCAAAGAGTTTCTCATTACAAAAGCGGCTGTAATTACAACTTCACATCTTTGCAGCGATAAACCTAACTTTGATCAGTTCAGTCCCTCTCAATGCCGTGTGAATGCGAGAAATCACACGGGTCGCCCGCCAAATCAGGAACTTGTTAATTAGTTTATTTTTAAACGTCTTTACCTTTGAACAGGTTCTTTATCTTTTTTCTTTCTCTTGAAACTGGCTGTAAAGTCATATGGAGACGGGTAAAAGCAGCTGTTGCTACGGCGACAACTCTGCAGCCAAAAGGGTGAAGTTAATCCATCAGATTACAGCAGATTACAATGCACCAGGGACAGCTGAATGGGAGATTAGAGCAGTGAGATGATGAAGAGAATAATGGGATGGAGAGACTGAAAAGATGAACAGACGTTTCAGGATCAAGAAAAGAAAAATTGGGATTGGTATTCAAATTATTCTCAGAATTCCGATGAAAGTGGTCCAGGATCACACTTGGACTGTGCAGCCACAGGTTCTGCTGCTGACCTCTCTGAGCTCATGCAGGTTCACGCCATAACCCGCCATTTATAAAGGAAGTGCTGTAACCCCCCCACTTATTGGCGGGGGTCAAGGAATGGATTCTTCCGTAAATATGAAGAACCCCCCCTGTCCTCGTCTCACCTCCCCACCCCCGCCGCCAAAGAATGTCAGTTACTTATCCAAACTCATCAAAAACACTTCTGATCCTGCTTTGTAGAAAAAATGAACATCTGCTCCGGATGGAGACTATCCGAATGTTTTCAAGCCGCTTCTGAGTCAGCTGATGCCATTTCTCCATGCAGACACTCACTTTCAGCTGGTAGTGATTCAGGAACTGCTGCTGGCTTGTTCTTCATATCCGCTTCCCTCCTGGGAGATTCCTGCAGAACCTTTGCACACACATGTGTCATACTTCACGTATTGTGTAACAAGAAGAGATGGGTGGGTGTCACAACGGCGGAATGTTTACAACAGTGAAAACCGCAAGAAATCGGTTTTGTTTTGAAAAACTACCAGATACACTTCATGAAAAATAGCTTTTAGCTAATTCTGGCACATTGTAGCGATGCTATTAATGTGTACTGTCCCTGTGAAAGATTAGATGGTTAATAGCCAACGAAGCTGGAACAGAGCAGGGCAGAGGCCAGACTGCTGAGGGTCAGTGGAGGGTCCTCATGGACTTTTTAAGTTACATAAAGACTCCGGCGGTCGGGGTTACGGTTTCAATTGTCTTTAGGAGAGGCAATCATGGTATACGGCGTATACTTGTATAACTGTTCCAAATTCACCTTATTTAACAAGAGTACATGAAAATAAAGTTTTTTTTTTAATAAATGAAGCTAGCTTTTAATGTAATATTCTAGCAGGAAGCCTTTCTTTCTGTGAATTAAGCATAAAGTTTTAAGGTTTTGAATTCTCTCAGAGTCTGTAGTTTCTTTCATTTTTACAGTTGTGACACTAGTTGTGACTTTGGGTACAGTTAAAGTTTTTTAATGTGGAATTGATCTTGATTAAACATGTACATCTTTATACTTGAACTATTTGAACTAGATCTATGTACCAGTGATCTTTCTCGTCTTTCGGTTCGACTCCTGGTAAAGAATCGCCTCTTTCAACTCAAGTTTGTCTTTTCTCTGCTCCTCTTCCTTTATAAATTTGTAATTTTTGGTTTGTTCTTTCTTAATGTAAATAAATACCACAGAGATCTAATAAATAAATACCCAAACCTTGTTACACCACCAAATGTTATTACATCATCATCATACTGGATCAAGGAAAAAACAGTAGAACTCTTTATTTAAAACTACATTTATTGAATTAGATTTATTTATTGGAGTTAAATGTGTTGAACTAAACTGTACAAACTTGAAACGTTTAGTCATCAGGAAAGCCAAATTCCTGTTCAGAAGTCAATTTGACACATTGAACTCTGACCTCTGGTGACCTCTCAATGGTGTGTCTGTTACGCTAAAGAGAAATGAAGTCTTGTGATTAGCTGTTCATACAGTTTGATCCTCTCATCGTGAGGAAGGAACTCTGTGGTCAAATTTAAAAAAAACAACACATCCTGTCATCAATTCAGGGACTTGAAAGATCATAAGATCTCCCGTCGTGATTGACCATAACAGACAGCTGAATGTGGTTATTTAAGGCCAATCTTTGATGGCTTTCGTTCTGTTTGCCTTCACTGTTCTTAAACTATACATCAGTTCAGTGCTGGTTAAACTGCAGTGAATCAAAGCAAATCTCCTAAAGGGAAAACCAACAAACTCTTTTGACATCAGTGGATCTACAGGGAATTTAGCAGGAAAACAACATCAAAACCTTTCATCATATTTTGCTCTGAAGACTCTCAGAAGCACCTAAACAGATTTATCCAGGTAACGTCTTCATTTTTCTGAAATGTTTTCTGTTTTTTTCCGATTAGCGCATTCCAACAAGCGTAAAGCTTTAAAATTCAATTTCAACTTTTACTGTTTTTAAGTTCTAAAAGGCTCGTCTCAGCGTAGGGCTTTAGTCACAACTGCTCTTACTGTTAGGTAAGGACGATAAATGAGCAAACCTGTGTGGGGTCCACACAGAATGTAGACTGCTTTGTGATTTCAAACTGGGCAAGGAGCCCATTAGTTGATAAGTGTGCGCTCCTTTCATACAGCCTTACTGTTAGAATGAGAACATTAGACTGTGTGTGGACATCAGATCATATGGGCGTCCTACAGACACCTATGTATCAGACTCGCACCCCGTTGTTACGGCCCCACAGGGTCCAGGGGGAAAACCAAAAATGGAACCCTATCAAAAAGTGGACACCAGTGAGAAAATGGAATACCGTTTATTAAATAGGGGAAACAAAGAAACTGTCCTGAAAAGCAAAAAAGGGAAAAATAATAAGTGTGCTGGTTTAAACAAAAAGACAAAACAAAACAAAGGGAATTGGAACTTTGGCCAAACAGAAAATAAGTCGGGGAGACTGCTGACCCAGCAGCAAACCTACTTGCAGAAAACAAACAAACAAAGACTACCAAGGTTCAACCCAGACTAAAATAACAACATACATTTACCACACGCACAAGTAGGTCTGGGTGATAAAACGATAACGATACATATTGCGATAGAACCTTTCCTCGATAGAGAGGTGAGTTTATCGCTGTAGGCTTTTATTTTGAAGGTTCCAACTCCCCCGCAGTCACTTCCACTAATCATTTCTGTGTATTGTTTCATTTTTGCTGACAAAGTATGGAAACATCTGGTGATTTTTTTTTTATTTTATTTTATTTTAATTTTTCAAAGTACACAATGTTTTACAAGATTCATGTGTCAAAACAAAATTTTAGTCAGCATATGTGAACTTTGACAATTACCACAAAAAGGAAGAGAATACAAACAAAAGTATAAAGAAAAGAGAAATAAAGTAAATAGACCAACAAAATAAAATAAGAATAAATAGATAAAACGGGCATGCAAAATGGTGAATTTATAAACAATTGACATCACTTACATTGTAAGAATTCTAAGAACGGTTGCCAAATCTTACTAAAGAGTTCTGGTTTGTTTCTTCTATTGAATCTTATGTGCTCTACTTTAGCCACAGACACCATTTTATTCAACCACCTCTCAAAACGGGGCAGAAGGAGACTTCCATTGTAACAAAATTAGCTTCTTTGCAGCCAGCATACCCATTGAACATCTGGTGATTAACAGGATCCAGTCAGAACTGGAAGATATTCATCACTTTACAGAGCTTTAAAATAATTTATTGTGTTTTAATGTGTTTTCCTATCAATTTATTGATCGTCATGAAGACTTTTATGTAAAAAGTTGAGATATTTGTAGTGGAGCTCAACAATGAGTGACAGAGAGAGGAGGCTTAGAGAAAAGAGCTTTCCACATCCTCCTGTATCTGTCCAAACGGCTTCCATGGCAGCCAAGAATTTAGCTATCTCTTTCTCTCTCCTCTCCAATGTGCGCTTTCCTTTCCCTGCCAGGAAGCTGACAGAATGTGCAGGGATGAATCAGGACGGACAGATGCATGGAGATGGAGGGATAACGGCTTTTTGGAACACAATAGGAGGGGGAACTTTGGGAATTTGTACTTGTTTCAGGTACATTTTCCAACTTTAAGAATTTCAGCATCGGTGCTGTTGTAATATGACCCGCTGACTTCTGTTGATTTATTTTTCATTTATAATCCCAAACCTCGCGTGAAAAGATGTGCTCAGATTTATCCGAAAGCGCATTATTGTAATTAGACTCACTGCTTCTGGATGATAAGAGCTTTAAGCTCAATGCAATCCATCTGACCAAATCTATACTAGTTAAAATTGTTAAAACCTTCTGAAACATACTCAAATTTGATTAAACTATATATATCTTCATTTTGCATTAGTTAGTGATTATAATTTTTAAACTTATAAAATCAGATATTTTGACATCTCCAATTAAAGCTGTTTAACCCATGCTTTCTTATGGGGTCCAGATGACCCCACCCTTACATTAAGGCTTTAGCCCTTCCATAACAACGGTGGACAAGACTTCATGTCTGTCATTGGACACCAGAAAAGATCGACAAACATTGAAAAAGAAAGTTCAGCTCACTGTGTTGTGGGGTCCACTTTTATGTAAACAAGCCTAGGAGAGCTGAAGGGTTACGCCATCTGTGCTTCTGAAAGTTTTTAAATGTTCCCAAAAAAGCAGTCGGCTTCACTCTGGGAGCTTGCAGAGAACTCTGGGGTTCAAAGGTGAGCGAACAGGAAGTTTAACGATGGAAAATAGACGGGAGGACATTGATTGATTGTTTCCTGTCAGTGTCAAACTCTGCTCCACTCTCTCATCATGCCTGGTTTCTCGTCCACTCCCCAGATTCAGAAGTTTTTTGAAAGTTTCCATTCAGTGCATCAAATGCATAGTAGGACTCAACAGAGTGGATAAATCCTTAAGTCAGGGGGTGTCGAACTCGACCGCAGAAGGGGCCAAAATCCAACCACATCTTAGGTCGAAGGCCGAACAGAATAAACACTCTAAACTACATAAAAAAAAATGTAAAACCATAACTTTTCAGGATATTTATGAAGTAAATATATAACATTACCTGCAATAATGCTAACGTGAATGCTGTGAGCTAAATTTAGCCGCTGAAGATACTGAAATTGATAGCTAAAAACGTTGAAGCTGATAGCAAGCTAAAATATTAGCTTAATGCCAAATTTAGCCTAAAAAACAAACAAAAAAAAACTAAGGTTAGCCAAAACCGCTAGCATGTAGCTGAAAAAATAGCTAAACTTCAAAATATCCTAAAAAAAATTAAAAAGAAAAGCCTAAAGTAGCCGAAACAGCTAGCCTGTAGCTGTAATTAGATAAACTCCCAAATATCCTAAAGAAAATAATAGTTAATGCCAGAATAGTCCAAAAAGTTAGCAGAATGCCAGGTTTTTAAAACTTTAAAACTGTAACTTTTCAGCATATTTATGAAGTAAATATATAACATTACCTGCGATAATGCTAACGTGAATGCTGTGAGCTAAATTTAGCCGCTGAAGATACTGAAATTGATAGCTAAAAACGTTGAAGCTGATAGCTGATAGCAAGCTAAAATATTAGCTTAATGCCAAATTTAGCCTAAAAAACAAACAAAAAAAAAACTAAGGTTAGCCAAAACTGCTGGCATGTAGCTGAAAAAATAGCTAAACTTCAAAATATCCTAAAAAAAATTAAAAAGAAAAGTAGCCAAAACAGCTAGCTTGTAGCCGTAATTTTAGATAAATTCCCAAATATCCTAGAGAAAATCACAGTTAATGCCAGAATAGTCCAAAAAGTTAGCAGAATGCCAGCTTTTAAAACTTTAAAACTAACTTTTTAGCATAAGGAATAATAAAATTGCAGGAATATTATTCCAGAATAAATCAACTTAAACCTTAAATAACTTTCAATATTTTACTCTCCATAAAAATATATTTTGTCAAAATTATACAAGTTAGAAATAGACACCAGATTACATCGGACAACAAAATTAATTGATCTGGAGGGCCGGATAGAATTACCCAGAGGGCCGGATCCGGCCCCCGGGCCTTGACTTTGACACGTGTGCCGTAAACATTTACCACACAGGGGTAAATATTCCCCAATATCCATGGTAATGCGACATTGTCATAAAAATCAGAAACGATGGTAATAAAAGGTTGACATGTGGCTGGAGCTTTGTGCCGGGTCAGCCTGCCTCCCTGCTCCTGCTCTCCTCTGGGATACGGCAGCTCTCCAGCACATTCCTTTGTCTAATTGGGAGCCGTCTTGTGGATTTGCTCACTTGCAGCATCGCAAGTCTGATCGCACAAGCCGCGGTGTAATCTCCCACAGCAGCGCAGAGACGAGAACAAAAAGATCAAATTATCAGCCACAGTTAATTACCCGCAGCTCGACGGGCACAATAAGGAGGCTAAATCCAGATTTGTCTAGGAGGTTCACGCACAAACAGAGCTGGAGAGTTTAGTCAGAGTCTTTGTTCCAGCGAGGTTTGATTGTTCTTTTGTTTTTAAAGGCACTGCTGCAGAGTGATGTGATGACAGTTTATCGGATTAGGAATCGGCAGATAATAAATACCCTTGTTTGATTTCTTCACCCTTACTTTTTAAACATGATTACAGCTTTCTGTTAGCGCCAACGCCACATTATAGCTCGCTGCACGGGAGCGCCGGCATTTGCATAATGTTTACGGAGACGGTGAGAAGCGATGGGTGGATGCTGAGGAATGCATTAAGCTGTCACTTCCTCTCCATCTTCTGCTCTCGTCTTTGTGCTGACTGCTCTTCCCTTTTGACCTTGCGAGCTCATTTTGTAAAAAGGCAAAAAGATGAAGATTTGTGCTGCGGGGGCCGTGCACGCCCCACACTTCACGAACGTGAACCCCCGTTTCTAGAAGGAAAGCAGAGCTTCTAACTCTTGGAGAATAGTGCTAAGTTACATCAACATGTTTGTATTATGTCAAATTAAAGTTTCCCTCTGATGAAAATCCTGTTTTTAGAAGCTTTATTATGTCTGTGTGTCATTTTCCTTCTGAAAGAGACCAAATGTAGTAAGAAATCATTTCATTTTTGCATTTTTTCTTTTAAATCTGTCAATCAAACAGTCTTGGACAGACTCTGTTCTTCATGAATGATCTTCTTTCTTCTGCACATGCACTAAACCCTCATCTGGTCCGGCTTGCATGTCTAGTTCAGGTTCTGGAGAAGAGAAGATGCTATCTTCACATTGACTGCAGTCAAATGAGCCGCCGTTCACATTTCTGTGGTCCAATCAGCGTCACTGGATTTTTGGTGTGAGTTTCATCCAATACTTACGGTAGCAGTCCTGAGAACGCTGGAAAATCTCCAACAGACTCCACGGAGCTTCTTGATGTGACCACGGAAATGTGAACGGCGGCTCATTTGACCGCAGTTGGAAAGGATTGTAAATGAATGAAAGAGCATTTGGATGTTAGCTTTCATTATTTTCTGCTCTGAGAAACCAATGGATTGAATGGATTGATCACAGCAACGTCAACAAAACATCAAAGAGTCTTTGGTGAACTGGAAGGAGAAAGAATCAGGATTTTGGAGGAAGTTCTGTCCATGAAGATCTGAGCTGACATCCGGATCAGAACCATACGGCTGGACATTACCCGGATTGATGGATGTTTTTATGAAGATTTACGCTAGAGAGACATAGAGCTATCATAATCAGACAAGGGGGATCAGGGGCGGAGCTCCAAAGGCCACACCCCCTCAGATGAGATTTTGGAAACAGAGGCTTCATTCAGATCAACATGGGTTGTGGGATTTTGGTTAAAAACGTCATAATCATCATTAAAATCTACTGGGAAAATTTTATTGAAATAAAAAAAATTGTCATAGGGGGACTTGATAGTTAAAGGGGCGTATCTCAGTTATTTTGACAAAACCCCAAAATCAAAGCGACTTGCTTAGATTTAATTTGTAAATCCCTATCAGATAAGGTTTTTCATAGATGAAAGTTTGTAACTACTGAAGGTTCACACACTTGGAGTGTGTTTGAGGGGTGTAAGCAGCAGCGAATAGGACGAATTCTAGTCATTTGGTTGAGTCACCAGAGACGCATATACAGTATACCGTCTTCTTTATGAGGCGTCCTGGAAGCAGCTTCACAAAAGACTTTCAGCCTGTTTATCCTCACTGCGGCAAATGAACCGCGTCCATCCTCATAAGTTGGAACGGGCAAACGGAAAACCATTTGCAAAAAGAGAAAGAATCGAGAACGTTTGCCCGGGATCCAAAACATGTTAAATTTGGGTGGAGTTTTAATTTCTTCCCTCCAGCCAAATGGACCGAGCTGGGAGCAGCTGGACGTCTGACGCCTTTCCAGCAGGACTTGCAGATGTAGCAGAATCACAACCGTTTTATTAACAACAACCAGTATTTCTTCTCAGTATACTTCTCTGTCACCAGAAATTGAAAAAGTGAAAAAGACGAATGTTTCAAAATATAGTGTTAACCAGTCACCCCTCATTTGAATAAGACCCTGGTCCTGGTTCAGTTCTTAGCTGGGACCCTCTTTGCTTGTTCTTCCTGTTCATTTTTTTTTGTGGGTTTTGGTGACCCATCCAGGGAGTACCCTACTTTTACTCAACAGTACCTGGGATAGGCTCCAGCAACCCTGTGGTCAGTAGATTTTGACCATGGATGGAAGGATGTACGGATATTTTGAATTTATTTCATGTTTTAAAAAGCACGTTTGCTCTCTCTAAGTGTGAAGCTTTTAATCATTTTCAAACAGCTTCTTTACATCAATCATTTGAAATTTGGTGAATTTAATAAACACAGTTTTTTCTGATTTCTCGCTGGATCTGTTCTCCTCTGGAAGAATTTTTTTGTTTTTATTTACCATTATTTAACCATTGAAGTTTTATTGAGATTAAAAATCTTTTTTCAAGAAGGTGAAGAAGATGGAATCTTTCATACAAACTAAAAGACGATCAACAACCAGATTCAGAAGACATTTTAAAACATTCCCAACCCGTTCTTCTCATTTCCAAACATTTGTTTGTACTTTCAGACTTTATCAACACTTTAACTCTTACTGGAGATTGTTTGTAGTTGTTTAAAAAAAATGCAGGACAAAAAATTCACATTTTTCAAACTTATTACAGAAATAATTAAATGTATTGATTAGAAAATAGAGAACAAACAAAGACACACTTATGTCACATTTAATTATTTAAAAATAGTAACTGTTAGCTAAAGTCAAGTAGAATTATATTTATTGCTTGAAAGGAGTGGGAAGAAGAAAATGTATATAATCCCACCTCCTCATTTTAAAAATTTCCATAGTATGTAATCCAGTTCTGATCAAATTCAATGTTTTTTTTAAGTAGCAAAGTGAAGTATTTGTTGATTATTGATTAATCTCATAAAACATAATTTCATGATTTTAGTAAATGGTGATATAAATCACACATCATGTAACATATATGTAACATTGATTATCATCAGAATAGAATTTCATATCAATCCAGAAATCATCCCAACACATTGAAAATCCAAGTAACAATAGAGTTCTTATTGATTATTCTCTGAAATAAATCACAGAGAAACATGATATACAGAGTCCAGGAGTTTCCATACTTGATTTGGGGCATTCATGTAGATAGCGTCAGCATAAATTAAAATTTATTTTAAAAAATAGATTTACAAAAAGTGGCTTTAACCATTTTTTTTTGTAGTGAAGGAGTTAAAAATCTGTTTTATGCTAAAATCAATCCAAAATGTAAACTCTAAATTGGAATAGTGTGTCTTTTAAGTTTAAATATGAATCTGCAGTTTCATTTCAGAGATTTCTTTTGTAGTTGTTAGATTTCTTTTTCTTCTGTCGTATTTTCCTCAAATGTAACTCAGTGGGTGTGAACTACAAGTAAACATGAGTGAGATCAATCTGAAGAGCAGCAGCTTTCAGAGCTGTCAGTTTCCTGCTTAACCCCTCCGACTCTCATTACAACCTCCCCTCTGTCTGTCTGTCTATGTGTGTGAATGAAGAACTGTGTGCTCTCTGGGTGTAACCAGCACTTTCTGCACTTCTGACCCAGAATTCACTTCATTCACTAAACATCACAAAGAGCCTGACGGCAACGTCGTCTGTTAACCGGAACGCCGTCGCCTTGTTTTCTCCCTACAGCGCTGATGCGTTCCCATCCCAGAGTACGTCGTGATCCCTCCCTTCTCAAGACTCAAAACTCTGAAGGCAGTGACCGTCTAACAGACATCGTGGTCGTCAGTCCTCTGAACAAAGCAAAACCTGGAAATCATAAGCAGAAATTCAGTTAGTGTAAGTCTTTCAAAATGAGTACTGCTATGAAAATGCCAGTATTAGAAAATTGAGATCTATACATCGATAAATGTTTTCCAAGAAAATATTTTGATGCTTTGAAAGACGAATCTGAGGCAAAAGCAATCCAGAGGTACAATCTCAGAATTTGGCACAAGAAACTAGAATCTAATTCTCCTAAAATGTTGGGGATGTCATCAGGTTTTGATGAACTAACTGGTTCAGTTTTGATAAAACTGCTGCTTTTTTTTTTTAGCATTTTGTTAAATATATGGATTTTATACATAGGGTTCCCACGGGGTCTGAAAAAGTCTGGAAAGCATTAAATTTAGGAATTTGTAAATAATATCCTAGAAGGCCTTAAAAAAAGTCTTGAATTTTGATATCTGAGCCTTAAATGTTGTGATGCTTGAAACCTTTCTTGTTGACGACATTAATTATTTCAAACAAATGTTATAAATCAACAATGACAGAACCAGTTGCTATGGAACAATAAACTGAGTGTCCAGCACCGCTTTAAAAGAAGAAGAAACCATGACTGTAAATACCACAAACAACTAGATGAGAAGCTAAAGTTTTAATCTATAATAGGAATACGTGAATAAAATGGGAAATCAGCTGGAAAGTTGGTCTTAATTTTGAAAAAGACTTAAATTCAACTTGAAGACACTTGTAGGAACCCTGCAGACAACGAACAGGTGTTCACTTTCCTCCATGAGTCAAATCATAGCTGGAACGAGTGTTTTTGGTCCCAACAGCAGTGAATTCAGCTGATTCTATTACTGCCTGTTCCATTTAGGAATCACACAAGGGGACAAATCCAAAACAAAACTTTTATCGCGGACCGAACAGGAGAAGCATTCGTCGAAAACTCTAAAACTACATTTTTAAAACTTTAACGTTTTAACAGAATTATGAACTAGACATTTAGGATTAACTGCAATGATGTAAGATGAATGTGGACACTGAAGACGCTGAAATTGACAGCTAAAAACGCTGAAGCAGATAGCTAGCTAAAATATTAGCTACATCCCAAATTAAAAACTAAAAGAAAACTTATGTTAGCCAAAACAGCTTACATGTAAATATTAGCCTAACCCCAAAACATCCCACAAAAACTTTTAAAAAAAGCCTAAATTAGCAAAAACAGCTAGCATGTAGCTAAAATTTTAGCTAAATCCCAAATTAGCCTAAAAAAAATCTTAGTCCATAAAGCTAGCAGAGTGCCAATTCTTAAAACTTTAAAACAAATAACCATAATTATGAACAATAAAAAGTTAATTAAAAAAAAATAAATAAATATTAAGTTAGAAATGAGCGCACGATAACATCGAGTCATTAATGACAATAAAATAAAATGATCTGGAGGGTTGGATATAATTACCAGGAGGGCCGGATCTGGCCCCTGGGCCTTAACTTTGGCACATGTAATTTAGGTGATGTTAAAGTGAGCCCAGAATATTTAAAATATATGTTTTAAAAAAAAAAAAAAAACAGTTGATTTGACACGAGTAACAAAAGTTCCTGTATTATCATTTTAATAAGGAGAGAACTCGGAAGTTTTATTTGAAAGATTTAATTGTGAAGATATTGTAAACATCTATCATCAAATAAGAGTCTCTGGGCCAGAGAAATCTTGCTCATGATGAAGACCTTAGACCAAGTGAAGAGACACCCCCCCCCCCCCAGCAGAACTGCACAAAGAAGAGAAGAGGTGGAGTAAGCTGGAGGAACACTTTTACCAGTTGAAGAGACCCAGAGATAGACGCTGATGGTTGTAAGGCAGGACTGCGCCGATTAAGAGCCAGGAGGAGAATGGGGTGGAGGCGGGTCGGCGAAATGTCCTGGAATGCGGAAAAAACAAACTTTACTGAATTTAAAGGCAGAAGTTTGATTCTGATTGGCTGTGAAGAAAGTGAGTGCTTCAGCTATTGACTCCCAAAGCTTAATATCTGATGAGGTGAAGAGTGACGATGAACACCCTGCGTGCCTGAGAGGAAGTATCTTCCTGATTGAAATTGCGCTAAAGCTTCACTCTGTAGATACTAAAGCAAAAAGGATAAAAAAATGTTGGAGTGGATCTAAACTCTGCTGGATCATCAGAGTAGGAGGAAAAAACAGAATGTTTTATAGCTTATTATAATTCTTTTACGTTGTTTTTTTCACTTTTTGTACCATGGAATTTGTGTTGATTCGGTGAGGAACCTGGGGATGAAGATGCTGGGTAATCTGTTGCTGGGTTTCAGTTTTCCTCATGTTCTTTTTTTTGAACAGTTGTTGTTTTTGCAGTAGATTAAATAAAGCCTATAGAAACGAGATTTTCAGAATATTTGACCATTTATGAACAAACAGTGAATAATGCGGAGCAAGCATGCAGCCTCAACAGCCTGGCACCTCCTCCTCATGCTGGTCACCAGCCTGCTCACACACTGATGTGGGACGGCATCCAGCTCCTAATGCCCAAGCTGATCCCAGCAGTGTCACAGGGCTTGAGGTCAGGACTGCTGGATATCAGACCGTTAAAATATGGGACTGATCTGGTTGAAGAATCTCCTTTCAACAGATTGTCCAGTTGTTCAGGTCTAAATCATATTGTTAATGTGACCAATCTTTGAGAATAAATCCACTCAAAACATTGACAAAATAGTGGAACTCATTTGTTTTTTTTGTATAGAAAACATGTTCAACCAGAAATCCGTTTCCTACAAAGGTGGTTCCAGTAAAAGCAAATACAAACCCTGTCCAGTTGTGTAACAGAGCAAGCAACAAATAAATCAATTAAATCCAAATGTGTATAAAATGAAGTCATTTAAATCCATCTCTGACTCGATGTTCACCAACCATCTGGATAAAAGACCTCCTCCCTGGTGATGTTCACGTTGATTTGACACGAGTCTGAAGATGAAACAAACCTGCACTCCTAATTACAGATGTGAGAAAGCCATTGGAAGCCACGGGGCAAACATTAAAGACCTGTCAGAGCTGTTTCCTCTCCTTCATCTACTAAATCTATATTTCCCTCCCAGCAAATATGACTTGACACGAAGCAAAACAAAGCTCAGCGTGTGACTGACGTCTTCCTGCCAACGCACGCTGTCAACTCGTCAGCTGTCCTGTAGGTCTGCCTCCTCCCTTCACTTGGGATGCATGCCTCCCCAAAACGTCTCTGTAGCGACGCACTCTTCATTTTCCAGTCTTTGCTCTGGTTGATTGAATCTGATGTGCTGGACGGACGCTGAGAGAACACAAGTATATGGAGGGGTGTTGGATCAGTAATACGTCTTAAAGTTAATAGTTTCATTATTATGTTCTATACACAAAAAAGTAGGAGTAAGTTTACATAAATTACTTAGTGAACGTATAAGTACTTTCTTTGTCTATTAATTTCTCTTGCTATGGTTCCTCAAAATAAGCCAATTTACAAAAACTAACTTCTTTATGGCTGAGTCGCATAAAATACATCATAAAGAATTAAAAACCATAAATAAGTTGCATCATTGGGAGAAAGTTGTGTTGCTTCGGAACAAATCTGTCAAGCTCTGCGCAATTCTTCGTTCACACAAATACGATTCATGTGTCAGATTTGCATCTGCTGAAAGCTAAATTGCTAAATGCTACATAGAAACTTGGACACACCCACAGTTCTCCTATAGTGCTTGTTAGATAAGGAATAATGCTCTTCAAAGTGTTATCCGCTCCACTTAGCATCAAATGGTTGCTGTTGCAAAGCGTGTTCATTTCTGATAATGCACACTTCAAAAGACATTATCCTGCTGATACCATGGTCTCTTACAAAATGCAGAAATGTTTGATGGATGTTTAGTAATTCTTGTTATTTCTTCAGCTTTTTCACAAAAAGCGGACTATTTGATATGTGATGTGTTGTCATGGTAACATAAGACTTCGATTGCAGCGGCAAAGTAAAGTGATGTATATGTTGATCGTCACGATAGGTTAAATAAAACATAAGTTCAGATACAGAACGTTTGGGCTGTGTGACCGGAACTTCTTTTTTAGGTGTGAATCATCACTTTTGAGTCTACACCCAGCAGCCAATCCGAATCGAGTATTCACCTGGACCATGGCATTAAATGGGGGTCCCCAAACTTTTTCTCGTGAGGGCCACATAACTTTTTTTCTTCCCCGGATATGGGGCCGGGTTCAGTTTGTAGGCTAGCATAAAGTGTTTTCTGTTAGCAGTTGTGTCTGCGGTTGATGCTAACAGCGTGAAAATATTTTTAGCAAAACACAATTTTGCTACCAGTGTTGGCAAACAATCTAAAAGCCAGATTGGGGGAAAAAAAAAATCATGCATCTCTCATATTGTTCAGGGGCCGAGCCAAATGTGGAAGTGGGCCGAATTCGGCCCGTGGGCCGTAGTTTGGGGAGCCCTCCCATAAAGGGAAACAACCGCTAAAGGGCAACTGGTTGTAAAATAACGATATATTTATGAGCAAATATTATTCTCCAAAAAAATCCCATATAAGTTGATCTTTAGTAGAAGTTGCATTCCTGGTCAAATGATGCAAGACATGTGACTTATTTCAGAAAATACAGAAGGTTTTTACACCAAAAACTATCTGGAAAATCTGACGAAAACCCAAAAACCAGAAATTAATTTAAAGTAATATTTCCTTTTTAAAGCTTTCTTATAAAGAAGTTTAGATAAATAAACACAAAGAAAAGACAAGGCCACAACACCGTGTACACAAGAATCCATTAACCCCCTTCTGAACACGATTACCCCAAAGCCATGTGGTCCAAAAGTTAACACCACCAACCCCCCCATCACCAAAACACAGACACACTTGCAGGAATGCAGGCCAGTCCTCGCCGCCTGTTAGTCAGAGTGAAGCTTGGAGGCCCGACAGAAACGGACAGCAGCAGAATATCACTGCAGGCTTCCTGTGTCAACACTAGCAGATGCAACATTAATTCAATAAGCCACAGAAAGTCACCGAGCGGAATGGCTGCGAGAGGGCAAACGGAGCTGCAGTGGCAGCGTTCGGAAGGCTAAATGCCACAGATGGGGTCGGGATTGGTGGGGCAGTTTTTGGTGATCATGTAATTGGTGAAAGAATACGGTAGTGATCCCAGCCGTCTCTCTGAATGAGTGTGTGTGTCCAGGTTTTGCTTTTTCATCCCCTCCTGTCACCATGATGGTGTTTATGATGAGACATAACTTTCTTGGTCTAACTTTGAAGCGGGGCGTCATTCCGGGCATGTTTTCCAGTTCCAGCCTCATCCTTTCCACCCAAAGGTTTCCAACCAATTTTTTGGCACTTCGGCTGCTTTAACGTTGACGGCTCTTAAACTGCAGATGGAGGAGCTGCGGTGGGCGATGACGAACTGTTCGCCTCCCGTATAGGTGACCTTCTTGAGTTCAAAATAGGAGTCCTGCGGTTCTGGGTGTGTCTGGGAATAGGAAAGAAAGTGGGATGTGGTGCCAGGTTTGAGGACTCGGCGCACAGATGGCGGACAAGATCAGCTAATCAATCAAGTTGGTTCAGGAAAAACACATATTTTCAACATCTTCTGCATTTTTTAACTGTTTTTAGAGACTTGAATTCAAATCGCCACATCACTACAGACTAAAAATGAAGTCAAAATTCAGTGGACTTTGAAAAATAATAAACTATATTTGTATTTAGTTTAGTTCCTGAGGATTTCTCTGTGATGCTCCATATTTATGGAAGCAGCTTCCTATTCTTGCGTAAAGTTGTCCTAGAAACAAAAGAGAACCTAGAAAGCCAGTTGTTCTAGAACAATATCTGGAATAATCTTCCTCTTTAGCTCTGCTACAGTAGATCCTCCAAGAATCGTCGCAATGACGCGCACCTTTTATCACTGGAGGTAAATAGTCTTATCCAGATCAGCTTAAAGCAAATAATAACCAAGATTTAAAATTTAAAATTTAGAAAAAACAAGTTTTTTTACATTTGCAAATAAATAAAATAACAATTTGAAAACTTCTTTGAACTCGTAAAAACATATTAAAAATTTGAAAAAATAAAATTTAACAAATTTCAAATTTAAATTTTTTTTCAACTTTTCAGTATTTCTTTCAGTTTTTTTATATTTTTTCTAAGTTTCAATTTTATTTTTTTTATTTTGAATAGATCTCTCAAGTTTTTAAAATGTATTTTTGAGTGTGAAACGGCTTTCAAATTTCAAGAGCCGATCTTGATTTGACATCATACAGTTGGTGCTGGATAACCAGAATAACAAAAACGTGCAGAATATCAATCTGTAGAATTGTGATCCAGCAAATAATTTGAGTTTAGATACATATTTAGTTAAAGGTCCAACTTTGATTGTGTTTTCATCTATGTTCAAGAGTGTATGCCATTTTTACCCAACATAATCGTAAAAAGCTGCTACTATAATATATTCTAGGACATAGTTTATGCAGAGCAGCAATAGTTTATTAAAAATTCACCTCTAAAATTTGGACTGTTGAGAGACCCTCCCTCCCCCTTCCTCTCCCTGTTGCCGAGAGCTCTCTGTTTACACTCTCTCTAGCTTACAGCCCCTAACACCCCCAACCTAACATTTACGATGCAACAAAAATGGCGAGCAATATCGGAGCCATCAAGTTGTACAGTTTTGATCCAGAAGATGTTCATAGATCTAGTGATCTGCAAGTGGGTGCATCAGAATGGGGCGGAGCAGGGAGCTTGTGGCCCCACCCAGTATATTTTTGTCAAAAAATAATCTTGTTTTCCAACTAAATTTTCTTGTCTGTTCCTGATTCACAATTTGAATAAATAAAAACTCAGAAATGCATTTTTAAGCTGAAATTTCTTTATTTACGTCCTCCATCATCAGAAAACTGGGACAAGAAAATGTTAAAAACAACAACTTTTGTTATTTTAAAGCAGGGGTGTCAAAGTCAATCACACCAGGGGCCAAAATCCTAAACACACCGAAAGTCACGAGCCGAACAGGACAAACATTTATTGAACACTCTAAAACTACGTTTTTAAAATTGTAACTTTAACATAAATATGAACTAGATATACAGTTATATAGTTAGATATATAGCATTATCTGCAATAATGCAAATGCTGTAAACTAAATTAGGCCGCTGAAAATGCTAATGAAGATTGCTGAAAAGCCAGAAACCGCTACCCAGCTAAAGGAAAAATTAGCCATAAAAAAAAAAACGTAGGTTAACCAAAACAGCTAGCATGTCGCTGAAAAAATAGCTAAACTTCTAAATATAAAAAAAAATAGAAAAGCTTAAATTAGCAAAAACAGCTAGCATGCAACCATAAGCCTAACTCCAAAACAATCTTCAAAAAATAAAAAGAAAAGCTTAAATTAACCAAAATAGCTAGGATGTAGATGAAATATTGGCTAAACTACAAAATAGCCTAAAGAAAGTCTTAGTAAATGAAAGAAGTCCAAAAAGCTAGCAGAATGACAATTTTTAAAACTTTAAACCTGTAATAATAATTATGAATAATAAAAAGGCATCTATATTATTCCAGAAAAAAATCAACTTAAACCTAAAAAAATCTTTCAATTCTTTACTCTCCATAAAAATATATTTTATTAAATTTATACAAGTTACAAATGAACGCAAGGAAAAATCAGGCCATTAATAACAATAAATAAAATGATCTGGAGGGCCGGATAGAATCCCCCTGAGGGCCGGATCCGGCCCCGGGGGCTGTCAGCTGTCTAAATATTTACTCCAAAAAATCCCTACATGTATGAACCTGTTATCAAAAAAAGAACGTTGGGGGTAAGAGGTAATCATCTCTCCTCCTCTGCCGTTGTCCTCTCTGCTCTCCGTCTCTGCATTCAGAAACGTCGTGTCATATTTGCAGAGGCGCTGCCGGCCGACCTGTGAAAGAGGAGCTCATTTGTGTTTGTCCCTCTGATCTGAGGAGGTGGAGCTGGAGGCCGAGGCGAGCAGACTGAACAAAGAGCGCCGTGACGTGTGCGTCTACAACAGGTCACACTTTGTGAAGCAAAGACGTGTGTGAAACGTCCCGGGGTGCACACATGCAGGGGGAAGTGCCTCCACTCTCGTTTATTCTGGAGTGACATTTCCAGTGACAACATGCCCGACGACAGCGTGATTTGTTTGAAGGCCGGCGAGCACCCGAGCGTTAAATTTGTGACTTTTAAAAGACGGCTGCGGTTAACCGGTTACTGTTTTGGAGCATACGGCGTGCTGTGTTCCTCTAATCTGTCTTCAGCTTTTCGGTGTCATTTGCAGTAAGATGTGCTGCACTGTGCAAGCTGGCTGACATTAAGCGTATCCCGCCATTCAGCTCTCATCTTTACCTCCCTGAGTCGTGGCTTACTGTGACACAATCTGTCTCTTGCATTCTTCCTTAAAGCTTTTGCTCATCACTCGTGTTGGGTTGTACATCCTCCCTGTTTTCTGTCCCTATGCAGAGGCTTCTTTGAAACGTGCTCGGGTGTGTTTTTACGCTTCACTCACATACAGTAAATGCTACTACTTTTAGGAAGTCAAGATTTAAGTCAGGAACTGAATGAAGAGCTTTAAGTAAGTCCATAAAGGAAGAACATTTCATTTCCTGTCTTACATTTTCTAAGGTAAGAACATGTAGAAAAGCCAAGGAGTCATCTTCTAATGTGAACTTAAAAACTTCTGTGACAAACTGGTTTTACCTGCTTGCCAATATTGGAAACAGAAGCTTCAAATCAACATGAAAAATGGCTTTTTAAGACATTTAGGTTTTGGGATTTTGGTTAAAAACTTCATAGTCTTCATTAAAATACAGGGGGACTTTAAAAAGTAAGCATAAATCGCTCGGTAGACATACATAGAACCACATTTATGCTCAAATTGCACTTGCAGAGGAGTTTTGTACATCTGTGAGAGAGAACACAGAAAGTTCACTGTTGAGTTTTTAGTCCTTCATTTTCATCTGAGCCCACCACGAAGCCCCACAGCCCGCGTTTTATATGATACTGACAGTAAAAGGGCACACAGATTCGGTTTGGTACCCATCCCAAGAAAAAATTAAGCTGCATGTCTTTTAATAACAAAAACCTCAAAGATGGTTTTCCCGAGATCTCGTAGTTTTGGTCGCGGTGCAGAGATGCTTTGAGAAGCCAGCTAGCAGTCGCGGTTTAGGTGGAAACGGAAGGACGATTATAATTAAATATCGTTTTGTCAGCATTTTAAACTGGTATAAGTATCACCAAATGAAATAAAAAAGCTCTTTTTCAAACATGTTTATCAATAATTTGAATCAGAGATGCTGATTTAAACTTCATTTTTTTAATGTCCTCCATTATTAAGAAAAAGCTTCAAGAATATCTTAAAACACAATTTTCATTGAAAATAAAATAAGGGGTTATTTTTGCCTTTTAGGCTCCTTAATTGAGATGACACAATCAAAACCCAAGTTTTGCATTTATCTGATTTTCTTAGAAAAAAGCGTCTGAATTTCAGCTGAAGCCAGCGCTGCTGGAGCGAGTGTTGATGATTTTCTTCCTCCTCCTGGCCGTCTTTCAGCCCAGTCTGTCGGGGATTTGGCTTTGCCAACGGGGTGCCAGAGAGCGGGGCAAATCAACATGTGCTGGGGCAACAGAAGGTGTGTGGCTCCCTCTCCTTTTGTGTGTTCAGGCGCTAATCTGCTACCAAGAGTGCCCGCTCGGATTTGTATAATCAGGGGTTTGCGAGAACCCCCTTGCAGCCCCCGCTGGTTTTACCTCCTTATCCTGTCATTGCTCCGCCGCTCAACCCACCATCCCGCTCCTCATCCTTCGCCACCTTCAGCTTTTGAGCCAGCCCCTCATCCCTCTATCCCTACCTCAATCTCTTTACTCCCGCTCTGTTCCACCTCATTCATCCTCTTACACTTATCATTACCCTCTGCATTGTAGGCATTTGGCTCAGCGTCTGAAATTACAAGCTTGGATCTGGGAGGAATGCTCTGCCCAAGTCCACGTTTGGAAGTCCTGGAGCGAAGCAGAGATTTAGGGCAGCGGAGCCGGCACCGGGGCTTTAAAAGTCTTTATTTCCGGCTGCACAGCCAAAATAAAAATGTGGACAAACGCAGCATTGTGTATAAATCTGAGCTCAGTGGAGCTGCATGGTATTTGCTTACTGTGCAAGTAGGTGTAGTTCTTCTGAAGCGCCACAGGATTTATCTACTGGCTGTTTTTTGGGTCACAAGAACAGATGTTTCTACAAGTTAAAGAAAGTTTTCAGAGTTTAAGAAACGTCGTCAAATGATTCTAGTTTTCCCGCCTGGAGCCGGAGGAGTGTCTGTGTTTTAAAATGCAGCGTCCTCCCCCACGTTCCCAGCCCTCCGTCTGCATATATCTCCTTAAATGCTCCACTTTATCTGATCTCCTCACCCATTTATCTTCCTCCCTCTGTCACCCTCCGCCTTATTTCAGCGCCGGCTCCTCCGTACAGTAACTGGGAGCTGCTCACAGTCTCATCTACTTATCTTCACCCTTTCCAAAGGTCATTACACGCACAGCCCGCTTTGCCAGATTAAAACAGAGGTCTGCGGAAAGGAAGATGAGGTGTGTCATATCTGCCACAAACACACATGAATGCAGATGCCGGCGTGCACACGAACTGACTCCTCCTCCTCACTCTCTGTCTCACTTTAGATGTGCGCTCCAAAAAGAAAAATGAAACATTTTTTAAAAAGTATAACTGTAAATGTATGTAAGTGGTAAGGTAAAAAAAGAAAGAAAAAAACTTGATTTAACTAATTTGCAGTTAAAGGACATTACGTATTAGAAGCTTTTTGACAGATTTTTGAGTGCCAGATATTTTATTTTTAAACAAATTCACTGATTTTAATTGTTTGCAAGAAAAAAAATTGCTGAATTAGTTCTGATTTAGCTCATTAGATTTGCAAATTTTTACCTGAAAATTGAAAATAATTATTTTGTTTTGCATTGAGATGTTCCTATGTGACACAATGTATATTATTTTGAAAGGAAGTCATACAAAATTTTTGGTAAATAAATTATAAACTATTTCAATTAGATAAAGAATAAAGGCTAATTTTATTTTGAGAAAATATAATGGTTCAAATATAGCATTAAACTCAATCAAGAGGCCAAAATACAAAACACACCTTAGGCCAGGATAAACATTCATTGAACACCCTAAAACTACATTTTTAAAACTGTAACTTTTTAACATAATTACACAGTATATAGCATTACCTGCAATAATGCTAATGTGAATTCTTTAAGCTGAATTTGGCTGCTAGTGCTGAAACCTGAAAACACTGAAATTGTTAGCCAGCTAAAATATTAGCTTAAAAAGCAAAAAGTTTGGCCAAAACAGCTAGCTACACTCCAAAACATCCTTAAAAACTTAAAAAGAAAAGCCTAAATTAGCCAAAACAGCTAGCATGTAGCTAAAATAGTAGCTAGTCTCCAAAACAGCCTCAACCGTTCTTTAAACATTAAACCGTACCTTTTAAACATAAATATGAAGAGAAAAAAAAAAAAAACGAGAATATTATTCCACAACAAATTAACCTAAACCTTAAATAACTGTCAGTGTTTAACTTGCTGTCCTAAACACACAAATGGCTTCAATGCTGAGATCAGCAGCTGATGGAGGTGAACACCATGTGGATGAAGTTCACTCCTCCAGTGACGGAGCGTCTTCTAACTGTGGACGATAAATGCATTTCCATTTACAACTGTGTTTTATTCATCTTTTTTTGTCTATTGTTTTATTTATTTGTATTTTTTCTTTTGTGATTATAGTTTTTTAATTGTGCTTTGTGGCTAGATTTACAACAATTTGCCCCTCAGGGATTAAACAGAAAAGACATCCTTGAATCTTGGCTGTGAGTGCTGCTGCAAGCGTCACGAATACAGATGAGTTTGAGTCAGAATTCAGAGATGTAAAAAAGGATTTCTACATTCTGTTTAACACACACACACAAAATTATGCCAAGAAAAGTCTCAATCAATGCTTTTCTGGCTGCTGCAACAAAGAGAACAAATTTGAATTCCACGGTCGCAGCGCTCTCCCTCTCTGTTAACGCTGCTCTTTGTTGGCACTGTTTTAGGTTTCTGAACCGTCAGTTCTGCATTTAAAAAAAAGAATCTACATAGTGAGAAAAGCAGCTCCCCCACTTCCAGAGGAGCGGCCTGTTTCTGCAGCGACCACTGAACACGTGTGGGTTTAAAATGATTTGATGAGTTTGTTTGGGTCAGCCCAGCTCGATGAGTGTCCGTCTCGAGGAGGGTCTTGTGTTATTTAGGAGTGGAGGCCTCTTGTTTTCACATGCAGATCAGCCCCATAAGCTACTGCCCCCCCACAGGCTTTCACATTGCCATGCTATAGTTTTTAACTTCCAGACAAAAGCCACTTGTTCTGACCGGCCACCAGCTCTTTTCTGTTCACGCCGTTGACTCGGCTGACTGCAGAAAAGACTGTTTACTCATTCTTGGAAAACCTCCATTTCTTCTCAGAATTACATTTGGGACGATACCATCAGTCATGTTGTGAGCAAGCAAGTAATAAACTTTTAGTTAATGCCTGAAAGTGTTATAGCCAAGTGCGTATACGTTTTTTTTCAATAAATAACTTTCATATCGGTGTTAAAACAATACGTTTTTCTTTAAGTCAACAAATTTTAAAAAAATACACTGTGTCCTTTTGTTTTTTCACTCCCCTTTCTGTATATAATGGGTTCCTCCCCTCACTTCCGTGCAGGTTTGTCTTGTCACCTCATGCGCTTAATCTTGTCTCCCATTCCAGGTTTTTGTGTGGTTTTCTTTGGGATTTTTGGAGTTTAGCCTTGGTTGGTTTATGGACTTTGACTTTAGTGACAGATCCCGTTTTTTTCAGCTTTGTGCTCTTCCTTAGATTTGGATTTTATGTTATTAAAGACACTTTTTTTGGAGCTCACAGCTGTCCTGCGATTGTGTCCGCACACCAAAGCCTGACAAATGAGTAATTAAAAAGTGTCTTTCTTTTTGTCTTTCTTTACTTAGAATATTTAACACAGAAGTTTTTTTTTCTAAATATTGTGCTGCTTTAGGGGTTTAAGGAAAAATGGCGATTATATCGCAATATTTTATTTGGCAATACTTGATTTGAAATGCAGACAAAATGATATCAAACTAATTATTTGTAAGCGTCTTACTTTTGTTTTCCACTTAAACCCCGACCACCAGTTAGAAGCACACCGAACCTCATGAAGCTGCTCTACACCACGACGAAAATTACCAAATCTCGCAAAAACCAGCTAGTGTTAAATGTTCCGTCTCCCTCGCGCTTTTTGTTGCTAAGCGACATGGACAACTTAATTTGGACACTACACCAAAAATCTGTGCCATGATAAAGATATTGAAAACTTGTACTGATATAGTTTTGGGATAGATCGCGATATGATTATTGTGAGACATGTATCGCGATATGTCTATTGTGAGAGATGTATCGCGATAAGTATCGGACTTTTGTAAATACACACCTCTACTTTGAACTGCAATAATTAATTCAAAAAGTAAGATTACAAAAAGCAAAATATCATAGCAAATACGTAGAGTTTTATAAATATTTTAACTATTTTATTGTTTAAATATTACTTTTTACTTTAGCTTTTGTCCCATTTTAGTGACTTTTTTAATTTCTTTATATATATATATATATATATATATATAGATATATATGTATATGTATGTATATATATATATGTTTGCATGTACTGTACACTAAAAAACTTACCTTTAAGACCACAGCAGGATGAATAATCCCCATCTTTTTTGTCATGGTAATAAAAGTATGATAATGTGTTACTTCTGACCTTTAACCCTCTAGATAATTTTGATTTTTTGTTTCAATCCCAAACTTTTGTTTTACAAAAATGTGATAAAAACCAAACGGAATGAACATTTTAATGTGGGTTCTTAGTCACTAAAACTTTATTTTTGCTTCTCATACTTTTTATTCAACTAATGTTTCAATGGATTTACTAAATAGATGGATTCCTCAGAGATTTTCACTGCTCAGATCGGTAAATCTTCTCAAAGAAGTGGAGATATTTCCTCATAATTCTCACTTTTTGAACTTTTTGGGATAGTTTAGCAGCTGGGCTGTTTGGTTATGCCGGCCCACGTTGTTTTCCCGACACGCCGGCGCTTGCACACGGTGAAACTGAAATGCTACAAATTGAATCAAAGATGAAGAGTGCGGATCAGGCCGTAGAAGCTCCTCCGGGGGGATTCTCGCAGCGTATGGGGTCGAGGCTTAATGCACTTCATAATATATTCAAGCCTGTAGTATAGTTTTAAGTTCTGCTTCCTGAAGTAAAGGTTGTTCATTAGTAGGCAAAACCAGCTTTTTTATTGCCACGAGTTAAATCCGTTGCCTAGCAACCATGATCTCATTGACCATTAGCTCATCGTGTGTGTGTTTGTGTGTCTGCTGTGTCCATTGTTGTAATCTACATGGTTTACATCAGCTCATTCTGCTTTATTACACAAGTACATAATAAAAGACACAAAAGACGACACTCTGCACACTTAGCAGCACATGAATAATTAGCCTGAATGGGAGGATTAAACAGCCGCTGCAGTTGTTTAGATTCTTTAAATGTGTTTTTTCCATAAAATATGCAAAAAGAACTCTTGGAAAAGCTGTGCAAAACTGTAATGCAAGAAATATGAAACAATCAACCACATTTGCATCTAAAGAGCTGCAAATTAAACTCTTCATTTCCCCCAATGTACCACCGGTTACCTTAATTCACCAAACGCCCAAAAGTCCCACAAATAGTTTTTGTCTCCTCATTAAGGCGCCGTGCTCGAGCTATCCTTCTAGAAAAAAAAATAATTGAAAGCAGGGAGAAAGGCAAATGTTGCTTTAATCTCATTTGCAGGCGAACAATGGGCCTGGGACCGCGCTAAATTTATAAAAGTGGCTTTAATGCAATGAAAATAAATGAGGTAATTTGGAACGCAGCGAGATGGGGGAAGTGTCCTGCCGTGTGCAAAGATACATACATGCAGCGATGTGGAAATGTATTTGCCTCTCACTGATTCTTAAAAATGGTTATGTAATATTAACATGATTCTAAACATCAAGCGAATAGTTATTCTACACAAAGAAAACCCTCTGAAGACATTTTAAACAATAATGATTTGATTATGGAACAAAAGTATTTAAGCCTACACAGTTTTGTGTGAAGATTCAGTGGTTTGTCACAAAATGTTCATGTTCTTTTTCTATACTCGCAACTGTTTGGTCAATCATAAATGACCCACTCACATGAAAATGGTGCTTTTCACATGTTCTTGTGGCATTTTTGGATGATAGAGATCATATTTAGAGAAAGGTAAACTTAAAAGCGCTATCTTTATCCAAGTTGTTGTAAATTAGGAGCAGGAAAAAAAAATTCAATTTGAAAAAGATTGTATTTATGACATAGACACTACATTTCTGATGCATCCGCTTGTAGACAAATGGATCCATGAACGTCTCTGTTTTCCTCGTCTGAACTGGAATCTGGGTCCAAACTGTGATAGCTCTGATGTCGCCAGTTCTCTTGCACCACTTGTTAGGTTGGGGGTGTGAGAGGCTGTAAGCTAGCAGGAGAGCATGTAAACAGAGAGCTCAGTGATGGGAGACGGGAAGTGATGGCGAGGTCGCTCCGCGCCAACAACTGATAGGTGAATCTCTACCGAAACTTTGTACTAGAAAGCCACATAGGTTTTTTTTTTTTTTTTTAATTTGTCTAAAAACGTCATCATCATAATCAAAACCTCTGGAAAACACTTTGAGAATAGACTAAAGCATGTTCGGAGTGGGATTTAAAGGGTAACCAAACACTAAAAAAGCTTTTTTTTTGGGTTGTTGACCTTTATAAATAGGCTTTAAAAGTGCTGTCTGTTGATTGTTGCTAGATTTTAGACAAATTTAAATAAGCTTGTTAAATTCCTGAGAATATAGTCCAAACCCACCTGTGTGCTGGGCTAAATGAGACATAACAGTTGCTTTAGCATGGCTAGCAGCTTCAGTTGTCAAAGATGTACTGGCTTACACAACTTTCCAGTGGACCGGGAGTGCAATTGCCGTTAAAACCAGCAAACTCCTTCCTAGTAAAGGATTTCCAATAAATGTTTAACACAGGATTGTTCGTTTACTGTGCTCGTCTAAATTAGCTATGAAGCTAGCGGCATTTTATCACTCTCAGACACAGGTCTCCTTCAGACCTGCAAACCCTCAGCGGCAGCCCCGCTGTCAGGCATGGTAAGAGCAGCGTCTTGAGCATTGATATATATTACTGGATTGACCCTTGCCCATTGGCTGCTGTAGACAGAGACACCATTGCTATGCATTGAGTCGCGTCAACAGAACACAGCTGTTTCAATGTAAGACATGCAGGAATCAACCACAAAAATTGGGCGAGCTCCCTCGTTTTTTAGCTAATTTTCTCAAAACATGGCTCGAAAATGATTGATGTCGTTGTACATTTATTATAAAACTCTAAAAACTAAGCTGTGAACAGTGCAATGATGGCACCTTCTAGTGTTATAGCTACATAAAGATGTAAATCACAGATCCAAGCCACACCTCTGCTGCTCAGTCCGGCTCCACTTGCCCCGTCCCCTTTTTGGGGGCAATGGAGCCAGCCTCCAACTGTCCTGTTTCGTTACCCTTTAAAGTCAATAATTTAATAGATGTTTTTTAAAAAGTAGCTAAGAAAAACCCCACGCTGTACGATTAGAAATGTATTACAAAAAAAAGAAACAAAGTTCTTGACATGTGTTAGGCATTTAGATTTCTCCTGATTTAGTTTATAAAGTTGATTTTCTAATCAAAAAAATTTACCAAATAATCAGCTTAATATACAAAATGTTGCTTAGTAATTGATCAAACCAAATACTAACTCTCATCTGGAGATAAACTGATTCAGCATGTCAGAAAAAAAAAGAACTAGTCAAGCACGGAGGTGGCAGTATAATGGTGTGGAGCTGCTCAGTGTTCTCTAGGAGTTTATAAACAAACACACTAGTATGTCAATCTATGAATGAAGAATTATAAGTTCTTCTTTTGGCTTCTCCTTTAAGGGTTGTTCTTCAGACGTCGTCCAAACATGCATTCCTTCTTTGCAGATGACTGCGATGTATACATTCTATTGACTCATCTCCTTCACCAAATGAACTCATCCATGATCCAATCTGTCCTTTTCAAGTCATCTCATAAACATCTAAAGGAGGGTTTGGATTGTTTTGGCGGGAAGCGGGTGCAGTCTTGCGGGGGGGGGGGGGGGGGGGGGGGGGGGTCAGACACACGTGGAAAGTAAATCTGTCACGGGTGAGTATTTACGACAGGGGTGAAAGGAAGAGTATTCCTCCGCGCAGCGTTTTTTTTCTTTATCAAGTGAACTTGAATGGCGCTCCTGTTCGGTGTGGTATCTGTGTTATTCTAGCGGGGCTGACTCACGCTGCATGATTGCATTTGGGGCCCGTGATAACATGGAGTGTCTGTGTCGGGACAGCGAACGCCGCCGTGAGCGGAACGCCATAGGAGGCGGAGCGGCCACATGGACTGACAGCCGCCTTCAGTCAAGCTGATCAGAACATCTAAGGTTCTCCTGCCGCTCCATAGCTGCTCTTTGCTCCATAGAAATCAAGTCTGGAGGTGAAGACGTGTCGCTCGTTTCCATAAGCTGTAAACAAGCTTTATTAACATCCGCTAACCCTTCTTTCATCGTCTGGGTGTTTCGCCGCCGTTGCTGTGAAATTAATGTTGGTTTGATTTGCTGGCACTCTGTTAAGCCAGGGTACTTAAACACAATATCACTTCCTGGCAGGACCTGCTGACAATCATTTCATTATGAACAGAATGAAACTGAAAGCTGGAATTAAAAGCTATAAATAATTCTCTTTGTTCACATTTTATAACCTAGTTTCCAAAGCTGCAATACTAATATTTTTTTTTTTTTTGTCAGTAAAGCTCCAGTCTTTGAAGAATTGATTTCAATCATTTTATTGCAACAAATCACAGAAAGTCTTTTAGTTATGCTGCTGCGACTTTGCCTCCTCAGCAGTAAAAGTTTGAATGTACTGTCACTCAGCAGCAGGAGAAAGGGATGAAAACGAAGAGAAAGAGTAAAAAGCAGACAGATGGATGAGACGGGGAAAGGAAGCGAGGGCAGCGGAGCCAAGAAAGGGGAGATGCCGGGGAGCGGATGAGAAATGCGGCGGCGAGAGAAAGACCCGGGAAAGGCGTGGAAGTGGTGGTCCACTCCTGCAGCTTTATAACGGAAAGCTCCAGATCTCCATCAATCACGGGGTCACTGCGGGCTAAAAGGAGCCAGCTCTGGTTCATCAAGTAAACCCCGACTCCTACGATCCATTTACCACCTCTCCCAACGACAGGGCCAAACATTAGCTCATATAATAAGCTTAATTATAGCGTGCATTTAAAACGAGACAGCACAAAAATCATAGTAATGGACTTCGGCTAAATGCAGTTACTTTACAGATCAATGCGTTAAATCAGAGCGGCATTAGCATCAACGTTCACTGCAGCGGATTCTTAAACATCGGAACCATTAGCTAACAGACGCGCGGCGTTCCCTCCACAGAGGCGAACCGCTGAGTCCACGGGGGGGACGTGAAAGGGATGGGGGGGGCATTTGTTTATGCATGCTGTTCCACATATGTGACACTCAAGTGTATATTCAGATGTTTCCCCTTTGCATATTCAAAGTTCATACAGTCAGCACTAAAGCAGAAAATCTCATCAAGTGTTTTTGCTGGTTTGAGTAATAAATATCTTTTTATGAAACAAAACTAAGATGTCACAACTTGTCTCAAGACAATACATCTAAAATATCTGTTTGAGTCATTTAATCTTGAAAACATCTTATTTTAGTAAATATCTTCAAAGATCCACTCAAATGAAAATTGTGTTTTTAACTTGTTTTTGTGGCTTTTTTCTGACAATGGAGGACATAGATAAAGGAAATTAAGCTTAAAATAGCATTTCTGAGCATTTCTTTATTCAGTTCATTGGGAATCAGGAGCAGATGAACAAATAAAAAATGATTTTTCTGTGGTAGAAAATATGTTACACTGTAAAAAGTGAAGCATTGGATCAATTAACAAAGGTTCTGTAATTTGCTACATTGAAAAATAATTAGATTTTAAATTGAGTAAAAAAAAAATGTTAATTTGATGAAGACTAATAGTTTCAAATGTAACAAATTACAGAACTTTCGTCCTCCTCCTCACGATTTGAAACAAACTCAGACCATAAAATGAAACAGCACCAAACTGTTGGATGAATGTTTTCTGCTTTCTGCGTGATGTTCTGTCAAACAAACAGGTACATCCTGTTCTGCAATGTTTCAGTTTAATTCATGCACTTATGTCAGGACTTCATTATTTTTCAAAACATTTTGTGAGCCTAAAAACTGGTAAAGACAGGAAAATCTGCTTTCAGAAAGTCACAGTTGCACAATTAACAGCTCTTATTGTGTGATGAAGAAAGTCACGTGTTCACCTCTTTGTGCACTTTCACACAACATGCTGGCATCACTCCGCTGAAAGTGAGGAACGCGATCGAGGCCCTTGAGATGTGTGGAAGAAGTTTTCATGATGATGTGGTCAGAAAATGAGCTGATTAAAGGTGGGTGGAGCGGAGACGTTAGAGACGCCAACGTTAACCTTAATATACATCATGTCACTGTGGTGGCTTGTTGCTGCTGGTGCTCATATAGTATATGTTTGTCTCATTTTTTACATTATTTCTGGAGGAATACTGGAAACATAATATTTACTCATTAAGTCTTGGTCACAGACACCCGAACAGGAGGGTTGACTAGAGATGACCCGCTAACCTACATACGTTCCTTCGTACGTAAAGAGCAACACCACACTGTAAAAAAAAAAAAGTAGGCAAACTCAAAAATGTAAGGCAACAAAATTTTAAGTTGAGCATTTAAGCTAATTTTAAGTTATGCTTGTAAGTTTGTCTTAGTTTCAATTTTAAGTTTTTCTATCTTGCGTAAAAGTTGAAGAGACTTGACATTTTTAACTGTAGCTACTTTGAATCCTGACTCTCTAACTCAAGCTAAGGTTGTATTAACTTAAAATGTAATAATGTTATCTCAACTTCAAATCCCAAGTCCTTCTTATCTCAATGTTAGTTTAATTGTTGTACAACTTTACAGCAATATCTAGTTTGTCTGGGATTGACAAGGAAATCTCATGTGGTAGCTCTACACCTCTGCCATCCAGATAGTCCATATAACTGCTCAGCTTATCCCATTATCTGTTACTCCGTCAACAATTAACTTATTTACTTAAAAAAATGAAATATCACTCAGTCACACATGTGATTAAAGCTATAATTAAGACATTAAGTTGTTAGGTGGAAATGCCCACATTTTAAAGGGAAAGACTTACTCAATCGTCTGCAGAATTCCATAAAAACGTGTGATAAAGTTTTAACGTTGTTCATAGTGTGTTTAGCTTAATATAGCAGAAAAAAAACAATTGATTTCTAGTATTATTTGAACCAAAATAAATACGAGGGAACACTTACCCGGGCAGGCTGCTTAACCTCTGACTAGCACTAGCAGATACTGAGACTACTTCAAGACCAACTCCAAAAGTTGGAGTTCCCGCATTTCACAACAAAAGCATGACAGTTAGCAGAACTTTGACAAGTTGTGATGATCTCCAACTCCAAGACATGAGTTCTGACAACTCATAAAATAATGATGAAGCACACAACTACTACTCATATCGACTTAAATTGTTGCACCTAATGAGTAAAACTTGTGTTTTCCAATTTTAACAACTTAAAATGAAAAAAAGCTTTGAACACAAATAATTCCCAAATAATTATTAACTTCTGTGTACAAAGTCCAACCAATGAACAATATTTCAAACTTTTTTACAAATATATATGTTATTATATAGGAAACACAATGCATACCGCGTGCATGGTTGTGATTTAGACTAAGATTTACACAAACTGTTAGACTCCTCGGTCTGTGTTTATAAACGGGTCGGCGAGTAATTGAGGTCGCCACAGTCCGCTTGAGCCCATTGTATGAGGCGGTGGGACGTGATTGGAGCGGACTGGGAGCTATTTGGCAGGTCAACAGTCGTATTGGTACAGGTCCGGGGGGAGAGAGGGCCCCGGTGGCACGAGGTCCAGGTGGCATTTCCCTTGGCAGCTCGGAGTGGTCAATAAGACATCTCCACGCGGACAATTCAGACAAGGGGTGTAGGAAAACAGTCATTATTGCAATATTTTGTTTGGTGATACTTGCATCGGTTTAAAATGTTGCCATGACGATATTTATTTAATTATTTATGAGCATCCTTCACTCTTGCTTTTTGTTTTCCACCTCCAACCACTAGGTGGCAGCAGAGTGCACTGAGCATCTTTGAGCTGCTCTACACCATGTTAAAACAGCAACAAGATCTGTTAAATGTTCAGTCAGCCTCATGGTTTTGGTTGTTATGAGAGATTTACGACTTTGTTTCAACTTGGACTAAACCAAAACTCGTTTAAAACCACGTTGTTACCAGTATCATATAAAGACGAGGATTGTGGGGCTTCGTAGCGGCTCAGATTGTTCTGGTCCAGTTTTGGGACATATCGCGATACATATCGTATCGTGAGACATGTTTCGGGATACGTATTGTTTCGCCAGACCCCCCCCCCCCCCCCTTAATTCAGACCCCCGAGAGGATAATTCTGACTCTGTCTGTGCAGCCTTCTGTCTCCGCCCCCAATTGTCAATAAAGTCATTTTTCACTTGCGCACAGAAAGTCTCAGCCAGCAGAACTAGAGTCCGTGCGAGCGCACATGAATTTTGTCCGATCCACTCACATATCACTCGTGGCGGAGGGCTGTAGTATGTTTCATCTCCAGGGAAGCGTGTGCGTGGTAGTTCCAGTGAGGCTCGTACGGCCACCTCAACGAACGTCATGAAGATGGAACGCATCATTGGGGTTCATGTGAAAACTTTATAAGTTTCATGTACAGATGATGTTTGTTTGTTTATTAAGGATCCCCATTAGCTAATGGACATGCCAGCAGCTATTCTTCCTGGGGTCCTACTTTCTTAAAACCACAAATGCGATACATAAACAAACAGATATACTTGTACATGTACACACCACAAAAAATGTAAATGGAAATAATACGACAAATACAATAACAAACAAAACAAATCAAAACACAAACAGACAAAAACACAAAAAACTCCACAATTATCTTGGTTCAATCCAGGTTGGAAACTCTGAATTCAGGACCTGACTTCAGCCTAGAACAACACTTTAAAACCAACAACACATCCAGTTATAGTCCAGTGCAGCTTTGTTATCGTTGTTGTGTGAAAATGAAAAGTCGTAGTCTTCTAGAAAAATTATTTGCATTCATTTGTGTAACTAAGTATTGTGGTAATGATTATATTGTCCTAGAATACCAATAATGCCTTATATGTACCTTATTTCTTAAACTGCAAATATTCAGATGGGCTATCTTCAAACCTTTATGTAGATGTATGGTACCCTTACACCACATTATTGCGGTCAGTAACCGCGTGCTGGAGGATGTCCACACAAACTACATTAAAATGTTCAAATTTCTATCTACATTTATTTATCTAAAAGGTGCATGAACATTCTTTTCTCTATGGATTGCACCTTGGTATTTTGTGAGGTCCACCTGCACATCTGCAGAAAGTCTGTATTCACCTGTAAGGGCAGTTGGACCAAACTATTCCACACATTCAGAATAAAGACTGTGGTAAAGAGCAATAAAGCTGGCTTTGGATCGACCTTTGGATGATGATCTGTGGAAATGTCTCTTATTTGCTTCAACTGTTACAATTAGCAGATGTTGGCAGGCTGAAAAGCTAAACACGTGTAGACTGGAAGCATGTCTGATTAACATCTGTATGTGTGACCAACCCAGCGCTCCAAAGCAATTAGTTGAAAGCTTGACTGGGAATTAAAGTACGGAGTTCTGCAGGTTCCAGATGGAAATCAACAAAATCGGACTTTTAAAGAAAAAGATTTGTATCTTTATGGTTCTAATGAGGATTTTGTTTTACTGTTTTATATGTGATGAACCTGTAGGCTGTGTCAAATATGTCATCAGTGCTGTTTAAACCATTTACAGACGGCCCTGTGAGTTCTGCAGCCAATAACCTTTTACTTTCACGCTACCGCCGCCGCAATCCCGCCACGGGTCATGAGGCGCATTTCGCTTCATCCGTGCAACATTCTCATCCACCTAGATGAAGTGACACTAATGGAGCATTCCTTGATCTGCTTCGTTCATCCATCAGGGATGGGCTGAGCTATCAATCCATATTAAGTGGTGGAATGTGTGGCTGGAGATGAGATGGGATAATCTCAGAAGGGTCCCACCAGCCTTGACCCCCGGTGACCTTGCAGCTGGGAATGATGTCACTTCCTCAAATAGAGGCGCGTCTTGAGATTCCTCGGCGCGTGTTTCTCCACGCTGACTGCTCATGAGTGGAGGTCAAAACCCCGCTCTCATCCGTCTCTCTCAGCGCCCTGATTGAATGGAATAACCGCAGAGCTCCGGCCAAGCCTTTCTCATTATTCCGGTGAAAATATCCGGCATGTGCTCAGGTGATTCTCCTGTTTGTTAGCGGAAAGTAGCGGGAGGTTTGGGCTCATCCCTGCTTCCTGAATTAATGAGCGTGTTCCTGCGAGGAGGCAGCACTGCCGGACAGCCGGCTCTCTGCAGCCGCTTTTTCATCCTCACAATAATGGAAAATACAAAGACGGCTTCTTTCACCATCTTTTTTCACATTAATACAGCGGGTGCTTTTTGGCACGGGGCTGGAAGTCCACACCTCGCCGGCAGTCTGTGACAAAACTGAAATTGCATTCATTACACAGCAACACATCACAACCAACATGATTACAGTTTTCTTTCCTCTTCATTCACCTCCACTCAACACACACACACACACACAAAAGACGCTCGCTGATGCCTCTCATCTTTATCCCTTTTCTTCTGCACTGTAATTGTGAAATGGTTTGTTTTCCTCTCGTTGCCTCTTGTGTGGTTTTACAGACTCTGAGGTCAGGTGGGTTTCCGTTCCGCGGTCTCCGGTCCTCTTCGTCTTCTTAATGAGTGAGCTGCCGGTGGAACGCTGCTGACCTGTGACCCCTCTTCCACTTGGAACGCCGGGGTTTAAGCTGAACTTTTTTAAACTTCATGGATTTTCATGAAGCAGCATCAGCAGGTGTCAAGCAGAATATTATCCACTTGATGTTCAGCTTAGAGTTTAGGAGAAATTCTCTGTTGTTCTGTGGATTTAAACTTCAACGTCCAAACAGAGAATTCTGTGAGTTCATAAATTCAATGGAGCCTTTATTTATTTTTTATTGTTTTGATGTTGTGATCCCAGTGTGATGCATCTGGAGTATCAGGAATGTATTTGTTTAAAATACATTTACATAAATCATTTATAATCATGCTGTCCATCACTTGAGTTTGTTGGATTCAGTTTAATAGACCAGACCAGAGGACAAGGTTAAAAAACAATTGTAGCAGCCGCCTCGAGGGGATGCGGCTTTATCGCGACGCTAAGAGCCGACGCACCCAAACGCATGAGCTCATGACACGGTTATATTCACCTCAATAATTTCAAGTGACTTTTTAACAGAACCAACCAAAGGTCCAAAGAGTCATTATGAAATAACTAATGATGAGCTGGAATGAGATCATCAGAGAGGGGGCACGGCTCTAAAACTCTTCCTAACCCATCAGCACACCCTCAGGGTGACGTTTGCTTCCAAACTCACAAAAGTCCGACAACTCAAACCTTATTTCACAACTGCCCTGATGGGTGGACCGTCTGCAGAACACACAGTGAACCTGTAGAGCGTTCAAGTGACTACTCAAAATAAAAGTCTATGTAAGCGTATACTCCAGGCTTCCATGATCAAAACTTCTGTGTTCAGGCTTAGCTCTGCAAGTTCCTGCAACCATTCCCAGCAGGGGTCGGCACTGTAAACACCTCCGACCTACTTCTAGTGGCTCACCTGACTTCCTCCTTGTGAGCAACTCAAGTCCCGTAGGTCGCGACTCAAGTCTTGTGGACAGCGACTCAAGTCACATTAGCTGCAACTCAAGTCTTTTGAGCTGCAACTTGAGTCGCGTGAGCCGTAACTCAAGTCTCATAAGTGGCAACTCAAGTCCCCGACTCACGTGGTTGGAAAGTAGTTTAAAGTGTTTTCTGTGAACGACGGCATATCTGCATTTCTATGATGACCAATGGGATTTAGCAGAAACATGGTCATGGTAAAAGTTGGACAAGTTTCTCTATAGTCATGATTGACATGGTGGTCAAACCAAGTGTACGGCGTTTATTTGTTGGACTAAAACCAACACTTCTTGATTGATGTGTGATTTATTAAAGATAAAAAGTAGCGAGTTTTACATATTTGTCAGTGTTTTTTCTAATAAAGTCATTGGTCTGTTCTGGTTTCAGTCTTGTTTAACTCCCTTTAATCTCCTTTCTCCTGTAATGGATCTTAATGAGGTGACTTGTTATCCTACAGTTGTGAACACAATCCCGTTAGCTTGTTTTTTTTTTTGTCCGCTCCCTCGGCTTGTTTTCTTTCCTCTCAAGAGCAGCGAGATAAAGAGAAAAGACTTGATTCAGAGCTGCCAGTTTTGCTTTTAATCACCATGTGTGCCTCTTCTATTGATAGAATGGAAAGACTACCGACTTAATCTGTCACAGCGAAGCAGATACAAAGAGATTTTCTCCATGCTGACAGAATTATGCAGTATTTCGTTCCATTCTGATTTCAGCTTTCATCTGCTCGCCAGTTTATGGAAGCTCTGTGTTCCAAGAATACTTGGGTGAATTTATCAGTCCTGTAAACGTGGAAAAGTTCATATAACTTAAACGAGTCTCCCAGCGGCGGTTATGTAATTATGTAGGTGAGCAGATGACTGCGCTTTTTCCAGAGATGTTTCATTGCTGCTGCACATGTTTTGATTTGAGGAAGAGCTCAGAGCATCAGGAGGTGAACGACAACAGTGGCTGCATTGTTTCTTGCTGCAGCTGTGATCGGTTAGAGGCAGACACGGGGACATTTGGCATGTTTATGTGCGCGCCCTCCACTGGCATCCATGTGGTGCCAGTGTGACTGCAGGATGGTTGCACCTCACTAATCATGACATCATGGTTTCCACTGGGCCGTCTCCATCGCTCCTCACTCTGTCTGCCGCTTCTCCGTGTTTATCTGGCGGCGTTTGACTTCCTGTCCCAGAATTGTGAAACCTCCCTTGTTCTCACTTTCTGACGTCTTTTCATCTTTGACTATGTCCTTGCCTTTTATCGTGTTTTCCATGTTCTGCAGGCATTTTTATCTTAGCATGTGGCAAACGGGAAAAGCTTTCATGGCACAGCACCAGAGCTGTGTAGAAATGACAGACTTTGTATCGGAGTCATACAGGAATAATGAATAATTGGGGCTTTTAGAGGTAGATCGGTGACTTTTACTGCATGACACAAAAAAACATGTCAGCCCACCCACAGCCAGAAGAAGGGGGGGGGGCTAAGTCAGGGCCTTGCATTCCTTTTCCTAAGTCTTTCTCCTGTACCATATAAATGGTATAACATTGAGTTGAACATAAAATAGATGGCATAAAGGTAAAAATTTGTTTAAATAAGACCAATTTTAAAGCTAGTTTGTTGAGATCTTTGGTTTTGACACCACTCAGATTTTTACCATTGATAATGGCTGCAATGTGTCCAGATTCTTTCACTTTACTCTACAATTCCAGAACTCAGTGCACTAGAAACTTCCCAGAAGTCCCTGCGAAAAACCAGAGCTTCAATGCCTCTCGCACTATTATTGCTGAAATCCGTGATTCCACAAGTGTTGCATTTATGAACAAATTTGGTGGGAAAAAAAAGTATTTTGTTTTTGGTATGAACCGTCCAAGTTTTGAATATCAGAACATGATGGATTCATTAATAGTTTTTGTAAAATGTCAAACCTATTAGGTTTTTACTTCTGGAAATTGGTGGCATTATATGTGCTGGTAAAAAAAAAAAAAAGTGATTTTCGTGTCTGTAGTGCTTTTAAATCCAGGGTACTAAATAGTTTAGCTCTATACTGTGTTTTTTTAAACTTAGGGAGTAAGGACGAAATTCAGACATCACCTGTAAATAAGAACCAGAATGAGTGAGTCCCCTCCCCCCCAGCGATTTACACAGGAAGTTAACTCTGGCTCCATCAACTTCTACAGAGAAACAAACATCTGTTACTCAGTCATTCTATTGGTCAGAATAACCATTCATTCAGTTCAGTTCAATTTAATTTCTATATATAAAAAATAGCATTTATATACAGAAAATTGGCCTCATGAGCTTCATGCTGGTATTTTTGCTCTGATACCTTTAAATAAAAATATTACTGATCATTCATATTTTTTTCTGTTATAAACTGACCAATCAGATGCCTCAATTCAAAGTAGGTGGAGCCTGCTGGCCCCAAAACGTAACAGATTTCTTGTAGCTTTCAAGGGGTGTGACCACCACTGCTTCAATATCCCCCCAACATTGTGATTTATCTTCATTTGTCTGTGGCAGACATAAAAACCTCTCCACCTTCCATCATCGCACATCAATATTAGGGTGAGATAGTATAAGGGTCAATTGTTTCACTGCGTCTCACTCACTCAGTCCAGTTCTTTTATAGAGTCATTGTTTTACAAAATGAAATAAAAATAAAGAGAAACGTGACGTACTTTAGTGTCTTCCTCCTTTGCATGGAGATGGTTGATCACCCAGCATCAGTGATTGTTTTTCTAATTAAAATACAATCTTAGAGGCAAATGAAGGAATCTTTCACATTTTAATATGAAACTAAAGAACACAAAGTTATAATAATCTAAGTCATTATCTAAGGAAAAAAAAACCAAGTACTTGTTTTTATTTAGACCTGAAAAATTTTTGTTAAACGATCAACAAACTATGACTGCCACAAACGATTATTTTAATAGTTGACTAATCAGGTCATTCACAAAGTGGATGTAAAACACACATCTTAATCATTGATACAGTAGCTTTAAACCAACTAAAAAAAAGACAATGAAGATAGTTTATGAAACTTTAAAATAAATCGTCCTTCATTAGATTCTGGTATTAAAACAAGATTAAATCAAATGAGAGAGAAAGAAGGATACTTTCCATCAAACTCATTTTGACTGGTGCCTCAAGATGACATAACAATTTAATATCAGTTTTATTTATAAAGGTTATGGGGGGTCAAAGGTCACCAGTGGGCATCTGAAACAGTCTCGCTGACTCAAATAATGACAAAAGTGCATTTTTTGGTGCTGAACGCTCACAAGTTTGTTCGACTTTACTTCACTCCGACTCCATATAATATAGAGTAATGACTAATCGACTATTAAATTAGTCATCAACTATTGTAACAGTCAATTAGTCATTTTTTAGTCGACTAATCGTGGCGGCCCTACAACAAACTTAGTCTTTTTTCTTGTTTTTTCAATGATCATTGGGTTTAAAGAACACAGTTTCTCCGTTTCCTCAAACGTCCACAACCCTCCACCTCTGCACTCATGCCTGTTCCTCTCATTTAAAGGGAGGACAGGGTCACATTCAAATGTTAGTCCTTCAAACCCAACGCATCCAACATTAAAGCTGCTGCCTTTTCATCCAGCGTTTGGAGCTGCAGTGAAGTTGGAGGTGTGGGGCGTGACATGGGATCAGCCCCGGGACAGAGCTCTGCCAACAGGCCACAAGCTGCCTGCTCCCTGCCTCAGACATGGAGGAAGGAGCACAGCTTTGAAGCTGCAGACAGCAGCCTGAAAGGAATATCAATTCTGGGTTGTATTGACTTCCCCTTGCTGCCTTTGCTTTTCTCTTTGAAGGCCAAACGTGTTTGAGTGACTGCAGATTTGGAACGATCATCAATATTTTCAAATCAGAAATCAAGTTTCAGATTTGAGCTCTAATGAAATCATGACTGTGGAGTCAGTTCTACTAGTATAAACTGAACTGCTGACCACTTTAACCTCAATCGCCGTTCCCTTTCTTTTCCTCCCTTTTTCCCTTTAGCCCCGTGGCCTCATCCATTTATTCTTCTAAATCTCATTAGTGGGTAATCAAAGATTAAATTGGTGCCGCCGCCACCTTCATAATTGTGATGGGTAGAAATATCAACTACTGATTGTTTGATTGACAGAAAGAGACACAGACAGTGTCACACACAACTTACATAAATTTTCTGTTTGTCACAACCATCTTCCATCACCCCTTTCTCTTTTTTATGTAAATTTTTGCAGACACAAAGTCTGTCCCGTTCCCGGGAGACAAACTAAAACAGAAAAATATGGGACTAGCAAAGAGAAAATTGTCCAGGAAGAAGGCTTGTTCCAAATGGGTTTGAATATATGTATGTGTGTGGCAGGTTGGGGGCTCTTAGGGTATATCCAGAATTTATACCAGAAATGATGCCACCTCTGTTAGAGTGTTGCAGTGGGTTCATATCTGAAAGATCTGCGGCTGAGCTGTAGAAAAAGACAAGTAAATGTCCTCAAAACAAAGAAAAAAAAAATCCCTTTTTGTTTCCAGAAATTGTTAGATTTTCATAAATTTACTCGAGTTAAATTCTGCTCATTTTAAGGTTGCAAATTTGTATCATAAAGATTTTTATCATTAAAAAAGCAGTTAGACTTAATCCCACTTTACTCCTGAATAATAGCGTTCTTCTGGTTTTTCTGTTGTTTTCATTCTTTAATGCTCCTATTTTGTCCACTACATTTTTTATCTGATGCCATAAAAATACAAAAGACTCAAAATCATTGTTATAAAACTGTGTTTTCATCGGAGACTTTTCAAACACCAGGCTGGGAGGTAAAAAGATCAAGCGGTGAAAGCATGCGCATGAGTGCGTACACGTTACCGCCTGGCACCGTAAAGACTTTAACCATCGTGGGAAAGCTCGCAGTGTGTGCGCTGATATTATCAAACCAAAGCTGGGTTTTGAAGTGCTTTAAATGCTGGTGGTTTTTAGCTGCTGCTGAGCGCGGCTCTGCAGATGACAGCGCTGAAACTTTGAACAGACGTCTGTGGTCACTTTACCGCAGAGCCGCATGGCTTTAATCCCATGACTTTCCCTCCAGCACCCCCATAATTGTCATATTTGTGGATTAGGCTGTCATGTTCCAGCGTTTAATGGCTGCATTTTCTGGACAATTAATGCGCCCAGCCTGGCAAGATGTCCGACTGTGACCGTTACATTTGACCTTAACCCACTTTTAAGTTTCACAAGTAGACACAACAATATTAAGGCAAAATCGCAGCTATTTTCTGGTTTGGAATAAACTCCAATCTCAGGTGGAGTTGAGTGAGCATGTGTAAGTTTTAGTCATAAGTTTGGGAAGGTTAGATCAGCTCACGAATCAGCTTTAGATCAGCTTTAAGATTTACCTTAAAGGAGCAAACTCCTCTGCCTGAGTACTCAACAACTCTCTAGCGTCTTCGTCCTGATGCCTCTTTGGTTCTGTCTCTCATTTATTTGTATTTGTACCATCTATATACATTGTGATTTATTGAACATCAAAAACATACAGAATGGTCAAAAGACTGTTGCTCTCAGGTGAAAGGTGTCTACTCAATTAGACGGACATTAATGGTTTAAAACATAACGCTGCCCAACAAACGTCACGCCCACCATCACTGGATCGATCAATAAACACAATTGATAGATTCACTAAAAATTAGCACTGCTCTTTAATAAAGTATTGCAAATAATTTCAAACTAGATTTATAGCGTTACCTATGATAATGGTAGTGTGAATGCTGTAAGCTAAATGTGGTCACTGAAGATGATAGAGTTGAAAATGCTGAAACTGAAAGCTAAAAGAGCTCAGGCTGAAAGCTAAAAATGCTAAATCTGAAAGCTTGCCAAAATATTACTTAAATTCTAAATTAGCCAAAAAAACTGGAAAAAAATCTAGTTTTGCCAAAATAGACAGCATAGTGCTACAATATTAGCTAAACTCTAAACTTGCCTTAAGAATTTAAAAAAGTCAAATTTGGACAAACCAGTTGGCATAATAATGCTAAAATATTAGCTAAGATCCAAATTAGTCTAAACTGTAAAAAAAAAAAACCAAAAAAAACCACTAAATTAAAAGCTAAATTCCAAAAAAGTAATTTCTGAACATTTTAAAGAGTTTCACAAAGTTTTAAAGAATTTGAGCAATTTCTCATTTGGGGCATATTTACTCAATATTATAAAAACTATAAAGTTCATAAATACCTAAAGTACAAGCAGTAATGTCCTGAACGAGCTAAACGTTTTGATACCAAGATTGCTGAAATGGCTGAAAGTGTAAGTTTATACGTGCTAAAAAATGGACAGAAGGGAGCTGGAGAATCAGCATTCACACAAATATTGATCAAAAATCATTAAACTGGCTTCTACACTGAAGAAAATGAATAGGTAGAATCAACATAGTTAAATAGTTGAAACTCGTTGCACCCAATTTTTTTAGGATAATTTGCTTTTTTTAATGTTGTTCCAACACAAATACATGTAGTTAAACCAACATAACTATTAGTTAATTAACAAAAAATATATGTTCTGTTCCTACCTTCACATATGGTCAAGCAGATTGTAAAAGGTAACACAACAGGGCAGTTCAAGGTTGAATCAACTATCAGCTTAGATTTGAAAAATTAAAATCAAGGGAGAAAAGGCGGGGAGGGGGGCTGGCTGAGTGGGGGAGGTGTGGTTGGGATCTGTGATTGACAGTGAGGTTAGCTTGAGGTAACGTAGTCATTCTGCGTTTTCAGTATGGAGAGTGGTACCAACCAAAGGGATGCCAGTAAGGGTGAGAATGAGAATCTTCTCAAACACCTTCTCCTGAGGCAGGCGCCTATGGCCCAGACCGATGGAGATCCGTGTCTCAGTGCTAAAATGATCTTAAGCTAATAAAGGCTAACGTATTAACCAAACAATCCTGAGTGAAACATTCATTGCAAATCCATCACCAGGATGGAGTTTGCTGGATTCAATGCCATTTACACTAATCAGCTGTTGACTAACTTCCAACTCTGCTGGAAAGATGGACAAGCAACACAAACGAGCCATGCTAAAGCTAACCCGCTAACAACCGACAGCTACAGAATCAAAGATGGGCGGGGTTTTTATAATAGAGCTGCAGAGCATGATGGCGTTGAACTTCTGAAATGACGTGGGACTTACACCAGTTGACCAATCACAAAATTCAACTGTAATATCTCTTTTCAACTTGTAGGCGGCAGCAACCAGACAGTTTATTTCCGGAATTAAACAAGTTTATTTTAAATAGTCAAAAATGTGGCAGCAGACGGCACTTTTAAAGTCCTATTTATAGAGGTCAAAGCCAAAATAAAGTTGATTTAGTGTTTGGACACACTGTAAAAGAACATATATGTTGGTTTCCTTCTCAGAATGGGGGGTAACTCAGAGTGGAGCTGCCCCTCCTTCACACTGAGACGAACCAATGGTGGTGGGTTGCAGATCTGACAAGAATGACATTTGGGATCTTTCTAGTGAGGTGTTACAGACCTGTTCAAGTGGGGTCCATTGCAGACCCTGATCATAAAAGTCCTCACTTTTCAGAAGAGCTGGAAAATTAGGATAACTTAGAGTTTTGCTACGATTAGCTCTGCTTCCTGAGTCTGACAGACATGAGGTATTTTTCTCACTACTCATGGGCTCAGAATATTACAAAAAATTGATAGTTTGTATATGTAAGAAAGTCAAAATTTAAAATACATTTTTTTTGTTAAAAAACAAAAGCACACGCATATAAATAAAAGATTTTATTGATGATCCTTGTTGCCTCAATATTCTCCTCCAACACTCCTGCTGCGTTGACTGTTGCTGCAGATGGGATCAGACAGATTTAATCTCGTTTCCCGTGTTTTTCATTGCCTGGTGTTGTGCGGGTTGGCTTTGTCACCTCACATCAAGAAGTTCCTGGTTTAAATCCCATCTGCAGTGCTGCTGTCACTTTGTCTTTGTGTGGCTTTTCTTTGGGTTCTTCAGCTTCTTAATAGGTTGACTGGTGAGTCTAATACGTTTTGTTTTTCCTTCAACATTATAACAGATGAGACAGGCTTTGGCAGCACATAATCTGCTTTCTTTTCTGAATTACATCGCCTTCATTTCAATGGAATTTTGTAGATTTTAATAAAAACATGTACGAAGCATTTTTCCCACCAAAATATGTTGGTTTTAGATGTTTTACATTTTTGTAACTTTTAATGTTCAAATTCCAGGATTTAGAAAATGCCTGAAATATAAGAGACATGAGGGCTTTAAAACCACTGTGGGTATTTAGAAATAAAATAATAATATAAGTTAAACATGAACTTTTTTTTCCAAGAGTCCATTTTGCAGACCCCAAAAAAATAGTCTGATTCTACATAAAATTGTTGTTTAATAAAATATTCTAGTTCCAAACTAAGCATGTGCTATTATCCATAGTAAAGAGATATTGAAAGTAGTTTGTTTGAAAAACAAAATCAATTCAATTGGGATCAATACTCAGCCTCAGTTTAGAGTTATTTTAAAATAATTTTCTGCTTTTTGGTACGACTCTTCACAAAAAGCTTTAAGTTCTATGCTGATGACACTCTTGTGTTTTTATTAAACAATGGAGACATCACTCCGATCCAGCTCATTAAGCTGTTGCCTTTACATAGAACACACTAAATGACAGAAATGAAGTTAAATTAAGTTGCCTTAATGTATGCTTAGCATGAGAGTTCACACCCAGCATTCTTCAATTTAGCAGACAGTTTATTTAAACACACTTCTAATACCATAGATTATTATTATTTTAAAATCATTTTAACATTTTTGATTAGTTTTGGATGACAACCAAGTTATTTCAAGTAAGTTTGATTGCTGCGCTCGCACACATGCGCGCATGGACACACACACACACACACAAACAATCCATTCATTTACTGAAAATGACCTTTCTCTCCATCCCTTATTATAAACAGCTTATTCTGTTTACCCGGAAGTTAGTGACCAACCCTGCCGGTCACATCACACACCTGTATTTCATTTTTAAGGTGAATCTTTGTAATCTCTGTAAATTACATAGATTTTGTTCTTTGTGAGGACTATGGAATGTTTGTTATTTAATTTGAGGAAGTCCGTGTCAAAAATGTATGTGTTTAACCCTGCGTTAATGGAGAGCAACGCCCAGTAGGAGGGGCTCATTGTATAAAAGGGGTGAGACAGGAAATGAGGTGAGGATGATGTGGCCTTTGTGAAGAGCAGTGGATGTTCTCTTTCTACTGTAATAAAGAAGAATCTGCGATTATTGTGAGGCCTGACAAGCTCTTCCCAGAGGAACCTAACGCTTTTGGTGTCAGAAGTGGGATCTACTTTTAGATGACCTTTTTGGTCAATTGTTGCTTTATAGATAAACTGAATATATTTGAACTAAACATAAAACGCTTAGCATTCTACCCATTGGACCTCGTGTAGCGTGTTACTCATTGTATTGTGTTTCTGTGCTAAAATGATGCATCTTTCCTTGTATCTACACATTGGACGTATAGTATTAAGATGTAACTTAATGTAACGTAATAACTTTACCCGCTAACTACACACAGATTAAGCAAGGAGCGCCTTAAGGATGAACCTTGGACTGCATGTGTGTCTGATGTCCGTCTTATTCTATTCTATTCTATTCTATTCTAATGTGCCACAACGGTGGGATCACCACAGAAAGCTCCTAACCAATGTGTGAAGTCTGTATGGTAGTCTTGGTGACAGTTATCCACTCTTTAATTCGCGCCCACCAGGACCACCTCGGTTCTCTGTCTGTCTGTCTGTCCCGGCAGCACAAAGGATGCAGCAACACCTGAATGCAGCTGCAAGATGTAAGACCCACATGTGGACTTTTTCACATCAATTCTTGGGTCTTAATGAAACATTTTATCTCAGACTGGACACTCTTTTTCACACTGCAGACTGAGGATCACAGAGTAACCAGACCTGTGTGTTGAGTTTACAGAGCAAAAGAATAGGGTTGTTTGTTACTTAATTCATACTTGATTCCCAATTAATTAAATGTTATGTATGAGTGCTGATTGATAAACACAAAAAGCGAGAGAAAGAAAGAAATACTGATGATATCTGCCTGTATTCATCCTGGTTTTAGTTACATATATGTCTAGTGTCTGGTTACAGCTCTTCTTACACCCATTAAATTGATGGAATGAAACTTTATCTCTCTTTCACACACACACAAACACACACACACCATGCTGGTACATAATTGAATTGCGTTACGCCCCATGTAAACCCGCGGGACTGAGAGCATACACCCATACAGAGTGCACACAAACACACATCTGTGCAATGACTCATGATCACATACATGCATACACAGATACCCATTACACACACGCGCGCACACAAAAACAAAGACGCACAAAGCTGTAATGATTATACTGCAAGTAAATTAAATGTTGGCTTATTATAGGTTTCTTATCTTGCTACTGTACCACCTGCAGCTGCATTATCCACCCGCGCACACACGTGTGTGTGTGTGTGGGGGGCTTTATGTGCTAAAGTGAAGCACAAGTGTTTCTATTGTGCTTCAGAATTAGGAAAAGCTCACATATTCCAGCACGCTTCCATGAGCGGAGGTATTTCTGCAAGCTCTCCGTTTCTTTTCTGCGGTTTCACTGTTTGTGTGGGGTTGACAGTAAGAAAGAGCACGGTTGAATTCCTGTCTGTGCAGACAACAGCCAAGGGTGGAGAAAAAGTTTTATTTGTGTGTGTTTATGTGTGCGCTGGCAGCGATTGTTCCCTCAAAGCACATTCCACCGCAGACCACAAATCCCTCCTTGTCCTTTCCCGAGCTTCACTCTTTACTTTTCTTTACTCTTTCATTCGGCTTGTTTGGTCTCATCTCGCTCTCCATCTGTTTCTACCCCAACCCTCAGCATCTTTCTTTGTTCTGTGCTTCATCTTGACTAAAAGGTAGAAATTCGTCTCTCTTGAGTCTATTGCTCTGAGGTTTAGGGTTTCTTTGCTTTGATGTTGTGAGCGTTCTTTCATTTTCAAGGGTCTTTCTAAGGAGTAATATTAACAATTAAGATTATAAGATAGCGTGTTCTTTAGAATCGAGGAACACCTAATGCCTCTTTACCCGGATCCTAATCTTCAACTCATAAAAAAGACGGTCCCTCCGAGGGAAGAAGCGTTTTTGACGGACGAAGCCATTGCTAACTCTTCTGTTCTACTATTACACTCTTTTCTGCTGGGATACCTTCATGCAGATGCCACCAGGGGAGTGTGTTATTGTCTGCCACCGTATGGCTGTTTTAAATGGCAATTTGAAGCACCGCTGGCTCTATAATTAGGTGTGAGCTCCCAGAGGAAAGGAAAAAAGTGGCTCATCGCTTCCCCTCTGCAATTACAGATCTGAGCCGGGCGACAGACACACACCGTCAGACACAAGTGCAGACAGATGCAGGGAGGAAGGTGAAGAGCACACGTCCCGTTTGGAGCAACCTGAAGCTGTTTAAGCTTTTCAAAGGCGGAGACTTAGAGGAATCACAGCACAGTAAAATAAAAGATGAAAGCTAAAAATTAAAATTTGTTTTCATTCAAAGTCTCTGTGCAGCAAAGAATGGGTGCTTGAAGTGGAGATCCCTAATACAATTATACCTTTCTCTTTGTTCTCTAACTACAGTAAAGTTGGAGAGCTGAGCTAAATGGAAACAGGATTCTTTTAGAAAACTTTTAATGTATGCGGAGCCGAGTTTACACAGCATCAGCTCTCTCCAGATGCCCGTTTTTCTGTGATAGTCGCTTCTACTAGAACTTTTTTTTGTTTTTGCTTTCACGGGTAAGTCCATGTTTCTGTTAAGAATAAGCAAGTAGTTATGAGGCCTACATTTATTAATTTATCTGTTGTTGAGACACACAGAAGCGTGTTTGTGTTGTGATTGTTTATTTTCATCTCTACAGTCTGTTTAGATACAAAAACATGATCGCATTTTGTCAAATAGGTTGTGTTTTATATATAAAGCGTATTTTTTCATGTACCTTGATGTAATTTCCTGCCAGAAGTGACGCAGATTGCTGGCGGCTCGCGTACAAAACAGACTAGACGCTCCACGGTGCGAGCTTCCGCGGAAAAAAATCGCGGTGCTCTGCACCTGTTGGGAACCACACCTCAGGTTAACAAGGGCACCAAATAGAAGTGACCTCAGATCCACGGCACTCCCACGGTGTGAACCGGGTGTAACGCCCTATGAGTTAGTAATCTTTGAGATGGGAACTTTGTCATAAACAAAACTGCTAATTGAGTGTTGGGAATTCAAGCAAATAGCCGTTAAAGAAGCAGTGATGCAAGAAAAAAATCTTTATAAAAGAAGTATAATGAGCAACGGTTTCTTCTACTTTTAGTTTACATTTTAGTTTTCAAATGGGCTTTTTGCAAAATAATCTTTCAAAGATTTATGTCTGACCCTGCTATAAGTAAGATAAGAAAGGATGTTTCCTTTTTCTGACATGAGCTGCAAATTATATTTGTTGCCATAAAAGCAAGCAAACAATCTGATCTTTCTTGGAGTATTTGCTAGATTTGACTGAGCAGATCCAGCAGCCGAGGAAAGGAGAAATCTGGGATGAACCTGAAGTTCCTGTGTCACCGTTTCTGACTATTCAAGCTTGTCGGTTCTTCTCCAGCAGTTTGCTTGAAATCACTGTAAACATTGGATTTTTGAAAACCCAATTCACATGGTGCAGTGACTGGCTCTGGATAGAAGCACGGTGGTCTCACTGGACTGTTTGTACAGGAAACATGTAAATATTGTGTGCAGAGGAAACAAGCCCTTCACTTTCATCCCCTCTTACAGCAAATCTGCGGTAATTTATTGCCGACTTGTTCAAAAAATGTAAATTATTAAACGGTTGGAGACTTCCACTGTGTAATTTTGTTTAAAGTTCGTAACTGTTCGTAAAGTGCAGACCTTTTTTTTTTTTGATGCAATGCAGACGATGCCATAACGGATTGTCACAGCAGGATGTGATGCCAACAAACATTACATTTGAACCTTCCCTGGATGATCTGCTGCTGCCTGTTTCAGCCGAGACTCCCAGAGGCAGCAAATGTGATCAGTGGTGATCTGTCTGTCCCTTTTCATTTCCCACAACTCCAATCATTTTCAGTGGAAAGATGAAGTTTTTTGATGCTTTGTTTATGTGAAGATCTTTCACAGATATATTATTTTTTAAACGAGATAGAAATGGAACACAAAACGATGTTTAACATTTGCAGTTGCAGTCTAGCTGTTCTTAGACCCGATAAAAACGCACAAACGTCAATAATCTTAATTTTTACAAGAAAATAGACTATTAATCTGTACAAACCCAAAACTGATGTCAAACAACTGGAATACTGAAGTGCAATGTGAACAACTAAAAACTACAATATGTTATAAGTTATGAGTGGACAATAATAAAACAATGTGAAATAAAAAAAGTACAATACATTTCAGTCACATAGCCTGAAAGTTCTGTATTATTATGTTGATCTAGATTCCAGTTGGTAACCCAGAACTTTTCCTGGAACCAACCAAACTCTGCTTTGCATCAGACGGTTCATGCCTCCATGTCGTCCAATAATTTTTGATGATAGACACCTTGTTGGTCTGGGTGAATACTTCATTCTGATTGGTCTAACCTTAAAAAAAAAAAAAAAAAAAAAGTCTGCCATGATGTCCATACTGATGTCCCCAAAGCCCCACCCTGTGGCTGGGCCAGGGATTTAGGCGATTGATTCACGGGCCAGCCCCTCGTAGCGTCCACAAGAAGGATTCGGATGGTGATCAAGGATAATGTTCCAATCCCCACTAAAAGAGTTCAACCACTGAGACGTGAAATGACAGAACTTCCTCCAAAATCCTGATTCTTTCTCCTTCCAGTTCACCAAAGACTCTTTGATGTTTCTTGACGTTGCTGTGATCAATCCATTCAATCCATTGGTTTCTCAGAGCAGAAAATAATGAAAGCTAACATCCAAATGCTCTTTCATTCATTTACAATCCTTTCCAACTGCGGTCAAATGAGCCGCCGTTCACATTTCTGTGGTCACATCAAGAAGCTCCGTGGAGTCTGGTGGAGATTTTCCAGCGTTCTCAGGACTGCTACCGTAAGTATTGGATGAAACTCACACCAAAAATCCAGCTGATTGGACAGAAATGTGAACGGCGGCTCATTTGACTGCAGTCAATGTGAAGATAGCATCTTCTCTTCTCCAGAACCTGAACTAGACACGCTAGTCGGACCAGATGAGGGTTTAGTGCATGTGCAGCAGAAAGAAGATCATTGATGAAGAACAGAGTCTGTCCAAGACTGTTGGATTTAAAAGGAGAAATATTCGGAAATGCAAAAACAAAATGATTTCTTATTACATGTCTTCCCTTTCAGAAGAAAATTGCCACACAGACATGTTAAAAACTCAAAAAACATGGTTTTCATCAGAGGGGGACTTTAAAGACTTAGCAGCCGGAGTGATGCTGCAACAGGTCACACTAAACATCTAACAAACTGTGTGGAGCTACTGTATGTCAGCTGGTTTTTAAAGGCGTACCACACTGCTCCTTCACAGCTAACCGGAGCCACGCCTCCTCTAATACTCATTTGCATCCTTATCTCAGCAGAACAAAAATAATAAATCAAGCTACTGTTATTGCTTTAATTGGTTTTCATGTACAGGGACAATGAACAGTCAGCTCACAAACAAACCAGGCTAAAACTAATTCAGGAATAATCTTCTTACACAGGCACGCATGGTTTCTGCTGCTCATCAGTCACCGCTCGCACACGCTCACCTGCAACCGCAGGTGCAGAGTGTGTTCACTTTTCTGCAAGCAAATGTTGTATCATAGTTGCAGCTGGAGTGTGTGTCTGTTGAGAAGTGATAAGCTTGTGGCTTCTGAAGTTCCGGCTTTCCTAAATATGTTGCTCCCATCTCTGTGTGCAATTATTCTCTGTGGCAACAGGCCAGAGGAGAGCGAGGAGGGACGAGAAAGAGAGCAGCATTCATCATTTGTTCAGTAAACGCTCACCCTGTGACCGAGCGGCGACATTGTTTTCTTTATTTTATTCGTTTAGGTCAGCCGCTGATAATTTACACCCATCCTCCTTTAAATAATGATGCCTTTAGAGGTGGAGAAACCTCTTGTTTATGCAGAGTCAACATTGAAGTCTTGACCGCTCTTTGTCAAAGTCAACATGATGAAGTGGCCCGTCTTCTTGGGGTTCGCTCCAGCCAGAACCGGGATTCTCTGTGCCTCATTCATGAGTGCGTGTAAACAAATGGGGTTGATGTGGAATCGATTTTTCTTGTTCATCCACAACAACCTTGTCTTTCAAGTCCACAGTCCTCAAAAACATCAGTACAGTGGACCTGGGGGCCCACACCTCTCTGCTCTTGACAAATTGATCTACTTTAGTAATAGTATCACCACTCACTGCAGGGAAAGAGACACGTGCACACCTACACACAGTGCGAGGCTGCGAGGTACACAAGTGTGTTCCACTTGGCTGCCCATGTGTGTCAGCTGAGCTGGTGCATCGAGGGGGGAGGCGGATACACTGACGAGAGAGCTGGAGGAGAGCTGGACAGATGGATAAAAGAGAAGAGAAATGTGTCCAGAGCAGTGGTGAGACCGCATCACAGACACATGCTTACATGCAAACGCACAGAATTAAAAATGTGTCCTCACCCTCTTCATGGTGCAGAGAATGTAACGGCAGGAGAAGCAGATATATTTGGGCGTGGGAGGACATCTTTCTTCCTGATCCGTCTCTGTTTTCATCGACCTGAGCTCGCTGGCTCACCTTGAAATCCTCAATTTCATGCTACTAAGGGCATTCCCAAATAATGAAGTCACAGGAAAGTCACTGGAGAGTCTGTCACCAGCAGCAGCAGCAGCAGCAGCAGCAGCAGCAGCACAGAGGCCAGGTTGCTGTTTCACCCCGAGCTTGTCATTGCTTTACCTTCATGTCGGGCATTAAGTGAAATTGTGTTAATAATAAGAAAAGAGACAATCATCACCTTAAATAGATGACCTGCTTTTCCTAAATGTATTTCACATTGGGCCGGACAATGTGGATTTTTTTATATCACGATATAGTTTTTTTTCCATATTGTGCGATATATCAGGATATAAACCACAAATTTGTCAAACGCTCTGAGATTCATAACAGAAATATGTAATCATTAGCGAGTTATTTTGATTTTTAAACATTTTTTTAATACAGCAGATGCACTGAAGGAACATCATGCAACTTTTTTGTTGTTTGTTTTAATCCCAGATAACTAAGAAAATAAAACTCTAGCAGCCAAACATATTTTCACCAGCCAAATTATAACACTTTTACACAGAAATTGCTAAGGCATTTTACTATTAAACTTTTTTCTGGTTATAGATTTAAAAAAATAAAATAAAATGAATTTATAATTGTATGGACGCGTCTTTATTGTCATCTAACTATAAACTCAAATTCTAAGCTTGCTAAGAAAACAAGGCCAGATTTACCAGAGATTTCCTAATTCTACCTCCAGGTGATCACATTTTATATTAAATCATAACATAACCAAATTGATAAAAGTTTAATATTTTGGATTATTGTTATTATATAACCACTAACATTCAAACTGCACTTTTAAGGGGGGGAATGTTAAGCACAACATCTGACAGGTCACCATTTTAAGTGCAACACTTCTTTTAATGCTACAAAGAAGCTGCTAAAACGCAGTGGATTCCATTCTGTTAGTATTTGGAAAACACAATTTTTATTAATGTTTGATTAAATAATCTTGTATTTATCTGCCGTGTCTTAAAGACTCGTCAGCAAAACTACTGTCTGATGTTAAACCGGTCCATATTAAAGCAGATTCACGGAGGGGCAAGTTAGCATTAGCACGATAGCATTAGCGGCTAACAAGCTAGCATCATTGCATTAGCATTTAAAAACGACGCTGTCTACAAATCAGCACCTTTTATTAATCTGTCTGTTGCTGCTATAAGTGAAGCAGCTTTATCCTCCAGGTCTGACTGATTTTAATGAAACCAATTCTCCACCACTCTCAAGTCATCATTAAGATCTTGACTCAGATGGTCTGCATTGATGCCAGACATATAGATTGTAGAATCATCTACATGAAGTGCAATAGTGGCATGTTTGAAAACAAAAGGTAAATCATTTGAAAAATTTTAAATTAAAAGTGGCTCCAAGCAACTGCCCTGTGGTACACCACAACATAACTTTTGCGTCTGAGTGACTTCCATTAAACAGAACAGTGAATGATCTGTTTTCAAGATAACTTTTAATCCATTCAGTGGCAGAACTTTCAAACCCGTAACTATTCAATTTATCAATCAGTAACTCGTGATCCTTTAAATCAAAAGCTGCACTTAAATCTAATAAAGTACCAACAATTCTTTGTTCTTCTAGTTCATCTAACAAGTCATCTGTTATTTGTGCTTAAGCTGTTATTGAGGAATGTATTTTATTATAAGCATGCTGATAGATGGAATTCCAAACTATTTTCATTAAAATAAAAATGAACTTGGTCATAAACAAGTTTTTCAGGTTTTTTAGTTTTTCAGTTATTTTTATTGGCAAAATGTTAAAAAGATCCACTATTTTTTTCATAAATGTCCCTATTATGTTTGTCCCCTTCCCAAAATAAAATGATTGGTTTCCTCGTTAGATTTCTCCTTGCAGAGTGCTCTGTTTGGCTCCGCCCACCACAGCAGATCTTTCCTCCACGCTGCAGCTGTCGCATCGACATTCATCTTCTGGCACATTTATTAAAATAAAAGATGACTTTTGTCAAAAAACTACAAATAAATGCTGTAATATCTCTTAAATTTAATGAAGTATCAAGTTTATTTTAGACAGTTTTGTTACGCTGATCTCAATTAATCTTAATTGATCTGTTCAATTAATCACGTGCATTAAACCATCAACTTTCACATCGAAAAAAAGTTCAATCGCGATAAATATTGTTATTGTTTTATCGCCCAGCCCTAATTTCACAAATTTTTTGATCCTCAAAGTTTAACTTGAATTGCCAATTAACAGGTCAGTAATCAATTGTTGTGTGCGATCCGAAAGTCAAACCAATTTCAGAAAAATCCTCTGACTTTGCCTCAGTTTGGCCTCTGTAAGGGACTTGCTGACTTCATCAGAAACATTTCCGTCCATTCCCCTATACTAAACATACACTGGCTGACAACAGAAAGGAAATACTTCCCCTGGAATGAGACGGGCCTTTAGCAGAGCCAGATTTAAGGAGGGCATTTATCCAAGATCAATAGGACATTCTCAGATTCACTGAAACATCTTCTATAAAAAAGAGAAAAGTATCAACTGCAGCTGTGGGGATATGCCGTAGATACATCAGGAATGGAGAGAACAGAGGAGGGACAGTACGTCTAAAAATGAACCTCAGCAGTCCAGGCCTTCAGCAGCAAAACAGAAGGAACAACTCAGGGGTTTTGAGTCTTTCTAAAGGTAGAGAGGGTGTAAAAGCCCGTTGATGGTTCCACTATTTTATATTATGATAAAATAAACCTTAAATTGCAAAAACCAACAGAAGGTGAGGGTTATAATCTCACTTTAAAAGACCTGCTAGCTCCCAGTTCCCAATGAAGCTCCACCTTCCAGTCCTACTGTTGGGAGGATTTTGATGCCAACATCTTAAATGTGTGTGTGTTATTAGGTGTTGTCTTGATTGGCAGCTGGACGGACCCACTGTGGACTCAACAAAACTCTTCTCTCTTGTCTCACCCAGTGAATTATGATGCATTTTGTCGTAAACTTTGGTCAATGTAGCTTCATTTTACCATTTAGAATCCTCTGGCTGAAGATGATCTGTGAGGATCTAATCACTGAGATAGTTTCATGTGGAGACATAATGGGTGTTTGTGCTTCTCGTCACTGTTTTTCAGCAGAATTTAGTGTAGTTCTATAGACAAGAGATGGATTCAAGAAAACAGATGCAAGAACAACTCATTAAAATGTGGTTGGATGAATGTTGCCTCATTAAAATAACTTTTAACGTGATAAATCACTTATTAGTGTACCTCGTAGCTGTAGCGTTCTCAGTAACCACCTTGCAGCATGCCTCCACTGTATCAAAACAGCAAGACTGAAAAGATCTTTAGTTACATGGTTTTGTTTACAAGGTTTGGTCTGTTAAACAATGGTCTGCTTTAAGACAGTCTGAATTCGGGTCTCGGTCCGGAACAAATACATTTTCCAGTCTAAATACACCCTTAAGAGGAACGTAAGTGCACTGTAAACCCTGACTTTAGCTGTAATAACAATTTTGAGTAAACATTCATTATAATTTTTAAAATAGTCTGAGTTTGTAAAAGTGAAGAAGCAGATAATAATCAGTGATCAAAACTAAGGATTTTACCGTCTTCTGCAAACCATATTGTAACAGTGTCTAGATAGCTTAGTTAGTTAGGTACAGGACTAGCATGCAAGAACCCAGGGTTCAATTCCCACTTGAGAAATGTCTCTTTTTGAAAACATAATGTATTTATGATTATAAGTTATGACTTCATATTTCATTAAGTAAACTTTACTAGCATTGTTTCCTTTTGACAAATGTATTAACGTACTGTTTTAAGTTAATTGAACTAAACTTGTCTAGTTTTGGATCTATGTAAAAACTTAAGAAACTTAGGGCAATCTGTTTCAATGCACTGTTTTAGTAAACTTAACTAGTCCGGGCTAAGAGTGTGTGTCTTACAGTTACCTTACAGGGACCGTTCCATGACTTTCTGAAGCCTTTCAGAGTAAACTATATCCACATTTATTACCTTTGGAACACTAAAAAAAAAAAAAAAAATTATTTATGAGATATTATTTATTTTGTGTGAATAAAACGACTCGATTCCTGAGGCTCCGCCTGCTGCTGTGTTTTGGTGTCGTCCATTTCATGACGTCATCCTAGAGTATTTCTTTCTCAATTTCTTCTAAGTAAATGTACATTAAATTTTATTTCAAAGATGGATACACTTGTTTGAAGCACAAATCCACTCTGCTTCTGCACAACTGTACCCGACCGGAGTGGAGGGGGAAAGTCTTAAAGAAGCCCCGCCTCTAAACTAATGAACATCTGTTTGGGCTGGAATGTATTGAAGACAGGACACAATTGAAATATATACAAAAATTAAAGTTTTTTTCTGATCACCGCTACCTCAGTGGAGAAATTGAGTGTTGGTGCTAGACTGGGGGCGGAGCTGTCAGAGCAGCCCCTTTAAGGTTTGTGCTGCCACCTCAAGGAGTGTCAAGTAAATTGAATGTACTTGTCTGAACTGCACTAAGAGGGTTTTTGTGCACGGCACAGGATTTGGCAGAAGTTTTGGCGTCTCACCAATTTCACCCCTACTTACTCTTGTGTGTTGTACTAGTATTCTCTACAACCTTTCACGATATTCGTAGTAATTAATGTGCATGAATATTTTTTACTTCACGGGTTTACGCCCATGAGAGCGGTTGAAACTAAGACTTCAAGCAAAGAATTTCTGCAACTGAAGACATTTCCTCTGCATCTTTAATGTGTCACACATAATCGTGAGTGCTTCTTCGTCAGTCATTGCTTCCAGTGATGTCTTGCACTTTAGAGGTGTAGAGCTGCAAGCAGAAAGTGAATTGTCATGGATTAGGAAGACAAAAACATATTCCTAATATCCAGCCGCGCTTAAAACCGCAATTAATTATGTACCCTTGCTAAACCTATTACCAGAGCAAAAAGTAATTAACTCAAGTTTCTGCAAACCTCTGATATGTATGACAGTGTTCCTCCACCTTCGCTTCAGGAGCTGTGGCAAAAATCAATGCAAAGAGATAAAGCTGAGGCCCCGTGCACGCTTGTCAAACATCAGGACAGAACAGTGTGAGATCATTGCTGTTCTTTTCATTTAGCCATGTTGTGCTTTCTCCCCTTTTCTCTCTTGGGACCAGAATATCCAAGAACAGAGAAGAGTAGAGATGAAGTCCTTGATAAACATGCACCTTATTGACAAAACGACATCATGTGACCCAGAAAAAGAAGTGTTTCTAATCAAGTCTGTGTGTGGCAGCAACACATTTAAAATTCTGCAACAGTAATCAGCCTTGAATATCTATGAGCCTGTTGATGGTTGGCTGCAGAGCTTTAGACCAAGCAAAGGCTCACATCTGCACAGATTCCCTTATAGAGTCTGCCAGTTATGACAGCCTCTGTCCCAACTGCTGCCTTCCACACACTCTGCAGCAGTGCACGGGCGTCATTAGCTTCACGTTGGAAACAGCCTGCAGAATGCGCCTCGGGGAAGAATGGAGAGCTGCTGCTTTAGTGCACAGCCAGACCTAGTTATGTCAGAAGTATTCTCAGGGGTGGCAAGACAGTGGAAGGAAGGGAAATCTCTCCAGAAGCTACTCTAACAAGTCATTTAATGCTCTCTTCATCCACCAATGGATACGGTCAGTCCACAGATCTTCATGCAGATCAGCCCACTCTAAAACTGAATAATTCACGTTTTCTTTTTGACACCAGTTACATCACCTCCTCTAATGATATTTCATGCTTTTTATTTTTAGTTCCATCACTAAATGTTCTATGCTTTAGTTTTGCTACCAACAGAGATGTGTGATTCTTTATTTTTATTTTATTCTGCAGACAGAGGTGCAACATTTCCAACATCAATGCATGTTTTAGTGGATATAATAAAAACAGAGAAGGAGGCTGGTGAATGTTCCAAGGCAGGGGTGTCAAACTCAATCGTACAGGGGGCGGAAATCCAAAACACACTGAGTTGTGGGCCAAACAGGATAAGCATTTATTACTTTAAATATTTAAAACCTTAAAAAAGTATTTATTTACCTTTACTGTGAATAAAAATGGGCAAGAATATTAATATTAATAAATCCACTTAAACCTTTAACACCGGAGCTCCAGCGTTTATGTTCTTTCATTCACTGTAACTCTTCAACGAATAATAAAAAAGCCTAATTTAGCCAAACAGCTAGCACGTAGCTAAAATATTAGCTAAATTCCAAAATAGCCTAAAAAACTGAAAAAAGGCCTAAATTAGCCAAAACAGCTAGCATGTAGCCAAAATATAAGCTAAGCTCCAAAAGAGCCTAAAAAAAAACAAACAAAAAAGGCAAGATTAGCCAAAACAGCTAGCATGTAGCTGAAATATAAGCTAAACTCCACAATGGTCTAAAAAACTGTAAAAAGCCTAAATTACTGTAGCTAAAACAGCTAGCATGCAGCTAAAATATTAGCTAAACTCCACAATAGACAAAAAATTCTTTGCAAATGCCAAAATAGTCCAAAAACTAGCATAATGCTAATTTTTATAACTTTAAAACTAACTTTTTAACATAATTACGAATAATAAAATAGCAGGAATAAAATTCTAGAATAAATAAACTTAAACCTTAAATATCAACCAAAATTTATATGTTGTCAAAATTATATGAGTTAGAAATGAGCACCAAATAACATCGGGCCCTTAATAACAATAAAATGATCTGGAGGGCCGGATCCGGCCCCCGGGCCTTGACTTTGACACGTGTTCCAAGGATTTGTTAGAGCCTAGGGTCATGATGGGAGCAGGCAGGACGGCAAACTGTGTGTGTTCTGTTAAAAGGCAGCTCAGAGGGGAGGCTAGAGTCTATCATGCTCGTAAAAGATTACAGAGGCCGTACAGACACACATGTGCCGGTGCCAGACCAGCCCGGCTCACCGCAGGAACAAGACAGGACTCCCTGTCTTCCCGTCTGGTGCAGATGTGGTCCAATGCATGGCGGCGAACAGATGCTCCGGATTGAAAACGCCGTCTTTCTGCTCTCCTCTTTAGGTTATAAAATGTGTTTCTCCACATCTGTGACGTGAGTGAGTGTGATACTGTGACATTCTGGCTCTCCCAGAGGTGTTCCATGTCAGACAGAAATCCCAACACTGCTAATAAGGCTAATAAAACATGTCAGGGGTCTGGGGGAGGAAAGACGATGGATCCAAATCAAATATGGTCGGATGGTATGACTGAGAATTTTTATGAGCCCATTTGATTACTTTTTTTTCCACTCCTGTCAACTCCGGAAACTATTGATCTTCATCTCTCAACTGCTACAAATTTAAGATGATTTCAATCCTACTGTAATTTTCAGACCATAAGTCACTCTAAAGTATAAGTCGCAGCAGCAAATAAATTCACAATACAGTAGAAAAAAATCGTTTCCTCATAAGTCTTACTTTTGCAAGAAGTGTATTTACAAGACTGAGAAATGGAGATCACAATAATAGATTGAATATATTCACCTCTCACTACCATAACTGTAATCATGAAACAATGGAGGAATTTAATTGCCTTGTATATTAGCGCAACATCTAAAAAATTATTAAGATAACTATATCTTAAAAAGTATGTTAAGAAGTTAGGGCAGCCACAAATGATTATTTGAATAGTCGACTAATCACTGATTATTTTTTTCCAATTAGTCGACTAATCGAGTCATACGCAAAGTAGATATAAAGCACACATATTAACTATCATTAGCTTTAAATTAACAAAAACAGTGACTAAAAGAGACTAAAATAAAGACAATAAAGATGATAGCTTGTTAAACTTTAAATGAATCGTGCAGCATCTGTCCTTAATTAGTTTCTAGGATTAAAACAAGATTAAATCAAATGAGAATTAAGGAATATACTTTCCATCAAACTCATTTTGACAGGTGACCTTTGACCCTACACCATCCATCAAACTCGTTTTGACGGGTGAGTGTAAATCGCACCCTCGGACAAACTATGCAAAAAAAAAGATGACTTATACTCCAAAAAATTTTTTTGTTTGTTTTAGCTAAAAAAAATCCTTCATTTTAAAAAATAAAAGTTCCTGAAATGTAATTCTGTCAGAAAAATAAATATTTTTAAAAACTCCAAGAACCAAAATAAAAAGAAAACTGAGTTTGTATTAAGTAGTTTATAGTCCAGCACAAACATTTGAAAAATCCCAATAAAATGTTAATAAACCAAAAACTACTTCAAATTGAAGCCAGCTTTTAACCATCAGTGGCATCATTGCAGTGTCAGCATGTCTGCAGTCTGCTGTTCTTCCTTCTGGATGTTCGACAGATAACTTCCAAAACTGGGTTTTCAATCATATCAATAAACCAAGTCTTGTTGGAGTCAATAGTTAACTTTCATGAATGAAAATCCACCCAGATCCTTCAAATTGGCTTTTTTGGTAACTTCTATCAGTAAAACGGACATTTTCTGGTGACCTAATTGATCTCAGCGTTCACCGAGATCTGTTTACTAAAAAACTGAACACAAACGTGTGTTTGAAGACCTTAAGGTGATTAAGATGATTAAAGTTTACAGTCTGCATTTCATATTAGAACAAAAATATGACATTAATATATTTCAAACATGTTTTGTGACCACTGGATACATCCAATATGGGAGCTAAAAAAAATCCACAATTTTCAACAAACTCTTTCACCTGTTGATGTATTTCTAAGACATCGTTTGTGTTTTGATGGCGGCCCAGTATATCTGCTACAAGCTTTTTCCAACTGCATTTTTTTCATTTGCTCCTTATTCACAACAATTTGTAAAAACAGATACTCAGTGATGCAAATATTTTCTTGATTTCTTTTTGTTTTCATTGGAGTGAGACACTATGAGGACAGGTCGATGCCCCGAAATAAAACCTTTTGGAGAGAATGACACATTCTCAAAAACCCTTCTTTTCTTATTGGCTCAGATTTTCTTTTTTCTACCTGAACCAGCCATTGTTAGCTGTTAGCCAAACGGGCTGATAGCGGCATGCTGTCACAGACCTGCTGTCTGATTGTCACTCGGTGTGTGTGCGTGCGTGTCACTTCAGGCCAGCCTCCTGTTGAGAGAGCAGCGGTGCGACAAAAGAACGATGATTAATTTCACCGGCGGTAACCTGTCTCGCTCATGCGGCTGGTGTGAAGGCAGAGATGTGGGCTGTGCAGTCAGCAGGTGTGCTGCGATACTTTGGACGCCCTCCAGTCAGGGTCAGACAGACGCAGACCTTTTAAATCCACCCCCCCCCCCCCCCCTTGTTTTGGTCACATCCCTTTTTCCGACTTCCTGCATACATGATGTCCGTTCGGGGTCTTTCCCTCTCTGTCTGTTGGTGCTAAATTGAAATTCCTTTTTGAAACTGCTGCTGAGTTATGAGCCCGCTGTGGTTGTGTGTGTCTGTGAGTGTGTGCAGGCCAGACTCTCAACAGATGAGAGCAAAATCAATTTCATTGGGGATCATGAATAGGAGCTGTTAACACACACACAGTCACACGCTCCACTGTGGTTTTCATTAGGAAGATGCCTTCCCTCTCCCCCCTGTCTTCACCCCTCTTCATGAAAGCCTGACTTGGACATTTAGGAAAAAGTTAACAGGCTTATTACCGCCTCCTCGGTGGACCTCTGTGACTTTGGTCTGGGTGAAAAAGAAACGCAGAGGTTAACCTCCTGTCCTCTCCACATCCCGCCCTTCTCCTCTTCCTCTTTCCCTTTCTTTCCTTCAGCCATGTAATTGACATTAATATGTTTAACAGATGAAGCTGGACAGGCCGCTTCTGTGTCGGACATGGATTAGATAAAGGGTCTGATGTCTGTGATAAAGCCAAGAGACAAAGGGGATCAGGAAAAGGAAATCTCAAAGGGGAAAAAGGAGATATGAAGGAAAGTCAAACGGCTGCAGGAGATATTTAGGAGAAGCTTTTTAAAGGCCCGTTCAGATGAAAAATGTGTTTTTGACATGTTCTTGTGGCATTTTTATGGAAGACACTTAAACACGGTGACGCTTGAACACAAAATCTTTAACATGCTGTAAATTTTCAATCGTTAACACAATAATTCCAGTCAAATCTACTAGAATTAATGTGTTAACAATTGAAAAGTTACAGTAAATCAAAGAACAAATGCTCTGGTGTTAAAGGGTTAAACATTTCTGGCTATTTTCTTTATTCAAATTGCTGTTAATAATAAGCAAAAAAAGAATTACCCTTTGACAAAAAACTTTTTTTTTTTGTGTAATAAATATTTTGGGCGACATCAGCATCCTCTAGCAGACATGTAGGAATCTGGATCAAAAATAAACGGTTAGATAGCTCTTATATTGCTTGAAAACAGATGGATTATGGGAATGGGAGCGGGCTACCTCTGTGTTAACTGTTCTGCCTACAACTACTGTATGTCCTGAAAATGACACATTTTCTTGTGGCTAAAAATTGCATAGCATAATTTTATAACCCATGGAAATGCTTTGACAATAAATCTGATTGGCTCATTACTCATTAACTCTATTCAAATACGTAGTTGTAGAAGCTCATTTTTCTTTACCAGTTTTGGTATCGCCTGTATGTCCTGGGATAGGATCTCTCCCTCATGTGAGAATCCATAAGGTTTCTTCGTTTTTCCTGACTCTGGTTTATTAGGAGTTTTTCCTCACCGAGAGGGAGGGTCTAAGAGCAGGGATATCCAGTTTATTTAGCCTGTTTAGTCTTTAATGATTTTTTTCATGCTTCATGACTAATTTCTGCATCTGTAAAATGAGGCAAAATTTTTTGTGATTTTGGGCTATATGAATAAAATTGAATTGAATTAAAGAAATAGTTAGAAATAGGTTAAATTTTTTTTTTTAAGTTTTGGAAAATGAATAGAAAAGAAGATTCTAGAGTAAACTACGGCCCAAACTTAAACTTTTTAATCTGGCCTGCTGCCATATTGGAATCAATTATGATAATCGATTCGATTCATTAGTCTGGATCAATAAAAAATAAAAAAAATATAACTCCTCAAAAAAAAACTTACATTAAGAAAACCTATTTACAGCAGGACGATGATGTCATCACGCTCCTAGTTTTGAAATAAATATATATTCATTTTCAATCACAATTAACGCGTGTTTATGTCTGGATTGCATTCTATTACTTTCTTTAATGAGGTGGATAACCAGAACAGGCCACAGATCTTCTCCCGGTCCGGCCCTTCTGTCAAATTTTAGAACTCGTTGTGTCCTCAAAGTAAAAAAAAGTTTGCTCACCACTGTCTAAAGCCTGAACTTTTATTTTACCACGTTTTCAGTTTGAAAGACTACTTGTTTGCTTAGCTGGTATAATTTTAACTCATCCTCACCGATGTGGCACTATCTTTATTTTGTCATTTTTCCATGTTGTATTCACACACATAAAATCATACAAAAACAGAAAATTCCACCTGGAAAAAAGTCAATAATTTTGCTGTGGAAACCCCAAAAAATGTTACAACATAGAATGAAAACTTTAGGAGCAATCTCATAAAAACAACAAGAATAAAAAAAAAACTAATTTACATTATTCTGAATGACAATAAATAAAAAAAGTTCTCAGATTTATTTGTGTCACAAAGATTCTCCATATTAAAAACACATTTTATCTGCATATGTTTGAATGTTTAAAAGCACACAAGTGTTTTCTTATTTTACCTAAACTCCATCTGGATGGGAGTTTTACTGCGGCGCTTCAGTCAAACCCGTTTCAAAGACAGAAGTTTAGTAAGCTCACAGAACATCAGCCAAACATTTAGAAACATCTCCAAAAAGTTCTAAATCAAAGCAAGCGTTGAAAAAGAGGCAATAAAGTTGATACAAGGACAATTCCATAAGTCTGAGATTAAAGAAAGTCTCTCCGGGTTTCTTCTGTCAGCCGCATGTTTGAAGTCCACCTCAAAGGGAGGTTTCATAATGTCAGGCAGCATTTGATCATTTCAGGCTTTCAGGTTTACAAGTGCTGCCATCATAGCAGCCAAACAGCAGAACATTAACTCTGCTGTTAATAAATGATCACATCTAACCTGAAGATCCTGGATTTACATCTTTGTGTACGTCCAAATTAAGGCTCCTTAACTGCAGCTATTTAAGAAACATCTCAATAATAAAATGTATTTGTCAAATTAATTAAAATTCCAGTGTGTTTGAAGACAAATTTTTCCTTTTTTTTTTTTTTTTGAAAATAGAGGAAACATTTATTTAAATAATTAAATTAAGAAAACAAATGAAAAGTTTTAAGTCATAATAGGGGTGAGACTATAAAACGTCCATTCTATACAGTACACTTCCTTTTTAAGTGATTAATAAAACTTTATTTAAGAAACGTAATATTTAATTGTTTAAGTTTAAGCTTTTATTTTTTTTTTAGAGCTAATTTGGAATTTTTCACTTATATTTTAGCAAACTATCAGCTTCAGTGATTTCAGCTATCATTTTTAGCTATCATTTCAGCCTCTTCAACTTTCAGCACTAGCATCTTCAGCTGCCAAATTTAGCTCACGGCATTCACACTAGCATTAACCCAGGTAACTATATATATAGTTCATAATATGTAAAAACGTTACTGTATTAAAGATTTAAAAAATTTGTTTTGGACTGTTCAATAAATGTTTATCCTGTTTGGCCAGTGACTTTAAGTGTGTTTTGGATTTTGGCCTCTTGTGCGGTTGAGTTTGACACCCCTGATTTGATGTGTTTTGTGTACATAAGTGCAAATATGTGTATGTATGGATTTTATCAATTTCTTATTATATAATAATTTCAATTTATAATCGTATTTATGTATTTTTTAATTCAGTTATGAATTAATATTGTAAAGATATCAAATTGCTTGAAATAAACAAATCAACTTTTTAAATACATTTTGCTTTATTTCAAGATAATTTTTCTCTAAATTAAAGATGTATTTAGCGAAATGTTATCTTCTGATTCATAGCAGGGATGTCCAAATCCAGGCCTCGAGGGCCGGCCTTATCTGCTGCTGATCACCTTCTGATTACCTGGATCAGGTGTGTTTGGCCAATTAGGCGCTTCAATGGCAGACGACGCTGGACACCGGCCTCAGAGCCTGGATTATGACACCCCTGATATAAAGTCAAAAATGTATTTAGTCTGAAAAAAGAAATATATAAATGTTCAAATCTGAGCATGTTTAGAGACGCTATTGACGTTTCAGGCTATATTTTTTAACACTTTCTAAGTCAAAAAAGAGAATGTGTGATCCAAGAGCTCACCGGGAATCATCAGCATCAAACTTTCCTGCCATGGGAGCATCTGCACATCTATCAGCTTTTTTTCTTTTCGCTGTGTGGCTCCACCAGAGCGTGGCTGTTAATCACTTCCGAAAGGAGAATTTAAAGCGTGATGGAGAGCTGAACTGTCGTAGGAAGAGCGGTATCTCTGTTCTGCATGATCCTTCATCCTTCCTTAATGTGCCGGAGTTGATCATTCAGTTTTATTTCTTTTGTGATATAAAACTAATTGATTGGCGGATAATTAGAATGCAAATTGCAGCAATTATGCTAGGCGCACTCACCGGAGTGGCACTGCTGAGCGGGGCAGAAATATGTATGATTGTCTGGCTTCAAAGAGGTAAACTAATCAGTAAAAAAAAGGAGCTTTTTAATGACTCATAAGCTCTCGCTAACATCAAAGCAGTCAGCTGTGTGGGTCTTTTTTTTTTTTTTTTTTCCTGGGCTTATAATCGTCGTGGGAGCAGTTACAAAAAGCATATTTAATAGGCACCTTTTAAAGCAGGTAGATGCTGTTTTTGAACTCACTCGCTTTCATCTTTAAAGATCTGTAAGGATAAAAAAATACGCACACATTGAAGGCATTATACAGTTCCAAATGCCCAACTGTCACTCTGATTTTCACTAATGTGGCTTTGAATTTAGCCACAACACAGGAAGGAAGTGGAATTCATCAGGGGCGTCCTTCTGGGTATTGTAGCTCCGCAGAGGCGGGTGACATTTATGACGGGCTTTTGTCATGTAAAGCTGCATTTTTGAAAGCCTTAACAAACTAGAAAAGTTGCATTACCAGTGGCAATGCTAGTGTGAATGCATTTTACTGAAAGTAGTTGCAGAAGATGCTGAAGCTTTTTGCTGAAAATGGTGACCCGATTTACTTTAATTGCTGCAGGGATTCATTGAAAAGCTATTTGCATGATGTGAAATTTGCTAAAAGACTAGAAATGTTGTTAAAGAACTATGAAAGAGAGCTGAAGTTGATCTACATATCTTAAAATGTTGTAGTAAAAATCGCTTAAAAATTCCTAACACATGCCAATTTTGAAAAAAATGCTAAGTGCGTCACTTAAATGTAAGCTAAACTCCAAATTACCCCAAAAATTCTTAGTAGATGTCAAATTAGCCAAAAAAGCTAGCTCATTGTTTAAATACTTGTTAAACTCCAAAATAGCCAAAAAAAATCCTCAGTAAACTAAACTAATCAAAAATGTTAACCTGTTACTAAAAAAGAAGCTAAACACTAAATTAGCCTATAATCTAATTAGATAAAAATTTAGTTAGCATGTTGCTAAAATATGAGCTAAACTCCAAATTAGCATAAAAACCCCCAGTAGATGTCGAATTAGCCAAAAAGTTAACACATTGCCTAAATACTACCTAAACTCCCAAACTGCCTAAAATTCCTCAGTAAACTCAATTAGTCAAAAACGTTCGCTTGTTACTAAACTAGAAGTTAAACTCTAAGTTAGCCTTAAAACCCCAGTAGATAACAAATTAGCCAAAAACATTAGCGTGTCGCTAAAACATTAGCTTAACTAAACTTAGCTAAATTAGCTAAAATATAACCATGAATATATTTAAAGGCTTGCGGTTAATCTTCTTAAACTGCTGAATTTGAAGAATTTCTTATTCATTTTCTATGGGGCATATTTTTCTAAATATTTAAAAAAAAACTATACAGTTTATGAATACCAAAAATACCAGCAGTAATGAACATTTTGATACCAAGATTGCTGAAATCACTGAAAGTGTGATTGAGTTTTTACTTGCTGAAAAACTTACGGAAAGGAGCAGGAGAATGACTAAGGTTTGAATGCTTACTAAGCAATCACACAACTATTGCAAAATTGCAAGATGTCTGTAAATGTCCAGAAAGATTTAAAAAAGTGTAAAAAAGGTAAAAGTTTCTTTGCTACAGCTGCTTCATCTCCGCTTCAGGTCACAGAGGGAGCAGAGAAACCTGCAGGCCAGGCGGCTTGATGAGAATTCACAGTCACCTGCCTCAGTCTGCAGCCTCCTCTGTGCCAGCTGACCTGAATCCCTCTCCAACTGCCCTCTGCCCCGAGCTGTAGGGCAGAACGAGCTCCGCTCCCGTTACCGCTTCGCTCCACCGCAGTCCGAAACGACAGCAGTCTGAGGATGCCGACACCAAGTGTTTACTGTTTAATACTCGTGTGCACTTTTTTTTTTGACAGTGAGAGAGAAATGATCAGAGCCGTAAAAAGCCGAGCAACAAAAGGTCACAGTCGCTTTACGTCAATAAGAGTTTTACAGTGAGGTTATTGATGTGGAAGCAACGTAGGGGACCGCTAAAATAAATGACCTTTGGGTCTTAACAAAAGGGATCCGTTCAACAATGAGAAAACACAACGAAAGTTTGGTTAATCTCAACTTTTCTGATAGAATCACAAACATTTTTTTAGATTTGCCTTTGACATTTTCAGCAGGTCATATATTTTATATCCATCAGGATTAGGATCATCAATCTGACAGGTTTTCTTTTTCTTTCCTCAGTTAAGTAAGTGAGAGTTAAAACTAGGTTTTTTGAAGGATTTTCTTCATATCAAGTTTATTTCTTCCTTAAAAAACTTTAGTTATTTATACAGCGCATCTCAAAGCACTTAACATAAAACAAATAAAATACACATTAAAAAAAAGCAAAACAGGACATTTACTCAAAAAAGTACTCCTCCTTCCACAGTTCCCACAATATAATACTTGACAAAAAAAACTGAACTACGACTTAAGACCTTTATCTTCTTAAACATTATTAATCAAATAAATTAACCTCTGTTTTGTATTATTTTGACTTTTCACAGACCTTTAAAGTAAGGAAAAATATAAAACATGGAGCAGCTAAAGCAGGAGTCTGCAACACTTAGACAACGGACCCACCTTCATCCTTTAGACCGGAGGTTTGCAGAGACTCCGCAGACGCAGCCGGAGCGTGAGCACATGCCGCCACAACGTGCTATGACTGTGGCGGTTGTTCAGGCAGCTAGCTAAAATGCTATCGTTTTTAGCATTTGGGCTCCGCCTCCTGGGGGAAAGTATTCTCTGTCAGGGCAGGGGGAGAGTGAGAGCAGACGGTACGGACAGACTGTAACGAAGACAAAAAATGCCGTACCGAACCGTGGAACGCGTAACGGTTGAATATTGTTGCATCCCTACTATATAGTGAGTAGTGAAGGAATTTTGCAAAAGCCTTAGAAAACAGGCAGGACATTGTAAGATCATCTCAATGCAGCAAATATAGTAGTTATAGGGAAGGCTATGTCAGAAAAAAAAAAAAAAAGGTTTATATTACCATTTATGTGGTCTCTTATCCAGAAATTCAAAAATCACAGTTAATTAAATGACCACTATGGTATCTTTCAAACTCTAAGATGTACTTAAAACCCTTTTATTTGTTCAAAAATTGATAATCTGGCTCATGATGCAGCACACCTGAAGTAGGAAATCTGGTTGATGCTTAATGACATTTTGATTAATTTAAGGTGCTCAAAAGTGTTTATAAAAATGTTTCAGTGTGTCTTAAACCGCGTGCCAAAGTCAAGGCAATGATAAACTCTAAATTAGCCCATAAAACCCCAGTAGACAACAAAATACCCAAAAATGTTAGCATGTTGCTAAAATATTAGGTAAACATGAATTTATTTTAAGTTTTGTTGCTAATCGACTTAAAATTTTGAAATCTAAAGACTTTCTCATTCATTTATAGGGCATGTTCTCTTCAAAATTTCAAAAACTATAGAGTTCATGTTGTGTGAATGCTTAGGAAGCATTCACACAAAGTTAATGTTAATCAAAGAAGCAGTTGAACCAAAGTGATATCCGGTAATGATATCCGGCCCTCCAGATCATTGTATTTTATTGTTATTGATGGCAGGATTTTATCTTTTATTTCCAGGCTTCGTTTTGTTTGACAGCATGTTCATATATCATTTTAATAAGAAATTTGTTACAGAGATTAAAGTCTTTGGGATTGTTTCTAAGCAGGTTTTTTTTTTTTTTTTAATGACGTAAAAGTAAAGAAATTTGAGTGTTTTTGTTTTAACATTTAGTTTATTTCTAACTAGTATAATTTTGACAAAATATACTTTTATGTAGTTTTATGAAGAGTAAAATAATGAAAGTTATTTGAGGTTTAAGTTGATTTATTATGGAATAATATTCCTGCCTGTTTTTATTCGTTAAAAAGTTACATTTTTTAAAGTTTTAAAAATGTAGTTTTATAGTTTTCAGTAAATTGTTTATCCTGTTGTGACCTGAGGTGTGTTCTGGAGTTTTGCCCCTTGTGTGATTGAGTTTGACTCCCCGATCAAACTGTGAAGCCACACTGCTTGATGGATTGCTGAGGCATTGTGGGTACTATAGTCCATAAGTACTGTCCTTCAGTTGTTTGTACATGAGTGGAATGAAGTTTTAGCTAGTTTACTGTTTTACTTTACTACTAAGTTAGATTTGACTTCCAAAGCCTTATGGTTGTAGACACGAGAGCTAAAGAAACCTGTTTTCATCTGAGAAATGGACTTTAGAAGACTATAATGAGAGTTGTTACACAAAAGCCGAGCAAACAAGCAAAAATCTTTATTTTTTATATGACAAAACTTGTTGAATGATCTAAGTCAAAGTGTGAAAAAAGTCAAAAATGACCCAAAACTATTAATGTTGGTGCTTTCACTTGATACATATTTAGTTTTAAATTGAGAGTGAATTGTCAGGGTTTCACTTCCGTCCCACAGGTAGCAAACGCTCACAGAGTGATAACAGCTTGTTAATTCACCGCTTTGTCTGAAAAAAGATTAAGGAATTTCTGGCAGTAGTGTGGCACTTTATAAACCGCAAAGGCTGTTGAGAACAACATGGGGAAAAAAAAAATCCAATTGATTAGAGTGAGTGCAGAGAAAGGAAGTTTTAGGAGACTAAACTGTTGTCAGGTGATAGATGAGGAGACAGAGGCTGGGAAATTACAAACAGGGATTCAGGTGAAGAAAAGGCAAAAAAAAAAAGATTTCCTGGAGGAAAACTGACCCTCAGTTTTTGGATTTTCCAGCAGACTTAACAACACAAACTCACAAATGAAGTTGTTTATACAGTTCTGGGTGTCTGCATTGAAACATTCTATCACTGGTTTAAATAAAGTACTAGAAATGAAATGTCTATATTTTAATTTAAATGTTCAATTAAACATGTTTGGCTGTTTTTTGTCATTTAAGATTGGATTGTTTTTATGTATGAAACACAGATAAATGTGATGCAACGCTTTTGTCTTCACCTATAAAACAACTCTATGCTCCAGCTGGTTTTGGTTTGAGTGGAAACTGTGTTGCAACAAATGAAAAGACCTGCAGTCAGGAAGCAATCATTTACAACAAAGACTTTCTTCTCTCTTCTGCCGTTTTCCAGATTCAGGTCAATTCCATTTCCCAGCCGGCTCTGCTGTACGAGAACGTGGTCGTGAGCGACGGGAACCCCATCCTGAGAGATCTCCTCTTCAGCCCGGATCATCAGTTCTTGTACGCCCTGACTGATAAACAGGTAGGCCAGATAAATCCATGCTTGCATCTTCATCCATCAGTTTGGTTTTTTTTCCACCTCATCCTGTGAAGAGTGGCAGATGGCAGTGAAGCACAACAACCTATGTCACACAGATGCACACACATATGTTTTTCTTAATGTCTGGCATGTTTGCAGGACTCATTTGGGTATTTTCATTTCAGCGATGCAGGTAGTCTGCCGCTTCTATCAATAAAGTTCCTGCTCATTAAAGCGCGCGCTCCCATCTTCAATATAACAATAAAGTGAGGAGATTAGAAGAGAATGCAGGTAGTGGAGGTGCACCATAAGGAGCTGATGAGGAAAGATGTATTAAAGCCATACACTGGGGATGCAAGCAATCAAGCTAATTGCATACATACCACAGCATGCACACTACACCACATGGACACTTCTGCAACTTAAGCAGCATTCCACAAACACGTGCTCCTCAAACTGTCTTTATGAAGACACTCCATCAACAGAAAACCTTTTTTTTGCTCCAAGAAAAATAGAAGCGTACTTCCATTTAAATGAAAACTCAAGTTTTTTTTCTTTCATATAAATTTAAGAACACAGGCTGGACATGCCATGAACCATGTTGTGAAGCTAAAAACCATCTTGACTTGATGTAGTTTTGAGTTTCCAGCTTAATGTTTTTGGTTCAACTGCTTCTTTTGATGAACATTAACTTCGTTGATGTTATTCATTCCTCATATCTCACTGTTTATGTGTTTTATGTATGTATTACGATATGAACTTTATAGTTTCTGAAATTTTGAACAAAATTGCCCATAAATGACTGAGATAGTCTTTAGATTTATACATTTAAAGTAGATTAGCAACAAGACTTAAAATATGACATAATAAAACATAAATAAATAAATATGACATAAATAAAGCATGCTAATATTTTTGAGAAATTTAGTTAACTGAGGAATTTTAGGCTATTCTGAAGTTTAACTAGTATTTAAACCTCTCTTTCGCACAAACTGGTGGTGCGTTGCTCTTTAGCTGTGTGGCGAATTCGCAGCTCACCGCCTGATATCCTGAGCTTGTCTGAGGAGTTACCAGGGTATTAATCTCACTCAGGGGGTGTATCTGTATGACAGCCGCTTCCGCTGTTTCTGTGTCTCTGTGACGAACCCAAGAGGAGGGGGAAATAAGGGACTTTTTCTTAATTATTATTATTTTCTCGACAAAAGTAAATAAAACCTCACAGTTCAGGAGAGCCGGGCAGGCTGCCCGTCCTCCACGATCCCCGCTGTCTCCCTCGCATGGAGCGGGCGAGCTCCACTGAAGTGTGGTTGCAGCCAGAGAACCGCCGCATTGCGACAGGACAAAAACGCTCTTACTGGATTAGTATTTTACCCGCTGATCGGGTCGCTGAAAACGTCACGTGCCCAAAGCTGAGTTCCTGATTGGCTGATGTGACACAGTGACCTGTCAATCTGATTTGCTATGAAATGTAGCCAGACATTTGAGCAGTGCGCGACGCTCTCTCGTGCTCACCTTGTCAGCGGCTTTATATAGATTACAAATTAGTAACGTTAGTATGTTGCTCAAATATAGGGTTGGGTTGATTTAATGAGAACAACAGAAACCTTGAAACAAACAAAAAAAACCTCAAAACAAACATTTTTGATGCAGAGGTCTTAACCATGCATCAATATGTGACTTGAGAAAGAAAATATATTGATTTGGGAAGATGCAGGCAATATCTTTTATTACTGAAGTACCAAAACTTGCACCAATTAGGAACCGACACCAAAGAAACACTTTGGTACCAGAACCACATAAATCCAATCGGTGCCCAACCCTACCTGTCGCTCACCTCACTGTTAAGTTGGGAAAGTCTTTAAAATATGGTTCACTTTCAACAAACTTCTACTGGGATGCATAAACAGTTTGAGATGCACCCTGAGTGATGTCAAAGCATGGCCGGCATATACAAGTCTGTTAGAGACAGACATATGTGTGTTCATGAGTGAGCACTCCAAGCACAACAACCTATTGGCAAAAAAATATACGTTTAGCTCGGCCATCGGCATAATTACATGTATGAAATGGTCTGTAGATAATAATAAAGCACCAACTTAGATATATTTACAGAATATTACAATTCTTCAATATTTCAGAGTGTAAGTGTATAACGCGAGATTCACACTGGACGCGGAGTAGAGTCGACGGTTGACGGGCACTTGTGCTTGAGCTTTTTTTTTTTTTGTTTTTGTAATCATGGGTTAGTTTATAACCTAAAAATATGACCCCAAGTTTCTGCTAAGAAGAAGCAAGTAGTTAGTAGGCCTACATTTGAATGTATCTGTTGTTGAGACTCGTAGAGAGAAGCGTGTGTCTGTGCGTGTTTTTTTTATGTGTACGTGATGCAATTGTATGTTTATTTTCATCTCTACAGTCTGTTTAATCACAAAAACATGATGGCATTTGTCAATCACCGGGTTTTATTTTGAAAATGTTATATATTGAAAATATACCGGATTCTCTCGTTCGTCTTCAACTTCCTGCCAGATATGATGCAGATCGCTCGCGGCTCGTGTACAAACTAGACCAGGCGGCGAAACAATCCGGTGCACGCCACGAGCCTTGGACGGAGGACCGTGGCGCCCTGCGCCTGGTGTGAACCACACCATAGGTTAACGGCGACGCTAAACAGAAGTTGCTCCCACGTCCAGTGTGAACCAGGTGTTAGATGTGAAAAAAGCTGACCAAGCTGTCGCTCCGCATCACCTCATGTCTTAGCCTGATTCCATCATTCTACTAGAAATAAAAACTTTACAGATATTCTATTACGTCAGATTTATAACTATAATAAAAGAAAGTTTTATTAGGCACAGCAAAAATATTTAGATCCCCTCTGGAAGTTTTCAGGAAGTGTCTTAATTTTCCGTCTCACTCAAAATCTTGATGTAATTGAGTCCATTAATGCGTCAGCTCGCATTTCACCCTTATCTCCTCTTGAAACTGATGTGTTATTAGGTGCAATCTAGTTACATTTGTTATGGAAAAGCTCCAAAGGGATTAATTCTCACTTGACATGATCACATTGGGTCTCCTGCGGTTTGATGGAGAGCCGAGCATGCATGGCAGAGGCGGGAGGAGAAAAACTTTGAGAGGCGCGCTATTACGGAACATAAATGGAACTACAGCCTTTTTAACTTTAGATTTCATCTAAAACGCTCTAATTGATGAGTCTGAAACTGCGCTCAGCTCTCCTGTCTGTACCTGCATGGTCCCTTATCTCACTGCGGTTAATGACCTTGATGTGATAACCTTCATCAAGACTTCCCCAGTATGTAGACGGAGCTGCTGCGTAATACACCAGTGATTAGGCTTAATTGACTTCCATGTGTCTGAAAGAGCGCAAAGAGGAAGCCAAGTGTAATTGATACAAATGGATGGTATCACCGCCAGTTTGACGGGGCCTGAACTGAAGGCCCGCAATGATGAAAGAAAAGTCGTAAAGAAATGTTTAAAAGGATCCACAGAATGATGCATGCACATGGCTTTATTCACAGAGCAATTAACACAGCAAAAATGTCTTAATCAGTCTCTATTGAAGCAGCTTTAGAACTACATATAAATTTGCTGCTAAGTAGTTTTTCTTTTCATGTCTTTCCATCTGCGTAAAGATGGCTTCTGCTGGCACTGAAAAGTCCATCTCAATTATTAAAGGCCATGATTTATTTTTGATAAGCAGTGATATGTTCTCACATGTATCTCCATGTCGCTCCAGTGACGGGAGGCAGGTCTGCTGCCGGGAGAGGAGCTTCCTAGAAATCACGCTCCAGTCGTCCTTTTTAGCGGCGACCTTTTGAAAGAGCAGCACAGAAACTCTCACAGAGTGCAGAAATATCTGGAAGATGTGATGCTGTGAAAAACTATGAAGTTCATCTTTTCTATTTTTCTTTGTCATACTTTCATAGGTTGGACTAAGTCATTTTTTTACTCAAAGATAATAAAAAAAAGCAACATTTTTGTTTTCTAAATATTCATATTAATAATAATACCAGTAAAACATCCAACTCTGGTAACATTTTCTGAAAATCATTTGTCTGTTCTTCTGTTCCTGCTCTTATCCCTTCTCCTTTTGCAAATAAAAGCTCCACATACAACTCTACTCGTGTTGGACGCCACCGGACCACTTTTAGGGCTCAAGTGACCTGGAATGTAACCGAGAGAATCCTCTCAATTTTCAAAACCAAAATATTTTTCAGAATAAAAGATCATTCAAATGCAGTCATTTTGTTTCCCTGATCGAGCTATGCAGCTTAAGTGATCGAAGGCGTAGTTGAGAGATCTGATTAATTTTCAAAATAAAAGATTGTCAAGACTCAAAAGAAAAAAAAATGTTTACTGTTTACTGGTCTGTGACTCATTTGGCACCAGCCCGGTGGTTGGGGACCACTGTTCTAAATGATCATATTAAAAAAAAAAAAAAAAAGCTTTCTAAGTACCTGGTACTGTTAGTTAAGCAAAACGTAAAGCCTTAGTCAGTGGCACATGCTGCAGATTTTTGGTTGTAGAGTCATAGAGAGAACCAGTCTCATCTTAAAGGGGCCATTCCATGATTTTCTTAAGCCTTTCAGAGTAAAGTATATCCATATAGATGATCATACAGTATATTACCGTCTGAACACGAAAAAACTCATTATTTATTAAATATTTGTAATTTTTTGAGAGTTTTTCCTATCCGGAAGAAAAATGATTCAATCCCTGAAGCTCCACCCGTTGCTGGGTGTGGGTGATACCCATTTTATGACATCATCGCAGAGTATTTCTTTCTTAATTTCTCCTAAGAAAATAAACATCCAATTTTTTTCAAAGATGGATTGCACATATCTGCCCTTATAGGTCCATCCATCACTACACTGGTTCACAACACAAACACACTCGGTGTCTGCACGACTGTCCCCGATTGGAGTGGAGGGGGGTTGTCTTAAAGGAGCCCCGCGTCTAAACTAATGAACACTGGTTTGAGCTGGAATGTACTGAGGACAGGACACACTTGGAAGATGTATGGTATTCTGCATCTAAAATGAAAGGTTTTTTGCTGATCACCGCTAGCTCAGTGGAGAAATTGAGTGTTGGAGTTAGACTGGGGGCGGTGCTGTCAGAGCAGATACTTCCTGAAAGGGGAGGTCTCATTCTGTGACGTCAGATCGTGAGGACCCACTCGTTTTCGTGGGTATGGGAGGGGTTGCTGCTGAGAGAGCAGGTTTTTAGAAGATTACTCATGAGTGAAAGGATCAAAATACTGCTTTGAGGTACCTTATAGTGAGGATTGAACAGTATAATACACTTAAAAGATAAAAAAGTTGTTTTTTTTTATGATGAATGGCCCCTTTAAGGTTGGAGATCGAACTTACCCCTGTCGTGTGTGTATTAAGTGTATTATGAAGTATTCGTAAAGCTAATGTAGAATTCATGAACCAATGATATATGGATGATGGTGTTGTACGTTATCCACATGCCACTCTCTAGTCCTGGGCTGGTCAACCCTGGTTCCCCCTGACCAACTCGATTAGACATTTTAGATTATGACAAAAACATAGGATCAAAATCATGTAAAAATGTAACGATGCTGCTAGTTTCTCACAGATGAGTGTGAGTAAAAAGAGATGACATCACTTTTAGGAAGTTTTCTCGAGGGTCAGCGTGCACGTGAAAGCCGTGCACTGATCACTTTCAGAGGTGAGCTTTACCCTCACTGTGTTTGTCTTCCTCCTCTTCATCCCTCCGTTCCTTTCTCCTCTTTGAATAATAGAAATGCCAAGTGAGGAGAGCTCAAACATCAAAAAGCCCATTTCCCAGCTTGACAGAGCAATTTACCTTTTCCCATATTCACTTGAACGTAATTAAATGTGTTGAATTGGACTGCAGCATACAGAGCACATATCAGGGCAGCAGCACATATGAGCACTCGCGTTCATGGAGAGAAAACATAAAACTGATTCACAGCAAAAAGGAGGGCTTTCGATTAGCAAGGGCTAGATTTATACACGCCTCCTCCGGTGTCTTGTCTGTGTATACACACACGCACACACACACGCGTGTATGTTCACTCCATGCATCTCTGTCTTTCCCCAGCTTTGGACCAGTTTCTGTCTCTTTGGTGATATCTCATCATTTTGGTTCTCATAAAAATGAACAATGGCTCTAAATCAATTTTATTATTGCTGTTGTTTCCCACTTTCATGTTCTGATTGTACCAATCTAATAAAAACAGCGCGGTAAGGGAGATTTTTCATCCTGTCATCCATTTCTGTTGTTGACGTCACCGAGACACAAATTATTTCTTGTATCTTGCTTTTCCCCGTGGATGACATCACATAATTGCTTTATAGTAAGTGATTTAAGTGGAGAACCGGCTGTAATCTATTGATTCCATCGACCATACTTATCGTGTAATTACAAGTCCTCCGCTTTAAGGTGAGCTTTCTCTTAACCCAAACTTGTGAAAACGCCTTCATGCTGGAGGCTGGTACATCGCCGTCTGATCTCTACTCTGCTGCGCCGCCATCATGACCATATTTGCCCCACTGAACTCAAAGGGCAAGGTCAAGGCTCTTCTTGTAAAACAACTCTGTAAGGTGACCCGCCGGCAGCAAACATCCTCCGTCTGACTAAGGCGCTTCACGCCGTGGCATAATGGTCTGATGATGTACCTCCGTGTATTGATTTAGCTGCTGTACAGCGCTGGACTGGCCGCTGGAGAAACTCTAGCCCTGGCATCACATCAGAAAGGGTTCACTTTCAATTTAGTCAGCATTTGCTGCTTTTGGAGGTCAGGAGGAAATAAAACTGTGACATGCTTTTTTAACACGCATTTCTTTGGAGTCCGTCCAACTCTAATAAAACTGAAGAAGGCGGCGGCGAATGACTGTGGCATTAACGAGGAGAGGATCAGGGGTGAAATGATGCGGCCTTAGAATCCATCAGACTGTGAGAGTATTAGCCATGTTGTTATTTTCTATCACAAGGCAAGTTAAAATGAACCTTTATTTATTTTCTTAGACATTCATCAAAAGAACTTCAGTTCTTGTGAAATTCATAATGTGCAGCTGAAGGCAGTAAAAGCTGCCAATCCTGCAGTCGGTTTTTTCTGGTTATGTCTGCAGTGTTACTCTAAGAATACAAAGATGCGGACATTCAGCCTTAGAAACAAACATTGTGTTTCTGCACTTTAAATAATTTTATACCATGGTTGAGGTCAGGGGTGGGCAAATGTTTTGATTTGTGGGCCAGAAAGAGTTCTAAAATGTGGCATAAGGGCCGGACAAGGAGCAGATGGAAGGAGTGATTTGGTAATGAACCTCATAAACTAAAATGATAATAGGAATTTAGAGAAAAACATGCTTTAATTTGGATTAAAATTCACATATATTCATTTAAAAACAGAAAATTTGGGAATTTTCATTTCTAAATTTTGATTTTTGTTCTCTTTTTGGTGATCCAATGGGTTGATGTTCTTTAGAGGAACATGCAAACTCAAAGAAATCCCAAAGATCACCTTCTGACTCAGAAGTCACACACGAACGTCAGAGAAACAAAACCATTCATGAGAAGAAACCAGAAATACAATGAAAATAAAACAATTTTTGATTCAATATATTTTAATTTGGAGGGCCAGATTAAGTATTTTAGGGGGCCACATGTGGCCCCCGGGCCGTAGTTTGCCCACCCCTGGTGTAGGTGAATGCTCAATTCTGATTGGCTGCTAGGTGTTCTGGTCAATAAGCCCACACGTTCTGTATCACTGCACAGGCGTCTTCAAAACCAACTTTTGCGTCATCATCTGGACCATGTTTCAAACAGTCAGCTTTTAGTGAAAAAATTATGTAAACCTAAAAACTAGCAGGTAAAAAGTACTAAAAATGGTTTAATATTTTTATGGCCCGCAGCAGCAGTCTACTGACTGCAAGGACCATATTGTTTTTGCTTAGAGTGAAAAAACGTAAAATTTCTGCGCCTTTGAACGAAAATTACACCCCCGCCACATGAACGAAAAGTACCTCAAAATCGCACCACACGTAGGGAAAATTGAAAATGAATTTTTGGCATAGTGCGCGTTACCCCGCCTAAAACGATGACATCACGGCGAGCGTTCCCGCAAAAAAAATGAATGGGCCGATTTTCGCTTATGGGACGACAAAAACAATATTTCGGAAAACGCAAAAAAAACGACCAATGACAGGTGTTGGGGATAAGCCCAAGAACATTGAAATCATTATGGGATGGGCCAGATGACCCACGCCTTGGCGGCATGTGGCGTTGAAAACTGAAAAATGGCGTTTTCACGGTTTTCATCAATATGGGAAAACGACACTTTGTTTTGTCCGATTTTCACGAAACTTGACAAGCCTGTCCATAGCCGGAGACTACAAACACCCAAGAAGTTTGATTGACCTTGGACCTTGGGAAGTTGCCGCCATCTGAAATTAACGAAAAAAGCACGTTTGCTATGAGCTACGAAAAGAAATACCTCCTAGGGGGTTTTATCGACTGTTATGTGACTTAGTTGGGCATTAATGGAACCTACTGGGGGAAAAATGTTGCAATTAGAAGTTGTAGAATATGAAATGGCGTGCATGTTGCGAGGTCGCGACGGACACGGTTTTAGCTAGGTCGAACATGTTTTACCCGATTTGCGTAAAAGTGGTATTCGCGCGTCCGGAGGCCCAAGCTGAACGAAATGACATAACTTACGAAACCGAAATGCGTACAGTGCGCCTCTGGTACGCAAAAAACCGTCGCGAAAAAAAGTGCTGACTCAGCAATTTCAATTTTTTACTTCGCATTTCGCAAACGAAACCAACATAACTTTGTTGGATATAACCATGGCTATTTTTTACATTATTGTGGGATGGCTCCACGACCTACCGTTTGGCGGCCATTTTGTTTCGAAATCTGAAAATTTGGGATTTTGCAAAGGTGAAACGAACCTTTAGTTTGTCCGATTGTCACGAAATTTGACCCACATGCCTCTAACATGAGCCTTCAACAACCCCTAAAGTTTCGTTGACCTTTGACCTTGGGAAGTTGCTAACATCGTGAATTTACAAAAAAACGAGCATTAGCATTAGCTTCAATCACATATCACTTGCAGGGACTTTTTTCAATCGTTTCCTAACGCCGTTGGCATCAATGGGAAGTCATTGGCAAAGGAAAAATGGTACCACAAGCTATAGATTTTGAACGGCGTGGGCGTGGCGAGCTCGCAAAAGTGGCGTAGTCTTAGTACACGCTCATATTTCAATGCATTCCTATGGGACTTTAATATGTTGATCCCAGACTTAAGCTGTAACTGGCATAATAACATAGAATATGACCATATAAGGAATGTGGGCGTGGTTAGCGAATAACCCCCCGTTGCTAAGGTAATCCAAAGTGTACTTTTTCCGATCCTTATGATCTTGACGTCAAACTGCTCGGTGACCTCAGACGAACAAAACATAAAATGGTTGCTATGGAGATAAAACCAACAGAAAAGCTGCCATTTTGAAAAAAGTGCTTTTTTAATCAATTTCTCACATTCATCTCAGACCAGCTATACAGAAAGCATAGGGAGGGACTTAGGGTTCCACAGTGAGTGCTAAGCAAGTGAGTTTGGGGTCAAAGGTCACCGCCAAAGGCGGCAGTGGTGCGTAGGGGCGGGCGGCGGGGGCGGCGGCGGTGCGTGTGGCGAGCGGGGAGGGAGAGGGCGGGCTGCGAGGGGGAGGGCTGGTTGCGGAGAGGGGGAAGGCAGGCGGCGAGGGTTAGGGCGGGTAGCGACTGCGGGCCATCCAACGCCGCTTGTTTTATTTGTAATTGACTATGATTTAAGTCGGATAATGCCTGACAAAATGAGCATTTTCAGAAATTAACGCACGCCGTGGAAACCTGATTGTCTGACGCCAAGCGGAAGATGGTTGCTTTGCAAAGTGTGAGCCTAATTAATTTGCGTTTAAGTCCCCCTCTGATGAAAATCCTGTTTATGTGAGTGGCATTTTTCTAAAGAAAGAGAACAAATGTGATAAGAAATCATTTAGTTTTTCCATTTCTAAGTATTTCTCCTTTTAAATCAATCCAACAGTCTTGGACAGACTCTGTTTTTCCTGAATGATCTTCTTTCTGCTGCACATGCACTAAACCCTCATCTGGTCCGGCTAGCGTGTCTAGTTCAGGTTCTGGAGAAGAGAAGATGCTATCTTCACATTGACTGCAGTCAAATGAGCCACTGTTCACATTTCTGTTGTCCAATCAGCCGCCACTGGATTTTTGGTGTGAGTTTCATCCAATACTTACGGTAGCAGTCCTGAGAACGCTGGAAAATCTCCACCAGACTCCACGGAGCTTCTTGATGTGACCACAGAAATGTGAACGGCGGCTCATTTGACCGCAGTTGGAAAGGATTGTAAATGAATGAAAGAAGGAAGGAGAAAGAATCAGGATTCTGGAGGAAGTTGGCTCCATGAAGATCTGAGCTGACATCCGGATCAGAACCATACGGCTGGACATTACCCAGATTGATGGAAGGTTTTATGGAGCAGCGGGAAAGATTTATGCTAGAGGCAAGGCAAGGCAAGTTTATTTGTATAGCACATTTCATGTACAGAGATAATTCAAAGTGCTTTACATAAAACATTAAAAGAAACAATCAAAAGAAATAGTAAAAATGTCATTCATTATTCAAATCATTAAAATAAAATTAAAAGAAAGTAAAAAGATTTTAATTTAAAACAAGCATAGATAAAAAGTGCGGACGTAAACTTTTGAATACATATTAATCAAATGCAACTGAGAACAGGTGAGTCTTTAACCTGGATTTAAATACACTGAGTGTTTCAGCAGATCTAAGGTTTTCTGGAAGTCTGTTCCAGATCTGTGGTGCATAGAAGCTGAATGCCTTAGATCTGACTGGAACATAACATGTATTCTTCTGATCCAGGGTTAAAGACCACCTGGGTCAGGAGCATTGAGTAATATGTTTTCAAAAGTTTATGTCCGCCACTTTATATCTATAGAGCAAAGCTTTAGAAACAAAGAGCTTTCATAATCAGACGCGTTAAAGCCACGGTCAGAGATTTGGAATAGGAAAGACAGCATTAAAAATTCTTTTAAACCAGCATGAAAAATTACTTTTTAAGACATTTAAGTTGTGGGATTTTTATTAAAAACTTCCTAATCATAATAAAAACACAACTGGAAACTTTTTTTTCATTAAAAAATTGTCAAAAGGGGACTTAAAAAAAAAGTGAAAAATTGTTTTGGTACAGACTTAGGGTTTATTGTGATACTCATCGTATCGTGAGACATGTTTTGTGTAATATATCACTAGACTCTTGTCAATGCTCACCCCTACATTAGCATTACCTTCATTTATTTTCTACAGCATTTACCAAACAGATTCTTCTTTCAGTGGTTGCTTGTGATCTGCTGCTTAGTTTGTAATGTTTTTGGTGTGAAGCCAAAGTCAAGACAGATGAGGAAATAGCACAAGGTCAGAGGGAAGAGAACAGAATTTGAGCAAATAAATAACTAAACATGTTTGTTTACCTTCTCGAAGAATAGTGTTGTGTATGTGATTGGAAGTGGTAATGTTTGAAGTTTGTTGTGTGCTTCATGGTCCGATAATTCTGCTGCCATAAATTGCATTTCTGCTTCGTGTTTGGTTGTAAGAAGGCTGCATTTGTACAGCAATCTCAGCTCTGGGCTTCCTTGCAGAACAAGCCATCCATCAGCCTATTGTGAAGTGATAGCACCTTATACTCTCCACCATATTATACAGATGGGACAATTATCACTGCGCCCATAACTGCATCGAGCTGGGACCAAAGGGGGCCCATATGTGGAATGAAACATCAGTCGCAATTACATTTGTGTGTCCTTCTCATCTATCCTTTCCCTTCCTGGTGTCCACCCCCTCCCTTCATGCCCCCCCTCCCCCCTCGTCGCTCTCATCTGCCACAAGGCAAATTAAGGGTTTCTCGAACATGACCAAAAGGAGAGAGGCTCATTTGTAGCTTCTATTTATTTGTAATAAACTCTCCCCATTATCTTCTCTGCTGCCTCTCTTCCCCCATTATAAAAGCATAAAAAAATACCATGATTGGATTTTTTTTTTTTTTAATCCACAAATACTTTCTATTATCAGTTGAAAGCTAAAAGGAAATGTGAAATGGGCTTTTTCCCACCTATGACTCCATTCGTTTTGTCTTCACATACCTTCCCTCTGAACTCACCTGTGCTTTCCCCTCCTCCCCCACAGCCCTCCATGGATATCTTTGCTTCCACAGTGGCACAAATAGGCCATGGATGAAAACATCCAGCCTAATGTACGTAGCTGGTTGTCTTTTGCTTACACTCCCTCAGTAAGACAAAGAGTCTCAGGCTGAGCATCCCTCCTTTCCCGTCCCATTATCTGTTTTCTAAAACTCAATAATTGAACTGTTCCATTGGAATACATCATCCACTATCACAAAGCCTCGCTGAAAAAACTTCTCTCCCTCCCCATTGTGTTAAAGCGTGGTATGCCCCCCTTCCCCTCCCCTCCTGTCAGATAGACTCTATTACTTGCGCGGTATTTGTCCAGCCGCACGACAAGTAATGACTGCAATTTGCTGCCATTTGGTGTCCTGTAAGAGGCTGCTGCCTAGTGACGGCAGCATTATATTGGTATATCAGAATCGGGTTGCTATTACCACGCTATAAATCTGCCATAAGCTTTTATGTCCAAACGTACATTGGAGTGACACAAAGGACAGATGTGTAGAAGCTGCAGATGATAAGCAGGGATTATCTGCTTATATTTAGTTGATGGCCTTTTGATTTAAAGCTCCCTGAAGACAAAGTATCATGAAGAGAATAAGAAAGAAGATGGTTCCTTGTACATTTTTGTTTTTTTGAATATTTTACTTTCTTTTATTTGTATCGTCTCATTAATTTTCCTTATTGTAATTTCTAAGTTTAGCCTCAATGAAGTACAGGTATCTATATATATCCCTATTTTTTAATGTTCCTAAAATCCACTGTTTACCTGGATCAGGTGTCTTATGCCAATATGACTCAAGAAAACCAAAAGGCATACATCTGCCCTCAAAGACAGCAGTTTTATGGGAGTTTACAAAGTTTAAATCAAACATTTTTAGAACAAATCTCTTTAAATTCATGAATTGAGTTTCAGCTTTTGAAGTTTACATCACTTTTAAAATTTGGGTTTGGTTGGAAATTTTGAAAAAAATAAAATAAAATTGTGAACTTATGAATCAAGTTTCCTTAGTGATCTTTAACTGTATTTGATACCTCTGAACTTCATCTTTTCCTATAGTAATAGATTTGGTCTTTTACTTCCGAGTGTTTCCATGTTTTTAAGAGTGTGTTCAGACTGGATGCATTTCGTTGGCTGAAAGAGAACCAGAGTTTGTTTTTTCACCCCGAAAACCTGTTACAAAATTTTAGTCTGTAATTAGACTGAAGCGGTCCCTGGTCCAGGACCAGGACCTGCTCTCTGACCCATCTTTTGAGGTGGTCTTGGTTTGTTTCCAATCATTTACCTCAGTCCGAATAGGCCGTGTGCTCCGAGCAGACAACTGAACCACAACGGCCACCGTAGCTGGTCATTAACGCCGTGTAAACAGAGTAGAAACAAAGCAACCACGAGCCACGCAGAAACGTGGAATGAAAATGAGACAGCTGATTGAAATGTGGTCAGATGGATGTTAACATACATAAACACTCACCAGCAGGTCGTCTACAGCCGTTGTCTCCTCAGTGTCCGTCTTGCAGCATGCCTCCGCTGTACTAAAGCAGCAGTTAAAAGTCTTGTACCTTACGTTGATCCAGACGTTTAAAATGGGTCAAGAAAATATAAAGTTTGTATTATTGAACTATCCCGACAAGAATTGGACTTCAATTATTCTTTCTTTATTGCTTTGCCTGCCCTCGTTATTCTACACCAATGACTGAAGAGAATTTTAGTCACATGCTTCTGTTTACAAGCTTCAATTCAACACAGGTTTCTAGTTTAAGACCGTCTGAACACAGAAGAAGCAAAGGGTTCAGGACTTGATCCAGACCAATGGACCGCTCCAGTCTGAGTACACCCTAAAATAATCATGTCAGTTTTAGAGAAGTCTGTTTTCTGTCGCCTAACCTTTTTCTAAACCCCTCGAATTTCTTTGTGGGTCATGGCGAAGCTGGTTTGGTTGTCCGTCCATCACATGTACATGAGTACAGAGACCTACAGGCACATATAGTCACATTCACACCTAAGGGACAATTTCAAATTCACAATTAACCTAAAGTGGAAATTCAAACTTAAAAGGGCGGACACTCTTCCACAAGGCCACTAAAATATATATATACATATATAACCCAAAGTTTCCTGTTCACCAATTTTAGTTAGGCTTTCTAAAATTCATTTTGTAGGTTTAAAAATATTTAAAAAATGCAAACAAATAAAATAGCAAAGAGCAAAATATGCCCCATAGGAAATGAACGAGAAATCGCTCAAATACTTCAAAAACTTTGTGCGTTTTCAGACTTCTGAACTCCCACAAATACTTTCAGCTACAGAAACCATTCAAACTTCAAAATCTTCATCAATTACTGAGTTCTTAGGGTAATTTGGAATTTAGCTTTTAATTTAGCAACATCCTAGCTATTTTTAGCTAAATCAGACATTTCTCCAATATTTTTTAGACTAATTTTGAGTAGGCTAATATTTTTTTTTCCTTGGCTAATTTGGCATTTAGCTAAAATTATGGCAAGCTTTTAGATTTTGCGTTTTTTAGCGTTTGGAAACTTCATATTTGCATTAAATAAACTGAAATGCTAACTTTTTTTTTTTTATCAGAAACCAAATGTTCTTCGTGCTCTCTCCAATCCAAACCCATGCCTGCAGGTTGGTCGGGGATCCAGCTTTTCAGAGTAGAGGCAGGTTTTTCCCACTCAGGGTCAAATGTTAAGGTCTAGTTTCACCTGAATAAGTGAACTGATCTCTCAGAGGGAATCTTTTTTTACAATGCTCCTCTCATGGTAAACCTGATGTCATTACAGGCTGAGCAGAAGTATGACTGATGATGAGATTGTATCGAATTCTGAGAAATCTTTCAGTTTTCCATTTTTCAACACTCAGCAAAATGTTTGAAGAATCTGTAATTGTATTAAATGTTTTTTCATATCAACATTTCATCTTAATCTACAGTCAAAGGACATGAAAATGAGAGCCGTTCTGTCTGAAGCATATTTTCTTCCCAGCATTTTCCAGACATGTCTGTGGTAGATCTGGACGTTTTTCTTTACATTAACCAGATGTTTTTTCTTTTTTTTGTCTTCCTAAGGTCACCCGCGTATCAGTGGAGAGCTGCGAGCAGTACACTTCCTGCGGAGAGTGCCTGGGATCAGGAGATCCGCACTGTGGCTGGTGTGTTCTACACAACGTGTAAGTGCTCAGACTGTTGACCTTGTTTTACAAATGCTTTAGTGGCAGTGAGTCATCTGCAGTTAACTGCAGACCTGCTGTGTTTTATTCATCCTGTTTATGGCCGTCGTGGAGACCAGAGCGGTCCTGCACAAGTGTTTTCTTCTATATAAACTGGATTATACTCGGAATGAGGGAAGCTGCTCGCTGGCCTTTTATCTGTTGAAGTATCCCAATAAATATGGCTGTTAAATTGTGTTTTTTTTTTTAATTATGATACTTTTATCTGTAAAAAATGCAGGTTGTTTTGGGTGTGAATTCACCTGGCCCTTTCTGTGCATTTATTCAAATATTTAACTAGTTATTATTTGAAAATGTTTTCATTTTTTCCCCTGAAAAGCGTTGGACTTAAATAAAATGGTTTATTAATAACATGCCAGCTTTTATAAGTAAATTCTTCTGCATAATGTGGCTCGATGCCTGAATGTGGCTCAAGTAAATTTGCGTCAGAACTCTAATGCTCATCGGCTGACTCACAATGAAGGCTGAGATGATGGCGGAGGAAATCTGTTCTCAGAGTAGGTCAGTCTTTCTGATTCACTCAAATGACATTTGAAGAACAGAATAAACTATTATAAACAACTAATAAAAATAACTAAGTCATCTTTTTCTGAATTTCTCTGCACTCTTTATATCAATAGACTGCTGTCATAAGAAATTGGATTTTTAAAAATTATGTCTCTTTTAAAACACATTTACTGTTCAAAAAATTTAATTATATTAAAATAAATTAATTTAATGAGGAAAATTATTTTTTTTCTATGTTGTTAAATTTGAAATGTATTTTCCCCTTTTCCACAAGTCATAATAAAAATAAAAATTATTCTTTTTGTTTTGAGTACCTTCCAATTTCACTGTAAGAATCGGTTTTACTTGTTAAAAAAGTTTTTTTTTTTGTCACTTTATAAAACTTTATAAAAGGTTTTCATACTAGACATTAACTTAAGTACAATTAAATGACTGGTGTTTGAAATAATAAACTGCGAATTCCAGGGTTTTTTTGTATGTTAGGAATGAAACAGACCAAAGAAATCTGTTGTTTCCTCAATAAAACCTTAAGTTTAGGTAAAGCAACAAAATTCAAACAAAATATATGATTTTATTTCAATAACACAACACATTTTGTTTTCTTTTTTCTAAATGAATCATTTACATGTTTCCATTGTAAAATTGAAAAGAAAATGTTTAACACTGACATCCAATTAAATATAATTCCATCCAACAAAACTTCAGTAGTTCTTAGAAGAAATGGAAAACATGAGAATTCCAAGCTTGAGTCCAAATATCTTGATCGTAATTATCCGATATGTAATTTTCCCCCCTTTCCCCTTCTTGTTATGGAGAGCTCAGAGCAGGGGTCTCAAACTCAATTCAGCCGGGGGCCGCTGGAGGCAGAGTCTGGGTGAGGCCGGGCCGCATCAGGATTTCCACAAGCAAATCGCTGATAAAAAATTCCAATGTTCTCAAATATCTTTATTTTTAACACAAAATAGTGAATGAATTAAATTAATTTTAAAAAATGAATCAGAAAATCAATTTTTATTAATTAAAATAATAACAATGACCATACAGCAGACACAGACGACTGAAACCACATACTGACTGACTGATCAGTGTTTCTCAAATGGTGGGGCGCGCCCCCTGGGGGGAATGCGAATAAAAACATGTTTACATTAGAGATGAATATTGTGCATAATCCTACATAGTAGTTGATAATAAATTCAATATAGCAAAAACAACCTAAAACTCAATTTACAGTGAATCAATGCGAAAGAACTGAATCTCTGAGAAAAGACAGAATCCTAGCACTACTGTGGAGAGAAACATGGAAAGATTGTTTTTACTTTGTCTGGAAGTTTTGGAAGTATTCTAAAAAAACAAAAAAAGAGAACAATTAATAAAACTGATTATTTAGAAGTTTTTTATTATTATTAATTATTCTTTAATAATAATGAAAGTATGATATTTTGAGGAGATATACGTTCAATTTGAGCAAATTAACGGATACTAATGATGCTTGCTGCTGAGGGGGGGGGTGTCTAAGAGAAAATACCTGAGAAACACTAGACAAGAGAAAACCATTTTTATTCAGTTTCAAATGTCTGTATTTACAGAATCTCCCTCATTTCTGAGCTGAGAGCAGCGCGCTCTCTGAAAGCTCAATGCGTTGCTACGCAAGTTTTTAAATCTGGTCTCAAGCTCTACGCACAAATCGTGCACGCACTGAGCGCGCGCTGAGTCTTCAACCCGGTTCAATATTTCACGCACAGTAGCAGCAGCGCTAATGAACGGTAAAAAAAAAAAAAAAACACAATAGAACAAGAATCTCCTCTCTACTACTGCGTGCGTGACCGCGCTGCTATACCACCTGCTGAGCGTGCGTTCATAAACCCGCGCAGACATGCGGCCGGTGTGGAAGCACCTTTGAAGATTCTGCTCGCTCGCGGGCATCACTCACGCACGCGGAAGTAGTCAGTCTCTCTCGCGAGGACTTTTTCTGATTTTGGAGGAGGAAAAAGCGATCGCGAGGGTCTGATTTGTCCGTGGAATATTTGATGCGTGCGCGGAATTGTCGCGTGGAACACGCTTTTTGACAAGCGGCAGGCTGTGTATCACGTGTTGTCACGTGGCGAAAGAGGAGCGGGGCCCGCGAATCCCGTTCAGTGAGAAAGTACTTCACAGCTTCATGGCTCCTCCTCCGCCCAGCTGATTGGAGGAATGAATTAAAGAGTGAGAAGGCTCGGACAGCCCGCCAATGTCCCGCCCTCCAGAACCATATACCTTACCGTGATTGGTTCGTTTAGCTCTGCATACAACAACTGTCATTCATATCAGCCTTGCGGGCCGCACTAACAGTAATCTTTCATATGAAGACGGGGGCCGCAAATTATCATCCCGCGGGCCGCAGATTGCCCGCGGGCCGCGAGTTTGAGACCCCTGGCTCAGAGCAAGGAACTTGTTGCCTGTCCACTGTATTTTCAACGTCACTTTTTTTTTTTTAATGAAATTTTTTTCATTTGCTTAACAGTTTTCTTTCTGCTTAACACATTACTTAAATTCTGTTATATATATATATACAGTATGTCACAAAAGTGAGTACACCCCTCAGATCTCAGCAAACATTTAGTTATATCTTTTAATAGGACAACACTACATAAATGACTCTTTGACACAATGAACAATAGCCAGTGTAAAGTTAGTATAACAGTGTAAATTTATTGTCCCCTCAAAATAACTAAAAATACAGCCAATAATAGCTGAACCCCTGGCAACAAAAGTGAGTACACCCCTAAGAGAAAGTGTACAAGTCTAGCACATCTGGTCATTTTTCTTCCACTTTGTCATGTGAACCATCAGTGTTACACTGTCTCAGGTGTCCCCAATTAGCAGATGAGTTTAATTTGGTATAAAAGCTCTTCCACTCTCTTAACCTGGCCACTGAAAGTTCAACATGGCACCTCATGGCAAACAACTCTCAGAAGACCTGAAAAAACGAATCATTGCTTTACATAAAGATGGCCAAGGCTATAAGAAAATAGCCAACACTCTGAAACTGAGCTGCAGCACAGTGGCCAAGATCATCCACCGCTTTCAGAGAACAGGTTCTTCTCAGAATAGGCCTCGCCATGGTCGTCCAAAGAAGATGAGTGCACGTTTTCAGCGTCACATTCAAAGACTGCCTTTGGAAAACCGACGGATGAGTGCGTCCAGCATTGCTGCAGAGATTGAAGGGATGGGAGGTCAGCCTGTCAGTGCTCAGACTGTACGCCGCACACTGCATCAAATTGCTCTGTATGGTCGTCGTCCTAGAAGGAAGCCTCTTCTAAAGATGATGCTCAAGAAAGCTCGCAAACAATTTGCTGCAGACATGCAAACTAAGGACCAGGATTACTGGAACCATGTCCTGTGGTCTGATGAGACCAAGATAAACCTATTTGGTTCCGATGGTGTCAAGCGTGTGTGGCGGCAACCAGGTGAGGAGTACAAAGACAGTACAGATTCTTGCCTACCGTCAAACATGGTGGTGGGAGTGTCATGATCTGAGGCTCCATGAGTGCTGCTGGCATTGGGGAGCTACAGTTCATTGAGGGAAACATGAATTCTAAAATGTACTGTGACATACTGCAGCAGAGCATGATCCCCACCCTCTGGAAACTGGGCCGCAGAGCAGTGTTCCAGCATGATAATGACCCCAAACACACCTCCAAGATGACCACTGGCTTTCTAAAGAGACTGAGGATAAAGGTGATGAACTGGCCAAGCATGTCTCCAGACCTGAACCCCATAGAACACCTCTGGGGCATCCTGAAGAGGAAGGTGGAGGAGCACAAGGTCTCAAATGTCCACCATCTCCGTGAGGTTGTAATGGAGGAGTGGAAAAGGATTCCAATGGCAATCTGTGAAGGTCTGGTGAACTCCATGGCCAGGAGAATTCAAGCCGTACTGGAAAATTATGGTGGCCACACAAAATATTAACATTTGTACACTTTCTCTTAGGGGTGTACTCACTTTTGTTGCCAGGGGTTCAGCTATTATTGGCTGTATTTTTAGTTATTTTGAGGGGACAATAAATTTACACTGCTATACTAACTTTACACTGACTACTGTTCATTGTGTCAAAGAGTCATTTATGTAGTGTTGTCATATTAAAAGATATAACTAAATGTTTGCTGAGATCTGAGGGGTGTACTCACTTTTGTGACATACTGTGTATATTATATATATATATATATATATATATATATATATATATATATATATATATATATCCTCCATCATAAGACAAATGTCACAAAACACCAAAAACATATTTTTCATCAGAGTGGATCTTTAAAAATGTGTTGAACTGGTTGGTGAAGATGCTGATGATGGTGAAGTTGAGGTTTTCTGAGGATCTAAATCTCCCTGCAGATGTTCGCGGAGGGATCGCTGCGATCGCGCAGATGAGCCTCAGCGTTTCACCACCAGAGTGGAGCAGTGCGTCCATCTCTCCGTTCACCCGGAGACCATTTCTGTCACCATGTCAGAAGTGCAGGTACTGATCTCAACCCCAGCTGTAACTCCTGTCTATTATGGATCTCTGCTTTGTGAATGCAAGACAGAGAGCATTAGGAAGATGTCATAAAAATACATCTGCTAGTTTGTCTCCTTTTGAATTAAAGCTGCAGAGAGAATTGAGAGCAGCAGATCTGCGCAGCCTTTTCTGCTGGGGGGCTGTATCAGGAATCAAGTGTATTGACTTGAATCTCTGCTGTCTTCCTAGCTGGTGCTTCAGGCGCAGAACGTGCCCAGTCTGTCAGCTGGAGTTAACTGCTCCTTTGAGGACTACGTGGAGACGGAAGGACGCATCTACAACGGACGGATCTTCTGCTTGTCTCCTTCTACTAAAGACGTTGCACCCATCACGCGAGACCAGGGTAAATACACACCTACCCTTTTCAAAAATCAAATCTGAGGGAAAAAAAAACCCTTTTCAGGCATGAAAAAAGGAAATTCCTGTGCAACTGTGTGATGAATTTTATGAGTTAGCTTTAAGGTTTGTTTGGTTTCATTTAAGGCTCATATTAAATAGTTTTTTTTTTTTTTTTTTTTTTTGGCTGAAAACTCTCAGGCTCCACCAGGTTCAGCTGAGGTTTTAGTCTCACGGTTCTTCCAGAAACAGTCGTCCTCTCAGGTGAAAGAGTGATAAAAATGCTTCCAGTTGAACTTCTATAGCAGCATTCATGCCAGACATGGTTCGCAGGTCGTCGGGTTTCAATGCTAACTCAAAATGCAGACGTGATCCGAGGCACTGTGGCATGATCTGGGTGTAAGTCCAAATCAAATCAGTCCATCAGCAGCGCCATTGAAGGAGCTCAGCGCATTTGGGCAGCAGATGCTTCCCGTTGAGACTTCGTAAATCAAAAAAGTTTAGTGCTGGGGAGGTTGACGACGTTGGCAAGGTTGGTAAGGTTACGGAGGTTGGTGAAGTTGGCAAGGTAGAAAAGGTTGTCAAGGTTTGGGAGGTTGGTGAAGTTGGCGAGGTGGCGGGGTTGGTTAGGTTGGGGAGGTTTTTGATGTTGGTGAGCCAGCCCGGTGGACAGGATAGCAAACTAACAAGCTCCGCCTCCCAGAGGCCAGGATTCCTGCTGGCTATGCTGAGTGTCGCATTGCTCCAGCGCGTGATATTTTTTCTTGTTTTCATGCTGCTCCTATAGCTGATGGTGAAACTCATTATACTGCAAGTGACTCTGAATGATCTGGTAAACACGGCAGCATGCTTTCTGGCGCCTCTGTAGAGCTCTCCAAGACATAAAACCCAAGCTACAGGATGTGTTAACGAAAAAAGTCCAAAGAAATGTGGGCAGTAACTCCTCCCACATATGGCTGGGGTGTCAAGGACGTTTTAAGACAGAGGGGTGGCAGACACAAACATGTCCAAATCGCGTCCAGTGTGAATATAGCTTTATAGTCTTCTCAAGATGAAAACCCTTTAGTCTGGATCCTGTCTGTTGCTTGAGCCAGTCCCCATTCTCCAATTTTCACTCATTTCCTGTTGGTTTTATAAAATAAATATAAAACACTTAAGATCCCTTACTTTTATTTCTAAATACATCTTAAAAGATTACATGAAGAACATCCAATAAAATTGAAGCCAAAACCCTCAGACATGTTTGGCTTGGATAATGTCAGAAACCCATTTTTGTCTCCAATCAGTTCCACATCATTTGCACGTACGTGAATGAACACAGGGTAAGCGTGGGAGAAAGGAAATCACTTAGTGACGGGTCAGCAGCATGTGAAACTAACTACGAAAATGAGAAGCAAACATCTGGGACCCATACAAGTCACGGGACATGTCTGTGAACCCAGGTCACTTTTCCCACATTTGTGCTCAACCGAGTCTTTATGAATGAATATGAGAGGAAATTGTTTCTATTTTGAAGATATTTTCTTTAATATTTTAACAGAAGCATCTTGAGGTTAAAAAATCAAAGAAGCATTTTGTGTTTTCCCATAGGACGGCTAATGCTAACACTTGATCGACCTGAACATACATTTCTGACTAAATGAACACCTTAATAAACTCACAGGAAATAATTTTCCAAACTCTCAGGGAAACATTTTATAAAGCAACCATTTGTGGTCTAATTATTGTTTTTTTTCTCTTACTGTCTTCTTCCTCTGGAATAAGGTGTAATGCTATTGCGCAATCGCCACCTAGTGTCCAAACTGAAACGTCCTCCAGGAGAAGCAGAACAATGTTTATAATGTTAATGATCTGAACATTTTTGTTAGAACTTCTCCTTTAGAGAATCATGTAACACTGGATGATAATAATAATAATAATAATAATACATTTTATTTATATGGCGCCTTTCTGGGCACCCAAGGTCGCCTTACAAATAAAAACAAAACATAGTATACAGCTTAAAAATATGACAGTCATAAAACTTATAAAATGTATTAAAAATTCAATTAGCTAGGGTGGATATGCCAGTCTGAAGAGGTGAGTTATGTGATGCTGATATTAACAATCTCATTATTTCATTGAAACATTTTACAGGATTGGAACTGGATCAGATTAATATAAATAGATTAAAAACATATAGTAGATTATTAATGTACTTCTAAACAAATGTGTAAATTCAAAATTGAATTGTGAGAATCTAAAGAATTGAAAAAAAATCCTAATCAAATCGATCCATATGGAGAGAAAATAGACTCACTCTGATTTGTGCATAAATTAGGATCTGTGCGTGTGTATAAATGATTGGTGCATGCATAATTCTTGATTCGTGCATAACTTTGGATCTGTGCATGCATAATTCTTGATTTGTAACTAAAATAATACATTTTTTGCAAAAGTAAAAAAAATTACAAAAAATTAAAAAATACAAAATTACAATTTACACATGCACAAATTAAAATTACAACAGCCTGAAACTAATTACACAAAAAAATTTTTTTTAAATACACACCTCTTACGCACGCACGCAGCCTAAGTTACACACAAATCTACCGTGAGACTCTTTTCACGTCTCACAAATTCATCCGTGAGGGATGCGTTCAAGTACTACCAGAATACTTGTTCTCCATAGTTTTCTTGTCAGCCGTTTTAAACTTTGATTGTGAATAACATCCGGTTAAACTAGACATTTTCCCACTTTCTTAAAAAATATATTCCCAATAATTAATATAAAAAGTCTAAATAAGCGCTTTTAAAACACTTATACTTTTTAAAATAAGAATTTTTCCAGAAAAGAGGCTTTGAGCTGATCCAGGCTCTTGTGAACCAAATTGAATTGTTTATAGAAATTATTATTGATTCCCAGCCCTAACGTTTGGTTCCGTTTCCCTCTCAGGTGACCAGCGCGTCATCCGCTTGTACTTGAAGTCGAAGGAGACGGGAAAGAAGTTCGCCAGCGTTTTGTTCGTCTTCTACAACTGCAGCGTCCACCAATCGTAAGTGGATTTTCCTCGTCTCGTTCTGTATCCTGAAGGTGAATTTAGTCTCACGGAATAATTTTACACTTGCAGGAGGATGCATAGTGGTGGGACGCAACAGTCACCAAATGTGTGACTGTGCCTCCTTGTCAAAAGCACTGGCATGAAAGCATCGGTCCGCCAGGAGCTGATTTGACTGAGAACAGTGTGAAGGATCTGCTTATTCAGTATTCATTGTATTCAAGCTTTTAACAAATCAATTAGTTAATTAAATCTTAAGCAATGAAGTGACTGCTGGTGAGTGAAATAATAAATCGATTCTTATCCATGCAAGGCCTAGAAGAGCAGCCAAGCTTGGGAGGCTAAAACACATCAGTCATGTTTGCTGGAAATTAATTATCCCTAATTTAACTATAGGAATACTGATTTACTTCTCAGCACTGGTTTAAAAGCTGTTCTTACAAGCTTTTGTTGCTCAAGTGTATTCTTCTAAAACGAAGCCTTGGCTTTCCATACAAAAGAACACATTTTTCTTATTTGCTAAAGACAGTAAGTGTTGTTTAAAGTACAAAATGGTGGTTTTTCTGTGGATGAATCATTAGTCTCATTGTGATGCCATGAAGCTGAGCACTTTATTGTTCTTTCAGGAACAAATGCTTATTGCTTGAACATGATGGAAATGTTTTAGAGTTCTAGACACTCATTTGTTTGGCATTTCTGCCGTTGCATTGTGGGAGCAAAGTTTTTGAATACAAAAAACAAAATGGGAGTTTAACCACAGTTTTAAATTAAAGCCATGAGCAGTGTTGTACGGCCTGCTGAGCGGCTGCCTATCACCCCGCTCAGGAAGGCTTACATTTTATTTTTATTTTAACTTCATGGGAGATATTTCTGTGTTTTTGTCATCTAGGAGCCACAAAAAGGTATACACAAGTTTAAGAAGAATTGGCAACATCCCTTTTTTTTTTAATTTCCTTGACAACAGATTTTATTTTATTGGCCTAATTTCCTTATATGTATGTCGTATGTCGTATGGTTAAATCATCTTGAGCCAGGGAATTATGGATTAAATGTTCACAATAATTCAATAAAAACTAAGACACAGGAACGACAATTTTCCAAACAACATTAAAAATGTACAAACTTTGAAACATACCGAACTTTTGGACTAGAAAAGTTGTATTACCTGTAATAGTGCTAGTGTGAATGTTTTTTGCTGAAAGTAGTTGCTGAGGATGTAGAAGCTTTTTGCTGAAAACTACAACAATTCCTTAAAAAACTATGAAAGAGCGCTGAAGTTGACCTCAATTTCTGAAAAAAAATTATAGTAAAATTGCCTAAAAACCCCTAATACATACCAATTTTGCAAAAATATTTAGTGTTGCTTAAATATGAGCGTAGTAGGCAAATTAGCCAGAAAAGCTAGCTTGTTGCTTAAATACTAGCTAAATTTCAATATTAGCCTGTTGCTAAAATATTAGCTAAACTCCGATTTTGTTTAAAAAAATACTATTAAAGATGAAAACAGCTCATGAATATGTTTAAAGTCTTGCTGCTAATCTGCTTACAATTTTGATATCTGAAGACCCTCTCCTTCATTTCCCATGGGATATATTTTGCTCAACATTTCAAAAACTATGAATTCCCAAAAAGTTTTCCAAGCTGAAAAACTTGTGAAAAAAGAGGAGGAGAATCACTACAGTGGGAATGCTTACTAAGCAATCACACAATTATGCACTAAGTGAAAATCTCTAGAAGTTTGAGCTTGTGGAGGTACAAAAGGTTATGTTTTTCTTCGGTTTTTTTTCCAAGATGGCAGCCTCTTCCCGAGGTCAAATGTTAATTAAACTTTAGTTTTGGTTGTAAACTTCACCTGTTGGAATTTTGTGAAAATTTACTAACTGCGTTTCTGCTTCTATGAAATTGCAAAAATGTAATGTAATGTGATGCAATGTTTTTTTTAAAATGAGTAAGTCATGTGACCAGACGTGGCTGCACCACTAGAGGGCTCCACGAGATGTTCCATGGCATCACACAGCTCATCAAAAGTTAAGCGTGTCGTGTGGACTTGTTGGACCCACAGCTTCTCTGGAAAATCATCAACAATGATTTCCTAAAATCTATTGATCCGTAGCCACTCCCACGTCGCTCTCCGCTCCATGGTCTTAATAAGGCGCCGACGTCTCCTTTGATAGATGACGATGAACACTAGAAAAAAACTCGGACAATATTTTTAGTGGAGCGCCGTAAAATATTTTGCCTTTTTGTTCTGATATTTTTGTCAGGGATGTCATCTTATTATTTTTTGTTTTTTTTAAAGCATTTATTTATTTATTCTTTTTGTGTGTGGGGGGGGTTAAAATCATTTTCACTGGCTAATTTTGGTTAGCTTCTGAGTATGTGATGGAGGCAATAGGTCCTTGCTGTCCAGGACTGCTGGGGGGTCATCATAAAATAATGCATCACAAATCCTGTACTCTGAGAAAAATCAATAAATAAAAAAAAACAACAATGAAAACAAAAAAACAAAATGAAAATAATTATAATTCTAATTTAAACCCCAAAATGTCCCAATTCTTAAAGCTGCTGTTTCCTCAACGGTTTATCCGACTGCATATGATGTTAGTGAAGGATTAGGAGACTCTAAATCTGACCTCATGACATCTGCAGAGAATTATTGGTTTGAGTTAATAATCTGCTTCAAAGGAACATGGCAAACAGCAGTCACAACTATGATCTTAATTTAAATCCCAGCCCTGAGCAAAAGGGACACACTTCTTTTATGAAAAGCTTTCTGCAGCCATCCATCATCGGCATTTCCATTATGCTAATTTATTCATAGATTGTTTTCCATGCTCTGACGTTTGACTGGTCCTTTTTTAATTACATGATCTTGTTGCACCCTCCTTTTCTGCAGTTACCACCGCAGAATTGGTTCCTAATTCAATGAGCCAGCCTTTATTAATTGTGTTGAAGATTTTCTTTTCTGCTTCGCAACTGTTTGGCAGATTTTCACGTGAACCTTCAGGACGACAGGAGACAGCAGCAGCAGTGGATGTGGGATTTATTTGTAATTGTTCTGCCTTGTTAGAGAAAGGTCAAATGAGAATAAATAAAACGTCATTCACTGGATGAGGATTGGCTCCTCCTGTGAGGGGGTTCAGGCAGTGGGTGGTCATCCTTCTGGTCTTCCAGACTCACTTTTCACTGAACTGTTTGGGCTTTTGGTCAAACACCTTAAATTAGCAGCAGGAACCATTCACATATACTTGATCATTTCAATGTTTAGCTTTTTACAAATGTCTATTTAAAGCTTTGAAAGAAAAATCCAGCTATACAAGTAAAAAATTGAAAAAAAATATTTAAAAAAATGAGGTTGTTATCTTAATCAAGAACTTTATTCAACAACATTTTCCATCCCATTAAAGTTTAGCTATGCTGGAAGGACTCTCCCCCCTGACTTCCTCCAAAAAAGCTCTAAACAGGAAGTATTGAGAAAACATCCTCGACAAGAGTTCAAGAATACCACAATGTTTGTCTTTGATTTTACCATTGACTGTATCTGAGAACTGGACTGACTGACCCCTCCCCCTTGGTGTTCCGAACAGGAAGTACCCCCTGGCTCCAAGAAGCCAAAATCCCATAGACTTTTATAGAGAAATGAACAGCTAATACTCAGTCATTCTATTTGTTCAAATAACAATTCTTACTCTTATTTTTCTGTAGTTCAATTTATTCAAGTTAAAAACTGACCAATCAAAAGCAGGTGGAGCCTGTTGGCCCCCAATGTTCGAAATGTTTGAAACTTTTAAGTTTTAAACAGCTCCTTCCTTAAGGCAAAAGTGGTTGTCATAGAAACGATAACTCAGACCGACTTGGACCAATCACTGCCCACGGATAACGTTTGGCTCCACCCTGGCCTTATCCATATCGTGAAAAAATGACAACCAACTTGACTTCATTTAGTTGGACCCGGAAATGACTTATCTTCTATCTGTGACATCATACTCACTCACTCCAGTTTTCATATTGAAACAATTTTTTTTGTTTCAGACACAAACACAGAATGTAAACAAACACAAGAATTAAAAGTACAAATATAAGAATATATATATATATTTCTACAAATATACAAGTATAGCAAACAATGTGTTTGAAAAGGGGTTGGTAGAAGAAGTCTTGTGTGTTTTTCTCAAAAACACTATAAATTACCCTTTGTTTGACACCATTCATAATGATATTTGCTCATATGTTTATAATGATCATTTCAGGCCTTGTAAAGATTCAGCAGTGAATTCATGTATGTTCTGGTTACTGACGATGGATGTCGCTAACCTAAAAAACACATTTGGCTCATGAAAATTCAGATTTTTCAGACAGCTTTGTTTCTCAAATATTCATCTTTTGAATCATTAGAACTCCATTTCTGTCACGACGAGTCGCTCTTGATTCTCTGTGTGGTGACCCCATTTTCCCTTCCACCCCCAGTCCCTTTTCTTTACTTTTCTTTAGCGCCTCCTTTCCCATTCCGCTCTTTGTCCGCCTGTGTCCCCAGGTCCCAACCCCTCTTGGCCCTCTTCATCTCACTCGCCCATTTCTCTTTTCCTCGCCACTCTCCTGTTCATCAGGCCCATTTATTGCTTGCTCTTAGCCCCGCATACATCTGCATAGTAATAGGCTGTTAATTAGCTCTAGCCAGGGTTCATGCATGGAGATGGTCATTATGGAGTGGGCTCAGTCTGGAGAAAGAGAGCTCACCTGAGCCACTTCCTGGGGCCTCCGGGCTCAGCTGATGATTTGTGAAAGCAGAAAGACTTTGATGTTTGGTCTGTGTGAATGAAAAGAAGGCAGGATGGATTCAAATAACACAACTCTGTGCAAACCAGGCCCTGATACTTGTCTTTGCTCTCCCTTTATGTGGGAATTCCATTAAAAAGACTGTGAAATTTGGATTTCCCTTCATCCATTTATTTTTATGTTGCTTACATGTCCCTCAACTTGTTCTGACCATCAAAGAGAAAATTATAATATTAGAAAGGTGACAGCTAAAGTAGAGAAAATTATATTTTGAAAACCTTTTTGACTTATATCTGAATAAAAAATAGTGGCAGAGATTTTAAAAATCTAATTCTCACTATCAGTTCTCTTCTGGTGTTCCACAGGGTTCTGTTCTTGGCCAGTATTTATTTCCCAACCATTTCACATCTCAGAGATTTAACTTTTATTTAGGTCATTGAAATGAGGACACAGTATTTCCTGTCTTTTCCACCAGTTGAGCTCAGATTGCATCTGTTTAAATAATGAAAAAACATATTCAGTCTCTAAAATAGAGACGTCTAAATCTTCTCTTCCATTCAGCAGAACTTCATTGAGAATTTGGAGTACTCAATGATCACTAACGCTAATTTAGCTAGGGTTTGATATACGCAACCATGCTATCACTTACAGCAGTGGTCCCTAACCTTTTTCAGGTCACGGACGACCAGACCGGTTTAAAGTGGGCTATATTTTCCTGGAACGGTTAAAAGGGGGCTGAAGTTTGCATTTTTAAGCCTCTGCTTTCTGAAAATCTATTTTCAAAATAAAATACTACTACAATAAATTTAGCCTAAAGTCTAAAAAAATCATTAGATACATTTTTTTCCAGGTGATGTAAATTCAATGGAACAGAGTTGTTGATTTGTCTTTTCTGATCTGGAAAAATGCCATTAAAAAAAAAAAAAGTATAGTTTTTTACCTATAATGCCATTTAACACTCAGTCCAGGCTCCCATTATCTTTAAGGACAATAGATTGATCAAATATGTTCTTCGTTGAGTATTTTTTCAACATGAAAGAACTTTTTTTTTTTGTGCTAAAGTTTCTGAACCTAATTCAGCTTTGCTGTTGAGAAATTCTTTTACAAGTTTTCACAAACCAGCAACTTGATTGATTGAATCTTCATTCTTCATAAAATGTTGTGATGAAGATTTTCTCTTTAACCTCAAAGTTGAGGCTAACAACCAGATGCTAACTTCAGCTATGTCTGACTTTTAAGGTGTGATGAATAAATAACGCAAATAAAATGACGCAACCGTCATGAAACTTGTATTTTCTAAATATAGCATGAACGTAAATCCCCGGTATCTCCAACTTTATTATCTGTGTGTGTAAATGAGTCAAGAGTCTGTTGCTGCATGTATGAAAGAGCAGCTTCTGCTACATGAAAACAACTGTCTCGATAATTCCATATGTCAAGGAAGACTCCTTGTTATGCCTGTTAATGGCAGCTTTATTTTTTTGTGAAGCTGAAGACTCCTCTTCATTTTCCTCGAAGACATTTTCCAAATATGTCACATTGTTTGGTTTTTGTTGGCTTTGGGCTACTAGCTTAGAAATCCAGCTAGCCACTTTAAGTCACATGGCCAAAACGGATGTTGTGAACAGAGTCCAGCAATTTTCCAAAATAAAACTTCCTGAATTGGAACCAGATGATCCATAATCTGCTGCACGTCTTTTGTCATGTTCAAATATTTCACCGTTCAGATCTCTGCGCTGGTTTCCTGTAGCTGCCAGGATCTGATTCCAGGATTGGAATCGCTCGACCTGAACTTCCTCATCCAGGTCTGCAACCTTTTCCTCTCACTGTGCTCCACCAACAACCTGCAGATCTTTTGTGATCTCTGTGAATTATCCCGTCCGTCCTGCAGCCCTCAGCCTGTGATGATGAAGCTGTTCTGGTGGTGGTGGGCAGGTGAAAGTCGGGTCTGTCAGGAGGTTCTCAGTGCAGATGCACAGCAGAATTGCCTGCAGGGAGACACCCAGATGGATCATGTGCAACTTCAGTCAATATGCTGAAGGCTGGATGCAGCACCAGCATCAGCAGCCATACAAACACTCGTGCAAACGGGGGAAAAGAGAAAACAGGTGCGTGCTCAGTGAGGGAGGGGGGCGCTTGAGACAGACGGCGCAGACTTGGCAAAGCAAATTACGCTGAGAGCTATTTACATTCGCTTTTACAATATTAGAAATTTGCATTAAAAAGAGTTTTGGAATAGTTTAATTGAGCATGCGGGGGGAGGAATAATGCGTCTTTAAAGCTGGGAATAAACAGGAGGGAGAACGCTGGAGGCAGGAGTGCAACGGGGAGGAAACTCGCATTCCCAGAGAGCTGGAGAGGCATGAAGAGGCTGAGAGAGAGATATAAAGCAGTGTTAGCAAACCAGAGGCAGATTATGTCCATTGTGTCAGGAAGATTGTGTCCCACACAGCTAAAAGGTTACCCCCCACAGCCCCCACCCCGGCTTCAGACCAGGCCGTCATTACAATATAAAAAGGCTGAAATCTTTGCGATGAAAAGAGCCACTCAGGGGACGGGATCGGCCCACACTCCAAGCCTCCAGGAGCGGCTTTCATTTCCCACCTTCACCCCCAACCCGCTGATCCACCAACACTTTTTAAATTCATCTCAGGTCCAGCAGCTCAGAACTCCTCCAGGTTGCAGAACGTACGCTCACATTGAATTTTATGCTCCAACTTTCAGTGAATTTGTTTAATTAAAGTGAGGGTTGAGGCTGGTTTTGGACATCACCATGACAAGATCCAATAATATCAAGTAATGAGACTGAGCCCCCCACCGAGTATCCAAACTCCTCGTTTGGCCCTTGTGCTGCATAACTTAATGATGTGCGCATCGTTTTATTACTGCTCACTCTGGAGCTTTATTGGATAAAACACTGAAACAACCTATTTATAGATCAGACTGCTCATGCTAGGCTTTGAGCCTCAAACTGTTGACATGTCTATGCTTTTTAGAGTATTTTAGATAAAAGTGTGTGTATTAGATAAAAGACATATCTCTTAATTGGGTAAGAATTGCTGCTTAGTGTGGATAAGAACTCGATTCTTTCAAGATCTTTTCAGAAAATCAATTTATTTTCATTAAAACAAACCAGACCCATGAGTAAAAAAATAAAATCTTACAGAAAAAGTTTATTTCAAATAAATAGAAATGAAAACATTCACCTAGAACAGCCTATAGCGAGCAAGGTCAAGTATAGTTCAAAGTTTGCCCACATTGGCTTAAGTGGGGATTTCTGCGGGTTAGCTCCCTGCGCTAGCCAGCCTCCCCGTGGACAGCTCAATGTACTAGCAAACGTCTCTGTAGCAAGCTATCAAGCTCTGCTGTAGCATGCTAACGAGCTCTTCTGTAGCGAGCTAGTGAGCTCCACTGTAACATGCTAGTGAGCTCCTCAACAGTGAGCTAGCAACCACCGCTGTAGCAAGTTAGCGAGCACGCTAGCTCCCTACAGAGTAGTAAGCTTGCTAGCTCGTAGCGTATTGTGCTAGCAAGCTCCGCAGTAGCATACTAGCGAGCTCCTCTGCAGCGAGCTTACATGCTCCTCTGTATGGAGCTAATGAGCTCCGCTATAACATCCTAGCAAGCTCCACTGTAGCATGCTAGCTCCGCTGTCCACCATGCGGCTGGATAGCATAGTGAGCTAACCATCTGAGTCCCCACTTAATTCAGTGTGGGCAAACACATGTTGGGTCATCACAGAAACTACACAAGGGTAAGGGTCACTTATTTATAGCTCTGATTTAATTTTGGTTGGTTAGATAAGTACGAAATTTTCTTCATTTAGAGGATTCTATAAGGTACAGGATGTATTTTATTTTGGAAGGAAGTCTTGTGACTCTGTCAAAAGTTATAGACTTTCTTATTTAAAAATAGGGCTTATTTCTCTTTATATTTGAGTTTTACATATGCCAAAAGCAACAGTTAGTTTTTAATTGTCATAATAGTAACAAAAACATTAATAAAAATCAGTTTCTTATTTTACTAAATGGTGAGGAGAGACTCTGTAGTCCTTACTGGGTTGATTTCAGTGAGAAATGGACCTGGATGGCCCTTTAAGTGGTAAAGGTTGGAGACTCCTGACCTAAAACATTGTTAGAAGACATCCTGACACAATACAGCTGGGAAACGTTACCACTTAATCTGGTTATTCTGATGCTAAACGTCCTGACTGCAAAAGGACATCATTAGTTACTTCTTCACTTACCTTCTCTTGACTTTGGAAGAGTCAGAAAAGCTCAACCTGAGGAGTGAAACCTGCAGAGCAGCTCGAATGGCATCAGCAGTTGACTAAAATAACTTAAGGTGATCATTAAAGTCTTGAAATCAATTCTAAAACAATCAAAGAGCCATTAGAGGAGGGAAATGATCAGTAAAAAGCCCAACTGCTGCCTTTTAATTCAGTCGAATGCACAAAGAGGAGCTCTAACAATTGTTAGGGGAAGGAAGGTATACTGTCAATTGACCTAAGGAAGTTAAATACATGGAAAAGTGCTGTTGTTGTTTGGCAAATACTGGGATTTCTGAGACTTCAGGATTAGATTACATAAAATATCCAAATTCTTCCAAATCATTTCATGTTGACTTGGAATCATTCCAAATTGTAGCTGTACGAGTGTTGGATAAACTTTGGGTTGCTCTTGTCCCGGCGTGCGCGTCAGACATCATACAGCATTCTTACAAATATTGGCTCAGTTCAGACATTTTTATTTCCTGAAAAGTTCATTTCAAATTTTGTCCCTACAATCAGTTGGTATGCCGTTTTCCAGGTCAACAATCCCTTTGAGAGTTGTTGCTCATTTCTCCCATTTTTTCACCCCACGTCTTAAGGAAGAGTTTGGTAGTTTTAGGGCTCCTGGAAGGACATCTTTGGCAGCAAATTCGCCAGACTTTTTTATCTATTTCCCTCCAGTTGGCGATCACAGTTTCTCTGCCAAACGATTATAGGCTGAGTGGAAAGGAGCTTTGCTTCTATGGAGAGAGACTAGAACATTTTTTTATGTGTTGATGAATTTTAGACATTAAAAAATCAGCACTTCTGCTGTTTTTTTTCCTGCTGTGTGAGCAGAAGACAGAAACTACTGTAAGGATTAGGGAACTGTAATAACATGACTGCAGTTTGTAAATGGTGGAACTTTGTAAACCAAGTCTTTTCATTACTGGTGGTCTGTTGACTCAGATTGTACTGGCTTGTGCTAAAGCATGGCTGTTCACTGAAGCCTCGTTTCTACTGAGTAATTCGGTTCGGTACCGTTTTGAGCTTTTCCATTGTGACCCATTAAACAGTACCAAACCCTATATCTTGGGGGGCCCCATCCGTTGTAGTTCCATTGAAAAAGTAAAAAGGACGGTTTGCGCGGAGCCACTGTAGCCACCTGTTGATTAGGAGAAAGTGAAGATGACATTAGAAAGCACCAGTATAGCGCTAAGCTTGCAATTCCGTTTTCCTCTTTACGGTGGTATTCATCTTAGCCCACAATCGTCTTTCAAACAACATTCAGTTCCTGTTCTACAGGATGTACAAAAACTAAATCAAGAGAAAGAGGAGCTGCTGGATGACCTCCATTGTTGATGCATTTCTAGTCGTCGCACTACAATGACGAAATGACAAGCTAGCGGTCTATGCCACGCATGCATCGTGAAGACAAACAACGCAGTGGAAGTGAGGCTTAACTTAGTAGAAACGCTCAAAAGAATTAATTGGTCCGTAGCATACCACACCACTCCTTACCAGTTTGTTTTTACAGATCGCAGGCAGCTAAGAAGAATCCCACCGTAAAGAAGAAGACAGACGCTAGCAATCTCTGAAAACAAACCACACAGCCTCATTTCGCTTAAGACTTCTCTTTTCAATGTAAACCCAGAGCATTTTTCTTTTTGTGGGTGGAAAATTAGTCATAGGCCCTCAAGTTGATATTTTGAAACGCCCGCCTTAATATGAAATTCTACTAAGCAATATCTTTTTCTTGTCCACGCTTCTTTGATGATAGCTTTGTATTTGCTTTGTGATGTTTCAGATTTATTCTTAAAACTTTGCATTTGCTATTGTTGTTGGATCTGGTCATCAGAAAATTCCTTAGCGACAGTTGCTAGCGTCGTTAGCTCCTGTCGTTTCACAGGACATGCAGAAGATATTGTTTAGTAAACACACACACAAATGAATAAATTCACCTATTTAAGTTGACACAGACAGAGACCAAAGACTGGACGCAAAAACATATTTTTGGAACAAATGGAACCCTATGCAGCCCAGCCTCAGACAGACTCTGCCTTCAGTGGTTTAGAACCCTGCTTTATAGAGGGAATTTCAAATTATTTGTTTTTTAAAATGATGCATGCTTCTAACCAATGCTGAAGCGGTTAAAAGATGTGGTCAACATGTACAGTAAAATAAATAGGTAAATAAAAGCGGACCCAGAACAGACCTCTGTAGTACACCACAACTTGGATGAGCCAAATTAAACTTCAAGGATGATCTTAAATATTGGAATAAACTACACAAGTCATCCCAGGATCAGAATTATTAAAAGGTTTACAAGGATCCAAACAGCTCTGCAAGAACAGCAATATTGATCAGAAACTGCTTTCATTCGTAAACTCTCAAAGTATAATTACAACCTCTTCTTTCTAAAATTAATGAAATGTAATGATTGATCTTTGTTTATTCAAAAAAGCATTAATCAAGACAGTGTTTGAGTTTATTTTTCTTTCTTTCAGAGTCTCATGGTAATGAAGTCAAACCTGAATGCGTCTGGCTTCATGCGAGTTAAAATGTCAGCCGAATCAATACAGTTCTCTGACCAGGTCAAAGCAATAGGTTTTGCCGATCAATTTTAGAGCTTAACTTGTAATTTGATCAGCACTGACCAGAATTAATTGAGGATATGATCCCCTCACTTGCTTCATAAACGCCTGTTCCGGGGCTGTTAGTTGCATATCAGCAGCTTTGTTCCATCGATCCGACTTTGCCAGAACAAAAGCTCGGAAAAGATGAAAAGCGTCTGATGCTCCTTGGCTGTGCGGCCTTGTTAAATAGCAGGGAGTTTTATTGACCATGCCGCTGCAGTGGAGCCACTTACCCCAAGACAGTTGTCCATGCATTGACAGCTCTACTGTCGGATTGCTGTGCAGCACCTAGATGACCCAGAGGGATGCCCCCGTGTGTGGGACAGCTTGTGTGTGGGTCTGTTTCAGCCCCTGTGTGGTCTTATCGCGCACATCCCGCCAACCAGAAATCAATAAAGCCCTGGGTTAATGGTGAGAGGGAACTGGCTCACTAGCTTTACTAACAAACATCAGACTGTTAGCATAACCTCGGTCTTTCCTTTCTCTCCGTGGAAATCCACTGCCATCGATTATCAACCTGCACTTCAGTCTAGTCTCACTGGCTTATCTCTTGTTATCTAAAGCCTCTGCGTTCAGTCACTGCAGCACGGGCAATTTAGGAGTTAACCCTCTAGAATCTGAATAAACCAAGGACGGAGAGACAAAGACGGTGCAAGGATTAGACTGAAATCCAATTTAAAGCCAGTGTTTCTGGCAGCAGGGTGACTGAGCAGTTGTCCTTCAATTTGGACGACCTGGGTTTAAACCCCCGCTGCGCCTCATTACTGTGGAGATTTTGCACTGAGTGTGTTTTTCTGAATAACTTCAGTCTAGTTTGTGAGCCAAAAACCTTTAGAATCAGCTAGCTAAAGTGCAGTGTTGGGGTTATATTTCTTTGCATTTTTGTTGCTCTCAAGTGGTTCATATAATCGAGCAAACCTTTAATATCATGTAAAAATATCTCATTAGCAGGAAATAGATAGTACATTTTTGATGACTTTATTTATGGATGTTAATAAAATAAGCAGCAACATGCATTTGTGAAAGACCCACTCCAATGAAAATGATCTTTTTGTGTTCTTTAACATGTTTTCTTATGGCAATTTTTGATAATGGAGGATTTACATAACAATATGCTCTCACGTATGGTTCGAGCCCCCTCCATGTCACTTGTTGATGTTTTGGGTGTCCCCAGTTTGTTGTTTTGTCGTACTGGCTGTTCCCAGTGCCCTGTACCAGGAATAATTAGGCAGAGCCTTCTCTGTCACGTCCTGACACATCCACCATCATATTGTAACCTGTCGACAGCGGTTGGTCAAAAATCGGTCTGAGTCACGTTTTTAGAGGAGCTACTGTGGTCAGTCATGAGTCAGCTTGTTTGAAGTCCACACTCCTTCCATTAAAGTTGAAAATCTGTCAATCAAACGTTGGTGGGGGGGGCTTCCCTGAAGCATATGATTGGTCGGTTTATAACTTGAATAACTTATGATAAAGAAAAATATCTTTTAAAAAAATAGGAATATAAAGAGTGCGTTAAGAAGAATGTATCAGAGCAGAATCCTGCCTTATTTACTGCTGATTATCTGGATCAGGTGTGTTTGGCCACTAGGGAGCTTCGATGGCAGGTTAGTTGGAAAACATGTAAGACATTGGCCCTCGAGGCCTGGATTTGGGCACCCCTGGATTAGACAATTAAAAAGACGGAGTAATAACTGTCTCTTTCTCAATGGAAGTCTATTGGACTTCTGCCTTTTTACAGTTCCTATTTGGAACACGAGAGTGGAAGGGTAGCTATGTCCATTGTTTCTCCTATCAATGGCTATTCCAACTAAATCAGGGGTCCCCAACCTCCGGGCCGCAAATCGGTTCGAGGGCCAATGGGTGCCGGGCCACAGACTGGGAAAAAAGTGCATATGTTGATCAGGGGGTCCCCAACCCTCTGGATGGGGTACCCTAACCAGTTTTGTGTCCATTTCTGCATCCAGTACCACGTCCCGAGGCTTGGGGGCCCATTATTTATTGGAAACAAGCCAGCATGTCAAAAAACTTTGAATTGGGGAACACGCAAAACGTCAAAAACAGACGTGGAGGGGGGCCCGAACCATACGTCCATATATGACGAGTTGGGAGTGAGAATGTGAAGTATATGAAGAAAATTAAGCTCAAACTTGCTTTTCTGAGTATTTTCTCTTTTATTAAATCTTTGTGAATCTATGTGACTTAGAAAATGGTCCCAATGGGCCTCAAGCTCCATGTTCCCTGACCCTCATCAGTAACTGTCGACTGGCTCCAAATGGCGCCACTCAGACTGTGGAAAAATGGCAAATGAATTGGCATCATTTCATTGGGCATTTTCTTTGAGTGACATCACAGCCGCTCTGTCCAGTTCTATGTACAGTCAATGGTTAATGTCAGCCTTGTCTTGAAATGATGAGACTCACAATTACACTACCACCACCGTGTTTGACTCTGGCTCAGATGTGAGTCCAGATATAATATATTGTCATCCTTTCCTAAAAGTTTTGTTTCAGTCCACAGAGTTGTCCAAAATCTTTGGGATAAACTAAACGGTTCTGTCTTATTATTTTTTACTCTGCTGAATTCAAAGTACCAACGACTTGTAAATGTTTCCTAACTCTGCATGTCAGTGACTGTAGTGATTTCTTGACTCAGTGGGTTTGGCAGTAATCAGGCTTGGCTCAATGAGGTCAAATGAGACTTTGGAAAATGTGGCTTAGAACAGTTTGCTCACAATTCAGCAAAAGTAAAAGCCGACCATTTTTCAGCTCGTTTACCATCAATGAGTGAAACCATTTTTCTAAGCTAAATCATTATTAGGTCAAAAATTACACATGAAAAAGAATTTGAAAGTAATTTTTTTAAAACGCAGTGCGAGAAATGTTGTTTTAAAGTCTAAAAAATGCAGCGGTGTTTTTCTTCTTTTCTGGCTGCCTGACACACGCAGGACCTGCACCTCCTGCTCTTTAGATCTGCTTTGGCCCGCCTAATATCTGAGGAAAAATATCATGTTCTGCCATTTAGTGCTGTGGAGCGAGAGCGCGGCTCCTTGGGTGGATGTAATTTGGTGAGCAGTGACCGTGGATGCTACAGGAGGCCTGACTGAGCGCATGGATTCTAGCCCAACTTATTATTGGAGATGGGCTGTCATAAAACCATCACACGATGTACAATGTAAAAACATAAAAAAAAAATACACTTTCATTTTTGTTTTTAAATTACTTTTTCATTCTTTCTCCTGTGTGGGTTGGATGATTGACAGAGAGGAAAATGTGATGAAAACTGGAGCAAAAAGTCAACAAAATTAGAGTTTTGTTTCAGTGGTCAAACCAAAAGCTGTTTTTCAAACTTCAGAAACCAGTCATTACCGAACAAAAGGAAAAAAAAAGATTTAAGAAGAGTTTTGGATCCACTTCCTTTGATACTTTGTCGAGTCTTTGACTTTATTCTTAAATGTGCATTTGTTTATTTTGGCTCCTCAACTGTAGAGGAATCAAGAAAAAAAGGAAATGTCATAAAAACTGCTTATCTTGGTCCCCCAGCTTAGTTAACTGTAAGCCTATAAGCATGGAGAATAAGAAGGAGGGAGAGAAAGAATCCTTCCAGCTCTATCTGCTGTTTTCAGCATCCGTCCCTGCCTCGCCGTCGGCTGGAATAAAAACTTAATGCATGAGGCCGCAGTTAAACATGTCATTCCAATGTGATTTCTGGAGAGCTGCTATAAACATTTGATGTTCTGCGACTGTGGCGACAGAGGGGATGCACACCCCCACAGTGAAGGTTTCCTTTCCTGAATTGCATTTGTTGTGTCCCAGCGCAAGAATTCAGGTCAGTTTATCTGAGTCTCAAAACATCTTTGAGAAGCTAAATGTAGGGCTGGAAATGATTAAAGATGAAGACATTACCGCCATCCTTCAGTGTGTGAAATCAGCTAAAAGGCAAATTTAAATGTTTTAAGTTAATGTTGTCTGAATCAACTCCTCTTCTTTACCCCTCCTGGCACCCTTTAAGTTAAACTACTACAGCTAAAGACGTTGAAATAGTAAAAACACAAACAGAAATATCTAAATAACACCAATGCAATGGGACTTACTAGAATCTTTGTTGCTAAAGCGGCCGAGATTTCTAAATAAAATGCATCATCGACTGTTTTCTAAGAGGATTACATGGAGATAACTTCACATTGTTAAATACCTGCCTCTTTGTCCAAAAATACCACCATACACATATTTACCTATGCTAATTGTTATGCTAACTGTTAGGATTTATGCTTATATAGTACTTTCGTATCTTGCTTTAAGGCCCAAAGTGCCTTAAGCTACACAAACACTGAGCATTTGACGCACATTCACGAAAGAACATTCTTGAAAGCGCATTAAGCCAATAGTGTTCACATTGGAGCAGCAGGGAGGGGCTTCGTTTTCTTTCTTCTTCTTTTGCCTCTTGCTCATGTCCACCACCTACAGTACATGTGTCATAGTCACAACCCGGGGGCCGGATCTCCATTTCATTTTATTTTATTATCACCGGCCTGATGTTATCTTGCGCTCAATTCTAACTATCATAATTTTGACAAAAAAATATTTTTATGGAGAGTAAAATATTGCTTAATTTAGGATTTAAGTTGATTTATTCTGGAGTAATATTCCTGCCTTTTTATTATTCTGGTAAAAAGTTAGTGTTTTACAGTTTTAACAATTTCCATTCTGCTAGCTTTTTGGACTATTTTGGTTTTTAAGATTTCTTGGGCTGTTTTGGAGTTTAGCTAACATTTCAGCTTCATGCTAGATATTTTTGCTAATTTGAGCTTTGTAAAATAATTTGCTTTGTTGAGTCAGGCTAATATTTACACGCTAGCTGTTTTGGCTAATTTAGGCTTTTTCTGTATTTTAGGATATTTTGAAGTTTAGCTATTTTTTTCAGCTACATGCTAGCTGTTTTGGCTAACCTAAGTTTTTTTTTTTTTTTTTTTTTTTTTTTTTTTTTAGTTTTTAGGCTAATTTGGCATTTAGCTAATATTTTAGTTGGCTATCAGCTTCAGCGTTTTTAGCTATCAATTTCAGCATTTTCAGCTATCAGCACTAGCATCTTCAGCTGCCAAATTCAGCTTATAGCATTCACACTAGCATTATCACAGGTAATGCTATATATCTAAATGTGTTGGTGTTATCTTTTATATGAAGATTGCAGAAATTAATCATTTTAAATTTAGCTTTGTGTGTCTTTTTGGAAAAAAAACGCAAATGTTTACATTTAGGTTATGATTGTTACACTTTTTCTGTTAACCTATAAACCGACCCTGGTTCCACATCAAAGAAGAAAACAAATATGTGGCGTTGTGGACCCCTGCTCTAAGGAACTATTTGATAGTTTAACCCCCCAATCCAAGCTGTTAATCCTGAGTATCAAGCAGGGAGGCAGTAGGTTTTTAGAGTCTTTGGTATGAATGGATTTGAACTCATGACCTTCCAGTAACTGGATGAGCACTCTACCATGAGGCCGCTGAACTCCTTTATAAAGAGATGGTCATTTTTACACAATTAAAAATAATTTCAGATTCAATTTGGTTAAAAACTCATTCTGAAAAAACAAAACAACCTATTTTGAAGATAGTTTTTCAACTTTTGCAGAAGAGACATCAAAGTTAGTTTGACTGAAGATAACCAGATTACAAAGTTATTCACATTTTGAGGATATTTTTGAAAATGTAGATGGTAACCTTTTGTTTTTGTTTTTTATCTTCTAGGTGTCTATCCTGTGTGAACGCAAACTTCCCGTGCCACTGGTGCAAATATCGCCACATGTGCACTCAAGATGCCAGCGACTGCTCCTTCCAAGAGGGGCGAGTCAACACGTCACAGGTGAGATAGTATAGTTGTGATAGTATGCAGTCACACATATACAGTCCTAAACAAAGAAGAAAAACAAAGCTTTAGATCAGGAGAAAGCAACACGTGGAGACATTTAGGCTGCATGCATATGGGTGTGTGCAGCGGCAGAGTAATGTTCCGGCGTGCAGCTGGGACCCGCACGGCGTCTCCGTTTGTGTGAATGAGCGCTGCTGCGTGTGGCTCAGTGGCAGATGTTGCACTCTAAGCAGCGCTGGATTTATTCACTTATAAACAAGTCGGGTTTGAATGAGTATGCAAATGGAAACAAGTGCTGTCGTCCCAAATGCTATATTTGCATGAAAACCTCCTTCCAACCAAGAGCTGCTTGCCTTTCACACACCCTCTGTCTCCATCCAACGCGCTAATTTTCTTGACAAAAGAGGGAAGAACATCATAATCCTCAGGAAGTTGGCTGTCTTTTGACCAACATTTATGTGGAAATTGTGTTGCTGAGGCATGCGTCCTGATGGATATGACTTCTCTGTTTCGGTCCTGTTTTTCCTCCATGCACTTACATGAATCCTTTCTTTGCCGCTCTCTGTCTGCAGCCTAACATTTTCCCTCCTTTAACTCCCTCCATCCTCTTTTCTGGCAAAAATCTGAGATGTCAAAAGGGTGTAATCAGGAAGAAAAGACATGCACTTTGGTGCACTCTGTGTGGGAGAGGTGTTTTCATGCAAGTTCGTTTTTTTCGAAGAAATTCTTTTTATTTTCATGTGTGTTTGTGCGATTGTGTGCAAAAGGACAGACTGTCATCACAAGTTGCACTCTCCTGCAAACAACCTCATTTTGTTTTAAGAGCCACTACAATGCTTTGGTTAGTTTTTGTGATTTTTTTTTTTCTCTAGTCTTCTATCATCTTGTGTTGCCATGGTTACGAAGACCCTCCAATGTTACCAGAGGTTTGTTGAGTTTTTCATAAACACGCAGATTATAGTTATTAGCATGGTATCGACGATGAATGCGTGCCTCTGGGCGTGTCTTTTTGTCCCCTCTCTGCTGTTTAACAGGTAGTATTTTGAAAAAAAGAGGCGTGAGGCAACAACAACGCGCTTTCTCACATATTTATCTCCTTCAGCCTTGATTTTGTTCCAATTTGCCAGTTCTCAGCCCCTGCTGAAGGTAATATTGCCCATCACTGCTGCCTGAAAAAGTTTCCCCATGTGTCATCAGCAGTCAGTTGCCAAAGTGATTGAATTCACACTCCACTGGTTATCTTCCCCGAGGTATTTGTCATATTTCTTGAGGCTGACTTCACTTCATATCTGATAAAAAAAAAAAAAAAAAAAAAAAAAAAGTCCTAGCATCTGAAAATATGTTGCACCGCGAAAATTCACTTTGTCTTGCAAGTGCTTTAAGAGACAACGGCTAATGTAAAATATTTGACCTTTAGAGGCAAGTATAATTCTCCGCTGTCGCTCCCTGGATTTGTAAATATATATAAATCAGCTGTATTGTGACAGAAGATAAACAGAGAGGCACATTAGGGGCGACCAGGCAGAAAATTGCCAGAGTCTGAGAAACACTTGAGAAGGCCATCAACAGAAAGGCATAAAAACACAAACAATAAGAGAAACAAACACTACCGCAAACAAACGTGGAGACAAACAAATTCGCCGTGCTCTACTGAATCCCAGCGTTGGGCTGGTGGAGCCGGCCGGGTCGAGGCTGAGCCCCGGGGCGGCTTCAGATGGCTTCATTTAGATGCAAGAAAATTGGAAAATAATACAATAAAAGCAAGCAAAGTAATAGAAAAGCAGTTTGTTTGCATTTGTTTTGTGTCTGCAGGCCTGCCAGCGTCTTCTTGTACTGATTACAGTTTACTGCTTGTTAATTAAGTCATTCATTCATTTTGCATGTGGTTGTTTTTCACTCAGGATGTTTCATGTCCCACAAATGAATTAATGCGCTTCTTGATTGACAGTAGAGACAGAAAGAAGCTGGCAAATCTTCTCCCCTGATGAGAGCTTTAAAAGGAGATTTTTTTTCTTTCATGTGCATTCTCCTTTGTACAACAACTGATCCATCATTAGTCATTGTCTGAAGTGCCGATAATTAGTCCTAAGTATTCCCAAAAAAAATGGTTTTATTCAGGAATGTTCAAACAGCAATCCTAAATAAAACAATCAGTGGCCCAGAAGTGTCAATTTACTCAGGATTTCACGGATAAACAAGAAGCAGAACCTGCTTTGACTTTTTCTACATCTGGAAAATTTACAAAAAAAGAAAAAGAAAGAATTTTATTTTTTTTACAAAAGGATCTGCAGATGCAAAAGACAAACGTGAGTTCAGCAAGCCATCGTTGGTACATTGAACTTGTAAGGTTCTCCAGACCAAACCGTACACAGTCGAGCGCTGATTGTCCCAAGAGATTGGTGAATATCTCAAAAGTTTGTAGAGTACCTTCAAATACTTTAACACTAGAGCCTGGATAAGGGCGTTAGAGTTGGAAGTGATGCAGAATGGAGGCTTTTTTCATTTGGCGCCCTTGTTAACCTATGGTGTGGTTGAAACCAGTCACAGAGTGGAAGGCTTGCGACGTGCAGCGGATCGTTTCAGTGTCTCGTCTATTTTGTGCACAAGCGACAATTCTGGCAGAAAGTACCATTACCATACATGAGAAAATCTGGTTTAAATTCAAAATATAACACATTTTTCACAATAAAATAATGGGATTGACAAATGTGATCATGTTTTTGTATCTAAACAGACTGTAGAGATGAAAATAAACATACAATCATAACACACAAAACACACACATCTCTGCGTGTCTCAACAACAGATACATTAAAGAAGTGTAGGCCTACTAACTACATGCCTCTTTTCAGCAGGAACATGGAGTAATATTTTTAGGTTTTTAACTTACCCATGATGGCAAAAACAAAAAAAAAAACCCCGCAGAAGTGCCTGTCAACCGCTGCGGAAAAATTCAAATTCTCCTGAATCTTCTACCGTTTACGCAATAAACATAATTCAGACAGAACTTTACACTGAAATGCATTACTTTACAGTAAATATCTGGTCATTCAACCAATGCAAATCAGCTGATTCTGACATGAAGAAAGTGGCTTTGCACCGATATGCAACATGTTGTCAGTAATACAACAAAACTCCATTATAACAGCACATAAAGCATTGCATGTTCAATTCAATTCAATTTATTTGTCATTGTCACAGAAAAAACAACGAAATTGCGTTTAGAGCATCTGTACTCCATACTTCAGATTAATAATAATAATAATAGTAATAATAATAAGAAATAATAATAAATACCCCTACATGTTGGGGCAAAGCCACTTTTTTCAGCAACAAAATTTGTTGCAATTTTATTAATGACACAAATGGTGGAAGAGTTATTGTAGTTTAAAGAGCTTTGGTTATTTTGATGTTGCTTAAGTGTTGATATTCTATCATAAATGTCCTAATATTTACACAATTAACATAACTCCAGCAGTTCTGTGGTGCTATACAACACTTTACGAATGAAACGTTTATTCATGTGAACACAGTCCCAGCACATCAAAGAGCCTGTGCTCTTTAAGCCTCACCAGTGACATGTCTGGGGTTTAAGGGTTAACTGTTGCACACTATACTGGATTAATAAGAATGGATAATCTATGTTCCCTTGTAAAGAAAAAGGGCATGAGCAATAAACCATTCATTCATTCATTCATTCATTCTTGCTTGCTAGGTGGATCTTAATGCCCGGTTCACACCTGATGTGAAGGCCCTGTAAGCATTACAGAACGGAGGCCACTTCCAGTCAGCACCCTTGTTAAAATACGGTGTAACTCACACCAGGTGCAGAGCGCCGCGGTCCTCCGTGGCAGTGATCGTTTCGGCGTCTGGTCTATTTTTTTGCATGAGCTGCGAGTGATTCACTTAATTTCTGACAGGAAGTTACACCAAGACACGTGAGAAAATCTGGTCAATTTTTAAAATATAACACATTTTTCACAATAAAATACCACCATTGACAAATGCGATCATATTTTTGTATCTTAACAGACAGTAGAGATGGAAATAAACATCCAATCACAACACAGAAAACACCAATAGATACAAACACATAGATTAATGTAGTAGGCCGAATTCAGAGTGGGTCTGTTGAACCGGTCGCAATTTGGGCTCAGATTGTTCTTAATGTGTGATCGAAGAGAGAAATTGGAAAAAACAATTCTGTCATTGTGTGGATGTATCTTCAGTTCCAGCTGGATGTGTTTCAGAAGCTCCTTTTTCTGACCGAACGATACAATTCAAGATGTCTTTAAGCTCTTTGAGAGGTTTGTTCCTCTTGAGTAGCAGAGATTCATTCTTACATTTTTGTGATAAAAAAAAAACCTTAAATCTAGTTGTTAACCAATCTGATACATAATGTGCCACATTTCTGTGAACAATGAGAAAATTTGAGCCCAAAAACAGCTGAGAGTTGAAGCAGGAGTCGAGGAAGGATCATTAATTGTTACTAAATGTGTCATTGTTTTCATATTTTCTCACCATTTAGTCTCAAACTAGTTTTGAACAGCGGGACAACAAAATGTTGACAATGTTGATAAGCAGTGGAATCCTCATGCATGATCACAGTTTGTCAGTCAGAGTTTTGCTTCAATGATCAGTCCCTCCAGGATTCATCCGACCCACTAACCCACTGTCTCCACTAATTGGACCAAATTCATTTTTTTTAAATATTTCAAAAGTTAAAGTTCCTTAAAAAAGCAGAAACAGATTCCTAATTGAGGTTAAAGTTCTCATGAAAATTGTGTTTTTTCCACCCTGATTTCGTAATTCTGTTTGAATGAAGTCGCCCTAATCTTTTTTCGAGATGTTCATTACGAGTCCGAGCTTGTTCTACATCAGCAGCTCTCAAACAGTTCATTTTTTTTTTTTTTTTTTTTTTTTTTTTTTTTTTTTTTTTTTTTTTTCTTTTTCTTCTAACTTTATTTATTTTAATTATGTTGTATCTTTTTCTTTTTTTGTTGGACCGGACGGAAACAAAAGGGAGGGGGGGGGGGGTAGAAGAGTGGGGTTAAGAGAACAAAGAAGTTAACAGAGTAGCAACATCCTATAACAACCAGGTCTAAATAACAATCTGGAATGGGCGGGGCCTGTCTACACACACACTCAGTTACACACATACCTTTTGGCTAGACTAATCTTTACCTTTAAAGTTGTCAAAAATGTACACAATACCACTGCAGCTCACACACAATCATAGAAGCTGACACAAATAAAGCCTTTCATTCCATCACACATTCTGTTAGTGCGAGGTGAGCTGACACCTGTGCTCAGGTGAGTGTTTATGTTTTGCTGATGTGAATGTTGATGGAATGTATAGAAGGAGAGAGAGCCCGGCCATCCCCACGCCCAGGCCCCCCACCGGGGCGGCAGCAGCAGCCCGGACCCCCCACACCCGCCACGGAGCCATGGAGAGAACCAGTCAGCCGCAGAGCCCCGCCAGACACCCAGACCAGGGCACGCGGGACCGCCGCAGAGGCCCCCACGCCCGAGAGCCGGAAGGCACGGGAGCACAGAGAGCGCGGACCCCCGCCCAGCCAGAGGAGCAATCCCCCCACCACACCCGGAGGGCCAACACAAGGCCCCACACCCAGAGAGCCCCCCAACCCCAGAGGAGTAGCCCACCACCACCCAGCAGTGCCAGGCATCCCCCCGCCCCACCCCAGGCACGAGCCAGAGCTCCTCCAGGATGGCCCGCTTCTATGCTCCAGACGTCCGCCCGCGCCCGCCGCAGGAGGTCCAGGGGCGAGCCAGGAAGGGGCCGCCCACCCCCGCCCAGCAGAGGGACACCCAAGAGGAACGAGGGTCCCAGAGGAATGATGTTAACAAGGCCTGACCAGGCACACCCACTGATGGAATCTTGGAGAGGCCCAATTCTCGGGAGCCGGGACCGGAGCCCAAACCACCGAGACCTGGACACCCCATGGCTCCGATGTAGTTTGATCCCCTGTTAGATCTTGGGGATCCCTCTCCAAGCGTGGTTAGGAGGCCGCCGAGCCCAGGAGACCGGCACCCAGGTCTCAAACAGTTCAGTTAACCGTCGAGACGCTGACCTTTTCGGCTTGTAAAAAAGCGTCTAACTCCCTCCTGCTCGAGCTGTCTGTGTCTTTACTTTACCTCTTTGTTCCCGGGTTCTCCCCTCGTCCTCCTTTTATCTCCTTTCCACTTGTTCTTCATCTTCCAGAGACCCTGACCTCCTTACACACGGTAAAACTCACTCCGTCCGTGATGCATTGCTGCTGCTCTGAGGAGTGAACCGGCAGCTCTGCAACCTTACCTCATTTATTATCATTAGCGGGCTGTTTAAGGCACCAGATGTACCCAAGGTGAATAAAGATATGTGGATCCATGTTGGGTTTGGAGCCTCTAATTAGAGGATGCATCACCTTGATGAGCGACTTGGTCAGACGGTCGTATGTTCCTGTCGGGCCCACATGATGCTGCAGCAGCGCAGGCATGCGTGCGTTCAGCCGCACTGACAGCATTATGAGGCTGACTTCACGCTCGGTTGGAAATCTCCGGTCCTCGTGTTCATGCGGTTCCTCCAGCTGTACTTGATGCTGCTAAACAGCTGCTTGGAAATGTCTTCGGGAATCTGAGCGAGTAACTTGACATCTTTCAGAAATTATGATTCCAGCCCAGTCCTTTATGGGGATCCTGCCTTAAGCTACGTTCACACTGAACGGGATTTGATCATATTAATGTAAAGTTGATGTAGAGATTTGTTGAGAGCTCATTGTGTTGTGGACATTACAGTGCAATGTTCCCAGAGCTCAAATATCTGAGCTTTGGTCTGAGATAAGCTCATCGTTACTGCTTCTACTCCTGAACTTTGATAGTTTTCTGGTTTGTTTCAAGAAAATTATAAAAATAGACTCTGATTTTATTATCTTTTATCCCTCCTTTGACTAATGTGGAACAGCAAGTTGTCAAACTGGGTCACAGAGAGACTGAAGTACCGCCATCATTGAAACGCAGTTCTTTCAGTAGATGGTGAACTTCACCGGATTAGGAAAGTCTCTGAATGATCTCATGAACCCAGACATGGAGACATGATTACCAAAGCTTTTGTAGAATTCTTCAAAATAGACCTGATCTCTCAACATCATCCATGTCGTTCATGATGAAGCGATTGTCAGGAGTCAGAGCTCTGTCTCCCCCTTCTGTCACCGGCGGGAGTCGACAGCACTACATCTCCCAGCAACCCCAGCGTACACTTCCCAGATGCTGTTCAGCTGTCTCTCTTCGCCAGGACACTTAAAAACTGCACAGAGCCTCACTCAGTGTGAAGTATTGTTTGTGCCACCTTGGCTGCATTACTGAGCGTTTCTATCTGGACTTGATCTTCTGTCTCTGACCCTGCTTTATCTCTGATTACCTGCTGCCTGCCCTGACCCTCACCTGGACTCTGACATCTCTACTCTCTTCTTGGATGCTCATGATTGACTTCTGCCGCTCTGACTCTGATTGAGCTTTGTGGACTTTTAGCTTTACTAAGCTCCTGTCTGAACTAATAAACCTGGTGCAGGTGGAACCAGCTGTTTGCCCGTTTGTGATTGTGATCAGGCTAAAATAGTTTAATGAAAGCTCCTCCCACATGTGACGGGAGCAGCAGGTTTATGAAAACTTGTGGACAATTATTCAGCTGCAAGTTTGCCAAAACAGAAAAAGGTATGTGAATTTGCACATTTGATAAGAATGCGAAATTGATTTAAAAAAAAAAAATGTAATATTTTTTTTTCCCCACAGTTTTAAATATTTTACTAAAATGTCTAATTTATTAAAAAAAACTCTGAATTTTTTGTAAAGGAATTCCAATCATGAGGAAGTATTATATATGGCAGCACTGTATACTGCAGGGCTGCACAATGTCTGTGCTCAAAAGCTGGGGGTATATTGCTTCACTGATCCAGGATCTGGTTGACTAATTGCAACTGGTGCAAAAATTAAAATGTTTTAAATCATATTTTACCAAGAGGTTAAAAAGAAGTCTTGTTAATGTGTTTTTTTTTTCTATTATACTTTTTAAAGATTTTATTTTTTCATCTTAAACTTATTATTTTTCATGTACTGCAGCTGTCAATAGTTAAATATAAAGGATACATTTGAAGAAGTCTATTTTACTAAAGGCTGTTGATTTTCTCAAATAATCAAATGATTTTAACAACTTTGTGCTGTTGTATCTGAAAGAAAATCACTTTTGTAAAAGTTGCACTTGTACTACCGTTATATGAATCTTAGTTGAGATTTTAAACATGTTTTTAATCATTACTTTTACTGTGGATATATTCACAATGTACAACAATTGTAAAAATTGGATAAAGTATATTGACTTCAGAGCCCTGAAGGTCCAGTGAAGCTGTTTCTACTATGGGTTTTACGATGGGACTTCACTGTTTTAATTTTAATTCTCTCCATCAGAAACGCCTTGATTCAGACATTTTTCCTCGTTTTGATCTCTGGCCTGTTGGGCTCTCTCCTCTCGCTAACGTGCTCCCTCGTTCCGCTAGGAACTCAGAAGGAGTCAGCTGCTCCTTCCTTGTCTTTCAGCATCTGGCTCTTCATTGTGTTTCTGTGCTGTCGCCTGAGCTGGAAGCTCTGAAGCTAGCACAGAATGAGCTTCCCTTCTCCCCCCTGGGTCTCTTTGGCTGTGGGAGCTGCCTGCCACTGATCTTCTCAGCTGTATATATGTGTGTGTGTTTGTGTGTGTGTACACATGTTAATTATTCAAAGTGTATTAAAGCTTAAAGATGCATCTCCAGATGCTGCTCTGATCATCGGCGTGTTTAATGGAGAGAGACAGATGAGATGGGAAGCAAGAGGTGGAGCACCCACATTAAAACATGAGGGGGGGTGGGGGGGGGCCTACTTGTTAGAGACGAGGCGAGCCCGCCTAAACCACAAAAGCCTTTTCCAAAACAGTTTTATGTTTTTAGCATGCACATCTCCCTGTGAGGACATTGAAATTCTGGACTTGTTTTCCTCCGATGCTCGGTTGGCTCAGAGACTCACCGTGCGCTAATCTGCTGTCTGTTTACCGGAGACGGGGCGCAGATCTGCTGCAGGTTTGCTTTTAGTTAAGTTTGCATCAAGACGCTTGTTTGGATTTCCTTATTATCCTGGAAAGATAACAGATTGGACAAACTGCTCAAGGCAAAGGTGTCAACGAGCTTATTCAAATGAGGATAATTGAGCCTGCGAGATCGCTGGAAAAATGAAGGAGTCTTTTCAAAATAAAATACTTATGAGGCGCCTGATTGTCACTGAGGTTGAAGCCACATCGTTTTCTTCATTTTCTTTTTTCTCGAATTTGAACTGGTTCTTAACCTGTATAAATATGAGAGTGGCCCTGCAGACTCTTTTTTTTTTTTTCTCATTCCAACCGACCTCAACCTCGCCCTTAAGCCAAATGCCTCATGAACATAACCACACACTTGCAGAAGTATTCAACTAAACACTTCAGAACATTGACTTTTATTGGTTTTGAATGTTTCCTCGAAGCCAGAAAAGTACCATTAACTCTTTAACACCAGTGCTGTGGCTCCATGTTTTTTTGGACTACCGTATCTCTTCAACTGTTTACACAATTAACACGATTCCTGTGGATTGTCAAAGGCAGCCGTTGTGCAACACTTTACGTTGAAAAGCCACTTTTTTCCAATTAGCTGTTTCACGAGGATTGCATAAATTATCAAAGGTTTACAGTACAGTAATACCCACTTATTTGTAGGAATTAGTGACCGGACACATCCGTGAATACACCGGATCCACAAACACAGAGAACAACCCTTTCCCTATCTCACCCATTCCCCATCTCCCGTAGCTGAAGAATGTACGTTACTGATCCATACTCATCCAAAACACTTCTGATCATACTTTGTAAACATTAAAAACATTACATTGGAGTATTTCTCAACATGAAAAGTTTTTTTTTTTTATTCCAGACTGCATAATTTACCAGGGGGAACTGTCTCCCTGTGCCTTTAAAGGACCCTACCATGGTTTTCTTCCGCCCTTCAGAGTGAACTATATCCATATATATATATGATCATATATTAACTTTGGGAACACTAAAAAACTGATTTTTTATGAAATCTTAGTAATTCTTCGTGAGTTTTTTCCAAAGTAAAACCACTCAACTCCTAAAGCTCCATCTCTCGCTGCGTGTGGGTGCCGCCCGTTTCATTATAACATCCTAAAGTTGGGAGAGTGTTTTCGTTTCTCCCATGCAAATAAACAGTATCCAAATTATTTCAAACATAGATGTACATACCATGTAACCCTTAGTAGCCCTGGCCATCACTACACTGGTTCACAACACCAATGCCCTTAACATCCCAGTCGTGCTTGATGGGGGTGGGTGGTCTTAAAGGAGCCCCTCGTCTAAAGTAACAAACACCTGTTTGAGCTGGAATTTATTAAGGCATGAAACAACTGGAAGATGTATGCTATTCTGCATCTAAAATGAACGTATTTTTGCTGCTCCCCTTTAGCTCCGTGGAGAAATTGGGATGGCATGCTCGTCATATCTGTTTGGGAAATTCCCACACCATCTTCAGACGCAATAGTTTAATAAAAGATTTCATACAAAATTCACAAAATCGTAAATAATGAGCTGCAAACAAGCAGGAGAGCACTATAGTTGACAAGTTACAGAATGCTAAAGATTTTGTGTTTAAGAGTTACTTGCAAACAGTTCAGTTGTTAAAGGGTTGAAACAAAAAAAAAAACTTTTTTGTGAATTTGTCCCAATGAAATCATCATAAAAAATACTAAAATCAAAGAAACCAAAGTTTTAAGCAACATTTTTGAAAAAAAGTTACAAAACCCTTTCAACTTTTTCAACTCACATCACATTCATGCCTTTTAAAGTACATCAGTGATTAGTCCTGCTTTCCCTGCTGTGCTTTGTTTGGATAATGAGAAGAGAAAATTTGATTTTTCTTTGTGTTGTAATTTTCCTGCACTTTAAATCTGCACAACAGTTTCTTCCTACTTTTCTGAGATCAACAAAGACATCAGTGAAGGTCGGAGTCGACCAAACTGCGCCCGATGGTCTCCTGAGAGAGGACAGAGCTGCTTTGATTCAGAAAAATAAAGATTTCCCTCCACTTTGGAAGTTTTAATAAGTGAAATTAGAAAGTTCTGCAGACACAGCAGTAATGATGTCAGACGGGCTTCTTTGATTCACAAACTCTGAAAAATCCGCCATCCAGCGCAGAAGAGCACAAATCTTTATCCCGTCTCTGCAAACTCCCATCAGTGAAGGGTTGCAAAGAGTGGGTGGACACTCCAAAAGGCTTCCAACGCGGTTCAAAGTGTCTTTCATTGAGTAGAAGTGATCCCACTCTGCTGATGGGGCCCTCTCGCCACCTGAGACTGCCACTCAGGAACTTTGTACATTTGTGCAATAATAGATAAAAAGTTTTCTTACTGAAATGAATCACAAAGGATGAGACACAAATCTGCAATAAAAGATGAAAGGCGTTTTTGTGAAGAAGAGCATCAACACTTCAAAGACATTTGCCTTAAATAAAGAGCAGATTTTTGAAGCTTTTTTTTTTTAGTTCAAAAAGTTGAAACGCGTATGGCTGGTTTTTCTCCTGACCTTGAAAGGTTGGCTCCGTCTTTGGTGGGTCAAAGCAGTTTCCTTTTGTTGAGCGGGTCGTGATCTGAAATAGGTTGAGTCTGTTTTTGGTGTGCTCCCCTGAGACGAGGAGCACTTTGTCATTTTCCATTCTTAAAATAAAGTCAAATTCATCAAATTTGATCCTGCGAGCTGAAAGGACGACATGGAGCTGAACTCGCTGAGGCCATTCCAGAAAGCTCCTTGGTATCTGTCGTGTGTGCGGCCGTCAGAAGGACACTCACACATTCATTGTGTACTTTCAGAGGCTACTATTGATCCAGGGGCTGATGCTTATCGGCTACATCCTCCACTTTGACTCTCCAGACTTGATAGCGTCCCGATAGGCACACAATCGCGCTCCGCCATCGGAGATTCACATGGACTCTGGATACACTAATGGGAGACGAGCAATGAAGACCTCTGAAGTCCTGATAGAAACCTTTGTTTACTTGAAGTTGATTTAACAAGAATTTCATTTGGGTGTAAGACATTTTGATTGGTACATTTAACCCTTTAACACAGGGGTATTCAACTCCAGGCCTCGATGGCCACAGTGTCTGCATAATTTCCAGATATCCAAACTCTACTCATGACTGATTACCTGGTTCAGGTGTGTCCAACCAATTGGAGCATGCCAGATCCGGGTATGTTGGAAAACCTGCAGGAATGCGGCCCTCGAGGCCTGGAGTTGAATACCCCTGCTTTAACACCTAAATAACAAACACTCTTCGGGGGTCTTAAAGGAGCCCTGCGTCTAAAGTAACAAACACCTGTTTGAGTCGGAATTTATTGAACTGAGGACAAAATTGGACAAAATTCTGCATCTAAAAGGAAAGTTTATTGCTGTGAAGATTGAGCTTAAAAGCTCAAAAAGTTGTTTTTTCATGGTATGGCCCCTTTAGGGTGAAGAGATATCTAGGCTACAATGTCTTAAAGTGTTTTCAAGACTTTAAGTCACCAACAACAGATTCTTTAATTCTAAAACTTCCAGAAATGCTGCCAACAAATAAAATATGGCTTTTGAAAGTCTTCAAACTCAAATCCCAACTTAAAACATTTAAGAAGACAAAATACAAAACCATTACTCTGCTGCAGCAAGGCTTGAGATTGGTTTGATCACTCTTCCTTAAGTTTAAAGACAGACGTCACACATGAAATGATTGGCAGCTTTCACATCAAGACAGTATTCTGAAATATTTTCAAACGGATAGAGAGCAGTGACTGTATATGAGAGCTGGGCTGGATGGGTGTGATGTCATCCATACAAAAAATGGTTGACTTGCGGCACTAAATAAATGAAGTCAATTCCATTGCCTTTTTTATTGTAGTATGGTGGAGCCTGACTTCATCGGTACACAGTGATTGGTTCAAGTTGGTCAGAGTCAACATTTCTATGGTAACCAATCAGGAGTGAGATTGTTGGAGGGCCTCACCCCTACTACTTGAAAGTGGGATAATCAAATATTTTGGACATTGGACGAGGGGGCCGGCAGACCCCTCTCATTTTTATTGAAGCATATAATTGGTCATTTGAATCACTTGCACTATACAGAAAAAAAATAAACAGCTCATTTCTCTTTAGAAGTCTATGGGATTTTGGCTTACTGGAGCCAGCAGGTACTTCCTGTTTGGATCTTGTCTATTTCACAGATACAGTCAATGGTAAGGAGACCTGATGGGTTTACACCTCTGTTTGGTTTTCTTTTCCATACGACACTCTCTGATGTCGACCAAACACTAAATCAAGCTGAACTGCCTGTACATGTAGTTTTAAATGCTGTTCACTTGAAGTGGGTATTGCATGACCAAGACACAGAAAGAAGCTCAGTAGAAAAAGTTAACGCTGTCAAAAGTGCCTTTAACTCTGAACCAAATCACATTTCCCCATAAGACATTTTTGGACTTTTCCAGGATTCCCGCTTCCTCAGTTTTGCCCTACAGAAAGTTTCTAAGAATCTCATAATGCTTGACTTTACCATCATTTACTCTCTTTAACTTCATTCTGCACTGTGATTTACCCTTAAGGAAACCAAAACAATTGTTTTCAAGCAAATGTTTGATTTAGACCAAGATTCAGGCGAGCTTTCCTTAAAATAAAGAAAAACCCTGATGGGAATCAAATCTAGAACCAATCCAGCTCAGACTGTTTTATGAGAATTAACAGATAAACCTCTTAATAAAGTTTTAATGTTGCAGTTTTTATTGAAAAGACAGAAAAAACAAACTAGTTAACCAGTCTAGCTGAGTTGTGAATGAACGATGAGGTCCCCGAGGATTTCCTCATGATCCATTCTGCATCTGCTTTGGAGTGCGCTTCTTTCTATTAAACGTATTCTCTAGGGGGTGCAAGTCTATGATTGTCCAAAGACCGAGCGGATGACTCTTCCTCTTCAGGCTTATGCGGTTATCATATAGTTGTTTTCTTGTGTGTGTGTGCGTTTGTGTGTCTGGAAATAGTGGTCGATGGGGTCTCGCCCTCTTTTTTCTGAAACGGTTCATTGGACTGTAACACTAATCCGCTGGGACCCTCCATACCGGAGTGACCCACCCCCCCCCCTGGACACTCACACACATAGACAAACACACTGACTACCTCATCCATCATACTCGGAGGCTGTCTGCGCCTCTCTCTGTGAGGTGGCCTCAGTGGTGACAGCCTGCAGCCAGTCGGAGATCTGGCCTCATCTGTGACATCACCTCAGAAAGCCGCCGCCGCCCCTCCCAGCCAGCGAGGGGAAAAAAAAAATCAAATATACACCACAGGAATAAACGTGATTACACTAAACACCCCTCCCTGACTCCTCGTCCTCCTGTTTGGATTATCTGCTCACTGTTCCAGCCGCTGTAGCTGCAAACATCGTCTGCAGCAGCCAGTGAGCAGTGAAGGAGACTGTGTGCGGGGGGGGGGGGGGGGTAAGGAAAAGAATGAGCTGTGGAAAAGAAGAAAAGTCGATATGAAAATGCAGCAGGGTGTCGGAGGCAGCGGGAGTTCATGACTGCAGGCATCGTCACGGTCAGATGAACCTCGGGGCAGAAAAAGAGTCGAGAGGGGATCAAATGTTAGGAAGACACATAAACGGCAACAGGGGGGTTCAGCAGGTCATGGCTAGAAGAGTAAAGCTGGGGATGCAGAGCTGCAGAAGTTTTGGTTTATGTACCAGCAGTAGGCAGAGTTTACTGTTGCTGGAAAAAAGCAAAAAAACTCTGTTACAAACGTTTCAAAACTTTGTAAATTGTTTGTATTTGATATAAAACTCACTATCAAAGCATTGTGTATTTTTTTTTATTTTTGAGCTTTTTAGTCTCAATACATTGAAAAAACTTCATTAACCTGCTGGAGCTGCAGGTTTGCAGAGTTCATCCGGCTACTTTGGAGAAAAGGCGGGACACACTCTGGACAGATCGCCGCCTTTCTCTCCCACGGCGAGCTCACTCGCTCGATACGCTGGCAGACAGAGAGCTGCTACCGAGGGCAGAGGCTGCCGGCTCGGGCATCATCCAGACATTAAAAAAAAGTCTTCTGATTGTATTTTTTCCCCCTTGGGTTAATACTAGACAAAGAGCCTTCTCGTTCAGCCACAGAGACACAGAAACACAAGGGGAGCGGCTGTCATACAGACACAACCCCCTGTATAGGAAAAAAACTTTTAATGATAATCATAAAAACCCAAACATGGAGACGTGACTACCGATGTTTTTGTAGAACTCTTCACAATAAATAAACCTCAATTATCAGCATCTTCTGTGTCTTCCATACAGTCTAACTGAGATATCCACAGACACCATTCCTTATAGCGATCATCCTTAACCCTCATACTCTCTTATGGGGTCAAGATGACCCACCCTTACATTAAGGCATGATAACGGTGGAAAAGACTTCATGTCTGTCATTGGACAACAGTAAAGATCGACAATCATTGAAAAAAAAGAAGTTCAGCGCACTGTCTTGTGGGGTCCAGATGACCCTTCTTTTAATGTAAACAAGCCTAGGAGAGCAGAAGGGTTACTGCATTAGCTGGTAGCTCCTCCCACATGTGGCTGCGGCATCAAGCTCAGGAAAAACAGATATTTTTTTTAAGCTTCTGTGCTGTGAGTCTAATGGACGCAGCAAAGTTGAGCATCCATAGACATTGCAAGGCGCAGATGGAGACATAATAGAGATTTCAAAGTACTGGAAGAGAAGTGAAGCTCAGACTAATTTCTTTTCTGAAGACTCACCTTCTTTGATCACAGCATCTGTGTGTTTGGCCCCAAGGCTCCTGTAATACAGTTCCCAGCACTGGTTTACTGCACCAAGCCAGAGGGCAAGATTTGACTTTGGATCAGGGTGTGTTTGAGAGCTGGAGGGGATGAGTGTGTGTTCACTCGCCTTGTTGGCGCGCCTGTGCGCATATCGAGCTCGGAGTGGCAGTCGGTGTTTGTATATTAGTCTGTATTAATCACTTGGGAATTGGTCTGGCTGGACAAGAGTGGAGCGTTTGACTCCAGAGCCTCGCTCTTTCGAGAGCCTGACCTCCTTCGCTCTCATTCCCACTTTAATAAACGAGTGCGCGGCCCTCCAGACATTCCTTCCCACCTTCCTCATCACTTCACCTCTTCCTCTCTTTTTTATCAAGTGGTTTATTGCTGCTCATCGTAGTTCATCCCTGACTTACAGGGCAGTAAATTCAAAACTCAACAAGGCTTTTTAAAAAAATTTTCGAGACGATTTGTACCCAGCCATTTATAACGCACTGTCTATGATTCTCAAGAAGCTTGTTTTACAACATGTATATATACACATATATATAAACAGATTTTTCTCACAAAGAGGAAAAGAACAAGGTCACAGAGGGAAAAAGAGAAAAGCAGATCAAGTGTGATCAGCAGGAGGAGAGAAAAGAAAGCAGAGGATTTGGAGGAGTCCCTCAGGTAAAGAGATTGTTGTGTGTCATTGTGTAAAACTGCTTCACTATCTGATGCAGACGCAGCTCTGACACCTGTCACGGCTCCCACAATCCTCTGCTCCTGAACCTTTGTTCACCCCCTTTATGTTTTTTTTTTCTTTCCTCTCTGGGTTTCTTTGTAAGCTCAGAGTTAAAGATACTTTTCATTTGTGTTTAGACTTGCGCGAAGGTTCGAATAATCCTCAGAGGAATGCTGCACTTTCCATTAGGACTCATCGCTAATCAGAAGATTGTTGGAGGCGCAGATGTGGATGGACTCTGCATTCGTCCGTGTGGACAGCAGCCAGGCCGGACGTCTGTGCACAATCGCAGCAGATGCTCCACGAGGCTAAAACATGACCTCAAGCTCTGAAAGCCAGTCAGCTGTTGGTTGTCATGGTGCAAACGTGCCTTTCTCCAAACTCCCAGCAAGGTTGCAGGGAACATTTGGTGCGTGAGCAGTTTTGAAAAGCTTCGCAACAAACCCGTGGAGGTAAAACTAAATCTCTGCATCCTCCCGTCTTTGATTGTTGCCAATTCAGGACTAATTTATTCAAAGTTATTCTGACTTCATTAGCAGTCTGTCTGCATCTGTGACAGTCGGCTTCACCGACTTGATCTCTTATCTGCTTTCCTGATTTCATTCCTTCTCTCCGGCTCATACCAACTCCCCATTGAGTGGGGGTGTGTGTTACATTTGACTCCGCTTGTATTGAGTGGGTTTTGAGCTCTAATTATAGCTTTTTTTTTTTAAAAAAAGACATCATCATAATACGTTCAATAAATTCTGCTGCTCCCAAGCACCCTCATCAAAGTTTAAATAAATGCTTATCTTATGAAGAGTCTACGGTAGAAAATGTTTGGAGGAAACACCCAGAGCTGGACGAGCTTAAAGGAAAGAGTCTAAATCCACCTTATTCCTGGAGCCGCTGATGTGAAAGGGGTTATTGGTGCAATTATAATTAATAAAATAAAATGTTCAAACATGATGAATTTAACAAAACAATGGGTTTAAAGTTTCATTTACAAAGTTCCAATGCTGCTGCTAATTTAATAAATAAACGTAAAGAAACAGAGACAAATGAGATTATAATCAGGATGATATTGATGAACTTATACCAAAACTTACAGACAATGAGGTCTCTGGCTCAAACAGATGCAGGATGGCAGCAGATGAGAAGACAGCATGACTGAATTAACATGGCTGACATAGACTTCCTCTCTTAAGCTCAAAAGTCGCCTTCAAAATAAAAGTCAGGACTAAACATCAATCAATCAATCAAACTTTTTTTATAAAAGAGCGCTTCTCATACTTTGCGTAGCTTGAAGCGCTTTACATTAAAAACAGAAACATATACAATAAAAGCCAACCCCCCACCCCCACCAACAAGTCTTAAGAATAAGAAAAAATGTAATTTATAAAAATGAGGCAAACAAACCGAGGGCAGAACACAGATGCATATACAGTGCAGTGAAGTATATGGGATTGTTTGAAGTCATATCACTGCTCCTCAGGAAAAATTCACATAAAAACTTCAACTCTGCAATGTTCAGTTCAGTCACTATCTGGTGGACGATGAAACTGTGTATCTGAACTGTTTTTTCTCCCAGTTTCTTGACATTTCCCCACAGACCAAGTAGAATTTCAACTTTCAACCAACACTGGATGAAATGGCCTTCACAATATCTGTGTTTATTTTGCCTTTGTCCTGTCATTTTGTCGTCTGTTTTTGTGCATGTTTGTATTGAACAGTATGTAGACTTGCTACACTGACATATCTGTGTCCGTTCTACCCATGAAATCACATGTGGGACTTTATGAATGCTTGAAAAGAAAAACTGTATCATTACGTCTGAGAGTCAACAGCAGCGCTTTCTTCCTCTCTGATGTCACGGTGACATTCTCCTTTGTTGGTGTGGCTTTACTTGAGCAGTTCCTCTGAAAAACAACTGGCTGCTTCCTTTTGACTCAATCTTTGCTTTTATAGCACAAAAATGACAGTTTGTTTGGCAGTCAGGTGGGGCTTAATTCAACATTTCTGTTTGTACTGCTTATTTACTGGCCTTCCACATGAATACTAATGTACATTGTATATCGCATTTTTGCATGTTTATGTTGCCATGAATGTCTAATAATTATCCAGAACTAACACATATCAAAGAAATTACTGAATAAATTATATTTCAAGTCAGATAATGAAAAAAAATGCATTAAAAAAATCTCCTTGTAAACTTTCTCCTCAGTTTTACAAAGATTTTGAAGCCTATAAACAGAAGAATCTCATTTATTGAAGCAGATATTAAAGGTTTAAAACCAAATTTGTCCTAGATTGTGTGAAATGAAGAAACACAAACTCCAGCTGACAGCTCGATGTTTTCTTATGAATTAATTAATACTGAAAGCAAGAACTGTAAGAGATTCCAATTTGCTTCAATTGAGACAGCTGGTGGAGCTGGTGTTTTGGACAAATATTTACTGACTGAAGAGCGGCAAAGAATTCCTGATTGGAAACACAGATCTTGTTTTTCACTTCTGAGTCTAACCCATTGAACTATTCTTTACTGTGTGTCCATTTTCTGAGGCCTCCAGCTCTAAATGCAAGAATCAGTTGGTAAACGCGTTTATTTTGATACCATGATATATAAAACCTAGAAAAGCCACATTAAGCTGAATTAAAGATGTTCTAATAAATTGGATGGATGGATGGAAAATAGACTTTTTATGTGTCAATATACTGAAAAGATGTTAATTATAATATAATTGATAATGAAGTCAAACTATTTTGTATTTCCAATAAAAGCTTATGTACTCCTGAAGGACCCCCTCCCTCGCAAGCAAACTGAGCCGGTGTAAAAATAATTCAACATTTTGAGGATAATGCTCACATTTCTTTATTTGAAGATGGCATTTTGCTTGAGATTTGTTTTTATCTGACTTTTGTGTCCAATTGGAATCATATGGATCAGGTTTTGGTGTTATAATATCCAATGATGTCGCTTCAAACAGATGAGGTGCATATTTGTATAAATCCCCATCGTGGATCAGGCTATAATGAATGGTACACTTGCATTAACTCCAACATGCTGTAGAATTTAAGAGGACCTGGTTGCAGACAAGATGGCGGCTGAAAATCATTAGCCGTAAACAGAACTTCCATAAGATTTCAGAGTTGTCGCCACTTTGACACTAAACACTGATTAGTGTTTAGGATTAGCGTAAAATGTGTCAAAACAGGGTAAACGCTTTATCAATTTCAAAAACAATATAAACAAAATGTTTAGATTTGTAAAACTTCTAAGACTAAGTTGGAGCTTTAGTTCCAGACCAGTGTTTACTTTTGACCGCAGTTAACTTCAACCCTCAAGCGATCAGCATGAAACAGCTTATTTTTTTTGTGGAGAAAGCGTCTTTGCACCATAACACTGTATATTAATAATGTGTTACATATCTGTGAAAAGTCACTTTAAAGTGTTGCTTACCAGCACAAAACTGCTTTTCTCTGCAGATTAGCCAATTCACGTTTATTGTGTATGGAGTTACGGAACGTCAAAGAGCATTGTGGGTAATGACAGAGACGTTTCTGATGGTAAAGGTTCAAAGCTTAAAGCGGGAAAAAAAATGAACTGTTGGTGTCACCGATTATATTTGTCTTTTACAACCAAAACGTGCGTCCCGTGCGGGAGTCCAGCTCTAGACTTACTTCCGGAAAATGATTTTAACCCGCCCATCTCGTCTGTGACCAGGTCTCCCTCCTAGAAGCTGCTTTCAGAGGTCGATATGAGTGATTAGAAGCTGTCCAGTGCTTTAGCTGACCCAGAAACTGTGATGTAATTATATCTGTAAGATATTTTTTTCATTTTTATTTCTTGGCTAAACAAATGCTAATAATAATTTTTTTTTTTTTGTCTGGAACTGATCGTGTTTGAAGAAATTGAGTGAAATTTGTTGTTTTTATTGTTCATAACACAGACTCATTTGCATACGTCAGGGGTGTTTATCTCAATCGATCAAGGGGCCAAAATCCAAAACACACCTTAGGTCGCGGGCCAAACAGGATAAACATTTTTGAACACTCTAAAACTAAATTTTTAAAACTTTAAAACCGTAACTTTTTGACATAATAATGAACTAGATATATAGCATTACCTGCAATAATGCTAGTGTGAATTCGATCTGAATTTGGCCGCTGAAGAGGCTAGTGCTGATAACTGAAAACACTCAAATTGATAGCTAAAAATGCTGAAGCTGATAGCTGAAATCACTGAAGCTAATAGCCAGCTAAAATATTAGCTGGATGCCAAATTGTCTTAAAAACTGAAAGGAAGAAAAAAAAAACAGGTAGCATGTAGCTCAAAAATAGCTAAACTTCAAAATAGCCTAAAAACCTGAAAAAAGCCTAAAGTAGCCAAAACAGCTTGTATGTAGCTGATATATTTGCTAAACTCCAAAATAGTCTACAAGAAGCTCAGTAAATGTGAAAATAGTCCAAAAAGCTTGCGGAATGCCAATTCTTTAAACTTTAAAACCGTAACTTTTTAACAAAATTATGAATGATAAAAAGTCTGGAATATCATTACAGAATAAATCAATTTAAACCTTAAATAACATTCATTATTTACTCTCCATTGAAATATGTTTTGTCAAAATTATACAAGTTAGATCAAATAACAATAAAATAAAATGATCTGGAGGGCCGGATAGAATTACCCGGAGGGCCGGATCCGGCCCCTGGGCCTTGACACATGTGGTATACACGTTTTGAGTTTTAGTTTTTAACACACCTGTGTGTGTGTTGTGAGTTGGGATTATGTGCCTGTATGGAACAAAAGACTCATGACATCTCTCAGAGGGCATCCGTTTGAAGGAAAGAGGGGTCTGAGGGGATTTGTTGTTATTTTCTTCTGTTGTTCTGTCTTGCAGCAGAGCAAGCAGGTGAATCTTTGGACATGTGATGTGTATATTTCAGCTTTGAAGTCACTATTGGTTTCTCTTGGATATTATTATTTCTTCCAATAATCTTGGATTGTTCAATGATGTCTTGACGTTTTCTGGTTTAAACCGGGATTCTAAACAAATAAAACAATATTCCAGAAAAGTACAGTTTGACATTTCTGTCACTGTGAAGCTCTGGTTTTATTAGAGTGCAAAAATAAATCTCTTAAACATTTTCTCTTCTCTCACCTACATCTTTACTGCTTTGTTTATCTGTCAAAATATTTAAATATTTTCCCCTTTTTCTTGTCTGCAGGAGTGCCCTCAGATCCTGCCATCCACCCAGATTTATATCCCCGCCGGGGTAATGAGGCCTATTACCCTGCTGGCCCAGAACCTGCCCCAGCCTCAATCCGGACAGCGAAACTATGAGTGCATCTTCCACATCCAGGGCAGCGTGCACAGCGTCCCCGCACTCAGGTTCAACAGCAGCAGCATACAGTGTCAGAAGACCACGGTAAGAAGAAAAGCTCCTTCCTGCTGGGTTTACTTCTCAGCTACTTAGTTGGTAAAGGTTTAAAACGGAGCCAAAGGAGCACGGGGACCGACTTTTGGAAAGCCACACTCTCTGACTGATTCCTGCCTTTTAGCCCCGACTCAAACTGCCAACAATAATGGAGAACAGCCGTTAGAGAAAAGTTAACTTCCTCCGTTCCAATCAGAGCAGGAGGCAGAGGGGGAGGCATTTTAACGATGGCAATTATGTCTTAAGGAGGCGTGCAGGATGAATAACTTGCTGCGGCGCCGGCTCTCTGTGATTGGTCCAATGATGAGGGCTTCCTGTTAAAAGGCAGCCTGAAAGAGCCGTTTCCCCTTTGGCAGCTGCGGCGGCGCCTTTAACTTCAGCCTGTCACACACCTGACAGAGGCCGCGGTCATTCAGCCAACTTCCTCACCACGCAGCTGGCTCCAAACACACCGCAGATTTGCGACCTCTTGCTGTTTTGAACTCGGCTACAATGAAAGTTTGAACTCCTGCGGGGCGGGCCTGAAAGCCTTTGTTCCTCAGATGTATGACAGCAATTCAAAAAACAGTTGAAGCAAATGGTATTAAAGTGTACTTTCAGGGTATAATGATGGCTCTCGTGGTTCTTTTGAGGTTTAGAAATGGAAATCATGCACATTTAGTCACATATGTTTCTGTAATTGCTTCTTGCGCTTTTTGACACATTTATTCCTAATTACATGCATTTAAAACCTCCTGAATACTCATGAAGTTGGAAAACAGGAAGTTTTGTACATCCTGTTGAGATGAATGATGTGGTTCAAAAGTTAATTTTCTAAATTATTCTCACCATTTTGAATGACATTCCTGCGCTATATGGGTGTGTGTGTGTGTGTGTGTGTGTGTGGGGGGGGGGGGGGGGGGTATTCATGTAGAGTTTAGGTGAAACTGCTAAAATTGTGTTGAAGCTTCAGGTGAACACCTCCTTAGAGAAAATAATCATCCAGGACAAAAAGAGATCCTTGAAAGGTGAAGATTTAGCTTTAAAATCTTATTTTAGTGTATTTAAAGTCCCATTTTTGATCCTTTTTTGATCCAGATGAAAGTGTTCCCAGTGGTCTTTTCATTATGATTAGGACGTTTTTAGCCAAAATAAAAAACCTGAGTCATTTTCTAGGACATAGTTTCTGCAGAGCGGGAAGAGGTATTTAGAAATTCACGTCTGAGTAGTGCATTTTTTAAAAACTCTATCTTTTTTAAAGAGCTTTTTTTGGTCTGCTCTTGATTCATTTGAATAAAGATTTCTTTATTATTTCTTTAGTATTTATTTTTTTCTTTGAATAAAGTTATATTCAGAAATGTCATTTTTAGCTCCTCCCTCGTCATAAAAATGCCTCAAGAACATGTTAAAAAGATATCAGAGTGGCTCCTCATCAACAAACAACAAAACAAAGCTTTTTTTTTTCTCTTTTTGTCTTCATTTGCAAAAATTTGCATCAAAAACAATTATTCTTTAAGGTGAACCTCCAGAAATTCAGACAACTTTACACAAACAGCTCATTTTATTCATTCAGCAGCATCATGTTTTTAAGTCACTATAGAGAATCAACAGCAAAGAATCAGTAGTTTAAGGTCATTTTCAAGCCAATATAATCAGTTAAGTTTAAACCAAATGAAAATAAATCTATGAAATAATCAAATAGATGACCCCGTCTTACAGAGGGGTGACTGTGGAGATGAATGAAGAAAAACTGGAACATCTGCTATAAGAAAGAGAAAGTGGTAAACCACAAATGCAACAATTCCATAAAGTTTGGGATAGTAGAGGAAGAGGAGAGTGAAGGACAGCTGATGCATCGTAGGATTACTTCTGATAGTGTTTTACTGTTTCGTGTCCCATTTTTCAGCATTTCATCCTCCACTTTTGGTCGTTTCATTGACTGTCATAGTGAAGAATATTCAAGCAGTTATTTTTGAGAGAATACATTCAGTTGAAAACCCTAACAATTCAGAAAGACATTTAATTATTGATCTCGTATTTTTTTTTTTTTTTTTTTGCTGACATGACTTTGAATCCTTTCAGAGCTCTGACGTACTAAAAATTGACTGCACGCTTTTGTTAGATTGGAAATAAAGGACAGAAATATCACATAGTTATTTATTTTATTTTGTTTTGTCTCTAAAATTGCTGTATAAAAATGGAAATTCAGTCTCTGATCAGAAGTAACAAAGATGACGCAGAGATTTGACTTTTGTTATGGTTAATAAATGCAAGAAAACAATGGAATAGACCCAGACAATCAATTACAGCAGATCAATACCAACCAGCCTATTAGCAGCTGTGTGATGCTGCTTTGTGTTGCTTGCGAGGACTTTTATTTGTCTTTTGGTGCAGAAAAATTGTGCAAAAATGCTTTTTAAAGTTTAACAGCTTCTTTTTGGCTGTTTAAACTCAGGTTGGAAGTTTCAAGTTTTTGGAGGCAAGTCGTTGGCACCAACATATTCTCGTCATTTATGGATGCATGGGTCGGGACCCCCTCTGGGTTGACGAGCTGGTGCAACAAAAGTTCCAGTGTTTTTTAATAGAACTTTTTTTCCAAAAAAAGCGCCTAAAAAAAGGTTAGTCATTAAATAAACTTCACATTCTCATATTTTAACTCTTGTTATTGTAACATGTGCACCATAGGAAAATACTGTATCATCATTATCACATACAACGTTGTTGTGCGGTCATTGAACATATCTCAGCGATTATCTCCTTGTTCATAACTTCCCTTTTCCTGTCGGAAATCTTCCACGAGTCGTAGTAACGGTGATAGTTTAGCGTCAAGCTCCATCAGTGTTGATATCTTAGCATCCATAAGAAACATCGCAGATAGCTTAGCTTGAAGATCAGCGGGCTCGACTTTGAGCTTTTTCCTTCGGTGCCATGTTCAACTCTCCACATTGCGGTAGCTGTTTTGCAGTAGCTTGGGGATTAAAGTCGCTTGTGAGCTACTTTGTAAGACTTTAAAAGCTAAAGAGTTTAGGAAAGCTGGAGACACACTGTATGTCTGCTCGGTCGTGACCTGGAACCGGAAATACATCCTTCCGGATATTCTTAATACATCCACCGCCGTATTGGAACCAATTGTCGTCCCACAACAGCGATTAGCCCGAACTGTCAATCAAACGTTCAAGGCGGGGCCAGCAGGATCCTGAGGCATCTGATTGGTCAGTTTATTACTTGAATAACTTGCAATAAAGAAAAATATCTTCAGAAAAAAATTGAATTAGAAAGAACGTGTTAAGAGGAAGTATCAGATCAGGAATGGTTATTCGAACAAATAAAGTGACTGAGAAATAACTGTCTATAAATCTATGGGACTTTGGCCTGCTTGGAACCAGTGGGAACTTCCTGTTTGGAACACAAGAGGGGAGGAGTTACTCAATCCATTGATATTCATGTCAGTGGTCTGAACTGATAAACCAGCGTGTGGAACCAGCTGTCTGCTTGTTTGTAACAATATGAGTAAAAAGGAAATACTTTTTGTTTTTTTCTTCTATATCATCATTATTATTGTTATTTTATTATCTCTATAGGGTGGAATTCAAAATCGGAGTCCTTCCACATCAGAGACGCTTTTATTTTTTAAGCCATTGCTGCCCTTTACTGCTCTGTAAGCGGACTCCAGGAAAACAGGGAAACGGATCTAAACACAAGTTTGCAGCTGCTGAAGCACGTGCTGCTCGCTGGAGCGGGAAGCCCCCTCCTCCGCACGCCGGTCTCGCCGCTCGTCAGGTGGGACTGTGATAGGATCCAATTAAGGGAGCTGTAGATAAAATGATGATGGATTGCAGCGATGCGCTAGACTGACGGACCCGCGGAAAAGCCTGGTGAGAGGAAAAGAAAGAGGCAGGAAGACAAAGAAAGGGAAGTGCATCAGAGGAGAGAGCAAACAATCATGATGCACCAAAGAGAGGAAGAGAACAAAACCAAAATATGAGGGAGAAACAGATGGAGACCGGATGTTTTGAGATATTCAAGATGTGGAAGAAAATGAAAACATAATCCGTGTAATAGTAGAACTACTGAAAGGAAATGGAAGAATGGAAGCAAGCGCATTTGGAACAGTAGGAGGTAGTTAGAAAGTTGTTCAGCCGTAAAATGTTTGTTGACAAAGATTTGTCACAGTCCGCTCCGTAAAATATCTGCATGTTTAGGTATTAAATGTTCCCTGTCTGTGTTGGTTACGATCGTCCTGGTTTGTTCTTTTGTCAAAGTGGGGAACAGCAGCCTCCTGCAGGTTCAATAAACGTCTGAGGGTGCAACGAAACAAGGGTTCTGGGGCGAAACAAAACAGCTGAGGAGCTTTTGTCGAAAGTTTTCCACTTTTCTGAGCAATCAACTATCTGTACACTTTTCAATCTCAGGTCCAACCACAGGTACTTCACAGAAAAAAACAACATTTATGAAATATCAGGAGATAGAATACACCAGGGTTGTCAAAGTCAATCGCACAGGGGCCCAAAATCCAAAACACACCTTACATCGAAGGCCGAACAGGATAAGCATTCATTGAACACTCTAAAACTACATTTTTAAAACTTTAACATAATTATGAACTAGATAAATGGCATATACTTGTATAGCACTTTCTACCTTCCTTCAAAGGTCCAAAGCTCTTCACAGTCACAAACCCATTCACAATGATGGTGGCCCTGCTGCCGAGCACTGGCACCATTGTTGCACCAGGGGCAATTCGGGGTCCAGTGTCTTGTCTAAGGACACTCCGACACATGGGCGGGCGAGGCGGGAATTGAACCAGCAGCCTTCCAATCAGGACTGGACCGCCCTACCGCTGTAACACGGCTGCCCACGTAATATATGGCATCACCTGTGATAATGCTAGTGTGAATGCTGTAAGCTGAAATTGGCCGCTGAAGATGCTAGTGCTGATAGCTGAAGATGCTGAAGCTGATGTACAGCTAAAATATTAGCTAAATGCCAAATTAGCCTAAAAAACAAACAAACAAAAATTAGGTCAGTAAAACAGCTAGCATGTAGCTAAAAAAAAATAGCTAAACTTTGAAATATTCTAAAAAAAACCCTGAAAAAGCCAAGATTTGCCTAAACAGCTGACGTGTAAATATTAGCCTAACTCCAAAACAGCCTGAAAAACCTTATAGAGAAAACTCTAAAGTAGCCCAAACAGCTAGCATGTAGCTGAAATAGTAGCAAAACTCCAAAATAGCCTAAAGAATCTTAGTAGATGCTAAATAGTCCAGAAAGCTAGCAGAATACCAATTTTTAAAACTTTTAAAGTGTAACTTTTTAATACAATGATGAATATTATTCCAGAATAAATAACTATTAATATTTTATTCTCCATGAAAATATATTTCGTCAAATTATGCATGTTAAAAATAAGCGCAAGATAATATCGAGCCATTAATAACAATAATATAAAGGGATTTGTAGGGACGGATCAAATTTCCTTGACTTTGACACGCATGGAATGGACTGAGGTGAAACACGCAGCTCAAGCTGAGAAGTTTTATTAAAGACGGAAATATTATCAGCCTTTGCCCAGATTGAACTTCAATTTTCCATGACAGACTTCTGTTTATGTTTTGGGACAGTGTTTGAACCTCCTGAACAAACTAAATAAATGAACAAACAAACTTAATAACGAAGCTGCGAGTGGCGACTGCCTGCCCCACCCTCGCTGACCCCCTTTGACCCAGCCTCAGTGGCCGAGCAGCTGCATGCCCTCACTCTCCCCCCTGCCTCTCCCACCCTGGTCAGAAATATGACCAAAAAAATCAAAATGGGCTTTTTTGAAGAATCAGCAAAAGTACATTTTTGTGTTGTTTTTTTTTTTTTTTTTGTTCAACCACACCCACATTTAATATGTTCATACTGTATGTGATATTGTTTTCTTCAGTTTGAGACAATTCATGTATTTTTTTGTTAAACAGACATCTGAGCAGACGGATCAGCAATTTACATTATTTTACTTTTACAATATGAGGTTAGAAGTCTTCCGTCACACGAGGTGTATATTTATATAAACCCCTTTTGTATTTGAGGCTAAACTTTATTTACAGTGATGATGATTGTATATGTTTTTTTTTTTATCCTTTTTTTGGACCTGATGGAAAAGAAGAAGATATTGGGATGATGTTAGAGATGGGTGTAAGGGTACTAAAAATGGAGAGAAAAAGCCAGTTAAGGACTAAAGAGGATGAATCACAAAGCAACAAGATCCTAGAAGGTTATCATCCTTACTCTAAGGTGTAGAATGTTAGTCAAAAGGGGCGGGGCCGGTCCTCACACACTTTAATGTTATCAAAATACCTGTTAGCTCCAAAAATCTTCACATTGCGACCTCTACAACTTCAGTTGTAGTTGTGGACTTAACTGGATGATGTGTGTGAATTTTTATGCGAATTGCTCGAGTCTGATTTTTTTTTTTTTTCCATATTGTGCAAAATGTGAAAATTACCACATTTCTAACTTTGGGACAATTTGGTCACCAAGCAACACACCCTGTGGCTATCCCATAATAATCTTCGGTTGGTTGAGATTTTGGCCCCATTCTTTTGTTCGTTGGATTTGTTGGATGTGATGTCATCATTTTTTTTAGGGGGAAGTCTTTCAATATATTAAACATTGATTTTTATCAGGTTCTAGGTATTTGCAGGTTTTTTGTATGTGGCAGGTTTGAACTTTTTGCTGAAATTTTAGAAAAAGGATTGTGGAAAGTGATGCAGGACAGAACGAAACGGACACTTGACCATTAAACTGATCCGATAAAATCAGATAAAACATTTTGGTTTAAGGTTTATTAAATTTTACTTGTGTGTCAAAGTTTGATGTTTAGCTGAAATAAACTTTCTCTAAAATAATGTAAAATACCTTTGTAAGAAGTTTATTAATAAGGTTGTCTCTTTATAATTTTGGAATTACCAAAAGAAAACAGGGAGAATAAATAATCCTTGAAGGATTAAGGGAAGCTTCCTGAAACAGAAGGAAGACAAATAAAAATGTGAATGTTGAGGATCAATAGACAGGAGATCCATCTGTGATTGAGAACCGGCGCTTCTATGATGTTCAATATCCTCAGCGGGGAGTTGTGTGTGTATATGTATCACAGCGAGCAGCGGCTGGGGCAGCAAGGGGTAATAAATCAGAGAAAATTAGCCAGCAGTAGATGAACACTCAGCCGCTCAATCTTACTGTCTCTGTGTGCATTATTTAGTCGCTCACCGAAACGCAGAAACATTGAACCCAAATACACTGGGGTCCTCAAGTATGCATTGATGCACGCTGGCCCGCTCACCGGACGGCCCGGCGTGGCGTCCGCACGCTTCAGCTGCACGGATCCCCGCTGGTCTGTTGGTGGACGACCAGACTCGTGCGCGCTCTCGCCCTCCCCGGGGGTTTGGAAGCTCAACATGAAGCAGACATATGGAGATTCTCCACATGATCCTCTCCCTAATCATGTGGAGCAGACGGAGACTGTAGGATCAGCAACAACCAGGAACCTGCTTTACATGATTTATTACACCGACACACTTGGGCTGGTGTGCAGCACACGTGCACGTTCGCTTCCTGCGTGCATCTGGCTCGCCGCAGAGCTGCACGGTCCCTTCTGAAAAGATGAGTTTGTTTGTCTGTGTGTGCCTGCTTTACACAGGGCTGCTTGATGTATGATATCTGACAAATGAGAAGTTCCAGTACACTGTTTCTGGACAACACTGCTGGTGGGTTTAAGCCCAATGTGTCCTTTAAACATGGGGGAAAAAAACCTTAAAAACTGTTTTCTCATTTCCTGTTCTCATAATACTGAAAAGATACATTTAGAGCAAGGGTGGGCAAACTTTACGACTTGTTTACCAAAAAGGGCTTTTGTGACAGACCAGAACCAGATATGTGGGGTGTTTTTGGTAAGCCACCTCATAAAAAAAATGTAACAACAAATCTGGATGAAAATATGTTTTAAATTAATATAGAACTTATTATAGGTTTTATTTGAAAACAGATTTTAGTTCTCATTTTACCAATTGCAGCAATGGTCTGATGTTCTTCACAAAAAGCCATAAACTTAGAGACACAAGTCTTTCTGGTCTTCATGCCAGTTCATGTGGTGTTGGAATTAATGGAAAAAGAGCTGTATGATTTGGAAAAATAACATAAATGTAAAAAAAAATGAAATTCTTTGCATAAAAACTTTCTGTACCCAAACAAAGATCAATATTGAGCGCCATCTAAAAAGAAATAAAATGGATTATTATTATTATAATTTATTGCCATGTGGCAGGCCAGGTTAAACAGGCCACTTTAACCCCTGGGCCATAGTTTGCTCATCCCTGATTAAGAGTAAAACTTTTGCTAACATGGAAAAAAAATGGGGATTTAGGCCAAAAAAAGCTTCATGTCAATTGAGTTTCCCTTCTTTTTTGGTCTTTTACTTTCTATTAACTCATTCTCTTTCTTTTTATTACATAAATCTCTCATAGTTAAGTTTATTTAAAAAAAACAAACAAAAAAAACATGATATTATTCGTTTAAATATGCAGTAAAAAAAAACTACTGAATTTCCAAAGAAAATACAATAATTCTAAAAATTATAGTACGACCAGATGACTGTATATGACAACTGGAATTAGTGACCCCTTTCCCCCAGTGTTCCAAACAGGAAGTGCCCCCCAGCTCCAATAAACTAAAATCCGATAGATTTCAATAGAGACATTTTTGAACATTTTGATAATCCACTGTTTTTTGTTATTATACTTTAATTTTTTTTTTGCAGTTTGAGTTATTCAAGTTACAGTATAAACTGACCCGATACCTCAATAAAAGTAGGTGGAGCCATTGTCTATGAAAAAAAGAAAAAAAAAAAAAGGACTGAATTGACTTCATTTGGTTGGAGCCAGCAAATTATTTTCTGCAGTCAGTCAGTCAGTCAGTCCAGTTCTCATAAATGGTCAATGGTTATGTAATTTCCCAGGAGTGAAATGAAGTGAACAAAGTAAACAGTTCATAGAACTGGTGGAATTTGTTATATTTTGAGTAAAAAAAGTTCAATTTTTGGTAATTTCCCTCTTTTTTGGATTAATAAAGTTTTATTCTATTCAGTTTAATTTAGCAAATTCAGCTTCAAGCGTTTTGGTAAAGTCATCAGTTTTATAGGAACAAGCTGCAAACAGACACATGTACTATTGCTTTTTATGATGTACAGGAGAGTCATTTAGATTTATAGGGAGGAAACAGTTGGTTTGGTTGAAAGTTTTTTCTTTGCTCTTCTTTTGGGAGCTGATTGTTGCACTCGCTGCAGAAATCAAATGGTTAAATCCAAATCCATTGACTTTAAATGAGTGTACGGTGGGGGGGGGGGGGGGTGGGGGGGCGGGGCATGTGTGCGAGCGCCGTGTGCTTGTAGTGTATTTTTAACACGCTCTCGGGCATCCTTCAACATGACTAATTACACAAGAGTGACCTGAACATGAATGCAGACGCACACAGCTCCCCGTTTTTCTACTTTCTCCCCCTCGCAGACCAGCTGCTCTGTTTTGTTAACATCGGCAGTTTTCAGATCCTCACACACACACACACACACACACACACAGAAACCATATCTATTCATACGATCCATGGAGACATGCAACCCATGGAGACAATTCATGTAGCGGGAGAATAAACGAGTGCCGGAGCAGATAACGAATGAACCTGAGCTGGGCTGCTGTTACTGTAATGAGGCCAGGGACGGCTTTGTGCTCACTTTGTACTTTTTGCTACTCCTCCCATTTCTGTTTTTTCCCTCCTCATGTCACCTCCTCTCCTTCCCTGGTTCTCTCCTTTTTCCCTCTTCACCTCCTCATGGTTCAAGCGCCACCAGAAGTGTCCTCCGTTCTCCTGTAGTTGTCAACCCGCTGCTCTCCTTTCCCTTCCCTTCTTTCTTCCCCAGGGGGGTCCACACTATGAGTTGTCTCAGGTAGATTAATTACATGCAGTGACATGAAGGAGCTGGCCACAGGCTTCAGTAATGAGTCTGATTACTCATCTCCAGCAGCTCTGCACACTCAGGGGAGGAAGTCCGGACAGCAGGCCAGCAGAGGGCCGTCTGGGGAGGAGAGGGCGTACGACTTGTACCCACCAGATCCCAGCAGTTGTGGTTTGACACCACTTTTAAGTGCAAAGCTACAGAAAAGTCACAGACTTGCCTTAACTCAGTGGCTGCTCAGTTACTTCTCACTGAAATAGATGTTTCCAACTTTTATGAACAGGTTTCTGCCACTGTTCCAGTTCAAAACAAAAAAAGTTTTGAGTGGATAAATCCAATCAAAAGTCTTAAAGTCATGCTAATTCTTTTGTCAAGAAGACTTTTAACCAAAAAGAAAAGGTTAAAATATCCCTTTAACACTAGCTAAATATCACATGCTCTTTAATCTATCATAACTCTATATGTTTATGATGTCCTTCAACGTTTTTATCCCTTTAACACCTGAGGCGCTTAAACACTAAATCTTTAACATACTGTAACTTTTCAACCGGTAATACGCTAATTCCAGCAGATTCTAAAGGAGCTTCAGAATCTACTGGAATGATCGTGTTAACTGTTGAAAAGTTACAGTAAATGAAAGAACAAAATATCTATCTAGATCATAGGGTGGCTGGAGCCTGTCCTGTACTGTTGAGAAAAGGCAAGATACACCCTACACAAAGTCACAGAGTACACATGGACTCCTACCCCAGCCAGCGAGGCCATGTGGGCCCCACATGGTTTAAAAATGTGGGCCCAGCTATGCTAACCCATGGAGGTTCTATTTAAGTCAATGTGGGCAAAGACTAGCCACTGTTACAAGTGTTACATGATCGATGACCTCATTTGACTTTGACCCTCGATGGACCAAGACGCTGTTGATTCTAAACATGATCGACACGCGTGTTCTGTGACCGGAGCGCCCTGGTTTACATTGGAGGCAGTTCAGGAAAAATAAATGTCTTTATTTGACACAACCCCAATTGCTCCTCCCCCTTCAGCCTCCTTTCACGCTCAGATCCTTCAACTTTTATGGGTTCCCTCCAATCAAATTAATTGGCTGGCCCCGCCCAGGAAGAAAACCACTTTAATCAAACAGATACAGGTTTCCTGAAAAGTCCTGGAAACAAAGCAAACATAAAATAGGAAACAAATCAATACAAGAGCAAAAGGTAATCAAGCAAATCCACCCATCCCCCTCTACTTCCTCTGGCCCAATTCTCATAAACAGGAAGTGAAGGCCTTGACCACCATTTTGTCTTCTGGGCAACAGGAAAGACGGGTAAGAAACATGACAAATTAATAAAGAAATTTAAAGCTGTTGCCTTTTTTTGATACTTACATCAAACTTCTAACTGAACATACTGGGCTGCTATAGAATGCTGACAAGTAGGAAGTTGGTCAAAATATCTCAACTATATGTTAACCCTCATTTTGTGTTTGGGTCAAAACTAACCTGCTTGGGTCAGTTTTGACCCAAACACAGTGTAAGAGTTAACAGAGAATATAAGTGATAACCAATCACAATATAAGGGTTAAAAATATCTTAGGTGAGATTCCTAAATATGCAGTTCAGCAGCTGAGGAGAAATTTTTGGCTATTGACTGAAATGTGATTCTTTTTTTAATAAAGCTGCAGGTCTTACCAGCATAAATACTTTTGAGGTAATAAGTGAATGAAGGCTTTCAGTAAAATCTATTAGACTGATTCTTTGGTTCCTAAATATATTTCTGTTGATGTTTGATACTTAATGGGTTTTTTTTTCTAATGAAAAAAAATCTGCAAATTTGGTCTGAATTTTAATAACAGATCTGCATATTCAATGACAAAGTCTGAAATAGTTTTATATTGACTTAAATAGTCATGTGTTTTACTGTTACTTGAGGATTCCGAATAACCTGAATTTATGTTAGAAAGAGATAAATATTTGATCTTCAGTTACGAACCGGCTATGATATGATAAAACTCACGTAAAGAAAATGGTAAGGTTGACCCAGGGTGGGATTATATGTTTGCTTCCTCCTACTCCGTTTTAGGCAATCCCTTAATGTCTAGTTAATACTGTGTTTGACATGTCTTTATGGATGTAAACTTCTGATGACTGATTGTGTTGCACATTAATTTTTTTTCTCTTCTTGATTGCCTGAAATAAAGCATTAATCTAATTTAACCAACATTTGATGAGTAGGGTTGGGCATTGGGTTTTATGCGATTCTGGTGCAAAAGCGTTTTTTTTGGTTTCGGTTCCTAATCGGTGCCAATTTTGGAACTTCCGGAATAAAAAGTAATGCCTATATCTTCCCAAATCAACACATTTTCATTCTCAAGTCACATATTGACTCATGGTTAAGACCTCTGCGTCAAGAATGGATGTTTTGAGTGTTGTTTTGTGACGTGCTGACTGATCCTAAGAGAGCAGCCCGCCCCTCTTTTGCCACACACGAAATTCACTGCTTGCCGCCTGTCAAACGTGATCCTGAGCCAGTCTGAGGTATTACGGGGTCTTATCCTCACTCTGGGATGTGTCTGCATGACAGCCGCTTCCGCTGTTTCTGTGTCTCTGTGACTGAGTTTGAAGGCTGTCCCACATTAACCTGACAGAGGGTAAAAATAGGGGACCTTTTTTATTATTGTCCCCACAAAAATAAGTATTTATCACAGTTCAGGAGAGCCGAGCTGGCTACCAGCACCCCCCACTCCCCACAGCAGGTGTCTCTCTCCTGGAAGCTCCACTGAAGTCCAGGAGGCCGTCTGACTGAAGCCGGAGATCCACCGTACAGCGACAGGACAAAAATGTTCATATTGAATTCATATTTTACCCACTAATCTAGTCACTGAAAATGCCCAAAGCTGAGTTCCTGATTGGCTGATGTGACGCAGCGACGTGTCAAACTGATCTGCTGTGAAATGCAGCCAGATGGCCGTGGGTGGCTGTGGTGCAGTGGTAGGGCAGTCGTCTCATGATCGGAAGATAATGAGTTCGATTCCTTGCCCGCCCATGTGTCGAAGTGTCCTTGGGCAAGACACTGAACCCTAAATTGCTTCTGGTGGAAGGTTGGGGCCAGTGTTTGGCAGTGGAGCCACCAGTGCATGAATGTGTGTGTGAATGGGGGAATGGGTCTGTGACTGTGAAGCGCTTTGGGCCTTCGAAAGAAGGTTGGATGTGCTATACAAGTATACGCCATTTACCATTTACCAGACATTTGAGCGCTGTGCGACTCAGGTGCTCGCCCAGTCAGCGCTTTTATATGAGCCCGCCCACTATCAGAGGAAAGGCAAAGGGATTGGCTAAAAGTTCAGAGTACTGAAGACAGAGGTGATTGACATGTCCACATACCAATACACCTTCACTGAAAACTGAAAACTGAAAGCACAGCAGCTTCTTTCGGTTTTGGTAGAACCGCGAAAATCATAATGGTTCCTACTTGGAAACGCACTTCGGTGTCCAACCCTATCGATGAGCCCAAAATGAACTGAAATGGTGATCTGGAAACTCCACCTATAACATTTAAGAAAACTTCTCTATGCTATGAAACCAGTGAAATGTTTTTGTTTTAGTCAAATGAAATGTTGAAAAACGGATCTCTGAAATTGTTTTTATTCATTTTGTAGCAGAACCTTGTTTGGACCATTTAGAAAATGCGTATCCTGTGGTTTTAGGACAGTGAAATCTCTTCATTGCTGCTCCTTTGATGCTTCTTTCCTATTTTGTCCTCATTGAATCAGCGTTCAAGTGTTCTGCTTCCCACAGGAAGTGAGTTAGACGGAGGGGTGATGCTCAGTGTGACCGGGTGTCACGATGTGGTTGTGCTGGCATTTGGAACCATGTGACAATATGAATAAAGGATGATGTGGTGAGGAGGGACGGACAAGAGAACAAGCTCAACCAGTGTTTTTGTGGACAAGTGGAAACCCTTAAAGTTTAATGGAGGGGCAGAATGGGAAGTGCCATGTGGGGGTGTGTGCCGGGGTCTTGTGGTTTCGCCGGGGTACCATGCACTCGCCTGTAACCGCTGGGATGCAATAGAGATGCTAATAAAGTGGAGGGCAAGCGTGATGTGATGAGGCGGGGTCCCTGTGCTGCAGTGGGCAGAGAGTCGGCTCCTTCAGCTCCTCTTTTGTGATGAGTGTTTTAGTTTAATCCCACTTCATGACCCTCTGAAATCCTTTGGTTTTATCAGTGTGAGGTCATCTCATCTCTTTAACATCCCAGCAGAGGTCCAGACTGCTCACAGTTGTCCTTCTGTGGCCCTGACAATGACTTCTTCTTCACCCACCTCCCTCTTTATGTCTTTTCTCTGCAGCTTTTACTTTCGGTCTTCTGTTTCTCTGCAGCGTTCAGGCCAGACTGGAGCGGGTCCAAAACCCTTCCAGACTTTGGAAGGGCGGCAAATGAGAACTGCTGCTCCGCTCAGCTCAGCATAGTAAACAATGTAAATAAACCAACTGGGTGAAACTCCAACAAATGAATTTAACCATCAGTACTTATGATCTATGTGATTTTGGCTAATAGTGTATTTTTACTTTCTTAAAACATGAGTTTACCAAATTTAATAATTTCCTTTTGTCATAGCATGGAAAAAGCACAGATTTAGGCTAAGGCCAGAGTGCTTTTGTTGTTTTTGCAATTCTTAAAGAAGCTCGCATTAATTATTCCTTTACTTTTTGGGTAATATACAGTGGGGACAAAAATATTTAGTCAGCCCCCAGTTGTGCAAGTTCTCCCACTTAAAAAGATGAGAGAGGCTTGTAATTTTCATCATAGATATACTTCGACTATGAGAGACAAAATGAGAAAAAATAATCCAGAAAATCACATTTTTATTTACAAATTATGGTGGAAAATAAGGATTTGGTCACCTCAAAACAAGCCAGATGTCTGCTTCTCACAGACCTGTTACTTCTTCTCTAAGAGGATAATTAACCCTCCATTCTATCTATATAAAAAAAACACCTGTCCACAACCTCAAACTATCCCACTCCAAAATCCTCCAAAGAGCTGTCTAAGGACACCAGAAGCAAAATAGTTGACCTGCACCAGGCTGGAATCTGCAATAGGAAAGCAATTTGGTGTAAAGAAATCAGTAATTAGGAAATGAAAGACATCCAAGACCTGCAGAGAGCTGAGACCAAAGTACCAAAGACTACCATCAGTAACTCACTACAAACCCTGCAGCTCCAGACGTGTCCTCCTGCTAAACCAGTTCATGTGTGGACCGTCAAACGTTTTTAGAGAGCATCTGGATGATCCAGAAGAGGATTAGGAGAATGTCCTATAGTCAGAGGAAACCAAAACAGAACCACTGTTTGGAGGAAAAAGAGGAACACCATACCTACTGTGAAGCATGGGGGTGGAAGCTTCATGCTTTGGGGCTGTTTTCCATCAAAGGAAACAGGACGACTGAACTGTGTACAGGAAAGAAGGATTTCAAGGTCCTGGAGTGGTCTGGCCAGTCTCCTGTGAGGGAGTTGAAAGTCTGTGTTGCCCAGCGACAGCCACAAAACATCACAGCTCTAGAGGAGATCTGTATGGAGGAATGGACCAAAATACCAGCAACAGTTTGAGAAAACCTTGTGAAGACTTACAGAAAACAGTTGCCATTGTTAAAAAAGGGTATATAACATCAAGATGAACTTTTGTTATTGACCAAATACTTATTTTCCATCACAATTTACAAATTCTTCAAAAACTAGACAATTTGATTTTCTGTATTTGTTGTCTCATTTTGTCTCTCATAGTTGAGGTACAACTGTGATGAAAGTTACAGGCCTCTCTCACCTTTTAAATGGGCGAACTTGCAGAATTGGGGGCTTAATAAATACATTTTTGCCCCACCGCACATTTCAATAGTTTTACTAAAAAGGGCTCCATCCTCGACGTTTACAAACTAGCAGGATGCTAACAAATTGCCAAAAGTGGGTTTTGATTTACCAGCTGAAATTACAAACAAAGAACAAGTGCATGTTAAAGTTTTGATTTATTTGCATCAATTTTGGTGTGAAGATTAGAGAAAAGAAAAAACTAAAATGACGCAATAGGGATGTACAAACATATGTGTGGGTGGGTGGTTGTGTGTCTGTTTCTTATCCTCCATTCCCCAAATGGGATGGTCAAGCCCTGTCTACCAAATCCAGTGTGTCAGTGAGCAAATTGGAAATGCCAATTTCACTTAACTCTGCTTCCCATCTTATCTTTCCCAAACCCTCATCTCACCACTTAGCTTATGTTTAAATGAAAAGGGTCCTTTCAGACACGTCACTGGGCCATTTCTGGCTCCAAACACTTCCCTGGCCATCTCTACACCTCCTCTTCGCTTTCTTTTTCCCCTCTCCTCATCCATCTCCCTATTTTGATCTTGTCAACTGTCCCACTCCCTCCGACTCTCCTCATCTCCTCATTCCAGTTCCCATTTCTTCATGCCTATTCGACTGTAACCCATCTTCCCTGTGTGTATATATGAGATGTGCCTATTTAGGTGGATTTATGCATCAAGTGTTCTTCAGCTGTATCACTGTTTGCAATCACAAATTGTGGCTGAATCACTATGCAAATGCGGACCATATCTCAGCCGATTTCCAGCCGGGGCTTGTTATGAATGGAAAGTTTCTCACGCTCGTCACGTCTCTGTTTCCCTGCTGCAGTACGACTACGAGGGCAGTGACATCAGTGACCTCCCGGTTGACCTTTCGGTGGTGTGGAACGGCAACTTTGTCATCGACAACCCCTTCAACATTCAAGGTAGAACTTTTTCCCCTTTCTAAGCTTCTCCTGGCAGCAGAAACAAGAGCACGTTTCTCCCTCCTGTCATTTTGACGACCGTCAGGGAGAAAAGCAGAAAATGTTCCATTTGTTTCCAAAACCACTATGCTTGTCGCATGGATAAAGGAGGGCAACGGCGACTGATTGATGGATGGTCATAATAGCAAACAAACATCCAACACAGAAATTAATAGGGATTGATGTCGGACAGGAAGCCAAACAAATGGGGAAAGCAACGGGCAGAAGAAAAAGGAAGAGCAGTGGCTGGATGACAGCTTGATAAATGCACTGTGTAATGGCGAGGGGAGATGTGAATGAAGGGACTGATAAAGAAAAACAGAAAGCGACATAGAGGGATGGTATTTATTATTTTAAATCGGTATTTGTGCATGAAGTGGAAAACAATTACCAATTCTAAATTCTTCATCAAGTGTAATATATTGGGAGGTGGAGGCTAATGATTTCAGACGTTCCATTACACAAGATAATGCGAGTCTTGCTCTTGTGTGTCATACAGTCCTTTTTCCCCTAAACACATGCAGAGTCCGATTAACTAACCATTTCCAATCCGTTAGTTTCAGCTGCTTTTCTGTTCTTTTTGATTTTCTTCCTAAAATTACATACAGTAAAGTGACATCGCTATGTCTCAGCGTTTCATAGATTTCTTATGTGCAATTTATTGTGCATCAGGCCTGTTTTCATGTAGTGCAGGATCAGTGCAAACATTGTATTATTAGGTTTTGACAACTGAAAGAACTATCTAAAACAGGGATGCTGAAACTTTTTCACTCAAAGGGCCAAAATCTAAATGGCTCCCGGTCCGTGGGCCAAATCCAGTATCTTTTTTGAATGTCCTGAAATAAAAGGAGATATAAAAGAATATAGTTTAAATGATTTATTGTTATTCTGTATTCATTAAGGTATCACGCATTAATAAGAATAAAAAGTAAGTAACATTTGTTTTTGAAACCTTTAACCACAAGGCCTCTCTGGTCTTTTTTAATTGAATCTAAAACAAACTTTCTTCCAATGAAAACAGCAAACTGGGATCCTAATGAGAGACGTGGAGCTGCTCTTTGGACTTTATCCGTTTGCTGTTGTCGCTCCATCTTAGCTAGCTGAAAAAAGACTGACAAAAGCATCGGAAGTGACCGAAATATTAGCTAAATGCCAAATTAGCCTAAAAAGACAAAAAAAAAACCTTAGGTTAGCCAAACAGCTAGTATGTTGCTGAAAAAAAAAACGAAACTCCAAAACCGACTAAAAAAACTTTAAAAAAAAAAGCCTAAATTAGCCATAACCCATCAACTTAAACCTTAAATAACTTTCAATATTTTACTCTCCATAAAAATATAATTTGTCAAAATTATACATGGTTGGAGAAGGACAAGATAACATCGGGACAGTAACTGGAGGGCCTTGATTTTGACACATGTCCCGTAGAGAGTCAATGGTAAACTGGTAAGAAGTTTTAACTAAACACTCAGCGGCTTCTGCAGCCCCTAGTCCCGACTTGGCTGCAGAGATAACCTTTGGTGGGCCAAATTTGGCCCGCAGGCCCCACTTTGGGCACCCATGATCTCAACTGTAATACTGAAATAATCCGTTATAAAAAGCTGAAGAATTATGTGAATTATAATGTTAGGTATTTATTGTAAAATACATATTGTGATGAACCTGCCCACTATAGGACCTGCGGTGGGCAGAAGGCATTATGGGAATTAAAGTTTGGGTTAGTTTTGTCATCAGTTGCATCCATAAGTTAGTGGTTCACTTACAGGGAGGACATTGCATTGTTAGTTCATATTGTGTGTGCTTGTTCAGTATAGAAAAGACCTAGTGAACAGTTTTTCCTAAAATCATCCACCATCTATTTAGTATTTTCTGTGTTTGTAGCTGTTCGGTGTCATGTGGCGTATGGGACACGAGTCAGCCTTTAAAGGGGTTCAGGCACAAGTTGCTATCATCCCCCTATTTAAATCCTGCTCCATCTAAGCGTTCATGTCTGTCCAGCAACGGCAGCCAGCCGCTGTAATCTGAACTCTACAGCAGAATGGTGCTAATCAAATGAAAGTAGTAAAAAATGAACTTCTGGATGATTAACTCTTGCAAGGGATGCAGTGCAGATGGAAGCTGACTATAAAACCAACATCTGGTTTATGAGTGTCAGAATGATTCCACTGAGCTCTCAGGGTAAAAACACAGAAAACCTGGATGAAACCACGCAGCAGCAGACTGCTGGTCTGAGGAGGCTTCAGTATAGAATAGAAAGGTGGACAAGGTGGTCAAATCTTTACTACCTTTGCATATGTTACTGTCTCCACAACCCAAACCTCAAAATAACAACAGATAATGAATAAATGGATATACAACCAATTCAGAAAACTTTATTGGTCCCGGAGGACGATTCATTTGCAGCATTTCCAGCACAGTTTCACTCACACAATCACATTAATGTGTCAGTCTGAAATGAATACTCCTCTGCTCGATTACAACTACACACAACAATGTCACATCCGCAGAAGCCTCGTAAAAGACTTTTGTCTGAGTTCAACAATGTAATAGCTGAGAGCACGACATCAAAACAACAACTGCAGTAACATTAGTGTTAGGATACCAGTAGATACATTAGAATCCCCTGGTGAGAAATTAGCAAGGAAGTATGCAACTTTACATACCTATGTAAACACATATGCTGATGATGAAATTATTATTTTTTTTAAGGAATATAAAAGCATTTCTGTGTGGCAACTTGAATCGTGTTTAATTCTTGTGTGTGTGTGTGTCTATATATATATATATATATATATATATATATATATATATATATATATATATTTACTTTAAAAATAAAATAAATAAAATGAGTTTCTTGACACTAAGCATTAAAATATGGAAAGAAAATAGACTCATCTGTGTGTGTTCTTGATTTGTAATACAATACTTTTTGTGCTTAACTTTATGTACTTTCAATTATGTTTCACATGTACAAAAATTGCAAAATACAAAATAAAAGTACACACACACAATTTTCAATTACAACAGCTTAAAACTAACGACACAGACATTTTTTTTTAAAGACAAGGATTGACACAAAAACTCCTAGTCTTTTTTTTTATTCCATGTCTGTTGGATTATTTTACTACTAACACGATTGTCCTGAGTGAAGAAGGTTAAGAAAAGTTTTTTTTATCAGTTACCAACAGTTTAGCTTAAAGATGTAGAGGGGTCATAGTGAAAAAAATCAACGTTTTGATCGTTTAAGTGTATCATACTGTTCATTCCTAAACAATCCCGAAGCTGAATTTTGATCTGTTTATGAGTTTCTGAGTACTCCTCTAAAAACCTGCGCTCTCAACACCAGCCCCTCCCATTCCCACGAAATGAGCATATCCTCACCATCTTACATCACAGATTGAGGACCGCCCCTTTCAGGAAGAGTCTGCGGTGCCAACTCCGCCCCAGTCTAACATAAACACATCCTCTTTCTTTGATCAGACTGTGGGTCAAGAGTATAAAGCTCCAAAATATCCATATCCAAAGTTTGGAGATTGTTTGCATGCGCAGACACGCACAGGAACACTGGCTCTAGGATGACATTGTGAAATGGGCGGGACCAATGGGGGGAGCGAAAGGCGGAGTCTCAGGGATAGAGTCGTTTTACTTTTGGGTCTGAAAGGAGTCCAAAAAAATAACAAATATTTCATAAATAGTTTGTTTTTTAGTGTTCCAAGGTATATATGATAAATAATATATGGATATTTACCTATTACTTATTTTACTTAAGAAAATCATGAAATGGCCACTTTAATACTTGGACCAACCCCGGGCTCACACCGCTAGGGTTACAGCGCTGATGCGAGCGCTGTAGTCTTTACATAACTTTAGAAGTGCGAGAGGAAATCCCACTGCAGGCGTTCACATCCTGCGTCTGCTGTCAGACTCTGTGTCGCTGCGAATCCGTTTCGTTTGGTTCAAATTTCGACGGACAGCGCAGCGGAACCGCAGCGATCAAAGGAGAGTTTAGCGTGAACATGTGTGAGTTTGGAGTTTTGCTACTAGCAGCAGCTGGTATGAGCCGTCGGTTGTAGCTAGACCGCTCCCGCAACGCATCGGAGCTTTTGCTGTTAAAGGGGCCATACCATGAAAATTCAACTTTTTGAAGTTTTAAATGCATTTTTCTGTTCATTCCTCACAAAGAACCCCAAAGTTTTATTTTGTTCCACTCATGCATTTAAGAGTAATCCTCTAAAATCCTGCGCTGTCTGCAGCAGCCCCTCCCATACCCATGAAAGAGCATTTTGAAACACGCTGACGTAAGATCATTCCATCCAGGAAGAGTCTGTGCTGCAAGCTCCGCCCCCAGACTACAAAGAACGCACCCACCTTCTCTGCTGAGCTGTGGTGCCGAGATAGTTCTCCCCTGTTGCCAGAGTGTGTCTCCTGGCAGGAGATGACTACTGTCCTGTACCAGAACCGCTCTCTGACCCATCTTTCAACATGGTCTTGGTTCATGTCCAATCGGACTGAACTTCGGTTCACTCTGAGATTCTTCAGTCTGAATATGAAATGAACCAAGAGCGGAACAACTGAACCAAAACGGCCACCGTACTCGACAGTCACGTGATGTAAAGACGTAGAAATGAGGTGATCAATGAGCTGCGGACAAATGTAGAGCTTTAGATTGTCATGTTAGCCAAAAGGAAATAATTGTTCCAACTGTTCACTTGTTAGAACGTTTATTTTAACACCACTGAAGAACATATAACTCTCTTTTCTGAGTCTCCTACGCGGCGCCGGCAGCTGCTGTGAAAGTTCTATTGTAGTTTCAACAGAATTCTCTTAAAAACAAACCATAAAACCACAACCATGAGACATGAAAACTCATTAAAATGTGGTCGGATGAATTCATGCTCACTAAAACAACTTTTAATGTGATCCACATTGATTCTACTGCGTGTGTACCTGAAGCGTCTCCTGTAACCGTCATGCGAATCTGACCTTCATACAGACGCTCAAAATCCATCAGCAAAATACAAAGTTTGACAAAGGGAACAATCCAGATAAGATTCTGCAGACCCATCTTTCCTATAGTTTTGTTTAGAAAGTTTGTTCACGCTGGGGAGGCGGGTTCAAGGATGATGTCGAGAACTGACAAGAAGTGAAAGGCGGAGTCTCAGAAATGAGTTGTTTTACTTATTAAAACAGGACACAAAAATGACTCATATTTCATGAATAATTTGTTTTCTAGTGTTCCAAAGGTAATATATGATCATATATATAGATATAGTTTACTCTGAAAGGCTGAAGAACATCATGGTAGGGCCCCTTTAATGGAAGAAACCTCCAGCAGAAGCAGACTCAGTCAGGGTTTCTATTATCCTTCAATTCCAAACTTTAGTCAAGAAACCAACCAGTATTTAACATGGAGACATGGCAAGCTGTTGTCTCTCCTAAACCTACAGATTTGGGTGTGTTGCTGTAAAGGTGACATAATTGTGGGTGTGCCTGCCTGACTTTGATTCAGTCTAAGCCTCCAGCATCCACACGTGCTCTTCAGAGACAGACGTTCCACACAGGTGTCAGATGGGTCGTATGGATGAACAATCCCATCAGCTCTCTACAGATTACACAAATTCAATGCAACGCTCATTGTTAAAGGTCTAATACCTTTGAAAAAACCACACTTTATGAAACTGTCCCCACTCACACAAATCTCATAAAGACCTTCTCCTCCTTTTCTCTCCATCTTCCATTAATCCCCGCTCGCTTCATCCCCGCCTTCTTCTCTCTGAATCGGAGCCGCATTATCCGTCTGAGGCAGAGCGGCTCGGCCCAGCTTTGCCCCGGTGTAAAGTGGAGATGTTAATGTTAATTAAATCATTCATTTGGTTCAGATTAATTAGTGTCTCGCTACTTTTAAGCTGAGGCGTAGCTAATCAGATTAGGCCGAACAGAGGGCCGAGTCGGGCAGATGGAACTGAGAGAAGCTGGCTTTGAAGTCCAGCTGCTGCCGTCTGCAGGAGCAGACTCCGCCGCTCTCCGGTTTCTCACCTTCTCTTTCGCTGGTGTGGCGAAACCAAACGCGCCCGCAGGTGTTGGCAGCTCAGCATCAACCCCGTTAATTATGACACTGATTAAAAGATAAAACAATTCATTCGCTCCTACTTTTTGCTTTCCATGTTGCAAGCGGCTCTCCTCCTTCTCCTCGTCTCCCGTCTTGGTTTTTCTCTCAACCTGAGTGACTTTTCTGGCTCTGTTTCTCTGATCCTCTTAGCCTCGCGGGCCCACATCATCTTTGAATTCAGAACAATCCCTGTTGCTGTTTTGTTAACAAGCACAGCTGAAATTTATCCTTCCCCTCTTCTCCGTTTCCTTTCATCTGCCGTTCCTTCTGCTTCTCAGGTGTTTGGGTTTTCATTGATTTAATTAACAATTTATTTATTAATTTTTTACCTTTGACTTTTTCCACTCTGCAGACATGAGGTTTTTTTTTTTTTTTTCTAATTATCAATTCCCTGTTGGCAACAGAAGGCATTACCTGTTGAATTAATTTTCGCTGATCTCCCTCTAGTCTCTTTTATTCTTCTTAAAGTTATCAGTGAAAACAGAATTTTCTCATTGTCGGAGCCTCGCAGTGCCAATAATAATCACCTGCTGAAGGTTTTAGGTGTTCTGTGGGTGATTAACATTCATTTATGCCGCTCTGCTTCCTCTCAGGCCCTCCAAATTTCACTTTTCTTTCCAAGTTTTACTTTTTTTCCAAATTTATGAGCCAAAACAAACTCTGTCAATCAGTTATTATTTAAAGATTCTTAAATTTTAAGCATTTTTTATTTGTTTTTCAAACTCAATAATGAATCCTATAAATATTTGCTCAGTAATTTGTTTGATTTTTAACTTGTATCTAGAAAAGTCAGCAAGTACCAGAACGTGTTTTCTTTTATTAATAGCTTTAATCCTTAATGTTTTCATCATTGTATTTTTCTATATAAAATCCTGCACACTAATATTGAAAAACGATTTAAAGAACATTTGTCAGTTCAGCAAAAAAATATAATTATATTTTTGGGTGGCTGCCAAAAGTGGAAAAAAAAGACTTTCTCTGTTTCAGGGAAAGTTTTTTGGACAAATTATTCACAGTTTTAATCTCGATTTATTTATTTGTTTTCTTTTTTGGAGGAGCTTGTAGTTTTAAATGTAATATATATTAAAGTGGAAACCTCACATACACTCTTATTTGAATGACTGAAAGGCACCAACTCAGAATTGCAGAAGAAGTCGCAAGGTTCAAAAATAAATAAATAAACAAGAAGAATCTGAAAATATTCAGTATTTTATAGCCAGGTTTTTGACACAGCGTAAGACTCTACTATGCTAGTGTTTTCTTTTCTTTGGTTAAATTTCCTTTCGTTTAATTTTTTTTTGCTTTTATCCTTATTTTTTTTTTTTTTTACTGTCATTTTATTTTATTTTCATATATTAAAAAAAACATTATTTATTTTATTACTATTTTACTGTATTTTTTGGACTATAAATTGCTTCAGAGTATAATTCACAGCAGCCAAAAAAACACATTAAAAATTTTTGTTTGGAATATTTGTCACACTTTTGGGAGACGTGCTAAGGTATGGAGAGAAAATAGTCTCACCCCAATTTGTGCATGCATAATTCTTGATTTGTGCGGAGCTTTGGATTTGTTAAAAAAACAAAAAATGCATATTTAGACTTTTTTTATGCTAATCATCTGGCAAATCTGTTTAAGAAAGTAGAAAAATGTCAAGTTTTCACCAAATAATATTCACAATCTAAGTTCAAAGTGCCTGATAAGAAAACTCTGATGACCCAGCATTCTAGCAGCATTTAAACACATTACTTACACAAATCTTCTAGATCTGATGTGAACCGAGTTTCACATCAGATTTGTGTGTAAATGTGGTTTTTGTGTGTGTAACAAGCGATGTGTAATTTATAGAGATATGTGTGTGTAGTTAGTTTTAAGCTGTTGTTCATATGTAAATTGTATTTGAATTTTTTTTTACTTAAGTACAAAATGTATGAGTTACAAATTAAGAATTACATACACTATTAAAATTTGTGCGCAAATTGGGTTGAGTCTATTTTCATTCCATACTACCGAGTCCAAGTCCCTGATTGGTGAAAGTTTAACTGGTTTAACTTTGACGTGCTTTCAGTGCCCTGCACATTTTTTAAACGTGCGTAGCGATGCGGAAACTCGACATGCACATATCTGCCTGTTTACCAGACTTTTTGTTGGAAGTGTTTACTTGAACGCACATTTCTGACTTCTTCTTTGTTGCTGTCAGTAGTAAATACGGATACACTCACAGTGCCCCCTAGTGGCTGCTGCTATGTTTTAAAAGAACGAAAACCACAAATAAGTTGCACTGCCGGCAAACTTTGTAAAACTAGTAACTAATGCTCCAAAAAATATGGTAATTGTTTTATTCTTTCAGCTCTTCTGACTCATGTTTGGAACTTCTAATGTACAACATCTTGTTTGACCGCGGTCATGTCAAGGGGCCATTTCTGTTAATTGTTTTGATTTGGTCAGTACTTTACAATGTTGTTGTTGTGTTACACTTTTATCCTCCAGTGAAATAAAATGACATGACTATAGAAATGATCAATCAGCTGAGTTTTGTGTCTTCTTCTTGTCTTCTACCCAGCTCACCTTTACAAGTGCCGGGCGTTGCGGGACAGCTGCGGGATGTGCCTGAAGGCCGACCCGCGCTTCGAATGTGGCTGGTGCGTTCAAGACAAGAAGTGCTCCTTAAGGCAGGAGTGCACCAGCGGAGGAAACTCCCATCAGCCACTGCAGTTGACTGAAGGTGCAGGATGGATGCACGCCACGTCTGGAAACAGCCGCTGCACCCACCCCAAAATCACAAAGGTAAGATACAACAGCAGCATGACCCAGACGACCCCAACTGTAAAGAAAAGATACAAGTATGGTTCAGTTTGATGGAGTTTCTCACGAGCTTTTTTTGTTTTATTATATATATATATATATATATATATGTGTGTCTGTGTGTATATGAAACAATGTTCCTAGTATTGTCAGATTTTTTTTTTAACATGTTTATCAAGTTTTTATTTTAAGAAATTGTTTTAAATGGTTGGCATCTCTGCTTCACTGCATAAACAGGCCATTTGAAATAAGTAAAAAAAAAATCTTAGTATAATCCAAAAACAAATAAATAATCTGTCAATGTGATAAGACAAATTTTATATATAAATATGTAGATATATATATATATATATTTGAGAAACTCTCAATAAGACACATAATATGAGATTGTTTTATCTTTAAAAAGGTCTTTTTTACTTTATGAACTTTTAGTTTTTTGCAGTGTTGTTAACTGAGCACAAAACAAAAAAAGTAAATAGATGAATGAATAAATACTAGTATTTGTCAGTAGTCATATTAATATTAATACAACAGTCATATTTTCTTTGGAAATATATATAATTTTCCAAATGTTGCATCTATAGTTTTAGGTTTTTATCAAAACATTGTTTTTCTGTTTTTTATTTTTATTTATTTTTTGTTGGGAGAATACATTTTTAATAAGTTTGGTTTATAATTGTGCCGATTTATGGCTCAATGCACTGACACGTGTGTGCACACATTTTTTTGCTTTTTATCATCACATTTTTTTTAGGTCTTTTTCCCAACTTGCTACTATTTTCTTTTTAAAAATTTATTCGGAATAAAAATGTATTTTGGATGCTGACAGCGCATATTTTTTATTGAAATAATTTTCATTCTCTTTATTATTATTTACACACTTGAATATTTTTAAGACATATTTTCCTCATATCCTGCATATTACACCCATATTAAGGAAAATTCTATATAAAATCTTTAATTAAAAAACACACTTTTCAAATGAAGTCCAAGCGTGATGTTGACGTCATGGAGACGCGCAGAAAGCTGCGTTTACATTCACTGTTGCTCTCCTATGCTTTAAACCTTCTCATGGGATTGAAGTCTCAAATCACCTGCAAAGACGAGCAGCAGTGTTTCTTTGAAAACCAAATCTTGGTCTCGCCACCTCCTGAAGACCGTGGTGTCACCTGTGAAGATCTAAGGCTTGTAAATCTTGATGGGCTGTTGCGTCAGCCGCCTTTGTTCAAGTCCCTGTGGTCACAGAAAGCCCTACGTGTCCTGAACTCACAATGAAAGCCGCTCTATTTTAATGTGCTGCTATTAAAACCCTCTCATGTTGGGACCTTGTGCCTGCCCTTGGCACACATTACACCCTGTTACATCAAACTGCTGCTCTGGAGACAGACGCACCAAGAAGTTTGTTTGGTTTCGATTCATTTTTTTTGTTTGGCTTTTTAGTTTTTGTGCTGAATCCATTGAAGTCTCTTTAGATGTTTAGCTTTCTGTCTTCTAGCTTGTTTTATCGTTTCTTCTATGACTTTCTGCTTGGGTTTCTTACCATGTTTAAACCAAAAGTTACATCAAAAATGAAATATTTTTTTAGAGTCTTTCAAAAGCTTTTAGAATATGACCCCCTGTTTGCCAAAGCCCAAGTGGGTTTAAATGACTACTGTCAACAAAGAACATAGTGCCTCTGCAAGGAAATTTCCCATAAATTTTGCTGGATATTGTCAATTTTCCACTGGGACAATGTGAGGAATTGAAACCTGATTGGAGATTACAGATCGATTGAAGAAGACAGTCACTGAGTTGGTTTTGCAAATAGTTTTTGATTTTATTTCCCCAAGTGAAAAACTAAGAAATGTGAAGCAGTAGTGAAAAGTGTTAGCAAGTTATGAAATGGTTTCATTCGATTCCCATTTGACTGTGTTAAAAGGAAAATTGCCACTTTTTTTGTTTCTTCGTCAAACCCAGAGATGCTTGAACTAAAAATGTATGTTGTGTTGATTTATAAAACCTAAGAGTCACTGATTGTTATCGAAAATCTCAAAGCTACAATTTAGCTCGAATGTAATTTAAGAATCATCCATCTGAATTAAATTGACCACTGATAATGTGTAGTTTACTCCTGTTTCACGTTCCATCACAGCCCAGAGATTCACTATAAAAACAGTAGAAAAAATATATGAAAGACAATTTAAAGTAATTTTCTCACTTTTGTCAGTGATTTTAAAACAACTTAATTTGATTTATTTTCACTTTTTAATGATAGAAAATAAACAAAAAGAGCACAGATATTAAGCAAAAGCTTTTTTCTGCATATTTTTATTATTAAGTTGTACTATTTTATGTATTGCACACCAAGTTTATGTTCTGGTATTATATTTATTATAAACAAAACCAAAGAATTAAAAGTTCATAAAAATTTTCGACCTAAAAATATAAGACAAACTGTTCTATTGAGAAAAACGTCTATTTTTTTCTATTTTGTAAAGCTCGAAAAACCAAATAGTTTATAAGTGAAGTAAATGGAAAAACACTTTTTTTTACTTTGCATTTTTTGATTCACAAATGTTCTGAAATATTTCCATTACAAAAAACCTTCACAGTTCATGCCAGATCCAGCTTCAGGTCATCAGTTCATTCTGGTTTGATCCAGAACGTTTCCACCACAATGGGTCAGACTGCGTGGTTGAAAGAGCTGCCAGCAGAGGTCAATGAGGGGAAGGACAGGGAATGTCAGGAAAAATTATTCTGACAAGGATCACCTTTACCTCTAGATTTCTATCGGGCACTTTCCAATTACACCAGTTTCTCTCTGGAATGACATTTTTCCATCCATGTAGCACAAGAGGTCACCTGTGTGAAAATCATGTCATTTGTTTGGGTTACAGTTAAGGTGAGAGGGACATTACTGCTTCAAATAGTGAAAACAAAGAGACATTATTACAATAACTTTATGTATATATTTATATGTATATATAAATAAAACTCCAACACCTCAAGATGCTTGTATGAACTTCCTGCGCCTGAGGGAGATGCTGCGCTGCTGAGGTGTATCTCCGTGCAGCACAGTCCCCTCTTTAGCACGAAGCACGGGGAGCGCCCGATAATTATCATCCAATTTTGTATTTGTTGAATACAATACGTTCAATAAGATACAACCAAATAAATAAATCAGACAGACACGTTCATGAATCCATCCAATTCATGACTACAAATATTGTGCAAACAATCTAAGAAAAAATGCATTCAAAACTGTGATGGCACTTGGATAAAAAACAATTTTTTAGCCTTTTTTTGTCCTTGATTTTTCTGTTCTGTACCTTCTGCCCGAAGGCAGCAGTGTTAACAGAGAATGTCCGGGGTGGGATGAATCCTGTGAAAGGTTTTCAGCTTTTCTGAGGCACTGGGAACTGTGCCACCCTCTCCACACAGTCCCCACCAACGTACAGGGAAGGAATATCTGTTTTTTTTTTGCTTATTTACCTCCTGTGATCTCCTACCAGTTCTGGGGTCCTGGGGGTAGTGATGGCGTCCTCTGTGAACATGTTTGCAAACTGGTGACTGTCCAGTGTCAGTGAGAGGCAGAAGGCAATGTTACTGCGTATTAGTTTTTCAAAGCTCTTTTATGATGTGAGTACAACTGGTCTGCAGTCTGACCAGCCAATAATATGAATCATGTATATTTTTTAATCCATCTTACTGTCCACAATAACCCAAAGCAGTTTAGGCTCAGTTGATCAATTAGGCTCCCATTCACTGACAGATTAAGACCAGGTGAATCTTTCAATAAATAATTTGGTCCCAACATCATACATGTAGTTTTTTCTGCAGTAATGACCAACTAATTTTTCTGAAACCAATTCTCAACTTTTCTCAACTCATCATTATGATTTTGACACAGATTGTCTGCATTGATGCCTGAATATAGATCGTAGAATCATCTGCATAAAGTGCAACAGTGGCATTTAAAAAAATAAAAATAAATAAATAAATAAAATCATTTGTAAACATTGAAAATAAAAGTGGTCCCAAGCAGCTGCCCTGTGGTACCCCACAACATAACTTTTGTGTCTCTGAGTAACTTCCATTAAACAGAACGGTAAATGATCTGAATCTGGTGCAGTTGTACTCGTTAGCGCTCAAATGTGCCTTTGCTGTCTCAGATTTGAACTTACCTAAGCTGTGTGCAGGGCTGCTGTTCAGCTTTAAGGCATCTGTACCTTTCTCAGTTGTTGTGTGTCTGGATTTTGTGTTCTTGTGTCAAATCACTTCAGCATGAGTGCAAAGCTACCTGAGCTCCCGTTTCACCCCCTGGCATCTCTGAATTCTCATGGGTTCTGTGAGATTACACCGTTTTCTTGCGTTGTAATACTTCCTGAACTCGTCGCAGACATTCATATATCACAGATGATGTGTGGAGGTACATAATCACTGCAAAGTACAAAACTGAAACAATCTGGCTCATGATTGGCTGCAGAGGATGAAGGGGCTTCCTCGTGTTGTGTATCAGAGCTAAAGTTGCTTATTTCAGGGCTTTTCCGGCGTAGACTTGGTGGGAAATCAAGTTCACAGCTCCCCAACTAATGGTTGGACTCAGCAGGTTTTTAAGGACTGTTTAAATTTGCAGTTCTCTAGAGCTCATTATCCTGAGCTCACAGAGTGGCACCTACTTTAAAAAGTGTAGCATCAACTCGACCATCAACTGTCTCTGTTCTGCTGCTGATGATTTATGACACAAGATCAAAAACCTGTCCCCAGAACCTAAACTACTCAGATAGCAGTTTCTTTCTTTTTATTTTGCTGGTTTTTGCATTAAAAAAAATCCATAACTTATTAGTCTTAATAAAGCACTTATCTGAGGCGCAGACAGAGCAAACTCAGCGCTTTCTGACTTTTTAGTTTTTTTCTGTAATTTGTTTGGAGAAGCAGAGTCAAGTCCTGGTCCCACTGAGCCCTGAACTAGAGGGGAATCAAATTAATACTTCGTAAAAACATTTTGACATTGTCTGCACATTAAACCATCTGAAAATCCTTCTGAGAAGTTTCCGAGCAGAGATTCTTTTTTACAGGCGATCACTTCAAACAGAATCCAACATTTAAAGAAAACTTTAATTTTTTTCTAACATACAATGTTAGATAAATCTGTAAAACGTAATATTTAAAAAGATGACGTAATAGAAAAACATGATCAAAAATCATAATTTTCTATCTTATGTAGAAAAACAGAAAGTCGCAGAACGTTTTAAGGTTGTTCAGACAGAGTTTCTACTCACTAGAAATTGTATCCACATAAAGTTTACATGAAGTTTTTGGTCCTTAAGATTCTTGACAAGTTTAGGAGGCTGCGCTTCAGAATCTCCTTCAAAGAACCTGTGAGGGATGGTGGTGGAGGACCCAAATGCTGGAGAAAAGACTTGGTGGCAGAAACATTTACTAAATCAACTTAAACAGGACAAAACTAGGAGAACAAACCAGTAATGTGACAGAACAGAGAAGAGCAGAACCAGACTCTTGAATAGGCTGAGAGCAACTAACTAAATGAAGACAGCTGTGGATGATTAACCTGAACATGGTGAAACTGACAGGGAAAACAGAACAGGACCAAACATAAGCACTGAATCATGACAGAACCAGACAATTCATCTGGATCTGTTCCATGCGTGTGCAATACTTTGTCTGTTAGGAATTGGTTCTAGATGTCAAAGTGAACAGGAAGGTGTTTGACACCTAAAAGAGACATATCCACTGACCCCAGAATACCTAATATGCCTCATTTTTGACAAAATACTGATGTATTATAATGGTAACTAGGCTGGGGGAAGCTGAGCATTTGGGTATCAATCCGATTCCGGTCAATATTGGATCAATACCGATGTCATTATTTTTTTTAAATGCGGTGAGTGTGACAGGAACCTCAAAATCTTAATTGTTTTTAATTGTTGTGAATGATTTTTTGTACATTTTTATTTTTAAATTCCATTAAATTCATTTTTAAATTAGGACAATATCTTCAATTATATTAAAACTAGTTTATTAAAATAAAAACTTCTTGAAATGGAATAAAAAGTGAAGAATTAAATGCTAAACAATCTACAAACTAAAAGAAATTAACTATGATAAAAAAAAAAAAATCTATCAAAATGTTTAACGATAAAATCCTTTTTGCTGATAAAGAAAAGTTTTAAACAAGAGAGGAAATATCTGCGGGCTGGTATCAATCCGATACCGATACCACCTTGAGATCGATACTATTGATAATTGGGATCAATCCCCCCACCACTAATGGCAGCAACATTTCCTTTAAAGAAGCGATCAGATGACTTTTTTTTTACCTACATAGCAACAGTTTCTTTGGCACAGATTCGGAGAGTTTGATGATTTTAGTCCTTTTCTGTTTTTTGGACTGGTGGACTAATTAGCTTTAGCTTTCCCACGCTGGACTTTTGCTTTCATTTAAAAGTGTTCTTTATACACTTTTATTTCTTTACTTTTGGGCTTTACATGTTTTGAATGTCATTTTTAACTGAACACAATCTGACAAATTGAAATCTTTCCTCACCTGTTCTTTCACCTGAGATGGAAAACAGATATTGAAGTTTATGATGTACATTTCGTCATTTTGTGCTAAAATCCAAACCAAGTCTGTAGCACGTTTGACTATAAGGTTACGTGTATTATGACTACTTGAACTTTGATTCATTTTTTAAAAAATCAATTATATTTTTCTTTGGACGTTACCAAAAGTTTCAAGCAGAGTTTATTTTCCTGGCTGCATTCTATGTTATGTCCAGACAATACGACCATGTCTGTATCCAGAGGTCTTAAAGGGTAACCAAACAGGGGAGTTGGAGGCTGACTCCACCCATGGCTGAAATTTGAAAATCCAGTCAGAGGGGTGGGGCTTCGAGGCGGGACTGTTATTATTACTGGATCTGCAGATCATAACGTCAGACTTCTGAAACTTACATGTTTTGATCAATCAGAAAAGTCTACTGTAGTACCTCAATTCAAGCACTCAGGTGATTTTTGATTTCATTTTCAAGAATTAAACAAGTTTTTTTTTAGTTTGTCAAAAATGAAAACACTTTTAAAGCCCTATTTATTGAGGTCAACAACCAAAAAAAGTTGCTTTAGGGTTTGGTAACTCTTCAACCATATGTTCTTGTTTATCATAAAGGTCTGGTCTGGTCTGGTGTCATCCTCCATAAGGTGTCTTAAAGCATTTTGTTGTTTATCATGCGGTGTGATGGTATGTCTCCCTCAGTCCTCCCACCAGCCTCAGATAATGTCAGTAATCTCTTTAACAGCACTCTGATTCCTGGGTCTGTGCTGCCTCTGTGTCGGGGGCTCTGCCAGTGTTTACATCCCCGGGCTCGGTGGCTTGCTGATGTTGGGTTTTGTGGTTTCATAGAGTCATTCTTCCAAAACCATCTAAAGCCCCATTTCCACACCAGGACATCTGTTATCCATATCCTACCCTGGAGCTTGATGGCTACTCATTCTGGTCAGTGTTCACCGGCTATTGTGTTTGTGGAACCAAAGTGCTGAGACTCTGCTGGCGCCTGAGGTTCCAACGCCAGTCGGTTTCCAAGTAGTCGCCCCCCATTATCTACGGCTGCCTTCTGTCTGCCTGCTTTCAGCGTTTTAATTCCTGTCACTCTCACTTCTGTGTTGACTTAATGATTGTTTTCTAAAGGGTGAATGTAAATTATCGGCTTTTTTACCTCAAGATCCAGCCGAGCTCGTAATCATCAATCCCCTGGTTGTTCCTTTGGTTATTTCTCTTAAACCCATAGCAGGCATTTAGTTACTAACCTCTTATTGATTGACTGGAGGTGTGTTTTTGTATGCACGTCTCTTTGGTAATGCTGCCAAAGGTATTGATTTCTTTATTCTGTTTCAACACAGGCTTTGGCTTCCAAAATGTGGTTTTTCTGCCTTTTTGTTTTCATTCTCATTGGCAAGAAACTGAATTAAATTTAAAAGGATTAACTACCCATATGTGTATTTTTATGTGATTAAAGAGTATTTTAAATGGCATCCAATAGGATTAGCGTGTTTGTTCAAACACAAGATTATCCTCCTTTGATGATGGGTATTGGCCACATTAAAAAATGGAATTCTTCACCTAAGTCAGAGTCAAAGTAACTTTTTTTATCCCTCTACAAATGACATTTTTGCACAAAAAAGGAACAAATAGACACAAAAGAACAAAAACAGGATAAAAGCATAACATTCACAGAATTCCCTTTTGTTCTGTATGATTTTTTGTTTCTTGACTTAATGTAGAATATTTTTATTAATGTTTATTTATTTTTATTTTTATCTTATTATTTCTGCCAATCCCAGTCATCAAGGTTCTTATTGAAATCATATTGATGAGCAAAATCTGCATGCATTTTTTGGTTTTTTGAGTGCAAAGAAATTGACCAAATACATAGTCAATTAATTTGTAATCCAACTTTTTGGATTTCAATTTTTATTTTTTTATTTTTACATAATTTTCTGTGAATTACATAAAGTTTCCTTCAGGCAGATCTTTGTGGACTGTAACATCTATAAGATAGAAATACAGGTCTGAGCTGAAATATCTGAGCTAAAAACTTTGAAGGGCGTAGACAAAAACATCATAGATCCACTCCAGAAACCTGCTGAGTGGAGGATGTCAAAACCGCACTATTCCTCCTCCCTGCACTCAAAGCAGAACTTGATATTTCCACTCAGACCGACTTTAACTGCAGCAGACACCTGGATTGATGATTTTAATGACCTCTTATTCCTCAGTTTTTAGTTGGTAAGGCTGCAAGCAAAAAACAAGGAGCAGGAGTCTTGAAACAAATAGGGACCTTTTTGGGGGATACGAATGATCTGTTTTCTAGACTATGAAATGCTGGAATGGACACGTTCAAAGTAGTTAAAGATTAGTTTGAGTCACAATTAAAAGCTTTTAGAAAATCCAAGGTGGGATTTACAGACAGGCAAACCCAACAATAATGGTGACCTGGAGGTCAGAGTGCAGTAGAATTTGGCTAATATTCTGGTGTCCAACAGTGTAATCTTCCAAACTCCTTATTTAAATGCTCTCTGACTATTATGTCAAGAAGGAGTTGGCATGATCGTGAGAACCGTAATGATAGATTCTTGCCTTCGGTTAGAGCAGTTCTTACCACTGGAATATTTGGTGTTGTCTCCAGTATTGGACAGAAAAATGAGAGTGTGTTGGAGGAACCTTAAGCTGAATCAAACTTAAGGGGGACCAACTTTTGGACCGAGTGGGGTCAAAAAGGACAGACAAACAGAAAACACTGAAACATCTGTTATAAGACAGAAAAGAAGGGATTAACCATTGGTCATTTGGTTGTGAAGAAGGCCAATAAAGGAACCAAATTCACAGAGGTAAGCCAGCACGCCAGAAGAAAAGAACCAAATTATCCCTGAGGGTTCATGTATTGGTGCCTTCTCTAAGCGTCTTAATTACAAAACTTGTTTGTTTTACAGTTCAACCACGGAATGGTAGACTGTTCAATCTTCATTTTTTTATTAAGTCTTAGTTTTAGAAAATTAAACTTAATCTTAGACTATTTTTGATTGTAGATAATGTATTTCCACTTGAATTCTAAAGTGAATAAATTCTTTTTTTTTTTTTTTTTTGAGGAGAATTTGTGTTAATGTTAAAAGGGGCCATACAATGATTTTAAGTCTTTTAGAGAAAACTATATCCATGTATACAATTTATTGGAGACAGGACACGACACAATTGATGGATATACGATATTGTGCTACAAAAATTTAACTTTTTGCTGATTTGGGGTTTTTTATAGTAAGAAATGAACTGTATAATTCACTTAAAAGCTCAAAAAGTTGTTTTTTATGGTATAGCCCCTTTCAAATGCTCTGTATTAATAATATTTTTTTTGAGAAAATGCTTCAAATGCCTGCTTTGTAGCGTTTGTAATGCTATCTGATCCCACACCACTGTACAGCCGCGTACCAGACTTTCCCACAAGGCAGTGCCTGCTCAGCCAGGCACCGCAGCAGAGCAGGGCAGCGGACTGAATACCCATAATTACCTTGTTAGGGCTAAACTTTGTGTGTGCACATTCATTCTCAGTGCATGTGCATGTTTGTGACAACCACTATCCATCAGTCACAATATTTGTTTTGTCACACCACACCTGTCCCTTTAGCGCGCCATAATCTGGATAGATAAATCACTTTACGGCTCATCAGCACAGCTGAGCATCATTTTACTGCAGTCCTTTCCACGGAAACAGAATTAAAGAGTTTTGGGAGATCTGGCTTTGGTGGAACTTGGGTTTTTACTTTTCTTGTTTTGTTGAAAGTTTCTAGAGCACGTGTTTCAAAGTCTAGGCCCGGGGGCCGGATCTGGGTAGTTCTATCCAGCCTGCCAGATTATTTTATTCTATTGTTATTAATGGGCCAATGTTAATTTGCGCTTATTTCTAACTAGTGTAATTTTGACTAAACATATTTTTATGGAGAGAAAAATGTTGAAAGTTAATTAATATTTGAGTTGATTTATTCTAGAATAATATTCCTGCATTTTCTATTTTTCATATTTATGTTAAAAGTTACAGTTTTAAAGTTTTAAAAATTGGCACTCTGCTAGCTTTTTGGACTATTTTGGCATTTACTAAGATTTTTTTTTAACTATTTTGGAGTTTATCTAATATTTCAGCTACATGCTAGCTGTTTTTGCTAATCAAGGTTTTTATTTGTTTTTGGTTTGTTTTCGAGTTAGGTTAATATTTACACGCTAGCTGTTTTGGCTAATTTAGGTTTTTTCAGTTTGTTAGGCTGTTTTGGGGTTTAGCTATTTTTTCAGCAACATGCTCGTTTTTTTGGCTAACCTGAGTGGTTTTTTTTTAAAGTTTTTTTGGGTAATTGGGCATTTAGCTGAAATCATAGCTGTGTATCAACTTCAGCATTTTTAGCTATCAGCTTTAGTGTTTTTAGCTATCAAGCACTAGCATCTTTAATGGCCAAATTCAGCTCACAGCATTCACACTAGCATTATTGCAGGAAATGCTATATATCCAGATCATAATTATGTTAAAACGTTACAGTTTTAAACTTTTAAAAATGTAGTTTAAGTAAAAATAAAAATAAAATAAATAAATGTTTTGCCTGTTCAGTCCTAAGCGCTATTAGTAGGTGTGTTTTGGATTTTGGCCCCTTGTGTAGATTGAGTTTAGGTCTATTTTTCTTTATTAAAAATTAGTTTTGCAGTACTGGGAGCCTGTGTATTTTTTTTTTTTTTTTTTTAATTTTACGCTGTCCTTGAGTATGCTGTTGAGTTTTCTTGCTATTGAGCTATTAACAAAGATCTAACTAGCTTACATTTTTTTCTTTTTTATTGTTTTTGTTTGTTTTTCTGCATTTGTTTGAATCGGACTAAATATTCCATTTCCTCCTTGTGTTTGGTTTGGACTACATTAAAAATGAAATGGTGGGCAACATTTCTGACTCCCATTAATTCTCCAATCTAGCTGTTCCCTGAGACTGGGCCTCGCCAGGGGGGCACCAGGCTGACCATCCTGGGCGAAAATCTGGGTCTGCAATTCCGAGACATCCAGATGGGCGTCAGGGTGGGGAAGGTCCCATGTGTACCCATAGAGGACGAGTACGTGAGCGCAGAAAGGTAAGCTAAGAAACATTGTTCCCACCTTGTTGACATTTCGTTTTCTGTGGGTTTTAAATCACACATGTAGTTTCTGCCATGATTTGTCACTCTAACCTGCCCACAGACAAAAACATCAGTGTTTGATTTTGTTTTTAGTAAGAACAGCATCAGAGAAAGCAACATCAGCGTCTTTTTTTATATGTGTGTGTAAATTCCATCTGTTATTCCTCTCCATTACTCCTTGCATATGCTCTCTCCTTTCTTTGTGTCATCCATCCGTCCTAACATTTACTCCTCTGCGGGGTCCTGCACAGCTGTGCGATTGAGTTCACACAGAACAAACAACCTCCCTGAAGCGCAGTTAGTTTGGAAATGATGCATGTTGAGATAGAGGGCGTCTCTGTTCAAATATGGCACAGGCATTGATTGTTCTGCACATTACTTGTGACATCTGTGAACCACTTCCTTGTCAGATTCTTTTATTTGCTTTTTGCTTTCTCGTACCACCCCTGAGAATCCAGACTCTGCTCTATTGTGTGAGGGACGCTGGTGCAGAGTGCTATCGACACACAGCTTGCCCCACTGGTGTGACGGGCTATTCATACAGCATTAGTGTCAGGAACATGAAAATGATGGGAATGCTTTGTCATATTTCAGAGCTTTTTAATTCACCCTGAAGCATGGGGGGGGGTTTCAGGAATCTGTTTTCCGTCTACAGAATAGTGTGTCTGCTGAACGACGCCACCAGCTACAGAGTCCAGGAGGCTCAGGTGGAGGTGTGTGTGAGGGACTGCGTCAACGACTACAGAGCCCTGTCGCCAAGGCCATTCACCTTTGTGGTAAGGATCTGAACCGTCCATCTCTTTCAAAACGTGAATGGAGTTGATAAAAGAAAAAAAAAATCAAAAAGTTTACACTACATGGCTTTTTGGTGATGAGATTATTTAGATTCCCATGGAAAATGAAAGACATTGGGAAAGAAGGAAGAGGAAATAAAATGAATAAATAAATCCATCCAAAAAATATATTTAGCCAAAAAGTTTTCGTCTGTCAACAATTCTGCAAATTTCTTGCTAAAAAAGCTGATTTTGGTCTGAAAAGTCGTGAAATTTAAATAATATAGAAAAAGAGAATCCAGAAATAATGTTGTACAAATGTTAAAGAATTTATTTGTATCGATGTGCAGAAAATATGTAATTGGTTCCTATGAAGAAGCAATAATTCTCTCCGTGCCAGGCCCCTTACATCTTCTCAACATCAGGATTGTGGGTAACAAGTTATTTAAGATACAGAAGAAAAGGGCATGAAATATGTTTCTGATCTTTGGCTGATGACATGCTTGAGATGAACTTGAACCATAAATGAATAGAGCCTAGACCAGGGGTGGACAAACGACCCGAGGGTCATATGTGGCCTGTTAAACTGATCTTAATAGAGGCTAGCTCGATACAGCGGACACTAAGCTGTCCACCGGGTGGTTGGCTAGCATAGAGAGCTACTGAGTGTCACTTAAGCTAATGTAGGCAAACTCAGGTGGGGCCACCATGGAAACTGGGAACAAACCCATTTGGGGCCACTTTATATGGAGCCCATTTGGCTTTGCTGGCTGTTATAGTGCACTATAAATAAACTGACCTTCATTAAGGGGCAGAAGATTGTTCTACATCCGTGTGGTGTTGGAAGATTTGCTGTTTTTCTAACGTTCATGTGTGTTTTCACTCTGAGTCCTAATGCCATTTTTTTTTTCATTCCAGCAACACATGAAAGCCAAGTTTGCATTTTCCCTTGAAGGACATTAACCAATTAGCATTAAATGGGAACAAAATTCACAGTATTGAAGTAAAACTCCAAAACACCAAAACGAACACGCATGTGTCAAATTTTAGAACCCTTTAAACCCTCCCAAAGCTCATGGTGGAGAACAAGAAGACCTAAAAAAAACATCTGTACAGAGAGACATGAATTTAATTTAAATGTAGTTGATGGTTCAAACTTGCTGAATTGGTGACTGACAAATATAGTTATGACCACTGTGTTCATAAATACATTTTGTTTTACTTTTTAAAGTTGTAGTTTTTGTTACCAAAGCAAACTGGTCACAATCAAGTCTATTTTCTACATAGTTTAGTTTAGCCCCTCCCACAGGCAAAATGTACATTTTATTCAAAAAGACAAACTTCTGTAAGAATAATTCTAAGAATTAGTTTAAAAAATTTGAAAATTTAACTCATTTGTTATACACATATTGTCTATATATTTTCACTGAAAATAACACTTTTTAGTTGTGACATCACTTCCTGTGCTGTGTTGTTATCCCATTTGAAAGTGAATTGTGGGAAATGTTTTCCAGTGTGTAGCAGGAATGTATTTACTCAACACGCTGTAGCAGAGATCAAAGTATTTTATTGTCTGTTTTTGCGTGAATGTTTGTGCACGACAGAAGTGGGCGTGTCCGACATTCTGAGGCTCTGCTGCAGTCTGTGATGCTGCTTCTTCATATCGTTTTTGCTAACATTCTGTGATAAATAAAAAACACAGAAGTCTATATAATCCCAGAGATGGATGAGCCAAACGATCTGTTGAACGGGTTTTTCGGTTGTTGGGTTTGTCTTCCACTGACCTCCTTCCTGTTTGGTCCAGACTCCATTCTTCACCCGTATCCAGCCCTCTCAGGGACCCGTCTCAGGAGGAACCCGGGTCACCATTGAGGGAAGCTACCTCAACGCGGGCAGCTACGTTTCTGTCAGCATTGGACCGCAGACCTGCCATTTCAAGAGGTATGGGGTTCTATATCAGACAGTGTACTAAATACAGGGGCAGAAAGAGCTTTGAATGATGAGGTCATTACACAGGGACAAAAAAATAAATAACAATGATGGAAAATAAGCTAAACTTACCCGAGTGGCAGGAGGAGTTTATTCTACCAAACCCCCTCCACAAAAAAACAAAAAACGCTTTAGGCCACAAACAAAGCCTTGCTGAAAGCACATCTGCACTGATGATGTAAAGATGACCTAGCAGCTAAAAATACATTAATCATTTTTTGCAGCTCAAATGCAAAGTAGTTTGTTTTTCCCCTTTTTATACTTAGCCTTGAAGGAGACAAGCCGTCAAATCCAATCCACAACTCAATCAAGCAAGAGCCTGAAACACAAAATACACCTTAGGTCGTGGGCTACACTTAAACATTTATTAAAAAGTCTAAAATTTAATTTTTAAAACTTAAAAAACCACAACTTTTTAACCTAATTATAAACTAGATATATATCATTTACCTGCGACAATGCTGGTGTGAATGAAGCTGAATTTGGCCACTGAAGATGCTGAAATTGATAGCTAAAAACTCTGAAGCTGATAGCTGAAATCACAGAGGCTAATAGCTGAAAAAGCTGAAGCCAATAGTGAGCAAAAATATTAGCTAAATGCCAAATTAGGCTTAAAACAAAAAAAAATTTTAAATTATCCAAAAAAACAGCTAGTACATAGCTGAAATATTAGCTAAACTCCAAAATAGCCTAAAAAAACTTAATAAATGCCAAAATAGTCCAAAAAGCTAACAGAATTATCATTATTAAACCTTTATTTAACCAGATAACTTGTTAAGAACAAGTTCTTATTTACAATAAGAACCTGCAAATGCCAATTTTTAAAACCGTAACTTAACATAATCATGAATAATACTAAACCAGGAATATTATTCCAGAATAAATCAACTTAAACCTTAAATAGCTTCCATATTTTACTCTGCATAAAATATTTTATTTTGTCAAAATTATACAAATTAGAAATGAAATCGGGCAAAAATAACAATAAAATTAAAGGATCTGGAGGGCCGGATAGAATTACCCGGAGGGCCGAATCCGGCCCCCGGGCCTTGACTTGGACACATGTGCGCTACAGGCTTCAACACAATAAACCAGAGGAGAGAAGCACAAAAATAACCCTTAAAGACTGTACGCGTGTGGTCAGGTTTAACAGTGGGTTGTAAATATCAAACTGATTAAAAATGTTGTGTGTTGCACATAACTTTATTGTCAAACAAATTATGGTCACAACTCTGATTAGATCTGAATCTTCGCTCAAAGTTTAAAAGCAGCCACGACGTCTCCGGTGAAAAGGATTACCTAAAGGTGGTTTTCCTCTGGGCCGGGTGGAGGAGGCCCGAGTGCTCCAACACCAACAAGCTTTATACTTAACAAAGGCTCTGGGTGGAGGTGGAGTCAGCCATGAAGTTTTAAATGGATGAGATATAGAGACATGTTTTTAAAGAAGTTTTACAGTTTTAAAATAAATCTTAAATGTTTGCAGTCACTCAGAAGGTTTTGGTGTTGGCCCTGAAGTGGAGCCACATGAGAGCAGTGCAGAGATCTGAAGAGTGTTCGATCTCTGGAACCTGCTCTGAACATCAACCAAATGCTACAAAAACATGTTTTATGACTAGTCTTTTTAAAGACCTAGTCCTATAAAAATCGTGTTTTTGGTGTTCTTGTGCTATTTTTCACACGGAGGACAATTAAAGACAATGAAGTTAAATTCTGAGTATTCCTTTGTTCAAATCATTGTGAATCAGGAACAGACAAATAAAAATGCTGTTGGGAAAAAGCCTGTAGCTGTGACGCCCACACACTCCCAATCTGTCACATATGGGCGTGTGGTTAAGGACCCCCACTTTTTGATGTTTTGGCTGTACCCGACTTGTCGTTTTTTGACAAGCTGGCTGTTTCCATTAAATCAGGGGTCAACCAACTTGGTCCGAGGGTCGCTTGGTTTTGGGCCACAGACAAGAAAAAAAATGTTTCTGCTAATCAGGGGTCCCCAACTGAAGGGTTGGGTATCGTGTCCTGGTAAGGAGACCCTGACCTTAACCTGATAACGATTTCAGATTTAACGGGGACACGCAAAATGTCAAAAAGTACTATATTAGTACTTTAGTCTTGTTATTTGTTACTGTTTTCCAAAAAGTGTAATATTTGACAGACAGTGTGACGCGTCATCACGATAACCTGCAGCTCGCTCAGCGGCAGCTTTTGTATGAAGACTAACCAGCGGAGGAAAGGGCTATCCATGCTAAACGTCACAATAAGTGATCCAAAGCATCATTTCAGAAGGAAAGTTCACCTCTTGCTGCTCGTTTTTGTCCAAATAGTGAAGGAAATGTTTGATTCAAAAGAAATAAACTCTCCAAGTAGTTTTCCAGATCGCCTTGATTGAAGAAATATGCACCACAACCACAATTTCAGGAATTAATAAATACAAATAATACAAATATTTTTACATGTCTGTTGTTCCAACTACTAACTGACATTTAGGCTATAATATTAAACATTTAGGCTATATAATTCATAGATGATTTTTTGTGTGGACACCCTGAAGCCAATCAGAATGGAGTATTCACTCAGACCATGACATCATAATATTGTAGAGCAGAAGTCTCACAAACAGGATTTATTATCTCGTCAAATTGAAAAGTTTGTCAGCGTTTTTCCTCCAGTTCTTCAACACATCTTTGTGTGGACTTAAGCCCCGCCCCCCTTCCCGTCATAACGTACACCTCCGACCCATCAGTGCAGTTGCTTGCATGTCAATTGCACGGATTAGGCTCCGGTGGCTAATCTCCATTGAAGCAAGCGTGTTGCAGCTCTGATGTCATGACAGTCATTTCTGCACAGCAGTAATCCCACAGACTCCACTTCACAACAAGCGCTCCCTCACCGCCACTCTGTCGTTATCTGTCACACCCTAACCGTGTGACGGCGTTTTGTGTCATCCTGTGAAGATTGCTGGGACACGAGTTGTTTTCTGATGAGTGTTGCCATGGTTATGGGCCGAGGGACGTGGAGGTGTAGTTTTCTGAAGAGGATCCACCCCGTTTTTCGTCTGTGGTGTTACTACAGTGTATGCAGACACAATGGTGGGACTACAGCGCGCATACAGAATAGGCACATGCTTCTGTGAAGTCATGACCCAGAAAGGCAGCCACCACTCAACTGTGCTAAATACATATTAGATAAAGTTGCTACTGGGGACTAAACTCCAGACTGAAATTCAAAATGTTATTTTGCCTCTGGGACCTCTAAGCATTCACACACAAACACTCTCTTCTCCATTTTTCTGCATTAGTGCACCAATAAGAATGGGTTCGAACTTCATTAGACATGACTTGAAATTCGTTTTTTCTTCATCCGTACCATGTCTGGTTTTAAATAATTACAGCTAGAGGTCTGGAGGACTTAGAGCAGGTGTGTCAAACTCAATCGCACTAAACTCACTTTAGGTCCAACAGGATAAACATTTATTAAAAACTCTAAAACTGAATTTTTAAAACTTCAAAACTATAACTGTTTAACATAATTATGAACTAGATATATAGCATTACCTGCGTGTGAATGCTGTAAGCTGAATTCGGCCACTGAAGATGCTGAAACGAATAGCTAAAAACACTGAAGCTGAAAACAATTAATCAAATGACTGAAATCACTGAAGTTATTAACTGAAAAAGCTGTAGTTGATAGCCAGCTAAAAATATTTGCTAAATGCCAAATTAGCCTAAAAAACTTAACCTAGGTTAGTCAAAACAGCTAGCATGTAGCAGAAAAACTAGCTAAACCTCAAAATATCCTACAAAACTGGAAAAAGCCTAAATTAGCCAAAATGGTTAGCATGTGGCTGAAATATTAACTAAACTCCAAAATAGCGTAAAAAAATCTTAGTAAATGCCAAAATAGTCCAAAAAGCTAGCAGAATGCTGATTTTTAAAACTTCAAACTTTAACTTTTAAACATAATTTTGAGTAATAACAGTTAGGAATATTATTCCAGAATAAATCAACTTAAACCTTAAATAACTTTCAGTATTTTACTCTCCATAAAATAAATATTTTGTCAAAATTATACAAGCTAGAAATCAGGGCAAGCCAACATCGGGCTAATAACAATGAGATAAAATGATCTGGAGGTTTGATCTGACTTTGACACATGTGACTTAGAGGAAGGCTTCCACCATATTCCTATTTCCGTCTTTCTCCACTCCAGTCTCAGATTCTGTTTTCCCTTTTTTCCTCAATTCTAAAGCTAAATCATGGATTCCAACGTGATGAAATCTGAGAGTCTGGCTCCTTCTCTGATCTGTCATAGTCACGTCTGAAGTTTTCTTAAAATACAAAACTGATTTCTACCTCCTTTACATTTTTATAGAAGATACCTTTTTGTCAGTTTGAACCAAACTTACTTAAAATAAATACATTTTATTCACAAAATAGACAAATAAAAAATTGCATCTTCTTTAAAAGGATTCTTAATGCATTATTTGAAGGACTCTACAGCTTTTTTGTGTTGAAATACTTAAAATTAATTATGCAAGAAATCAGTACAAAACACTTTAAACCAGGATATCTGCACAGTAGTGCGGCAATACCTGTGAGAGTGATGTTTCACATGAAAATAGGAGAGGTTTGACAGACAGACTCATGTAGGAACTGCAGGGTTAAAGCGTCAACATTTTTTTAAAAATGTTATTGATAAAAAAAAGGAAAAGTTTAAATTAAAAACAGGGAGAAGCTGAACCTGACCTGTTTGAGATAGTATTAGGACTTTACCTAAAACAAGAGCAAACCTTCGTTCTAATTCAAACTAGGTGCTGGAACAACACAGAAACAAAAAACACAAAAAGTTGCAAATAAAAAAAAATGCAACATGAACTTTTTCCTTACAATTCTAGAGAATTGCGTGACACAAGACGCTCAAATGTTGCAAAAACATGACCAGAATGAGTCTGCAGCAAGTCGTCTTTGCAAAAAAAAAAAAAAAAAAAAAGTAGTTCTGTTTGGAATTCAGCAACAAGTGGCTGCAGTTTTTCCTCCTGAAGGTAATCATTCAGGTAACACTGCGGGCTCTTAATATTTCCAGTTGCCGTGGCAACAGAATGCAGGGGACAGAGCTACAAACCACATCGTAGTTGGAAAAAAAAGCCTCGACTGAGGTGACTGACACGCTTTGGGGGAGGAACTGCTGTCAGTCAAAGGGTCATAATGTGCAGAAGAAAATCCAAACCCCCACAGAAAACAATTCTCAGCATCTCCATACTTTGTTTAGTTGATTATCTTTCTCTGCTTCACTTTGTTTTGTTCGGAAGCTTCAACTTTATTCAGGCGTCTCCCACCAGGTTTCTGCGCGTAATGATCTCATCTAATACAGAAGCTTTCAAAGGGAGCCGGACTCATGAACCGCTTACACTCGTCCTCCGTCTGAGGGGGGGTGCGGTTCAGATCAGATTGGATGGAACATGTTTCCCCTTTGTCTGTTCAGGAGGAACGCCCGTGAGATAGTCTGCGTTTCACCAGCCGGGCTGGCTGCAGGTGGCGCCTCGGTGCTGGTGGACATCGATGACGCCGAGCTCAGGAACCCAGAGGTCAAATTTAACTACACTGAAGACCCCACTATCCTGAGAATAGAGCCCGACTGGAGCATCGCCAGGTGAGTCATTGTTCCACGTCATCGGATTCTCGGCTTCGTTAGCTCATTCAAGAAGTATAAGAGTCATTCAGCCTTTAAAGAGAATTATTCTGTGGAATTCCTCTTCATCTCACCTGCCTGCAGCTCCACCTCCTCTCAGACTTCCTGTTGTTGATCAGCATGTTGTTGGAGACAGATTCATGGTCCGTCAGAGGAGGGTGTGGATGCTCGGTTCTGTCCGCTCAGTAGGAACCGGCCGAGAAACAGATGAGGCTCGCTCTGTTGTCTGATCGCCCACTGAGAGGGGGGTGCCTCAGCTCAACACTCAGCCTCTTCTCTAGGAGATTCATTCAGGGGTGATAAACCCCATACAAAAAAAATGCCACCATAATTCCCAGCATCCCTGGTGTTTCGCCTCAGATCTTCCAACCATCTGGTCCAGAAAAATCTCAAATAGGGTGTGAGCTTCATCATACGGCACGTGCGCCTGTGGAGCGTTAGCATCCGGGTCTGGGAAGATAAAGACCAGTGAAGTCAGTGAAAAGGATCAAGGGTAAAGAGAAAGCACATCATCATTATGCTTGGCTGATGAGGATCCCTTTAAGAAGCAGACTTAGAGAGTAAATCAATGATGACAGCTCATCAGGACGACCAAAGAAACATATTTGAACAGCGGTAGAAGGTTAGAAAAGTAATTATGGTGGAAACATTTCAAACGCTTTCCAAACAGCCATAGGAAATGCACCCGCCAGGCCACCGTACCCAGAGCAGCAGCAGCAACGCTGCCGTCACTCATGTGTCACTTCTGCAGCCACGAAAGCTCTTTAGTCAAATCTTCTCTTGTTTATTTTAGAAACACTTAAAGGGAAATCCATCTGTTTTTTACTGGATATTATCTAGAAAATATTGGGTTTTGGATGAACGGTCTTGGATTGTTGATCTCTACAGTTGTAATTAGATATTTTTTATAGTAAACGTTAGCACGTCCAATTAATAGGACATCTTTAATTTCAGGTTTCATGCTTTGCAGCTGTGAGGTCAGTGTGATAAAACCTTGTCTAAAATAAACCCTAAAACATTCTGTGATTGAGATTTTATTAAATTATATTATATAACACATAATATGGCATTTATTTGTAGTTTTTGGACAAAAGCAGTCTTTTATTTCAATAAATAAGGCAGAGAACGAACGGCGATCTGGCGGCTGTAATGCAGCAGCTGCGCATGAGGGGGCGGAGCTAAGCGGAGCAGTCTGCCATTAGAAATCCTAAGAGGAAACAAACTAATTTTTTTATTTTGCGATGAGGACCAACATGAATTTTCTACAATAATAAACAGCGGCACACATTCTCTGTGAAAGTCCCGCTCAACGATGTGAGCAGTTCAGAGTGGACAGACACGCCCCACCTGTGTAGATTCCAGTTGAACTCATATAAGATAGAGCTGGATCAAACCCCCACCCCCACCCCCCAAAAAAAGGTGTATTATTTTTCACAAACACAATAAAGAAAATATATGAGGGGAAAAAGAAGAAAAAGCTGTAAAATAAACTGAATTCCAGGAAAAATTTAAAATAGATAGGTGTGAGTTTAGCCTGGATTTGTTTCGTATTTTATTCAAAAACATGATGATGAGTTTGTTGAAAAATTTTAATCTTATTGTTTTTATAAAATTACAACTAAAACTTTCATTCTAATTTGTAAAATTAGTTTGTTAAACATTTTTTGGGTTTCCACAGCAAAATGGATCCCGTTTTTCCAGATGGCATTTTCTGTTTTCGCATAATTTTATGTCTAATGTGTGAATACAACACGGAAAAATGACAAGATAAAGATAGTGCCACATTATGCTAATTAACTGAAATTGAAAATACAGAAAATTCAAACATAGAAAAAACCCTGAGTTTTAGCCTCTAGGTTCCAAAGGGTTAAAAATAAACGTTCTAAATGTATTTTGTAAGTGTTATTTAAATACTGTAACTAAGTAAAAAAAAAAAAAAAAAAGGGTATTAATCGCGATTAATATTTTCCAAATTTGCGATTAATTTTTTTTTTTTCATTGATTTCTGGCGCTAGTGCTTTTGTTTTATAGTTTTCCTTTTTCTAGTCGTTCTCAGCATTTTGCTGACAAGTTTGCCGATAAAATGTGCTTAAAGAAACTGAACCGGATGAGGTGAGTCCTTTTCAACGGAAACTGATATGAAGATCAGCTCCACCCTGCTTCTGTGACACCGCCGCTAAATGAGTGATGGACAAATCAGAACGGGGAAACTCCACTGAGGAATTCTGCTGAGTCAGCTACACGCCACTGATGCGTAGCGCTTTATCCTCTCCATCAGGCCTGTATGAATTACTAAAAGGAAACAAACGCTGCGTTCTCTTCTGTCAACAAAGCACAGCAGCCCCGCTGTAATGACATTTTTGTTGTTGTTTTTTATGACTCAGAATTGGAGGGTTCATAACAGCGAGAGAGGGTTGTTAAACTCTGCAGCCTCGCTGATGTGGATCTTTGAGGTATCAATGGAAAACAAAAAGCAGGTGAAGGTAAAACCTCTCAGTTCTGGGGGTTTGGTTTGATGACTCAGCATTCAGGGACGACGTTGATGAAAGTGAGCCGATAGTCCAGTCTTTTAATTAAAAACCAATCCTTTTTTTCTGTTTTTTTTTTCCTTCATGTCTTGTATTTCACTTTTTTGCTGGTCTTAGCAGTTTAAATCCTAATTTCTTCCAGCGACCTCTTAGATTTGATATTAATCCAAGAAATAAATGAAATCTGTTCTTCCCGTTCGGCAGTCTGCCAACATAAACGATGATGAGATGACTAGTTCCACTGTTTTATCTACCTACAGTCTGTGAGAGATGCCAACGTTTGTCATTTTCGCTCTTCTATAGCAGTCGGCTGTTATTCTACGACTGATTAGAGTAAGAGATAAATGTCTGCTTTTAAACCAGCCAGACGCTTCGTCCAGGACGTGAAGAGCTTCCGTCTCTGCTTCCTCTCATGCCGTTTACTTCACTGCTGCTCCAAACGTTGAAAAGACAAGACGTGGAACCTCAAACACACTATCAATATCTTAGAATGAAGATATCAATAAGGCTTTTATACAAACCAAATGATGGCAGTTGATTATTCTTTTAGGTGAGAAATGTAACTAAATATCATTGATGTATTACCTTTTAAAAGATATATTCATGTGATTAATTTAGTTTTTAGCTTCACTTCACATTTTTGTATGATTATAAATAAAGTTGCTCTCATCATATCGTTACTGTGCATATCGAGCAATTCTTTTAAAATTCTGCTCCTTAAAAACGTAGCTTGGCCTGAATCCGGTTTGTGGTGTGAAAAAGGTTTTGGGGGGATGGTAGCGGTTGAATGTTGCTGCAGCTGTTCTGCTTACTGCTGCAGAAATGAAACGTCCAAAGGGACACTTCATCCAAGCGGCCCATCACGCCGTATGAAAGTGCTACAGAGTCATCAAAATAGTGAGAATCAGCTAAGAGTTCACTAATGCCAGAAGAGGGAGGAACGAGGAACAGCTTTGGGTTTCTCCTTTTCATCCCTTATTTATTTAAACTCATGTGGTAAGAGGGAAATGTTTCAGCATAGGAATACATGTCTGTGCAGTCGGATCATTTCTGAACTCAATGGATGATACCGGGAGTCATGGCCAACAACATATATGTGTGAAAGCGTGTGTTGAGTCTGTTTTTCAACAAATAAATGGAACCAAATCAACATGTTCTCCATAGAATGAAGGGAATCATCAAAAACTGCTAACTATAAACCCCTGAGCTTTACTTAGGAAGAGAGATATCCTAAAATGCTTCTTCTTCAAATAACTTTCCAGTTTTTTTTTTTTTCTTCAGTTGGCTGTTTATTTTTTGCTCCTGAACAGATCTGTACTAATTATAAAAGAGAGAGAGAGAGAGAAATGAGAGTCAAGTAAACATAGATACAGCTGAGTCAAAAATAAAGCAGGAATCTAAGCAAGAACTCGACCATTAAGAGTACTAGGTTGAGTTTTAAAATCTTTAAAAATTAAGTAATTGGAGATGTTACAGTGATACTATTTTTTTTTTTTTTAAACCTAAGAAGGAACTCTGTTTTTTTTGTGTAGCCAATTACTCTAAATGAAATTGGTAATGCTTCATTTTACAGTATAGTACTTTTAGGGTATTTACATGATACTTTTTGTACCCACTTATAGTGTATTTACATGGTACTTTTTAATGGGATCTACTGTATACTTATGGCGCTTTTTTGTACCTACTCAGTACTTGTGTACTTGTGTGGTACTATTTGGTTTATACTTTTGTGGTACTTCCTGGGTATTTATATTATATCTACTGAGTTTTTTTTTGGCTGTACACACAGTGTTTTTACATAGTACCTACTGGGTATTTACATGTTGTGCTAATGTGTCTTCTGTAGTATTTACCACATATAAGAACAAGGTAAGTACAAAAAAAGTACCTTGAAGTTACTTCTAAACTTATTGCATGTTGCATAGTATTTACAAGAAAGTAGGTAAACAGAAACCACCTTGCAAGTACTGTGAAAAATGACCCAGAATTTACTTTTACTCAGCAAGTTTGTTGTATGGTACTATATGTATATGTAAGAAGGTGCTTTACATAGTACTTATGTTGTACCTTATTGTGATTTGCATGATATTTACTATTTATGAGGCAGAGTAAGTACACAGAATATATGATTTATTGTATGTGAATTTCACATGTTAAGTTATAGAGTGTCTTGTGGTACATATGGTGAGTACTACCAGTCACGGAACACACATAAACTTGCCAAGTTAAGTAGAAAATAAATTCCAGGCCTTTTTTTTTTTTTTTTTTTTTACTTTACTTCAATGATAGTTTCTGTTTACTACTATCTTGGTACACATGGTAAATACTAGAGATGCAGCAATACAGTTTGTTCACAGTTTACGGTTTCTCGATATGAGGGTCACGATTCAGTATGTATTGAACAAAAAAAAAAAAAAAAACTGAAACCCTATTATTCCACAGATTATAATTTCTTTACATAACAAAGAAATCAGATTTGCACAGTTTTTGGCAGCTGCACTTAAATAAAACTCTTGTAAACATTACAACTTCTGAACAATTCAATCAAGTGTAAAAGTTCCTCAATACTTGTAATCATGAATCTAATAAACTCCAACAATCTATCTGTTCTCTTCAGCCTCGACAGCCTGCACTACTGCACTCTTTATCGTCCCGTGTGAGGGCCGTCATATAATGAACATTTACAAAGAAATGTGACATGTCTGGATGTGACGTCAGAGATGGGCGGCCATGTTGAACATTTATTCACACATAGTACGATATAGAGATGAGACAAATCTTGCAGATATTGAAGTTCTTGAGACACATTTCCCTCCCTGATCCTCATATTTGACGGTGAACCAGAGATTTCTCCACATTGCAGGTTTTGGTGATGGTACCACGTCTTTAAACATGAGCTGGAAGAAGCTCACACACCAGCTCCATCAGCGCAAATACAAGCGACCACGAAGTGAAAAGTCCACGAAAACGCGTTCAGAAGTCTGACATTCTGCTCTACGCATGTTTGCAGAGACTCTCCACTGAAAGAGGCCGCCAGAACGCACGCCGGCACAGCCGGAGCACGAGCACATCAGCCACAGAACCACTGCATTAGCCTATTGTTTTTAGCATTTGGGCCCCGCCTCCTGGGGGAAGGGCAAAGGTTTCTCTTACGCGTATCGTACGGTTCGGTTTTATATCGAATATTGTTGCATCCCTAGTAAATATGACATATAATAAGTGAAGAAGTAAATTCAAGGTACTTTATTTGTACTTACCTTGTTCTTAATTGTGGTAAATACTACAAAAGACACATTAACACAACATGTAAATACCCAGTTGGTACTATGTAAAAACCCAGTGTGTACAGCATTAATACTCTGTATAATATAAATAACCAGATGTTACCATATAAGTTTGAACCAAACAGTACCACATGCATATACAGCAAGTACCATGCAAGCACTGAGTAGGTACACAAATAAGGGCCATGTAAATACCACTTCAATACCCTATACGTAATGTACTGTAAAAGGAAGAGTTACCATGAAAATGGATTTCAAATCTGATCAGTTTTCAGATGATGCAGCAGACAAAACGTCTGATCTAAATTTGATCTAAGAAGATTCAGATTTTCCTTAGAAAACAAGTATTCTTCATAACTATATGTATTAGTAGTTCAGTACGACGGAGTTTTAGTGCCAAAAAGAAAAAAAAGAAACAATTTGTTCCATAAAAATGAAACTAGAAGAGTTTTACGTAAGATTTCCTTCAAGGTTGCCTCAGGTCAAAGTCCAACTAATTCTGTGAGTTTCTGGTTCCATCACAGTTTCTGAAAAGATAAAATAGTAATTTAGGATCTCCAGACATGAACAAAAAAAACAAACAAGTTGTGTTTTTGCTCTTTTCAGTCCAGTGACCTTCACTGGCTCGAGGCGAGTTTTCTTACCTGAACCTCCCACACACCTGTAGCTCCTTCTTTTCTTTCTTCTCACACAGATGAACCATACCTGACGCCCTGGGCTCCAAAACATTTTTGTATTTTCAAAACTTGTTGCAATACAGCAATACTTTTGCACAGTACTTCTTTCAGAAAAAAAAAAAAAAAAACAAACATTTTTGCCTATCCTTTTTCTATTCAGTGGTGGGACTCTGCTGACGGTGAGCGGAACCAACCTGGCAACCATCCGGGAACCGAAGATCAGGGCCAAATATGGACAGGCGGAGTCCTTTCATGTGAGTCCTGCAGGCACTGACATGCATGCACCCTCCGTGCCATCACAGAATAACAAGTGGGCTTATAGATAAAGGTGGAGCAACGGCATGCTGAAGGGAGAATGAGTTCAATTCCCTTAGAGCACATCTGTCAAAGTCACATGGGCTGGATGCAGCCCTCTGGGTAATTCTATCCAACCCTCTAGATCATTTTATCAGAGTAAAAAATTGAAAGATATTTAAGGTTTAAGTTGATTTAATGTGGAGTAATATTCCTACTTTTTTTTAAAAATAATTGTTAAAAAGTTACAGTTTTAAAAATTGGCATTCTGCTAGCTTTTATGACTACTTTGGCATTGTTCCGTCCCCTGGGGTAAATCTGGCTCGAGTCTAGGGAGGAGGGGGACAATAACAAAAACTGGACACCAAAAGTGAAAGGAACACAGTTTATTAAAATATATGAAAACTTGTGCTCTGAAATGAAGATCAAATAATTAGTGAGCTGGTTAAGAAAAGAAGAATCAAAACGGAGTTTGAACCTTGACCAAAAATAAAAGAATTCAGGGAGACTGCTGACCCAGACATAACCACCAGAGTAAGAGTCAGCAGCTCCCTGCTAATGGCTGCCTAACAAAACCACCTACAGTAAAGCCTGCAAACAGAACTACCAAGGTCCAACCCCAAACTAACACAACAAAACACAGCAATCTGTGGACAGTTCTAACTGAATTGCCCCTAGGGGATTAATAAAGCTATTCTATTCTATTCTATTCAAAAAGGGTAAAAGAGTCAAAACCAAACCAGCACCACATAAACTAAATCCCAGCCTGCTGCTCTGCTCCCTGCCTGGCTATCAAGGGGCAATCAAGGGGCATTGGCCACACCTGCCAGGTGAGCCAAAGGACTTGATGGAAAAAAGGTCAGAAGGACGTAACAAGCATTTACAAAGATTTTTTTGAGCTATTTGGAGTTAAGCTAATATTTCAGCTACATGCTAGCTGATTTGGCTAATTTGGCTTTTTTTTTTTTTTTTTTAGCTTGTTAGGCTGCTTTGGAGTTAAGCTAATATTTCAGCTAAATGCTTGCTGGTTTGGCTAATTTGAGCTTTTTTTGTTGATTTGTTAGGCTATTTTGGAGTTACGCTCATATTTCAACCACATGCTAGCTGTTTTGGCTAATTTAGGCTTTTTGTTTTAATTTTTAGACTGTTTTTGAGTTAGGCTATTATCTCACCTACATGCTAGCTGTTTTGGTCAATTTAGGCTTTATTTATTTAGTTTTTTAAGCTGTTTCGGAGTAAGGCTGATATTTCACTGCTAGCTGTTTTGGCTAATTTATGCTTTTTTTGTTTTAATTTTTAGACTGTTTTTGAGTTATGTTATTATCTCACCTACATGCTAGCTGTTTTGGTCAATTTAGGCTTTATATATTTAGTTTTTTTTAAACGGTTTTGGATTGAGGCTGATATTTCAATGCTAGCTGTTTTGGCCAATTTAAGTTTTTTTGTTTTAGTTTTTAGACTTTTTAGCTATTTTTTTCAGCTACATGCTAGCTGTATAAGCTAACCTAAATTATTATTATTTTTTTTTTTTAGTTTTTTAGGCTAATTTAGACTTTTTTCTAATATTTTAGCTGCCTATCAGCTTCAGGGTTTTCAGCTTCTTCAACATTTTCAGCTATCACCTTCAGTGTTTTTGCTATCAATTTCAGCATTTTCAATCAAATTCAGTTTACAGCATTCACGCTAGCATTATTGCAGGTAATCCTATATATCTAGTTCATAATTATCTTAAAAAGTTACGATTTCAGAATTTTAAAATGGTAGTTTAAGAGTTTAGTTTAGTGTGTTTTGGATTTTTGCTTTGATTGAGTTTGACACCCCTGCCTTAGAGGAAGCGTCCACTTCACATAATGTCTGGATTCCCAGATATGTAAAGAAACCAACAGCTGCTTTTAGACCAACATCAAGAAATACTTGAGTAAGCTGCCCTGCTGGCATCTCCGCTCTCTCCAGCTGCAGATATCCAACGCCGCCTCGGGCCGGATAGCTTTTCAAAATGTCACGGCACCACATGACTGTTTGTCTGGCGGAAAAAGGCAACGCGAGACGTAAGCGAGCAGGAAACGGCTTTGGAGCGCCGACGAGAACCCCTCTGCATTTGTCGCCAGCCGCTGAAATTAGTCATCAAGGTTGAGAACTGAACTTCAAACAGTGAAGCACTCCAACCTGAAGATAACGCTGCCTTTTATTGAAGCAGAGCAAGCCCACACAAAGCTTCCCACACAGCCTTTTACCAAACTTTGCACTTACAGGACCACGCTGCTGCTTTTAAACGTTTACACACATTTACAGGAAATCACCGTCACGCTTCCCTCTCCTTCCAGACGGACATCTTTTTTCAAGAGCAATACAGCAATTAACTTTAAGTGTTTTAATCTACAAGAGTGATCACTGTCCTTTATTTTCTTCTTTGTTAAGTGCGTGGAGTCATCGTCTTTGCCAATCAAAGCAGTAATTTAAAACTATTTGTTCGACATCCTCCTCTTCAGTGGAACACACTGATATTCATGTATTCTCCAAAGCAGCGGTTTCACAGGCGCAGGCTGAACCAGTCCATTATTAAAGGAGATCATAAATTAGCAGACAATTTACATTTGCAACGGAGCAAAAAGCAGACGGGTTCCTGAGAACACGGACTTCCAGAAAAAAGTACCAAACAGTTCTGAGGGAAATGAAAGTTAGATCTATGAAAAAAAATCACCATCTGTCCTGTGTATAAGACTTTATTCAAAAGAATATTGATTAAATGACAATATTATCTTTACAATAAACAAAAAAAAGTACTCTTTATTTACGTCTTTTTTTAAAAGTTTTTGTTTTATCAGTATTAAAGCTTTACAGTATTCACACTATAGTGATTCTTCTGTTTCTTTCCGTACGTTTTTTTTTTAAGACACAAAAACTCAATCACACTTTCAACAATTTCAGTAATCATGATCTACAGTTTTTGAAATATTGAGCAAAATATGCCCCACAGGAAGTGAAGGAGGAATTGCTCAAATCCTTCCGCAGACTTTCAGCTACAGACACTATTCCAATTTTATTCAACTTTTTTAAGAGAACCAATAAATGTGACATATTTGTAAAAAGAAAAACAATGCTTATGTAATAAATATTTTAATAGTTCAATTGTAAAACTTTTTTTAGTGTTTTAAATTCTGAGTTCAAATGTTTTTAAAGTTCTTTGAAATTTTTGAAAAGATTTTTTGTGTTATTTGCGATCCTTTCAGAACTGTACGGTGTTCAACAATTCGGTGATGGTGTGCCTCGCCCCGTCAGTCGCAGACTCCGAGCTCGGCTTTTCCGAGACCGGCACCGGCCCGGATGAGATCGGCTTTTACATGGACAACGTCAACGCCCTGGTGGTGGTCAACGAAACCTTCAGCTACTACCCGGACCCCGTCTTTGAACCTCTGAGTCCATCCGGCATCCTGGAGCTCAAACCTCCATCACCTCTGATTCTCAAGGTCAGATTCTTTAAGCTCCTCTTTAATCTGATGTCAAGACTTTCAGATGTGCAAAAAACAAAAAAACATCTGTTCTGCAGGTGTTAAAAAATATGGAGTATCACTTTTACTAATATGATAATAAACTTTTTTAATGTAAGAAATAGAAATCAGCCATAAAGTCCCATTCTTACCATTTATTATTCATTTGTAAAATCCTTCCCAGTGGTATTTTAATTATGATTAAGCCGTTTTTAGGTAAAATCCAAAAGCCTTTGAGGCTTTTAAGACATTTTTATTGCAGATCGGCAGGAATTTATTAAAAATGCTCATCTGGGTTGTGTTAACTCAGCTAATTTCCCATCAGCCTAATCTATTTGCACCTCACAACCTCAACCGTACGTTAGCATAGCACAAAAAAAAACCTTTCAAAGCAATGTCAGAGCTATGCGGCTATACAGTCTTGATCCAGATTCCAGATCAAACATGAAGACGTTCATGGATCTATTTGTCTGCAAGTGGATGCATCCGAATGAGCGTAGAGGTGTGACTTTGCTCCGCCCACTTCTGTTGCTGCATCACATAGCTGAACTTTCTCTAACCACAGGTTTTCATCTGCTCCTGATCAATTCGAATAAAGAAATCCTCTGAAATGCAGTTTTAATATTAAACAGATGTATCTATATGGCCTACATCACGAAGAACATTTTAAAACACACATTTTTAAATAATTTCCTGAAAACTAAAGGAGATCTGTATAATAAATATATACGTACAGCATTCCTTTACTATAAACTGGATCGACTTTTGTGGTCTCGCTGCTTCAAATATTTTTTTTAGCACTTTGAGCAATCTTTTTTCCGCAAGCGCTCAGTGTCCTGATTGCCTTTAAACTGTTTCAGTCTCCTCCATGTCAAGAATCCGTTCAGTTTTCATCAAAATCTTTGTTTTCATTCTATAATACTGGACTTATGTTTCTAATGGGTTTGAATTTTTGGTATATAAACAATAGAGAAAAATGTATCAAATGTGTGATTTTAAAAAGGTCTTCGGACATATATGACAATTGTAAAAAAATAAAGAAAAGTTGACCCTTTTGAGGATTATTTTTTAATACAACTCCAACAAGTTCTGTCTAAAAAGTCAGATCAACTCATTTTGACAGAATCCTGCGTTTTGCTTAAAACCAATACATTTTCTTTTTACTACTGTATACACTTTTTAAAAACATTTCACATAATTTTTTAAAGGCAAAATAAAGGTCTACCAACACAACCTTTACGATCTCCTCAAATGCAAAAGTGCTTTTAAATTCTCACACTCTTATTTTTTTTGTTTTATTAATATTCCAAACAACTTCCATCTTTCTCATAAACTTCATCTTCTCACCTCTTTACAAAACTAAAACTTGAAATAAAAATTCTTTATAAATAGCTTTCAGAATTTGTTGAACTACCAAAAATCCCGTTTTGATCCTATAATCTGCCTGACTCCTGAGCTAACGTTCACCTGCCTTTAGACTTTAGGATTGACATTAAAACATCATAGTTTTGGATTTTCTATAATCTTTTTATTTGACCAACAGAACTATATCATAATCTTTTCCCTTAATGCTTTTTATAGCACTCAAAACTTACATTTTCAATAAAAATATCATCAAAGTAATGATATTTTACAACAAAATCCATACTTCAGGATTAGATTGTTTCAATAGGAAATTCTAAAAAATGTGTATATCTTTCACTTTTCTTTTGTAGGTGAATATTATTCTTTTTACTTTCATTTCACTCTCCAAAGATTGCAGATATTGAACCAGTGTTGTATTGATGACTGCTCACACCAGCACAGGAACTCACTCCTGCAGTCTGTTTGCTCCATGAAAGCCAAAAGCTCTCCAGCGAGTCTACAAGGTCTTTTTGGACAGAAAAAATCTGCAATAACTCATAAATTGAGCTGAAAGCACCTGTCCACACTTTTCCAAGGCCAATTTGTGTCCTTCACCAACTATCAGCAACTTTTTTCTGAAGCTGTCCTCCGTGCTCTTCAGTCCTCGTAAATAAAAGTTTAAAAAAAAAAATGTCTTTAATTAGGTTTGAGTGCTTTGAGGGCAACGTGGAAGCATAAATGTCTGCAAGTGATTTGGATTATACTGGTTTTCATTTTCATTAAAAGTAATACGACACAAGAATGTGAAATTAATTGGCAGTCTCAGTCCTCTCCGCTGAAATGATTGAACATGTGCGGTGCAGACACAAACACCAGCCAAAAGCAGACGTGGAGGAACGTTTTCTGCTGCTGGTAATTAACTGTACACAGAGAGCTGATCTTTAGGAAGGATTCACACCTTTATGAAGCCTTTTATAACCAAAGTACTTGGTTAACTTAATCCCGGGGAGGCTAGGAAGGTTTGAGGCTGACAGAGAGCCAGAACTGGAGGAGCGGATGTTCAATCAGAAATCCAAAAAGCTGCAGTTAGCGGTCCAAAATGTTCCTAATTGCACAATAACTGTCAATGAAAGGCAAGTTTCTGGTTTACATAACTCCATTTTGCAGAAGCCCAGATTTTCCACATTCATACCCTTCAAATCTGCAAAGATGTGGAAGAGCGTGAATGTGAGGAACGACTGACATTACAGACCAAGGACTTCCTGTTTGCAATGGGACACAAAAGAATTCATCCGTCACATCATATTTTTGCTTTCAAATCTAATTTAGTTCTAAAGAAAACAAAAGTGGAAAATAAAAAGAAATAAAATATTTCAAATCAAGAAAAAAAATCCTAAATGATCAGGTAACATAATGCAGAAAAAAGTGAGTTAAATGACATGAATGGAACTAGTTAAGGTTCAAAGAGTGCACGCACCAGCGCACGCCACGTGAGCACAGATTTGAGAAGGCATCAGAAAAACACAGAAGAACGGTGATCCTTGAACAAAAACCTGATCGAAAGCATCTAAAAACAACTGGAGAGGCAGATGGTTTTACCATATTTGGACACTTTTTATCATCATTTATTAGTGTTTACTAGTATTCATTATTACTATGGTTCAATTCCATATTTGTGATTGTCGATTTGATTCACTATAGATTTTAATTCATTTTGAACAATCTGATTCACTGATCTATAATGGATCCAGAACATCTTTATCCCAAACTTCCACCAGTGTGAATCAGAGATAAATAGCTGGTTCTGAACAGTGCAGGTCAGATTCCTTGTATTTCTTCAATAAATAAATAATAAATAATAAATTCAATATTTAATTAAATATTTCCACATCAGAATAATCATTCTATCACGCTGTCACATGACTTTGATCAATTCAAAGTGTTGGACTGGAATGACGGTTGATCAGTTTTTGCTGCATCACATGCGTGTTATGTTCGCTGTGATGGTCGTTTTTCCTTTAAAGGAAAATAAACTGACCATGTCTCAACCCTATCGGTATTTTCCATAATTGATTCAATTATCAATTTATTTTAAAACAAGTTTTTATTGGTAATGATCAATTTGATTTTTCCTCAGACAGATTGATCTGGTTGGATTTAAATAATAGTTGGTGTTTACTCCTCAGTCCTCTGTCATTTAGAACAACCCACTAAAAATACTAGCAGATAAAAAGGAGAGAAGTCACTGAAATCAGTCACTGATTCTGCAAGTTGTTTGGTGTATAAGAGATTTTCTTTAACCATTAGATACAAAATCTAAAAAAGGACGCCAGGAAATCCCATTGTTTGATTTTTATTTATTTTTTCTTTTTTGGACTATGAAGCTAACATATTTAAACACAACTGTACTGTACTGTATATATATATATTTATTGAAATCGGGTCCCAACATTTTAAAAGAGAAAAATAAAATTGTTCTCCATTTGACTTGAGAGATGCTTTTCATTTGTCATTTTCTCCTATTTTAATTTCTATCAGTAAAGATCTAACTAACAACACTGGTTGGGCGCTGAAGATCCTACATCAGAATAAATACCAATACCATCACCTCTTATTCAAATGTAAACATGGGATATTATTTTATTATATTTATTAAAAAAGATCTTCCAGTGTCTCAGTGGTTCAGTGTCTCCTTAACTTTTAAAAACATTTATTTATAAATCCTAGAACTGCTGCAGATGCTGCAGGAGTCTGGAGTGGAATCTGTTAACTGTTTAAACGGCGCTCTCTGTGGAAGGCGCCAGACGCAGGAATTTACTTTCTAGTCTTTTTTTAATAAAACAAACTTAAATATTGGTAGTAACACCAGCAGCGCTGTATGTAACTTTTTCTCTCATTTCAATCTGATGCAGCCTCAGACTGGAAGGACTTGCTAAAAACTCTGAGATTGGACACTTTTATTTCACAAGCAGATTTTATCATCTTAATGACTATTTTAAAGATGAATGCTGTTGTTACAATGATTTTAGGGTTTTATATTTTAGATTGTGTTTATTTCTGATTCCATTCAATTTTATTTCTTGTTTCTTGTAACTTTCTTTCTTTGTTTTTCTCAAAAGGTCTTTCCTTCTGCAGCTGTTTTTATTCTGTCCTGCCTGGATAAATGAAGGTTAAATCAAATAAAATAGTAAAACTTTTAATGGGTTGATTTGGTGTTTGGTTTTTATCCTTTTGATGGGTTTCTGCGTTTTTGAATTGTTTTGTGTCAATTTTTACATGAACTGTTTTTTTTTTTTGTTTGATCTTTCATTTTTACTGTCGTAAATTTGCAGATTAGCTTCTGCTCTACTGCGATACAGACCTGGAACTGCTGTTTCACATGTTTTTATATTTGTCCCTGTTCAATAGATTAATTTAAATTCAATTGAAAGGAATGGCTCAGAGTTCTCCTGGTCTGAAGTAAGTTCAGAAGGAAAGTGGAGATAAATCCAGCTTCTGGAGCTGCTTCCACATCCACGGAGCTTGAAAAAAAATGCTAACAGTGCAACATGTCATCTTATGTGCGGCTCTTTATGACGCTTTCAGCATCTACAAAGAGACATTTAATGCAATAAACAGACACTTAAAAAGGTGTTTCCTTCAGATCAGCGTCTCATTTATGAGCTGAATCTGCATTAAATCCAGTCTTCAGTTCTTTAATCCTTTAGATGGATGAATTACCTCGACTATCTGTAATGTTATCAAAGGCTGCTGATTTCCATGAAGAGATTGAAAGCAGCGTAACCACTGTAATTTATTTCTTAAAAGATAATTTATTTGCAAAGGGCTTCTCGGTAATTGCCAAATATTCTGCTTGGCTTGTTGGTGGAACTGCTTACCCAGTGGAAGCGCTGATGAGATGGACAAAAATGCAATTTGGCGAGATGGGATGTGGGGGTAACAGATCTCAGATGCGTGCACTGTGCCCCGCCACCCAATTAATTTCTCATCTGTAGTGTCGGGTTTGTTTTTTTCTGAGGTGTGTAAGGGAATGAAAAAAAACCCTTCATTTGATCCTGGGGTTTCATGAGCGCTTTCCTGTGTGTTTGTATGGGTTTTGGAGAGCGTTTCTCCACATGATGCTTCTTGCCTGTGGTGTTTATGTGCTGCGACAGCTCAGTGTGTGCTTGTAAATCCATGGCAAGTGTGGCTTAAACTCTTTGTGCTGGCGTGTGTGTAGGTTGCGGTGGAGGAGTGTGCGATGGCGAGATGGAATGGGATGCATGTTTACAGGGTTGCAGAGCAGGGTTGGGTGGCGGCTGCCTGCAGAGAAGATGGGATTGGAAAACGGAATCTGTCTCCGCATCCCATTGCTAAGTCAGCAGGAGACGTGGCAGTTTTCTCTTCCTCCCCATTTCCTTTCTTCTGTACTCATCACATACTCTTCATTTTACCTCATCTTTCCTACCTTTTCCTTTCACCTGATTTCCTGTTTTTTAAAAGTCGAGCATGAATTCAGCTTCTAAAGTTTATTAAATGAACTACTGACGGTCCATTTCTTAAACACAAGTGATTTCATCAAATAATCAAATTATCATAAAAATATTATTCATCATGAACCAGTTTATTGTTAAGCAGACGAGAGGCTTACAGATGAAAGTCATTTCCAAAGAAAATCAATGGTTGATGCCGCGCTCATTCCTCGTTCAATAAAAGACTTAATAACCATAAAGCTCTTTACAAATGAGCCCATGAAGCAGCGGCACGCATAAATGAGCTCGGCGGATCCGCTCATCCCTTTGCTCTGTCTGTGTTCAGGGTCGTAACCTGATCCCGGCGGCTCCAGGTAACAATCGGCTGAACTACACCGTCCTGATCGGAGAGACTCCGTGCGTCCTCACGCTGTCTGAGAGCCAGCTGCTGTGCGAGTGGCCCAACCTCACCGGACAACACAAAGTCACGGTAATGTCGCCTCCATAACTTCACAAATGCTGACATTTTGCTGTCTTTTTTAAACCGTTATTTTCAGTCTTGGCTAGCCTCTTCCTGGATTTAAGTTAGATTAAAAAAAACTCTAAAAAAAAAAAAACTCTGGATGAGTTAATGCAAAACACTCAATATAATGTTTAAAAGATAGTAAATATATTTGTTAACCTTATAAGCAGTTTATTAATATGACCTTTGTAGACAATAGTCTCACTTTAGAGCAGGGGTGTCGAACTCAATCACACAGGGGCCAACATAGAAAACACACCTCAAGTCGATCAGGATAAACATTTATTGAACACACTAAAACCTTAAAAATGCAACTTTTAAACATAGTCATGAACTAGATATATAGCATTACCTGTGATAATGCTATGAATGCTGGAAGCTGAATTTGGCAGCTGAAGATGCTAGTGCTGATAGCTGAAGATAGTGAAATTGATAGCTAAAAACGCTGAAGCTAATGGGTGAAAATGCTACAGCTGATAGCCTGCTAAAAATAATAGCTAAATGCCAAATTAGCCTAAAAAACAAACAAAAAAAACTTAAATTAGCCAAAACAGCTAGCATGTATCAGAAAAAAACAGCTAAACTTTAAAAAAAACTGAAAAAAAACCTATATTAGCCAGAACAGCTAGCGTAGCCTAGCTCCAAAAGAGCCTGCAAAAATAACCTAATATAGCTAAAACAGCTAGCATGTAGCTAAATTATTAGTTAAACTTCAAAATAGCATAAATTATCTTAGTAAATGTCAAAATATTCCAAAAAGGTTGGAGAATGCCAATTTCTAAAACTTTAAAACTGTAACTTTTTAACGTAATTATTAATAATAAAAGGGCAGGAAAATTATTCCAGAATAAATCAACTTCAACCTTAATTCACTTTCAATATTTTACTCTCCATAAAGATGTATTTTGTCAAAATTATGCGAGTTAAAAATTTGTGCAAGATAACATCGGGTCAGTAATATCAAAATAAAATGATCTGGAGGGCCGGATGGAATTAGAATTGGAACAAAGTTCCAGCTGTAGCTGCAGGACCTACATGAAAAAATCTGAGCCTATATGAGTGATAGATAGATAGATAGATAGATAGATAGATAGATAGATAGATAGATAGATAGATAGATAGATAGATAGATAGATAGATAGATAGATAGATAGATAGATAGATAGATAGATAGATAGATAGATATAGATAGATATCTTTATTTGTCATTGTCACAGGTACAATGAAACTAAAAGTGCTCTCTGGACAGTGCAAAACATTCATACTTAAAATCAGCCCACATAAAAATAAATAAAATAAATACATAAAACCAAAAGTACGTAAAACCTGGACATTTAAACAATTTCAAATAAAAAACAAGTTATTCTATAGGTGCTAAAATTGTTAAGAACTGGAACAGAATAATGATAAAAATTGATAAATATAAGAAAAACATCCACTTGTCCTAACTGTACAGGAAGAGCTCCAGGTTTAATTCTTTCTTGCAGCATTTAGAAGATGTATTGCAGTTGGGTAAAAACTGTTCTGGAGTCTTTTTGTCCGTACTCTGCTTGACCTGTAGCGTTTACCTGAAGGCAAAGTCTTACAAAGTTCTGATTTTGGTCTTTTTGTCCTGGTCAGTCACTGTTTCTGTCTTGAAGTAAATATTTCAGCTTTCTTCCAATATCTCCAACATCTATCCATCACGCGGTCCTTCCTGTGTTACTTAATTGAATTGATGTGGTTTAGATGTTTACTGGAACAGAAGCAAAACTGCATTTTTAAGTTTGAGGAAGTCTTTAGTCTTTGATCTATCCTCACCACTCTCAGCATCACTTCCTTGCTCCACACACAAATGAACCGATATCCACTCTGCTACAGCAGACCTCTTTCAAAGCAGACATGTTGGCTTGGCAAAGCATGAAAAGCTTACGTGGAATCAATAGCGACACTAAAAACATCTAAATTCTGTGTAAGTAAGCTACTCCTGGTCTTGGTTCTCTGCTCACCGTCTGTGTGTGGACGCACACGGCAGAGTATCGACAAGCTTCTCAGTGAGTGCTGTACTCAAATCCTTTAGCTTTATTCACAGGCTTGAAAAAAATTTCAATACATTTTTATTAAGTATAGATAAGATGTGTACAAATTTTACCAACATCCACTTTAAAGATGAAATACAGACAAAAACAGTTCTTACAGCCATAACGTATTTCACTGTCAAATATAACAACTTTTCGTTTTATGTAATATTAAGATTTTTTTTACAGTTCTATTCCAAATGTCTTTTTTTAAGACGAAAAATTATTAAAACATCATTAAGCTGTAATGTTCTCCTTCTCTTTTTACCTCAGATGTTCTGAAAAATCAATAAGAATGAAAAGGAAGTGTGGATAACAAAGTGTAAGCACTTGTATTTTGTTTTTTTAATACAATTGTTCCATTCTTACAGTTAATATTAAGAGGTGCAAAAACACATTTCTATTACTGCATTTTGCTGATTTACTTTGCTAGAGTAAAGAAACTTTCCAACCAAGTCAACACATATTTTATTTCTTTGAAATCTTTTAGTTTTCTGTGATTAAAAATATTCATATCAATTTATAGCATTCTCTCATCTGTCTAAACATTAATGCTACATTAAATTGATGTTTGTGGTGCCTTACCTTTATTTTTTGTTAATTGTAAACAAAAAATGTTTCCTAGAGTTTCTCAATAAAACAAATGTGTTTGTATTTGGTTTTCAGTCTGAAATAATCCAAACACATTCATTGGAGCTCTAACAAACACGCAGCCTTTACAGTTATTGAAATAAATACTGAAAGGATGGGACTCCCAAAGAAGTGAATGACATTAGGAGCACAATGTCACAAAAAAAAAGAATAAATGAGAAGCTAAAACCTTAATCTGATTTGGTGATTACTGAAGAATTGCTTGACCTGCTGAACACTAAATATCGGTCTACAATCTTCATGTAGTGACACATTTTTTCATCTTTGGTTGCAAGAACGATACATTCATTTTGTCAAGACATTTGTTCTTGTAAAAACTCTTATGAAGACCTCCCACTGCTGTGCACGTCACCTTACCTGCACGGACCAATCGAGACGCAGAATCTTAGACTTAGCTTTATTGATCCCTTTGGGACAGCACACTTGGGGAAATTACGTTATCAGCAGCTTGCAAAGTATACATAATAAAAAAGCAATACAAATCTCAATGTACACATATACACATTGAATTAGAGAAAAAAAATTAAAAAAGAAGAAAGAACAATAAGTACAATAAACATAAAATGGGCAAAGTATGTGTAGCGGTATAAGAGCAATATACTGGAATTGTTGTGTGGTTGAAAAAGTTTTGGGTCATCGTTGACGCCTCAGGTGTTAAAGGGTTAATAAAAAAACCCACGGATTGTCATAAATGTGATTTTTGCTGCTCCTGGTCTCATATGGAACTTCAGTTTGTTTGTTTATGGGGTGAATGTTTAGGTTGCGCGTCTTCTTGCACTTGTGGTATAAATCCCACTTCCTTCATGTTTAACATTTTCTCCAAAGGCAATCGAGCAGCAAATGGTGCTGGATGCAAATCAAAGAACAAGCGCACGAGTGAATCCTGCGGCAACAGTTAACCTTAGCTCGTCCAGGGTGTTGGTGTGTCGGCACACTTCTCGCTGGAGCCCCTAATTCAGCCTGACTGGAGCAGATCTAAACCGAGGAAGGTCAAGCGTCATCCGGGCCACGCAGCGCTCACTGCCAACGCGTTTGGATGTTAGTCTAAATATCCTCAAAGTGCCCAAATGCCTGATTCTAGTCCTTTTAAAGCTTATCACCAGTGTCCTTTCACAGTCATTCCACTATATCTTTATGACATTTACTCCCTGCTAGCTACAGCCAATAAACTTAGAAAGCCACTGACAGTGCATCCATGTAATTCAATATGATGGCTGTGGATGGAGGCAGCCAGCTTAAAGGTGGATCTCTTGAGGAGGTCTTCTCTTTTTTTCTCTCATTTATTTATTTTTTCCTTAACGGAATGTCATGTTTAATATCGGAGCGATCCGAAGTGTTGGTGTGGGTGGCGGAGTCGGTCCTTTGTGCAACAATATCCACGGAAAAAAATAGAGCTGTCTGTTCCCATCTCTTCTGCCGCTCGGGATGCTTTACGTCCTTGTGTGTGTTGAGGTGCACAGAAGGACACAGCTGTAGCGCAATCACATTCCCTCTGCACACTGACCTATATACAGGGGGACCCCATTGGGTGTCGAGACATGCTGAGCTTGTGCGTGTGTGGGTGTACAGTAAGAGATATTTTCTTTGTGCGCGCCCCCAGAAGCTCAGCTGTGTGTTGGCAGCTGTTGGCCTCCCTTGAGTTTTCGAAGAAACTTGTTTGTTGTTTTGGCCTTCAGCTTTTTAAGTTTCTCTGCCAGCGCTTTACTCTGTCAGTCAAGCAAAAATAGACGAGCTTATAAATACGTCTGCACCTCACCATCACTTCAAATCTTAATGGCTTCAAAATTGGGTGGTGATGAGCTTTTTCAACGGCCTTTGGATGCAGGTTTTTCTGTCCTCTTTGAATGTTGTAGTTGAGTGTCTAAACCAGGGGCGTCAAACTCAAGCAAACAAGAGGCCAAAATCCAAAACACGCCTTAAGTCGCGGGCCATACACGATAAACATTTACTGAACATTCTAAAACTAACTTCTAAAAACTTTAAAATTATAACTTTTTAAAATAATATGAACTAGATGTATAGCACTACCTTGACTAATGCTAGTGTGAATGCAGGAAGCTAAATTTGACTGCTGAAGGTGATAGTGCTAATAGCTGAAGACGCTGAAGCTAAAAACACTGAAGCCAGCTAAAAATATTAGCTAAAAGCCAAATAATCTTAAACGTTAAAAAAAAAAAAAATTAGGTTAGCCAAACCGGCTAGCATCTAGCTGAAAAAAATAGCTAAACTTCAAAATTGCCTAAAAGACAAAAAAAAAATAAAATAAAGCCAAATATAGCCTAAACAGCTAGCGTGTAAATATTAGTTTAACTCCAAATTAGCCTAAAAAACTTGTAAAAGCCTGAATTAGCCAAAGCAGCTAGCATGTAGCTGAAATATTAGCTAAACTCTAAAATTTTTGTAAATACCAAATAGTCCAAAAAGCGAGAGGCACCCAGCTGCAGGCAAACATGGCGGATGTCATGCGGATTGATGTGTGGCGCTCAGTCATGGCCAATGGACGTCAACCTGAATACCGGAAGTGGAAGTCTCTCTGGAGCAACATCTCGTTTTTTACTCTTTCAAAGCTAAAACAGTCCACAGCTTTTTATTCAGTGTCAAATTAAGATAAATCTATGATGCCATCTCAATGTATTAGCTTACAGTTTGAGCGTTTTTGTGAATACAAATATTAAGTCAGCAGTAAAAAATAAAAAAATAAAAAAAGTACATAGATTAGATCCAGTTGAAACACAGCATCCAAGATGTAATTTGTTTTGTCTTAGTATTTCCTGCTTCTGTTTAGTGGACGAACACCCCCTATGTACCGCTAAAATACAACTAAAGTCAACAAAACATAAAAAACAAAAAAAATATATATTATAAAAATACTACTTCCGAACATTTCAGTTTTTAGTTTGTAGACTTTCGATTTGTGCGTTATGAAAGCTTCTGGTTAGACGTCCATCCGTCATGTCTCATCTATCCACCATGCCAGTCCGCCATGACACCTGCAGCTGGGTACTCTTGCAAAAGGCTAGAATAATTAAAAGGCAGAAATATTATTCCAGAATAAATCAACATAAACCTTAAATAACGTTCAATATTTGACTTTTACACGTGGTCTAAACACATGCAGGACGCTCTCAATAACATATTTGGATCAGGTGACCATCTAAAAACGAACAATCCCATTTTAAGGCTCTGCCATACTTTGAACTTTCAAAGCTGATAGTTTTGGGTTTAAAGTAAACCCAATTATTATTTTAAAAACCTCTGAGTCTTTAATCTTTAGTGACACTTGCAGCCGCAGCAGAGAGCTGATCAACAAAGTGCTTTCCATTTCCCCAAAACAAACTTATAAACCCTCATTAGTATTTAAATCTGTGCCCGTCAGCATTCTGTTTCATGTCGAGACATTTTAAATAGTTACAGAAAAATGACACTTCCTGAGCTGTTCTCAGGCCATTTTGGTGGCAAACATTCTGACTTGTCATGCGAGCTGAGGCAAAGGTGTAGCTAATGCCATTCTGCTGAAATGTGCCAGAAAACTTCAAGTACTTTTTGGCTTTTTTTATAAATAGAACTGTAAAGAAAATCTGGAGAAAACTCTCCCTTCACAGAAGACGACATTTCAGTTCTTATTTTAACACTGAATTCTATTCGTGGAAGATTTATTACAGAAATGCTTGTGTTTTTCCAAATCTCTTGAGGTGGGACCCAGTACTTCCCAGCAGTTGAGTTTTCCACACTCAGGTGTGTACTTGTTACAGTGTTCTTACTTTACTTTTCAGGTGTTTGAGCTCTAATCTCAGATTTTCATTTTTATTTATATATTCACTGACAAACAAATTAAAAGTAACAGGCAAAAAATAGCCAGTCTAAAATTATATAAAACACAAAATGACTTTTTTTTTTTTTTTTAAGAACGATAATTGAATTATTTGTAACACAAATATGTGATTGTGTGAGTCACAGAACACTAATAATTGCTTAAAAGGTTAATGACTTTTGGTAAAAAGTTGGATGAGCCAGATGTATAAATCTAGTCATTTTCTTGATTCTTGAATTTAATTTATTTATTTATTTTTGGAATTCATCCAATACCAACAATAATGATTTTTTTGGACATTTCCTCAACTTTGTACCTATACCACTAGATAGAACATGTCAATATGTCTTTTGAAAATCTGAAAAAAGTTAAAAAGTGACTTCAATTATTTAAAAATTGTTTTATTGCTATTTTTTTTATCCCATTGTTATATTTTTCTGTCATACTAGTGAGGAACAACATCTCGTCTCACCTGTGTATTCTTCTGCAAATCCTATGTGTGAAATAGAGATCTGGAATACAGCGGGTAAAAGAACTGATTTTAAATACTATGTAAGTCAGCAGAAGTAGAAATAGAAAGAAAGTTGTTGCTAATTGTTTGAATGTAGTTGTTTGTAATTGCAATCATAGTTTAAATAACTACCAGAAAGTATGACAACATCTGAGGTTAAATATCCTCGAACACTTTGAAGTTTTGAGAGTAAACTTGAAGAAAGACAGACACAATGTTATAATTTAGGTAGTTAATATAATATTTAATATTTTATTGAATATAATATATAATATAGGTAGTTCAATAAGGAGAGACATTAGAAATGCGAGTGAATATGTATTAAATAAGTCCATGATATTTGGTAGTTCTGCTTTTGGATGAACTCGGACCATAGATCCCCAGAGACTAGAAATCGATGGTTAGAGGCTGGATGGTGACCAACCATTGGTCCAGGGGGAGATCCGGCGAATAGAATGTAGTGATGAAAACAACCACTCATGAATTTAAAGGAAAAAATATGATTATGACTGGCTGAGGACAAAGGTTTAAAGTGGAATTTTGCTTGATAATAATGTAGAATGACATAAATACCCAGCATACCTGTAAGTGAGGTGGTGGTGCCTCAAACCAGTATTTAATAGTCGACTAAGCACTGATTATACAGATTAGTCAACTAATCGGGTCGTGCGCAAACTGGATGTAAAGCACACATCTTAACCATCATTAGCTTTAAACTAACTAAAAACTAGATATAGGCTATAGCATTACCTGCCATAATGCTAGAGTGAATGCTGTAAGATGAATTTGGCCACTGAAGATGCTAATGCTGATGGCTAAAAATGCTGTGAAGTTGACGTCTGAAATCGCTAAAGCTAATAGCTGAAAAAGCTGAAGCTGATAGCCAGGTAAAATATAAGATAAATGCTAAATTAGCCTAAAAAACTGGAAAAAGCCTAGCTAGCCAAAACAGCAAGAATATAGCTGAAATATTAGCTTAAAGGACTAGTAATGGGCTGGGACAAATCTAAAATGCATATCCAGATATATTCCATATGTTCTAATGTATCAAAAATAACAAATAATTACCGTTGACAAACGCAGGTTTTTGTAAAATTTTGACAAATCAACGACAAATTTCGCCCTGCTTCAGAAACGGCTCGATTTGGGTCACGTGACGCGTTGACGTCATGTGGGTAAGACAGCGCCAGCAGCAGAATGCAGGCGGACCCAGCGTGTCTGCAGATACGTGTATGTGTGTGCGCTGCAGCAAAGTTGAATTCTATAAACGTCGGTGTTATGGTACCACGGAGTATTAGGGCCACAAAAAACAAAAAAAAAAAATTAAATTATGTTTTAAAGTCGTAAATGTACGAGATTTACAATCGAAATGAGCCTATTGCGATGAACACTGAGCAGAACCAGACCGACTAAACTGTGAAAAGCTTCTGATTTCAACAGGTAAACTGAATGTTTAAAACATTGCACATGTTTGGAAGTTTCTTTGTTTGATTTGCAGTTTATTAATCATTGATGGTGGCTTGCAGGATCTCTGCAGCTCCGATGAAACATCGACGCGCAGCTTCCACTTCAGTCATTTCGTCCTCCGTAAAAGATCAGATCTCATTCATTTCTGTGTGATGCTTTCATCTGAAGAGGAATCGTTTTTGGAATTGTCAGTGTACTTAGCTAACGTCAGACAGACTGTTGTCATCTCCCTGTTGTTGTTTGTTGTGTTGAAACGGGACGATTCACGTGGAGCTCTGTTTACATTCTCCTTTGGTTTCTGCGCATGTCAGAGACATGCAGTAAGGTGCTGAAAGAGCTTCTGGGTATGTGAATAAAGTGAATAATAAAGTGGCGGACGGTCCTGCAAACATGTCTCTAAGCTCTTTATTTTGCATATGAAACTCTGCATTACCGACCCGGATAGTCAGCTTCATTGATGATGATTTGATTTCGAGTCGCCAAAAGGTTCAGAATTTCTTTGTTTTTTAAACCGATCTGTAAATAAAGCTTCACGAGATGCTCCACGTCTTCCAGCTTCGAGCATGGCTCTGATAAACTGACAGCTTTGCTTCTTTTCTCATTAAATTACGACTTTAAATCGGCATTCTCAGCGTCAGCGTCGTTGTGAGCTCTTACTTTACGCACTGCCGGCTCAAATTGATCGGGCTTTACAGTCCTCAAACCACAAACACCCGGCGCCTCTGAATCAGCGTCACTTTCAGAACAAATGTTTCCACAATCTGAGTCTGAAGACAGAATTGTGGACCTTGAAATATCGCCGCTATCGCTAGCTCCGACAGAGCTCCGAGAAGTTATCTTGCTTCTGTTACCCATGTGACGTCACACGCACCACGTGACCAAAACGGAGCGTTTTCCCGGAAGTGGAAATTTGCATATGGATTGGCCGCAAAAAAGCCGTTTTATTTCAATATTTCTTGCTCAAAACACACCAAAACATTTGGAAATTGTAAATATAAGGCAAAATACAGTTAACACTGAAAATGACCCACAACCCCATTACTAGCCCTTTAAGTCCAAAATAGAAATTAGCCAAAATTGCTAGCATGTAGCTCAAATACTAGCTAAACTCCAAAATAGCCTAGAAAACCTTAAGAAATGCAAAAATAGTCCAAAAAGCTAGCATAATACCATTATAACTTTAACCTTTACTGCACTCTAACTGCTCATAATATAAGGTAACAACTAATCAACTTAAATTAGTCGTTGATTATTTTAATAGTTGATTAGTCGTTGATAAGGTGACTAATCGACAAAAGTGAGGTAGAATTTTTTATTGAAATTCAGCAGATGATAAAGAAATCTGACAACTTTTTCATTCTCTTTTTTAATTAAATTGTAAAACTACAGAAAAATACAAAAAGAAGAGGCTAAATACATGAAATAAAACTAAATAATTGAATGTATGCAGGATCTTTTTTTCACGGGGACAAATCTCACAATCTGATAATTCAAGTAGTTATTTCTGCGCTGGATTTAAATGGGTTGTGTGAACCAACAGGAAAGGACTGAGACGCACACATTTGTACCATTTGTGTGTTAACGTTTGAGCTGGAACTCCTTCTCTTTAGTTAAAGATCCACTCGGATGAAACTGGCGTTTTTAGCATGTTCTCGTGGGATTTTTCTGATGATAAAAATATATATATTAGATAAATTAAGCTTAAAACTGCATTAATGAAGCTTTATTTATTCAAATGTTTGCGAATCAGGAATAGATGAAAAAAACTCTTTGAATAAGATTGTATTTATGATATAGGAAATAAGCCGGGCGAGCCACCAGTTCCCTGCTGTGGTTTCAGCAACAAGAAAGGGGAAGAGGGGCGGGGTTGCTCCAACAGTCCCACCTGCAACTCAGAGTTTAATTTCTGGTGAACTCCTGCTGCTCTGCAGAAATTATGTCCTAAAAATAGCCAACAGTTTTTGGATTATGGCTAAAGATGATCATAATTAGGTCTGGGAATCACCGGCTACTTCACGGTACAACGTGATACACGATACATGGGTCATCGATTGGTAAAAATCCTAACTCACATTAAATAGAAGAACACATATTTTTTAGAAAAATATATACCCTTTTATTTTTGAGCTTGAACACGATCATAATTAACAACTTGTGTCTTATTTTGTGCAACAAATAATAGACATGTTAGTGCAACATTGCTGAAATCAGTAATACTATGTCTTTGATAAGCATATACACCAAGCCAAGAAAACCAGTCTTGAAATATGCGCCCCCCATCCACCTCAAAAAGAATGGCGAATGATGAATATATAACGTTTTACAGCGTATATAATATATATAACGTCTTTGGAATCGCTTTGAAAAGTCTGTCTTTAAAGCTAATTGGGTACTTTAAAACCCATGCTAGTTAAAATGGTTAAAGCAATCACTGGTAAGCGTTATTGAGTTGGTTATAAGTAAAGACTAAAATCAGGATCTGGAAACGGCTGTGCTAAAACTGACCAAAACTAATGCCACAGAAATAAATAAAAGTTTTCTTTTGAAACGTATTCCTTTGCATCTGATTAATGTCCAAGCCCATAATTAAATTCTTTATGCTAAAAGGCCGGTTTAATTGTCTTTACAACCGCAAATTGAATTTGTAACTATTGACTGCATTGAAATGGATATATCTGCCTCTTTACTCTTCCTGTTATCAGACTTTGTGAATGTCAACATGAAATTTCTCTTACAAGAACTTCAAAGCTTATAATCACACTTAATTTGAATCAGTTATCAACCCCCCTGGGAGGTTGCTTGATTTGATGGGTTCCAGTGACACACTGCGCATATGTAAATGTAGTTAGTCAGGAGGAAAAAAGAAACTTTACATTTGTTTGACTTTCCATAATTACCATGGTTCCTTAGGGAGAGATTTAAATGCTAGTGATTACTCTGATTACTTATACGTGTGTGTGAAAGCATGACTGAACACCCTGGATGTGAGGAATGGAGGGGACCAGCATTGCATGAGCCCGAACAATGTTAAATACCGAATAACCATCGTTGGAGCTTCTGCAGACACTGCAGCGTTAAAAGAGGAGAGAGCGCAAGTGGACTTGTGAAGTCTTCATTATCAAAACCCTCTGAAGTCGCTCCCCTAAAGGCAAGAATGAAAACCCTTTCCTGCATGAAATGTTGGCAGCCCTCCAGGTGATGTAAGCCTGCGCAGAATCAGCCTGTCAAAGATCTGACTGTTTAGAGCCGGTACAAAACCAATCAAAATTTAATGACCCTTGCTGGAGAAAGTGGGTCAAGCATCTTCTCTTTCATCAAATCAACAACTTTTTATCTCTTCAGACCACCTCGTCTATTCTCAAACATCTGTTGCTGAAAAAAAGGCCTCTGGCTATTTTTGCCTCTTTTTTTTCTCTCTCTCTTTTGAAACATCCAGACTTGTGAGTGGAACAGATACATATTAATCTGGGCTAACTATTGTCAATCACTGACTGGAAGATCGTTAAGAAGGTTTTTAATGAATGCTTTTTGTGTGTGTTCAGATCCGTGCCGGCGGCTTCGAGTACTCGCCAGGAACGCTTCAGATCTACTCCGACAGCCTGCTGACTCTACCTGCGATCATCGGCATCGGAGGGGGAGGCGGCCTGTTGCTGTTGGTCATCATCGCTGTGCTGATAGCCTACAAGAGGAAGTCCAGAGACGCAGACCGCACCCTGAAACGGCTGCAGCTCCAGATGGACAACTTGGAGTCCAGAGTGGCCTTGGAGTGTAAAGAAGGTAGGCACCACGGCGAGCAGTCGGTCTGCACACTTTTCAAATGTGTGGATATGTGTGTAACTCTGTGGATGTAGTTGACCTCTGATTGGTATATCGTAGGTTCGGTTCCCCCTTTACTTGCTCCATTTGTCAAAAAGCCCTTGGGCAAGACAATGAAGCACTCATTGCTCCTGATGGTTCTAGGTTGGTGTTCGGTAGTGGAGCCGCCATCAGTGTGTGAGTGGATGACTGAATGGGACTGTGAATGTACAGGACGGTTCTTTGGGGCTTCCAATGCTGCATTCACACTGGACGCGGCAAAATCCCGTCTGGCTTCTTTCTTTTGCAGCTTTACTCCTTATAGTCTTCTGAGAAACCGCTGAAGTTGTCCTGGAATTTATTCGTTGAACACGTCATGGAAAACATGGATAATGTTGAGCGAGTATCTTGGGTTAATATGTTTTGGAGAGCTCTATAGAGGCGTTGGCAAGCACATCCCTGTGACCGGGTTTACCAGATCACTCAGAGACACTTGGTTACAGTGAATTTCAACATGGATGACGGCCATTTTAAATGTTACCTCCATCTGTCTGTGGCTCAGTTTGAGCTTCAACCTGAGAGGGGAAAAAAAAAAAAAAACTGGGGGATCTTTTTATTATTGTCTTTGTGGTGGACTGAGCAGTAAAACGTAAAGAACGTAAAAGTATCAAAAATGTTTACATTTATTTTCAAACAGATCTCTCAGTGAACAAAAATGGACCCTTAAAAGAGGTCAACATAACAAAATAACTGAAGCATTAAATAGAAGGACAACTCAACCAACTGAACAGACAGACCAACAAACTTAAACTGACCTGACTTTAACTTATGAGACAGAAAAGAGAAACGTCTATAAAGGGGATCAAACCACTGAAGACACACAGGGGGAACTGAAAGGGACTAACTACAAACAATATAGAAAAAACAGATTAAATTAATGTTAAATGTCAACTAATGTCAAGAATTTCATGAAAATAATGAGAAGTTAAAGCAAAATTATAAAAATGTACACAAAATAATTAATATGAGTGGAGTTAGCAGCAAACCAATCAGGGTGGTAGCTCATGAGGACCAGGGTTGGGGTATCAGAGCCAGAACCACCAGTGGCGATGGGAGGTTCAGTGTCTTCCCTAAGGAAACTTTGACACATGGCAAGGTTCTTTAAGCAGGGCGGGATCCAAACCTGTATTTTCAAATACAATCAGAGGATGATCCCTCTATCTCTACACCACGCCCACCTCCATTAACTAATAAGCAAAATAGTTTGGACAAACAGCCTTCCCCTACCCCTGCAGCTCCTCCATACATTTTGGATTACCATGACTTTTAAGTTCTAAACAGCCCAGGCCCTGGGCTGCATAGTGCCCTAGACGAAATGTAACCCACACACACAAATGACACGGCCCAACAGAACAGAAATACCGCAGCTGCCTGGAATATGTTGAAGTAAGTATTTATTTACTTTAATTGTCTTGGAATAAATAAGATCCGCCTGAAAAACAATTCAGTAAAATAACACTTCTCCAGAAGCGAAACATCCCAACCTTTGCAACAACAGGCAGCTGCATTAACTGCTGTACTAACCTGTGATAGGGATTTTTCAACATGGTAGTTTTATCATCTCCAGTGTCTAAGGTTTAAAGATTTCCATTGTTTAGAGTTTACAAAGAGGAAAAGAAATAAAAATCAGGTTGACAATTAAATTATTCTTGCAACAAAAAAACATTTTTTTAATGAAATGATGGGGGGGGGGGGGGGTTCCAACCAATGTAAACAGACAGATCTCTGCTTGTTTAAATCAGTCTTTTCCTCCTTTTGACCTTAAAGCTGTCCCTGAGGGCTTGTTTTAGTATTTTTTCATCCTTAGAGTTTTAAAGAAGCAGTGACCCCCCCCCCCCCCACCATCTAGCTTCTACAGGGACTGCGTCAAGGAGGGGCGCAGAACCAGGCAAAACTATGATATTTTATTTATGGTTTTATTAATTACATTTTTTTAACATTGCACATTAAATGAGTGGTGTGTTAAAATAAAAATAGAAATTAAAAAAATTAAAAATCTTTACAATTTGGCACCCTCTCCTCCCTGGTTATAAAACTAACGTAGATGTCCGACCACTATTGGTGACATCATCGAATGGGAGTATCTATTTTTCCATAACTCTGTTTGGAGGGCTAAATGTTGGATTCGGCCTTTGGTTTTTGGGGTTTTTTTGGCAGAATTGCAAGAAATTAGCAAAAGGGTTGCATAAGCTTAAAGAACGCTACAAGAAAACACACAACTTCAAGAATTTAGAAGACTTGATTCTGATTGTTGTTTGTTGACAACAATTGCAGATACAAACCGTTCAATCTGATTGTATTTTTGTTTTTCTTGTTCAAAGCATCCAGTTCAGTTTTTGTTTTTCAGGAAGTACCTGCTTGTTTCATTGACCCAATCAAAGAAGGGGAAAAACGAAACTCTGCAAGCTTCATTTTTCTTAAGGTCTACTCACAGCATGTCATTCTTTCTGTGCCAAAGTACAAGTGACCTGAAAGCAGATTTTTTTTTTTTTCTGTTGTTGTGGCTCTGGTTTCATTTCTGGGCAGATCGTTGGCCTACTTGCAGAGGTGTACCGCTGTACTTGTGCCACGGCATGAATGGTGCACCAAAAGACAGCGAGCCATCACCTCTTTGGCACGGCTCTGCACAGATTGGGTGCCGTAAGTAGGTCCTTAATCATGCGATCGCAGAAGCTACTTGAACGGGACTTTAGGGTCAAACATGCTCAGATGTGGTGGTGCTGGTGCATGCGGTTAAAGTAACACATCAGTGGTTTGCAGAAACGCGAGCGGTCAGTGTGAGTGTCCTGTTTGCAGCAGAGTGTGGAGGACAGATGTTAGAGGCGCTCTGGTATTCACACTCAGTGAAATGTCACAAAGCATTCGGACAGAAGCTTGTTTCGTGAATGTGCAGTAGAAAATCACCCACACTGGTTACAAAAGTGCATAGTTTGACTTAAACTTCTTTAGGGAAATGTTCAGGTATAGTTTTACTGCAATTCCAGTTGAATTATGTTTTTCAAAAAAAAAGCCAACAAAAAGAAACACATTTATCTTCAAAGAAAGATCAAACCGTGCAGGGTCCCCCCATGTACTGCTGCAGTTATAATCCTAAAGAAAAAATCCTGTGATAAGTTAACCTTTTAACACCTGGTAAACCCTAAACACTACATCTTTAGCATACTGTAGCTGGAGCTCGCGCCACTTTTCACCTTCAAAATCTACTGGACTTACGTTGATATTGAAAAAAAATACAGTAAATCAAATAACATGAACACTGGAGCTCTGGTGTTACAGGGTGAAATCTCCAAAGCAGGATTGTTGATTAATCCCTACATACTTTTCAGACATAAATGAACTTTTTCAGACTTTTTTATCTGGTTTAAACTCTCAAAGTTCAAACTTTCATAGAGTAAGAAGTCCAGTATTAAACAACAATCTCATCGCGATTGAAGATTTGTGTAAATTTGGCACAACTGAACATGTTCTGTACAGGAGACGGAACAAAAGAGATTGATTGACAACGGTCTACAGCCAATCAGGATGTAAAATGCAGTGTGACGGAAAAAAATAGGAAATAAAATTAGATAAAAGCAAACATTTGCAAAACCTCAAAAGGTAAAGTGTGAACTGCATTATAGCAAGGGAAGACTGAATTGTAATGAGAACAAAGGACGTACCATAACCCCGCCCCCCTTACAGAGACATAGAAATACATGGCAGAGTAATATTTTAAATGAGGGTTCCAATGTTTGTTACTATCAGAGATCTGATTGTCTGGAGAATGAGATGCAGCATTGGGTTCAGTCAAAACACGAGGAGCAGATGTCACATCATTTTTTCAGATTTTCAAGTTTTCATTTTTTTTTCCAAATGTTTCATTTTATTTTCTATTTTTATTTTCAATAATTCCTTCAAGTTTGCAGTGTGTGTTTTTTCGAGTTTAAAACTGCTTTCAGATTTTCTTTTTTTTTTTTTTAGAGGCCGACTCCACCCACAACTAAAATTTAAAAATCCAGTCAGAGGGGTGGGGCTTTGGGGCAGTACCTCAATTCAACCTGTAGGGGGAATTAAACTATTTAATTTTAATTTATCAAAAATGTGACAATGACCAACAAACAGCACTTTTAATTCCCCATTTATAGAGGTCAACAGACAAAAAAGTTGATTTAAGGTTTGGTAACCCTTTAAGCTGATCCTGAGTCTCCACCAGCTCCTGTGCTAAAAGGCTAGCAGCGCTCCATAGCTCAGGGTAGGTGATAAAGATGCTGTTAAATATCCTACATGACAGACAAACAAAATGCAAATTGACTTTCATACAAATCCATGGGCAATGCCTTCTTTGTATGCTAATTTATGCACGGTCCGTGTCTTACACATGCTAGACTTTGAGAGCTTTCTTGTTGTTGTTGTCACATCAAGATTTGTTTCTTTTTTTCTAGAACAATCCATGAGATTCTGAGTTCACTGTAGCAGATTCAAAAAGAGCCGTATCGACTGCATGCAGCAGAAAATGAGACACGGTTCAAGTTTTTGACTACTTCAATCTTCTGCAAAAATGAAGCCTTTCACTTTAGTTGGTAGCTGCTGTCCTGCAGTATTGATGGATGGAGGATGTTCAAAGTGTCCTCCTCATTTTCCCATCATACTCTGTCGTCCTGATCCTCCTGGATGGTTTCTTCAGGAGGTGTTTGGAGTGAATTCACATTTCATCGTGTCTTTCAAAAACATTTGAATTTTTCATTTGTCTTTTAGATTTAATTTCAGACTTTTTTTTTACAGAAACTTGAATTTACTCCTCAGGGATCTGAAATTAAAGACAGAAAGCTCGACTTGGACTTGCCTCTTCAACGTGAAACTTGCAGTTGCTTTGCCTCAGACTGAACATTTGACTTTCTTAAGGTGAATTATTTTTATAGCTCACCTTATAAGGGCGGGACTGGGACTGACCTCTTGGTTCAGGAGGCTCAGAGGGGAACTTTGCCTTTTGCTTCACCTGTAGATTTTTTATAGTGTCTCCTCTGTAAGACTTACCTGCATTCATTATTGATCTCTTTTACCATATTAGTTGCAGTTTTTTTTAATAGTTTGACCAGCGGTGTGACTTATACTCAGGAGTGACTTATTTGTGCTCCTTTAATGTATTTTAAACATAAATAGGCTCATATATTTGTGATTTTCCCAGTAAATATCGGTTATCCTGTAGTGCACTAGAGGGCGCTGCATCTGAGTATAAGTATTTGCATCTGACAGTGGCAGAAGAAGTGTCGTCCATAACAAACATGGCAGAAAATCTGATTCTTTTGCTCTTAAACTGCCATTTTTATTATACAGATTAAAAGATAAGTCTTCTTGTATTTATTTTATTTTAGCTACGCTCGACTTGGCGGATTTTTCCTGAAACGTTGGACTTTTAACCCCAAAAGTGTGACTTGTTTACGGTTTTCCTCTTGATTAGAAATTTTCACTCTTGCGACTTAAACTTTTGAAAATACGGTACTTTCTTCAGCCTTTCAGCATCCCTTTTATATCATATAACTTTCTGTTTCTAGAACCCTCGTCTTCCTCTTCTTCAAGTAGGCCTGAAGTCATCGCTAGGATTTGAAAATATTGTCTAGTAATAAATTGAACTTCACAATGTTTCATTTTCAGTTAATTCTAGGTTCATTGGGAATTTTGAGGTTAATCCAGCTCTCCAAGAGATGAAGACCATTTCTTTTTCCTCTGATATCAATAGTATTTTATCTGATTTTTTTAACTTTAATGGATTGATGTTTCGTTCTTAGAACTTTTCCGCATTTAGCTGCAAACACATCACATTACACATCTGGATTTGCAGCAGGGTTCCAACACACTGATAAGTGTCCTATACAGTTTTCCATATTAGAGAACAAAAAGCATATTGGTTAATTGGTATAACATATGTTATTCTTTATAAAATTGTGATTTTTCTTTCTTTTTTTTAGCTTAATCTGCCAAATGAAAGACCAGTACAGCTTTCGTTCATAAGTTTTGCAAAGGAAAAGTGTTTTTTGAAGTTTCCGTAACTGTTTTTAAAACATATGTTTGTATTTTATCTGTATGAACAAGAACCTTAAAGTTCTAATTCAGTCAGTTTTCTATGTTCATTTCTTCAACCTTTTTCCCTTGTTGTTTTCAGCCCTCATCCTCCCTTTCTTCTCTCTCCTCTTTTTCATTTTTTTCTTTTGTCGTTTTTCTTCTTCCTGCTCGTCGTCACCACTTTGCTTCTCGATCTTCCTCCGTCGTTTTCCTGCTTTCTCCTCATCTTCTTTCATCTCTTCAGTGGACCAAACAGTCCAATAACAGCTGGGGGAAATTATGCATGAAAACTCATCCGCCACTCTCTTAATAATCATCCACTCATGCAATTAATTGACTTTCCTATCCAGGAAGTGCGTCTTCTGTCTCCTGCTTTTCTTTATTCTGCTTCTTTTTTCCGTCGTTCAGATTCGGGTAGAATTTAAAAGCAAAAGGTGTTGAATTTGTTTTTGTCATAAATTTGTTGAACATATACTGTCATTATTTACTCCAAAAATGTGACTGAACTGTTCTTTTGCCTTTTTGTTGTCTCAGAAAATTTGCCTTTAAATTTTTTTTCACATTTTATGGATCGTTTTGGAAAAGTCTATTGGTTTTTTTTTGTTTGATTGTTTGTTTTACTGCAGTAGAAACTTTCTTTGAGTGTAAATAGCTGTTGGTGAATTACCTATCGATGAGTTAGATCTTTTTAAAGTTCATTCTTTATTTTACCAGAATAGATTTGTGAAGAAATGGAGGTTCTCCTTGGTAACAAGTTAGAGAAGAATAAAACTCTTTAGAAACAGAAACAATCTTTTTTCTGCCATTTATGATGTTAAAGCTGAAGTAACAACATTATGTTTTGTTAAGTCTTGCAAATAAAGCTGTGCATCTTTAAATGAGTCAGCAGCAGCTCTGCATATGCGGTTTATGAGCTTCTGGATCAAAAGGCAGTGATATCTGGACGCAGAGCCGTGAACACTTCCCGCTCTGACTGCAGCTCAAGCCTGACCGTCTGCTGTGAATGCACAGACTGCTGATCCTCCAGAAGAGATCAATGTGATTCAAGTCACGGTCAATAACCACAGAGAGTCTGCAACAACCCCAGAAAAGTCCTGGATCTGTTACAATTCTGTGTTTTTCTGGTAAAAATAGCTAGAGTGGACTGAAAAAAGTTTCTCTTTCCTGCATCTTTAAATACTTCCGTGTGAAATCTTTATCAAATTCTGACTTTTGGCTCTCAGCGTTGCTGTCTAGTGTCTCATTGAGACCCCGACTCTTCTTTACTTTTGCTAATAAAGGTGAACGTTCAAGATTCAAAAGATTGCGTCTGCTCGTAGTGTTGAATCTAACCTCATCACGATCCCGCCGTCCTCTGAAACCTTGTTTCCGCCCGCAGCCTTTGCCGAGCTTCAGACCGACATCCACGAGCTGACCCAGGAACTGGACGGAGCCGGGATTCCCTTCCTGGACTACCGGACGTACGCCATGAGGGTCCTGTTTCCCGGGATTGAGGACCACCCTGTGCTTAAGGAGATGGAGGTACGGGTCAGTACACTCTCCAACAAACTTGAAACTGACACAAACTAACCTCGAGTTATCAACTTTGACTGTAAACTAACAAACTAACATTTTTTAAACAGCGACAGGTGCCTTTTCCAGAATCAAATCATATTTTTTTTTACTAAAGCGCCTCTTTGGCTCACTCTCTGGTATACATTTTAATGTTTTCTCACTTTGAGCTGAACCGTGAGCAGATTTCTGAAATCTGATGTAAGAAAACCTCAGATGTTGTTCAGCTTGAAGCAATCACCTGCATGTTTTACCTGGTGTGAATCCATCTTTGTCAAAAAAAAAAAAAAAAAGCTTTCAATCTGCACATCAACATTAATCCGATCTGTTGATGAGACAGTCAGCGTGTGTCGCACATACACACAAAAACTTCACTGTTCCAGAGGAGAAATGAGTGCAGAGAGGGAAGAAGGAATCTGGGTTTCTGAGACTGCAGCTTGTTTGAGTAAATAATTAAGCTGCTAAACTTGAGAATTTGAACACATTTCACCTTTTCGTCCAAAGGAAGTGGAATTAATTGTACATGAACTACTCTCCAGCGAGGCTCAGAAGCAGGCAGAGCTGTTTGTAATCAGCGGCATCATTAAGATGGAGGAGCCGGCGCTGCTCCATTGACTTTGATTGGAGCGCTGACTTTTTGGAAAAAGGAAATAATTTGTTTGACCTTTTGCAGCTTTATTTAATCACTCTCATCCAGAAATCACATTTATATCCTTTTTTTTTTAATAACCCTCCAGGTGTTTAAATAGCTGTTTTTAGGGGAACTCTCCTGGGATGAATAAAAACGGACAGTTTACCTTAAACTGCAGAAAGTGTAGAGAAGGAGGACGTTTTAACTGCAGAAACGTACAGAGGAAAAATTAAATAGATTTAAAGCCAAAACAGCTTTAGCTGCAAAAAGAAAAAGCTAAAGCTGTCAAAAACCACACTTGGAAACTCCTTTAACACTAAGACGGCAAGAAATGCACATTCAACTTTGCTCTGTTTGGCAACATCTGGTTATTTAAAGAAAGAAAAGATGCAAAAAGCTCCAAACCTTTAGGATGTAATAGAAAAATCCTTGATCCAGATTTAAGATTTAAGCCAAATCTGAATTTTCCCCCTCCCCAACCCCTCCGATTTTAAGAGGATTTGGATGTTTTTTAAGGCCTAACCTTTGCGGCGGAGCTTTTTTTTCCGCAAGGGTTTGCCCTAAAAAAATGTTGTTTGACTTTTTTGAAGTTTTATTTATTTCCAAACGCTAGCAGTTTGCACTAACATAGCTGACCGGTGACATTTGATGACATCATCGAGTAGGAGTAACGTCTAAATTTGACGAAGTTTTGTTTGACGAAAGTAGGAACTGTTATGATTTACGCCGGTCTACCGAAACACCGCCGCATTTCAGTGCTGAGTTTTATTGAAGGTTTATTTATCTTAGGACATGTCAATCACTTCTGCTCTGTTCAGTATTTTAAAGTTCTAGCCCAGGGGTCGGCAACCTTTAACCGTAAAAGAGCCATTTGGGCTCGTTTTCTACTGATCAAAACCTAGAAGGAGCTGCATTGACTTACGTTAGCCTTTAAGAAATTTTGATTTGCATTCATAACCTTCTTTTTGTTTTTTTTAAATAAATATAAATGTCTGTTTTTGTCACAAACAAAAGCAAAAAAAATATATAAAAATAAACTAGCATCTCTTAAAAAGAGATTTTTTTCTACGTTTTTAACTTTAGTAGCAAAAAAGCTAGCTTGTTGCTTAAACACTAGCTGAACTCCAAAATAGCCTAAAATTCTTCAGAAAACTAACTTAGTCAAAAATGTTAGCATGTTGCTAAAATAGAAGCTAAATTCTAAATTATCACCAAAAAATTTCAGTAGATTAAAAAATAGCTGAAAATGTAAGCATTTTTCTAAAATATTAGCTAAACTCCAAATTTGCTGAAAATCTAAATTATCCTAAAAACCTCACTAGAAAACAAATTAGCCAAAACCGTTAGTAAGTTGCTAAAATAACAGCTAATCTTCAGCCAGAGAGCCGCTATGGAGAAATAAAAGAGCCATGTGTAGCTCTGGAGCCGCAGGTTGCAGACCCCTGTTCTAGCCAATCCTTTTGCCTTTCCTGTGATAGTGGGCGGGCTTATCTAAGACCGCTGAGGGTGCGAGTATGAGCACACGCAGCACTTGAATGACTGGCTGAAGTTCACAACAGATCAAAGAAGTTTGACAGATCGCTGCATCACATCAACCAATCAGGAACTCAGCTTTGAGCACGTGACGTTTTCATTAAATCGATCAGCATGTAAAATACTAATCCAATTTGAGCATTTTTGTCCTGTCGCTCGCTCAACACGATGGCAGACAGACAGCTGCTGCGGGGTGCAGGGGCCGAATGCTCGGATCTCCAGAACTGTGATATTTTTCATATTTTTGTTGAGACAATAATAAAAAAAGTCTCCGTTTTTCCCCTGTCGGGTTAATGCAGCCTTCAAACTCAGTCACAGAGACACAGAAACACAGCGGAAGCAGCTGTCATGCAGACACACCGCCAGAGTGAGATCAAAGTCTCGGCAGCCGCGGCCCCTCAGCCGCTGTGTCTAGATCAGTGCTAGATATTTGACAGGCACCGAGCAGCAAATTTGCCGCACGGTGAAAGAGAGGCAAGCCACTGGTTTGTTGAACCCTGAGCTGTATCGTTGCATCCCTAAATTAATGATTGTCTGATCAAGTTCACATACTGTAAAATGTATCAGTGAAATAATGACAGTGTTAATATCATCCAGTGTTCCATGGATTCTCTAAAGGAGAAGTTCTAACAGAAATGTTCAGATCATTAAAGTTGTAAACATTGTTCTGCTTCTCCTGGAGGACGTTTCAGTTTGGCCACTAGGTGGCGACCACGCTATAGCATTACACCTTAATCCAGAAGAAGACAGTATGAAGAAAAACAATGTTTTAGACTACAAGTAGTTACTTTAAAATATTTCCTTAAAAGAGTTTGGAAAATTCATACCTGTGAGTTTATAAAGATGTTCATTTAGTCAGCAATGTACATTTACCTCGACTCAGTGTTAGCATTAGCTGTCCTATGGAAAATTCCATTAAATGATAGCATCAAGCTAGCGGACTTGAGCATTATATGCTAGATTGATATATATATTTTTATGAATCGATTATTGATCTATCAAGCCTAAATTGATTTAAATCTATTGATCAATTTTTTCAACCAAGAACTTATATTAAATTATATGAATTATGATGTTTATAAAACTTCCAACTTTTGGCGTTCATTTGTGTTTCTGAAGCGTTTGTTTTCTGTTTTACAGTAGTAGCAGTGATGTAATAGACTGAGTTTTCCTCCATGTTGGACCCTGAGTTGGTCCCAGTTTCAATGAACTGTATTTTCAGTTTACGGCCTGCATTACAGATCTGATCCACAGCTTTTAAAGCTCTCTGAAGTGCAAGTTCACCTTTTGCTGAACAATCGGAGGCAGTTGCTGGAGGAAAAGAGGGTTACGTCTTTTGTTATGTCTAGACTTCCTGTCCATATGCATGTCCCCCCAGGGAAGGGGATGTAATCCAATGACGGGGGTAAAAACTGTGGGTAGGATGCACATGCATCTCCATCTGCTTCTCACTTATTTCATTCTGTCTTGTTCACGCACATCACACCCAGATTCCACCCTGGAGGCCCAGGAATCTCATTTAGCACTTTGGAAAGAGGTCCAGACACTTTATTATGGCATGTCTAAAGAAAGGAAGAGTAGAGGTTACAGAGGGATGAAATGATGAAAATGGAATATATGGCTGCCTGTAAGTGTTATTGTAAGACGTGAGGCACGCAGACAAAAGAGGAGGAGGAATTAAGGTGAGGGACAGACCGATGGGGTGACACTGTCGACGAAGACTGAGGAAGAAGATGGAGCAGGTGAATGACACGCAGGCAGGCGTCCTCTGAGGGTGAAGTGTGTTGTTGATAAGTAGTGACAAGTGGCAGGCAGCAGAACAAGCAGGGTGCACCTCTGTCACCAACCCTGACTCACACACTCACCGCAGCTATGCCCCAATGCCTCTTCCTCCTTTGCAGAGCTCTTTATCTTCTTCTTCAGTCTCTGTTTGACAGACAGATCTCTGTCGTTCTGTCTGATTTCAGCTCGTCGGAGAGTCTTCAGAATGAATGCATTGCTGCTTCAATGACTCGCACGTAAACATTGTGTAACTAATTTCTCCAAATGGAAAGGGTGGGGGTTCCAATGAACAAGGATGAACAATCAGTCTCAGAATCACAGTATGGGTCCAGACGGGGAAAATGCATTCGTCCCTGCAGACAAATAATGATTTGTACTATTGATATTCAGCTGAAAGGAGCTTTTAGCCATTTATCCTTTGATGTTGAGAAGACAAATCGTGCCAAACTGTCGGGTAAAATCATTTGACATGAAGCCCGTCACACCGCCGAGCTGCAGGGGGGGCGAGCAGACAATCAGCCTCACCTCCCTGTTAAACAAGCTGGTCCCTGCTCAGCACACAGCAAAGGAAAACGCCTGCTGGTCAGAACTTCTTTACTGTAAGTTTGTACCAGGGGGGTCAAACTCAATCACAGAAGGGGCAAAAACCCAAAACACATCGTAGGTCACGAACCGAACAGGATACACATTTAATAAACACACTAAAACTAGATTTTTGAAACTTTAAAAGCATAGCTTTTGAACATAATTATGAATTATATATTTAACATTACCTGCAATAATGCCAGAGTGAATGCTGTAAGCTGAATGTGGCTGCTCAAGATGCTAGTGCTGACAGCTGAAAACGCTAAAGCTGATAGCTAGCTAAAATGTTAGCTAAATGCCCAATTATCCTAAAAAAACTATTTAAAAAACAGCTAGCATGTAGCTTAAAAAATAGCTAAACTTCAAATTATCCTACAAAATAAATATTAGCCCTAACTCAAAAATAGCCTAAAAAACAAAGAGCCTAAGTTAGCCAAAACAACTAGCATGTAGCAGAAATTTTGGCCTAACTCCAAAACAGCCTAAAAAAAGAAAATAAATAAATAAAATTATCCAAAACAGTTAGCATGTAGCTGAAATATTTGCTAAACTCCAAAATAACCTAAATAATCTTTGTAAAGACCAAAATAATCCAAAAAGCTATCAGTATGACAATTTTTAAAACTGTAACTTTTTAACATAATTATGAATAATAAAAAGGCAGGAATATACTTAAACCTTAAATCACTTTCTATATTTTACTCTCCATAAAAGTGTATTTTGTCCAAATTATACAAGTTAGAAATGAGCGCAACATAACATCGGGCCATTAATAACAATTAAATAAAATGATCTGGAGGGCCGGTATATTTACCCAGGGGGCCGGATCTGGCCCCTGGGCCTTGACTTTGACACATGTGGTTTATATAATAAACGTGACCAGAGTGGAGGAATTACCTGCTGCAAAGGCTCTAACTCTGCTCATTTGTTTGAAAAATGACCCTTGTTGCATTTGCAGAGTCCTAATGTGAGTTCCCGATAAACTGAGGCTCATTATTCAGACATAAATGTACATAAAAACTGGTTCTTATTTAAGAACGCAATAACTTTAGCGCAAAAACTGCACTTCTGTACGTCAAAAGGAACATTTTCTCAGTGACTTTAGATCCAGTAAGTTTTCCCCTTGGAACACCTCTCGTTTCAGTAACAGAGGAAAAGTCAAGTATACGGCACAGAGAAAGGAAAACTTTAGGACGGAGTTAGAATGTTAGATCATCTTAAGTTCTTTTTTTTTAAAACAGAAAATCTATCCACTTTGGGCACTCCAAGTGTATGTAGCAGAGCAACAATCTCTATTGTAATATGAAAAAGGCTTTGTTATGGAAATGTTTGTCATTTATGACATAAACAGAACATAGGAAGGTTTGATAGTGAATTCCTCTCAAACTCTTTCCCTTCATGAAATATCATGTACACATCATTTCTATTTTCTGTTTAAGGTGAAAGCAAAATTTTGTTTTATCCAGGGCTCAAATCAGTGCTTCAAAAAAGGAAAAGTGTGCTAATTTACTCCAACCAACTGAGTGTGGCAAAGCAGTGCTAGAGGGTAAAGGAGGGGACTCTAATATTCATAAAATGTTTTATTTTCTTCTTTTTGACAGTCTGCATCTTTGTTTTCACACACGTTGAAGTATCGCAATGATCTTTTTTTAACCCTTTAACACCTGAGGTGACGCTAAAAACACAAAATCTTTAAGATACTTTTCACAAGCCGCTTTCCTCCTTCAGAATCTGCTGGAATTATCATGTCAACAATTGAAAAGATACAGTAAATCAAGGAATGTAAACACTGGAGCTGTGGTGTTAAAGGGTTAAGCACATTATGCGCATCATTCTTATCCATTAGGTTACAACATTTTAGCCTATGTCTTAATTTTTACCCTAACTACTATAAAACTACTACTACAAATGCAATTCAGACACCATGCTCACTACTTTTTTTTAAACAGCAAATATGACGTCACTGATTCCACAAAGTGAAAACTTAATCAATACGAGCGTTTTATGACAACTATTTATTCATTCACTGTTTTGATAATTAAAATGTTGATTGTCTATTAAAACAGATAAATGTAAATACTTTTTTTAAGTGTTCAAGTGCAATGCAGTGTGGTCTACATTCCCCCAATCTATTAAACATTGATGCACACTTTTTTGCAGAGAATTCTGGGATAATTTTAGGGCAGTGGATTTTAGAAAATTTAGATTAAATCAGCACTACACAATGGCAAATGCACTGTATAGTGGGTTTTGAAGGAATTCAGGCGTTTGTTCAGACAAACTTTTGCTCTCCTCACCTCCGTTTGACCCCGCCCACAATCACTATGATGGTAAAGAGTTTTACACCAAAACTGAAAAGAATGCAAGTGATTGACATGTCTGAAAAAGCATCATAATCCTTCCAAGTTTGTGTTTGTTGACAAACAGCGGGCCTCAGAGAGAAGTTAAACAAAGATCCCGCCTTTGTAATTCAGTCATGAATTTAAAGAAAACCAGCAAACAAACAGTAGCTGGGAGGATGATATACACACCAAAGAGCTGACCAGGTTTATTGCCGCCATTTTTCACTTCAAAACCAGAACCTCTGCAGAGGGGAGGCGCAGTAGTTGTTATTAAAAAGCCAAATATTTTCACCCAGTTTGAGTAAGAAATGAAAACAAAAACAAAATGTTTTTCAAATAATACTTTGTGCACTTTCGCTAACGGTGTCATGTGATCAAATGGGCTTAATTTGATTGGCTACGAACTGCTCAAGTTGATCTCGCACTGATTGTTTCTGCTTGGGTCGTAAAGAGTTCACTTTTGTTGCTAAATTTAAAGGGAAAAAAATCATATATAGTTATACAGGATAAAATATCAGTTTTATGAATTCATTGTTAAAAAAGAGTTTGTGTCACGGTTCAACCATCCTCCTCCACTGTCAACCACCACAGGGAGCCATCGCCTGAATTTTCAATCAATAAATCAATTAATCAATCAATCAAACTTTATTTATAAAAGAGCGCTTCTCATGTTTGTGCAGCTCGAAGCGCTGTACAATTAAAAACAGAAACAAGAAAATAAATCAATCAATAAAAGTTTTGACATCCTCCTGAGGATCTTCCTCACTGCATCTCCCATCAGCCTTTGCTCCCAAGTTTCACCAGCTGTTCCACATCAGAGAATCATCTAAAACAGTATTTAGACTGGAATCAAGCAGAGCTCGGTGCGAAGTCTTGTTTTGTACGGCATACAGTCTGAGCGTTGGTTCTTGCCTGATTCTCTGTGTTCTGAATCTTGCCTGTTCCTCGTCTGACAGCTTCACTCCATGTGTTTGAATTACTCACCTCTGCCTTGCCCTTGTTTATTATTAGCACCATTAAAACCTTTGCATATGGATCCACATGTCTCAGCACAGTTGGATTCTAAATGAGACTATTTATTCCACAACTTTCTGTATCCATATGGATAAAGTTCTTCAGAGAATCTACAGCCCGTTCAGAAACCCAGCAACTATCTGCTGCTTCTTTCAGGAGTTTGTGTCTTAGTTTAGATTCACACAAAGTAAAAGGAGTTTAATTAAAAATAAAATAAAATAAGGCAATTATAGGTGTAAACATTAAGTTTTACTTCAATTTACAAATTGGAAAAACTTTCACTCCTTCAAAAGAATGTGATTGGCTAACAAACTACACCATATATATTTATACGAAATGATTGATGCCAACAAAGGATTTTTTCAGCGACTTTTGATGTCATTTAAAGTCAGTGGGAAGCAACAAGAATGAAACTTTACAACAACTTTACAACTTTATTCTGCAGTACACAAAGTGAAGTTTAGAGAAGCTGAAAACTGGACTCACATCTAAAGCTGCTCCATCCCTGAGCGTGAATGACTTTACATTCTTCTCCTACTGTTGGATGGTTTATGTCTGTAGGTGTTTTTTAAATTGCTTACTCCTGCATTTGTCAGTAAAAGTGCGCGGTTCTGCCCTCTGAGACCTCTCTAACTGGCACTTGCCTCTGTGCTGTTTTCCAGGTCCAGGCGAACGTTGAGAAGGCGCTCACGCTGTTTGGCCAGCTGCTGACCAAGAAGCACTTCTTGCTGACTTTCATACGAACCCTGGAGGCGCAGAGGTCTCTATTTATTTATTGATTTCGTCTATACGGTTTTATGTTTTTATATATTTGCTGTAACATATAAATATGTGATGCACAAAGTTAAGTTTTGCAGAAAAAAGCAGCATTTAGCACAAAAAAGTTTTTTATGAACATTTAATGGCTTTTTTTTATTTTTTAGACGAATTTATATATTATGATGACATAATAATGTGAACTAAAACATAAACTAAAATATAATCAGATGATGAATCAACCTCCCATGTGTATTAATCCACAATTTCAGAAATGCTCTGTGAGTGTGATGGAACCTACTTGTGCTGAAGTTTTGGTGTTTTTTCAGGTCCTTCTCCATGCGGGATCGCGGCAATGTGGCGTCCCTGATCATGACGGCCTTGCAGGGGGAGATGGAGTATGCAACAGGGGTCCTGAAACAGCTGCTGTCTGACCTGATAGACAGAAACCTGGAGAGCAAAAACCATCCCAAACTGCTGCTGAGGAGGTGAGGGATGTGCGAGCAACAAATCAAATCAAAAAACTCTCAATTGCCTTTTTTTTACTTTAACTAAAACTCAATTCAAGGAGACAAAAACAAAAAGTTTGTTTGGTTTTGAAAACATTTATTTCAGCAACTACTGAGACAAAGTGACAAACTGAACCCTTGAGATTTGCTGGGTTTTGTGACATCACAGACAAAATCTAACCAAGCTTCATACAATAGAGACAGAAAAAAACGTTTTTTACACCTGATTACATTTTACATATGGAGTCAAATCAGGATCAGCTCAAAGTGATTGAAAAACGAGATTTAAAAATTGAAAAACAGGTGTTGCAAATAAAAAAAAGGAAAATTGAAAGCAGTTTTAAACTCGAAAACACATATTAAAGCTTAAAGGAATGATCAAAAATTTAAAAAAGGTTGAAAATTTGAACAAATATTGAAAGCTTGGGAAAAAAAGCACATTTGAAACTTGAATTCACTTGAATACGCTCAAAGCCCCGCCCCCAAGTAAGATTAGAATCAGTTTAGCAGCAAAAACTCGAAAACTCTCAAGTGAAACTCAAAACAGACAACTGAAAGCAAACGAGGCAAAACAAACAAAAAAAAATTGAAAGTACAATCAAACATTTTTTTTTAAATTGGTAATGGTTTTAGATTTTAGTTTTTTTTTAATTCAGGGTTCAAATTTAATTACAAAAATCTTAAAAATTTGGTGAAATAGTTGAATAGTTAGTTTTAAAATTTCAAATTAGAGATGTTTCTATGGGGTAAAAACAGGATGAGCTTAAAGTTAAAGAACAACCAGATTTAAAATTAGAAAAAACAAGCATTGTAAGTTTCCAAAAACAAATAATAAATAACAGTTGAAAGCAGTTTTAAACTCGAAACTACACATTGAAAACTTGAAGGAATTATTGAAAATGTTAAAAAGTAAAATTTACTATTTGAAAAAATAATATTGAAAATTTAAAAAAATTGTTGACATTTTGAAGAAAAAAGTAAATAGGAAACTTGAATAAAAAATAAAACTAAGACTGCTGCCAAGTAAAAAACTAAAGTGTATTTGTACTTTCAGCTTTTCCTTTTTTTTGTTTTTTCCATTCTTTGCTTTCAGTTTTAATTCAGAGTTTAGAATTTTCACTGCTAAGTTGATCCTAATTTTACATGGGGGTGGGGCTTTGAGCTTCAAGTTTCTTCAAGAAAATTCAAGTTTCAAATTAACTTTTTTTCAAATTGTCAATATTTCTTTCAAGTTTACAGTATTATTTTTTCAAATGTTCAATTTTATTTTTTCATTTTCAGTAATTCCTTCAAGTTTTCAATGTGTAATTTTGAGTTTAAAACTGCCTTCAACTTTTTAAAATTTCTTTTTCAAATTTGCAAAGCCTGTTTTTTTTATTTTTAATCTTGTTTTTCTTCACTTTAAGCTGATCCTGTTTTGACCTGAAAGAAAAATCTCAAATAAAAAATTAAACTTAAACTATTCAACTATTTCATTACAAGTTTTGTAATTAAATACAAAACTTTTAGTTTTTTACAATTCAAAGCATTTTAAAAAGCTTTCATTAACAAAATAATAAATAAACATCATGCAATTCCTGAAGAATTCCTATTAATCTTGTTTTTTAGTAACAAGCATGCTAAATAGAAAAAATGAAAGTCGAGGTGAAATGTTTTCTTTTCAGTCTTTAAAACTAAAAAGCTGTCTTTCTTGCTGCTTTTTTGTCGTCTTGTTAGAACGGAGTCCGTTGCTGAGAAGATGCTGACCAACTGGTTTACATTCCTGCTGTATAAGTTCCTTAAGGTGAGCCTTAAAACATTTCTTGTTTTGATCTACACCTTTCATTTCTCCAGATTGATGGTCCTCGTCTGGAGGAGACAAAAGGATTTCGATGCAGACCTTAAAATAATTTTTTTCCGTATGAGTTCTGTTTTTATCAGTCATTACACATAAACTTTATCATCAAAGCCTTTGAGGTGAAGCCATTTTCTGTGTTTTTGAACCTTTTTTTCTTGATCTTTAGATCCTGAACTCAGTTGTACTCTTGTACCTCACACGTCACCTTCAGTGTTCTTCATCTTCTTTTAGCTTCACATCTCTTCTTCCTCTGATCTCTCTTTCATGTGTGCTGTTGGTTCTAACATTATTCTGCTGTCAGCCTCCACTTTAAGGTCATTGGACTCGCTTATACTTCCCTTCTTCAGACTTTTTCCTCACCTCTTCTTTAGTGATGTGTTATGTTGTGTAATGCTGTAAACTGTATACAAGAAACAAGTGTGCACAAAGGCAGAGTGTCTAAAAGTTTAAAGTTTAATTAAGATCAGAGGTCTGCAACCTGCAGCTTCAGATCCACCTGTGTGGCTCTTTAATCTCTTCATTGTGGCTCCTTGACCAAACATAAAATAAGTCATGGAGACTGTTGATCCAGACATGTCGAACGTCAGAGTCAGCAGCTCTCTGATAAAAGCTGATTAACCAAAAATACCTCAAGAAAACAAATAAACAAAGCTCGTAAACTGAGACTACCAAAGTCCAACCCCAAACTAAAATAACAAAACCCAGCAGTGTGAGACTGCTGAGGATAAAGAGGGGGAAAAGAACAAAAATAAATAAAAGAAATATAAATGGCAATTTTTTTAAAGTTTTGATTGCTTCTTGGCATTTATTTAATTTAGATTAGTTACTTTTATAAATTGATGTCTGAGGTTCACATAAATGATAAACTCTGTAGGTTTTTACATCCCTGTTGACCTGAAGACATCTTGTTTGTTCAACTCTTCCTCCAGAATGAACAGATGTTATATGCAAAGCAAAACTTTTAAAAGTTTGATCTTTTATGAGTTAAAAGCACATATAATATTAAGCTGCACAACATTAGTTACTAGCTGTCCAGAGCTGCACTGAGTTGATCCTGTTTGGCACAGAGAATCTTTTTTTTAATAAGTTATTTGAGTTTCTGTAAAGCTTAAAAAAACAAATAAAAATATTTTTAAAAAATCACATTTTGAGAGATGTTAGGTTCTTTTATATTTTTGCTTTTGTTCATGCCAAAAATAGACATAATTCACATTATTTAAAAAAGGAGCTTGTGAAAGCAAATCCAAATTTCTTAAAGGCTAAAGTAAGACTAGACAGCTCCCTCTGGGTTCTGATCAGTAGAATATGAGCCTAAATGGCTCTTCTACTGTTAAAGGTTGCCTGCCTCTGATTTAGACCATACAAAGAAAATGTGTATTTTAGCAAACATGCATCAAATCACAAAGACATACACTATATATTGCAATCTGTATCTGTGTAGTGAAAGGTAACAAGCAGGAAAATGGACTTGGATTACCACCTATTATATAAGTTGTTTCACCTCTAAGAGATTTTATTTGTTCTAACAGTGGTCAGACAGCTGGTTAATACTTCTAGGAAGAAGGTGTTTAGAACTTGAGCTCCCATTCTATAAGTTAACAGAATAACAAAAAGTCTGTGGTTTTGAGTTGGGACTCGTTTTGTCCTGAGTGGTTAGCACCTTCTCTGCTCATCTGGCTTAAACCCAACTCTGATGAAAATGGTGTTTGTTAAAATGTTCTTTTGGTATTATTCTGATGATGGACAAAATGTATAAGAAAGTTGAATATTCCTTTATTCAGACGACTGAATCAGGAACAGAATCCAGTTCACTAGAGTCTGCACTATACTGTTGGTGTAGTGTCCTATGCATCAGTTTTGACAGTATTTAGAGATGGACAAAGCAAGGCTGTGACATCATTCATAGAAGATATCTTTCCTCCAATTCCAACCAAATGAAAATTCAGTCGCCATTTTGGGACAAGACTTCATCAGAAAGCAGTAATTGGTCTGAGTCATCATTTTTTATGGCAACCACTCCCACTAATGAGGAGTGAACTTGTTGAAAAGCCACACCCCTTCCACTGAAAGCAGGCTTGGAGAGAATCTATCAATCAAATGTTTTGAGCGTTCGAGGTGGTGGCCAACGGGCACCACATGCTCTGATTGACCAGTTTATAACTTAAATAACTTGTGATGAAGACAATATATCATTAAAAGAGACTCCAGAGTAAGAATGGTTCTTCTGACAAACAGAATGACTGAGTCATAACTGTTAGTTTTTCAATAAAAGTCTTTGGGATTTTGGCTTTCTGGTACCAGCGAGTACTTCCTGTTTGGAACTCAAGAGTTTTTCCCAATGTACCGTACACCGTCTTCCTAGAAGGAAACCAGCTTAGCTTCCACTGTGTTTCAGAACTGGGAACACCTTTGGCTTTTGTCTTCAGAAATAAAAGATAAACTAAGTCTATCTACTATATACTATTTCTAGGCAATTTAATAAAACACAAAAATGATATCTAAAGGTAAATCTCGGATCTCTGCGCACCAGTTTTAACTCCCATCAACAATTATAGTTTTCAAAACCATTTTTTGTGGAATCGGCATTTTTCTTTTTCTATACACTCAAACATACAGGTCAGTGACATAAACATCTAGGACATAAACGTATTAAAGAGCATCTCATAAATGTTTCCTCAGTCAGAGATTTGAGGATTTATAACAGTGATGAAAAAAGAAAAGAGCAAGGAAGAGAAGTCTCTCAAAAAATTGTCATTAAAATGTCATGAAAAGATGAAAAAAGTCATATTTTTTAAGAAATGCAGCAAAAAAGAAGCCTGATGTTAAGTAAGCTTCCAGGTGAGACTGATAAATTAGAACCCGTCCTTGTTCTGATGTGGACCTCATGAATCTCCACCACACAAAGCCAGTGCGCGTCTCCCAGAGCGCCACGCGCCCGATCATTAAACTCTTGTCAAGATGAGGCCTGGCAGAGATGTGTCCTCGCCGTCCCCGCTGAGCCGCTGCTGCTGCTTCAGCTTGGAGGGTTTTTCTTGGGCCAGAGTGATGACTAACGACAATATTGATTGGCAAGTGTCTTTGACAGAGAGGAGAACGGGAAGCCTGCTCACAGCACAACATCTGCGTCTGCTTACAGGAGCTTGACCGGAGAAGGACTGAAGAGATTTATGTAACCTCGCTTCCAGTCTTTCTAGAAGAACAACGCTGAGCTTTGAGCGCCGCCACGTCTTTCACCTTTGAAAACTGCCTGAAAAGCCCAGAAAATTCTGTTTTTTTTCTGTAATCTTATTCTTTTTTTACTTTTTTTCTGCTCAAAATAAGTTGTAAAAAGCACTCATATTACACTAAAGTAGCTCAGTTATAAGAAAGCAGTTTTTATTAAACATAAAAAAATCTGTTAATGCAGATTTCAACCTTTCTCCGGTTATTATTAAAAAAAAAACTAGGGCTGGAAACCGATTTAAAAAGTATTAACCGCGAAAAAATATGAATCGCCAATAATATATTTTTTTTTAGTTACAGTATTTGCCAATCACTTAATAAATGCAAACAATCACTAAATTAAAATTAAAAAATGTACGTTTAGAACTTTGTTTTTTTTAATTAATGGTGTCAGTCGCTAAAAAATATCAGATTAATTACCTTTTCAGATTGTGATTAATTATAATGTTTTACTTGGTAAATTTTATTGTGCAATGTGTGGCTTTAGAACAAAAAAAATGCAAGAAAGTAAAAATTGAATTCATTTTTGCTGATTGATTGATTGATTGATTGATTGATTGATTGATTGATTGATTGATTGATTGATTGATTGATTGATGGTGAGGTTTGGTTTGGTTTTGTCAGTTGTCTTCTGGGTTTTGGTCATGTTCTGATTTGAATTGTCCCTCGGTCACATCAGTTTCAGGCTCTCTTCATTTCAACTAATTTGAGATCAAAAGAGCTTGAAAGCTAAATAACTCCTCTGTAATGTCTGTACCACCTGTTGGCGTCCATCCATTGCTCCTCTCCCGTAACACGGTGGCATTTCCAGCCGAGCCTAACGGGCTGGGTACACTTACTGCTGGGTCCAGGTTTGGACGAAGTCCTCTGTCCCAAACGAACAGACGGCGGGATCCCAGTACAGCAGGTTTATTTGGTACAGTCAGCTGGACAGGAGTGAAGCACAGGTTAAAATCAGGGTCAGGCAGGCAGAGGTCAAACACTAGCATTAGGACATCGGAGAGCAAACAGGGAGGTCAGGGTCCAGTGAGGGTCAGGGCAGGCGGCAATCAGAGTCAAAGGCGAAGCAGATGAAACAGAAGATCAGGTTCGGATGAGAACACTCAGTGATCCAGGCAGAGCGGCACAAACAAGACTTTGCACTGCTCTGACTAAATACTGCTGGGAGTGACTGCAGATGGAAAATGGCTGTGAGGCTTCTGGGAGTTACACCGGGGGCTGATGGGAAGTGTAGTGTGGAGACCCAGGAAGTGCTAGTACTCAGGTGATGGATCCCACTGATGGTCAGAGGGGGAGATAGTGGGACTAAATTATAACAATTGGTTGATTTATTGATTGATTTGTTTATTTCTCAGGATAGTGCACATCAACAGCATTGCTGCAATGTGCCAGAATTAGCCCAAAGGTTATTTTTCATCTGTAACAGGTGGTAAAAATGGTGGTAAAAATGATCCACCGAAAAACCTCAAATTATCAATTAAATACATTAATTTAAAACTCATACATATACATACAATAAAAACACATTTGTTAGACAATCAATTAAAATACACATAACTAATAATAAGGAGCACACAGTAAAAAAAACATAAAAAAATAAAATGAAAGACACAAAGGTGGCATTAATATATTTAAATGTATATGTTTGTTGTGATATGAACCAGTTGTTTAGGTGTTTCTTAAAAAGACTGTATGTGGTGAGTTTTCTAATAAAGTGAGGAATACTTTGACTAAAGACACTTCTCACTGCACATGTATGCAGTCCTGTTGAACCGACCCTCACTTTACTCTTTGGAAGAACATTCTTATTTTAACAAACTGACTGAGTGGAGGGGGGGGAAATACATTTAGGATTTTATAGAAAAAAAAGACATTTCTTTGTATACTTAGTGATTTTTATTTGTATTTTTTTGATTTCTTATTATTTTGTAGTGAAAACCCACGACAGGTCACATTCTATGATTTTCTGAATCACCTTTAACTCAGATTACTGAGGCAACGCTGTGCATCATGGGGACCAATCCTAATTCCAAAAATGTATTTTCTAATCGTGATCCCAGAAAATCCGGCTGTAAAATCATCTGATAGAGGAATCAGCATGTTACTTTTTATAACCCTTGTTTAGCTCTTGTCTCCACGTTCTTTGCCAACGGTTTATATAAATCCAAAAGATTCTGAAGTGGAGGAAATCAACCTTGTATGGAGAAGCAACAGTTTATGGTAGTAATTCAATTGTAACTGTATTAATTACGTAGTTCAAAGACGCTGTGTTGATGGTGGCGAGACAGAATGACTTACACAATCAACGTAAATCAGCTGATTTTGATGTGGAGGAAAGCAGTTTTCTATCGCGGCTGTACTGCAACAGAACCAGCAGAAACTCTCACTACATTACATGATATTAGCACAAAGCTGCTTTTCTCCACTTCAGTATCTGCTTCCATAAACGGTTGAAGAGTTACGATAGGGGAAAGAATGTCAACACTGGATCTAAATCCCTGGTGTTAAAAGGTCAAAGCGCATTTTAGCCAACCAAAGGATGGCCAACGGAACCAAGCCCACATCATTATACTTCCCCATCAGAGTGAAGAATGCCCATTTTCCCTTTGGAGTGGAGTAACAGTTTGTGCTCATTGTTTTCACAGGAGTGTGCTGGAGAACCTCTGTTCATGCTGTACTGTGCCATCAAGCAGCAGATGGAGAAGGGACCCATTGATGCCATCACAGGAGAGGCGCGCTATTCTCTTAGCGAGGACAAACTCATCCGGCAGCAGATTGACTACAAAACACTGGTCTGTATCCTGATGCTCCTTCATCTGCGTTGCTCTTACCTGTGTAGCGCAGTCGAACAGAGGGTCAAAATCCAAAAACCAACTTGAGTTCACAGAACAGGATAAACATTTATTGAACGCTCTAAAACTAAAATAACTTTAAAAACGTAACTTTAATAAAAACTTTGAATAAAAACAGGCAGGAATATTATTCCAGAATAAATCAACTTAAACCATAAATAACTTTCAGTATTACACAAATTACACACATTGGAAATGAGCGCAAGATAAGATTAATAAGTAGGGCTGGTTTGATCAAATTAATTGCTTAAGCTTAATAGATCAATAATCGATTCATAAAAATATAAATAAATTTAGCACATAATGCCAAAGTCCGCAAGCTTGATGCTAACGTTTAATGGAATTTCCCATTGAATGGCTCGGTTGGTCTAAACATACATTTCTGACAAATGAAGATCTTTATGAACTTACAGACATGAATTTTCTAAACTCTTTTAAGGAAAAATATTTTTTTAAAATAACCGTTTGTGGTCTAAAACATTGTTTTCTCCTCATAATGTCTTCTTCTGGAATAATGTGTAATGCTGTAGCGTGATCGCCACCTAGTGGCCAAACTGAAACATCCTCCAGGAGAAGCAGAACAATGTTTACAATGTTAATGATCAGAACATTTTAGTTAGAACTTTATTGAATCAATGTAACACTGGATGATATAATAATAATTAAATAAACAAGGATTTCATTATTACATTTTACAGTATATGAATTAGATCAAATTAAAATAAATATATTCCAAACATGTAGTAGATCGTTATTGTATTTCTAAACAAATAAGTCTAAATGTGTAAACTCAAATTGAATTGAATCTAATTGAATTCAGTCGACCAAAAAAATCAAATTGTTGTTATTGATACCAAGCCCTATAAATAACAATAAAATAAAATGATCTGGAGTGTTGGATATTATTACCCGGCAGGTTGGATCTGACCCTTGACTTTCACACATGTGATGTAGGGAGTTCTTTGTCTTGGGTCATGTTCAAATATGATAAACTTTAATCAGTTTGATAATGTGCAGGTTTCTGATTAATCAGCGGTTGGTCTTTGGATCGGCTTTAACTTCCCAAACTAAACCCTTCAGATTTGGATTGGAAAAGCTGCTGGCAGTCAGAGATTTGCTGAAGTAGTTTTGATTTGAAGTGTGTTTCACAAATGAGTTGTAATGTACCCTGGCAAAAAGTCCAATATTTGAAGTAGCTGCAGCAGAAATGCTGTTAGCAAAGATGTAAACTTGTCGAAACAACAAATCAAAACTGATTCCAGTCTGCGACATCCAAGCAGGATCAAACATTAAAGCTAATTCTGTTTGATGTTCCTGTTGTGTCGCTTTTTCCTGCCAGACGCTGCACTGTGTAAACCCCGAGAACGAGAACGCCCCAGAGGTGACAGTGAAGTGTCTGAACTGCGACACCATCACTCAGGTCAAAGAGAAGCTGCTGGATGCTGTGTACAAAGGCAGTCCCTACTCACAGAGGCCAAAGGCCTCTGACATGGACCTGGGTAAGACTAAGTTCTGCCCGTCAGCGCTCGGTCGGGGTCGCCTCCGTGCTGCGCCTGTTGCTTTTAACCTTTGCTTCCTCTTTGCTCAGAATGGCGTCAGGGTCGGATGGCCAGGATCATCCTGCAGGATGAAGATGTCACAACTAAGATTGACAACGACTGGAAACGACTCAACACGCTGGCTCACTATCAGGTACTCCAGCCTGACATCAAACTGATGTCCCACAAAAAAAAGGCTCTTGGCTAGTTTTTGGTTTTGAATGTCCAGGTAACCGACAGCTCAGTGATCGCCCTGGTGCCAAAGCAGAACTCTGCCTACAACATCTCCAACTCCTCCACCTTCACAAAGAGCCTCAGCAGATACGGTACAGCTCCACTTCTCCTTTTGAATTAATCCCATTTAAATCATCCTGTCAATGATTCCCATTTCTCTAACTGCCTACCTCCCCCCTCACCTTCTCTTTCATTCCCTCTTTGTTTGTCAGGGCCATGATTGGACTCGTTTTTTTTTTTTTTTTTACCTCCCTCTGAGTGAATAGCAATCCTTTTTATCCATTGCCATCAGCCCAGGCCAAGGCTATTCCACGGCTATTTCTAAAGCAGTCCATAAATGACAGACATTAAAGTAGACACCTCGATTTCTGGCTGACAGAGTGAAAGAGATGGGGAGAGAGAGAGAAAAAGAGGACACTGCAGCCACAAAGACAGATGCCCAATATGGTACACACCACTGAAAAATCAAATTATTTACAGAATAAATTACCCTTTGAAAACAACAAAAAAAACCTACCCCTATCTGACTCTGAGAGGGTATTAACCTTCACACACCAAGATGCTATCATTGCCACTGATGTGTTGTACGCCACAGGCAACAGAGCTTTTCTCCAAATGTGCATCCAGCAGTTGCAAGGACACTTCATTACACTTTTAAAGACACATTCATGACCGACTCGTGAAGTTTGTCTTCTCTTTCCATGGAATATTTTCTAATAAATCAAGTTATTTTATAACCAGAAAACGTATGCAGAAATAAGCTGGATCGTTCATTTGATTGACAGGTAGTGATATTAACTTTTAAAGCTAAATACTACAAAATAAAAGTTGACGTTATAACTAAACATTCACAAATCCACCGAGCACCAAAGAAACTGTATAGTTTAATCAAAACTCTAAAAAAAAAAAAAAAAAAAAAAAAGTTCTTGTTACACCAGCTTCCTGCTTATGCTGCAGCCACACCGGATGCAGATTGCGGATTGTGTGGCAGAAGCGTCGAGCTTCAATGTTAAGTTAACTTACGAATGTGACTTGTGATTTCGGCATCAGGTGCATCCCGGCAGGGACTCAGCTTTGGGCATGTCAAAATTTCTGTTATCTGGTCAAAGAATAGGAAAAAAAATCCAGTATGGATTTGCCAATAATCCAAAACTCAGTGACCCAATCTGCAGGTTAAATCCTAATCCAATACGAGCACTTTTGCCCTTCCGGACTCCCGGACTTCAGCGGAGCTCGCTCGCTCAAAACGCCAGGAGACAGACAGCCGCTGAGGGAGCAGGGAGTGAGAACTGAACTGTCTTATTTCTTATTTTCGTCATAACAATAAGAAAAAAAAGGCCCCTAATTTTTCCTCCTCTCAGGTTAATGCGGGACAGCCTTCAAATGCAGTCACAGAGACACAGAAACACAGCAGAAGCGGCCGTCATGCAGTCACACCTCCAGAGTGAGACCCCTCAGACTAGCTCAGGATCAGATGTTTGACAGGTTTCGAAGAGTGAATTCACTTTATTTGATTTAATAGGAACAGCCAGGGCGTCAAAAAACGACAACATCCAAAATGTCAAAACGCCATGCGTCAACATGTGATGATGATGATGAAAATGTGTTGATTTGGGAAGATATAGGCATCATTTTTATTACTGAAGTACCGAAATTGGTACAGATTAAGAACTGAAACCAAAGAACCACATTGGCACGGGAACCAAATAAAACCCAATCGGTGCCAACCCTACTGGCTGGTGGACAGCATAGCAAGCTCCGCTGTGAAACGAGCTAGCAAGCTCCGCTGCGAAGCGAGCTAGCAAGCACCACTGTGAAGCGAGCTAGCAAGCACCGCTGTGAAGCGAGCTAGCAAGCACCGCTGTGAAGCGAGCTAGCAAGCAACGTTGTGAAGCGAGCTAGCAAGCACCTTTGTGAAGCGAGCTAGCAAGCACCGCTGTGAAGCGAGCTAGCAAGCACCGCTGTGAAGCGAGCTAGCAAGCACCACTGTGAAGCGAGCTAGCAAGCTCTGCTGTGAAGCGAGCTAGCAAGCACCGCTGTGAAGCGAGCTAGCAAACTCCGCTATGAAGCGCGCTAGCAAGCACTGCTGTGAAATGAGCTAGCAGCACCTTTGTGAAGCGAGCTAGCAAGCTCTGCTGTGAAGCGAGCTAGCTAGCACCGCTGTGAAGCGAGCTAGCAAGCACCGCTGTGAAGCGAGCTAGCAAGCACCGCTGTGAAGCGAGCTAGCAAGCTCTGCTGTGAAGCGAGCTAGCAAGCTCTGCTGTGAAGCGAGCGAGCAAGCTCCGCTGTGAAACGAGCGAGCAAGCACCGCTGTGAAGCGAGCTAGCAAGCTCTGCTGTGAAGCGAGCGAGCAAGCTCCGCTGTGAAACGAGCGAGCAAGCTCCGCTGTGAAACGAGCTAGCAAACTCCGCTATGAAGCGCGCTAGCAAGCACCGCTGTGAAATGGGCTAGCAAGCTCCACTGTGAAGCAAGCTAACAAGCTCGGCTTTGAAGCGAGCTAACAAGCTCCGCTGTGATGAAGCTAGCAAGCTCCACTGTGATGAAGCTAGCAAGCTCCGCTGTCCAGGATCCAGCAGAGCTTGTGAGGTCTCCTGCTGGGCGGTTGGCTGCCCAGACGAGGGAGAGTCGCCGCAGGGGCTATTTGTAGTGCTATTGTATTTTCATGTAATATCAAAGTCCGGATCCGGCCCTCAGGATAATTATATCCGGCACCACAGATAATTTTATTTTATTATTATTATTGGCCCGATGTTATCTTGTAATATCTCAATTTTGACAGATGTATATTTTATAGAGGATAAAATACGTACAAAAGTGTCTTTATAATGCTGAAAATACCAGTTTCTGGAAGAGAAATGGATCAAATTGTGTGATTGATGGTTGTCAGTGTGAGCCGCTGCACAGGTGTGATCCTGTGGAGGTGTGTTTTTGAGCGGACTGAGAGTTGGTGATGATGAGTTTTGAATCAAAGGCACTCAACACCCCACTGGCAAAAGCAACAATAGCACTAGACACCGGCCCACTCAGTCTCCATCACCTTTCAGTGCCATGTACTTCCATTACTCTCCATTTCACCCCCGTCTCATCCGACCTCTTCACCCATTCAGATCGACACCCCCCAGCTTTCTGCCCATGGCTGCTGCACTTCCTCTAATCCACCCTCCTTTCACCTGTCACAAAGCACCACATCATGCATCAGCATCTCATTGTTTTTCCTGTCATCCATTTCTCTTCATTCCTGCTTTCAGCCTCTGAGCAGCAGCACCTGCCATGTTTCTGTGCACCTTCAACCAAAGCTCCAAACACCTCCCTGCTTCATTCTGGTTGGATGGAGATGCAGATTTTAGCAGCAAACAATACTATAAATGTAAAAAGGCATAATTGTTTTGAATGTCTCCTGTTAGAGAGCATGCTGAGGACAGCCAGCAGTCCAGACAGCTTGCGATCTCGAACGCCGATGATCACGCCGGACCTGGAGAGTGGAACCAAACTGTGGCATTTGGTGAAGAACCATGACCACTCAGATCAGAGGGAGGGTGACCGAGGAAGCAAGATGGTCTCAGAGATCTACCTGACCAGGCTGCTCGCCACAAAAGTAGGAACTCTTTCCTGTCTTATACATGGCTGTGGATCGTGGCTTAGGTGGCGATCCAATTTGATTCACAAATCAAACCACAACTCGTACTTTTTTAATATAAAGTTTGTTACTATGATTATGTAGTTTTACGGGACATATAATGTAAATTATATATATTAAGTCATCATAATACCTTTATTCAGAACAGGAGATTCAAATGAACAAAACTGATAAAAATACAAAGATGTAGACAGAAACCTTCGGGTTAAGTTCAGCAGTAACTTAAACAGCATAAAAAGCATTTCAAAAATCATTTGATCATTTTAAAAACAAATACTGAAGATGTGCTCCACAATTTTTCCATCCTCAAAGTTCTGCACCTTACGTTTTTGGCATTACATTACACGTTTTTTCTGCGACAAAAAACTTAGACTTTTTATGACCTAAAATCACTACGACAACCCTTTTTAGCTCCAGGAAATTACACGAGTTTGTTTAACCCTCGTGCTCTCTTATGGGGTCCAGATGACCCCACCCTTACATTTAGGCGTTAGCCCTGCCATGACAAAGGTGGACAAGACTTCATGTCTGTCATTGGACACCAGTAAAGATCGACAGTCATTGAAAAAAAAAGTTCAGCGCTCTGTCTTCAGCCCACTTTTATGTAAACAAACCTAGGAGAGCGGAAGGGTTACATAAAAAGAAGTGAAAAATAACATTTCTTAAAGCATGCAAAAAAAGGTCAGATGAGTTATAACATTGAAGGATCTTCACTTTTCCTTAAATGTCAAAATACTTGTCAGATATTACATTTCAGCTCTGATGTTGTTGCTAAAATGCAGAAACCTCCAGCTTGTCATTCCAACGCAGGATAATCTAAATTTAATATTTTAGGTGTAATACACGTGTCAAAGTCGAGGCCCGGGGGCCGGTTCCGGTCCTCCGGGTAATTCTATCTCCAGATCATTTTATTGTATTGTCATAAATGACCCGATGTTATCTTGTGCTTATTTCTACCTTGTATAATTCATAATATCCTTTTTTTTGGTGATATATTTGGCTGGTTTTTGGTTTTAGTTTTTAGGCAATTTTAACATTTAGCTAACATTTTAGCTAGCTATTAGCTTCAGAGTTTTTAGCTATCAATTCTTGCATCTTCAGTGGCTAAATTTATCTTACAGCATTCACACTAGCATTATTGTAGGAAATGCTTTCTATCTAGATCACAATTATGTTAAAAAGTTATGTTTTTTTTTTTTTTTTTTTTTAAAAGTTAACTTTAGTGTGTTCAATAAATGTTGATCCTGTTCGGCCTGCGACCTAAGGTGTGTTTTGGATTTTGGCTGCTTGTGTGACGGAGTTTGACACTCCTGGTGTAAGATGACATTTACTCAAGTATTTCATGCGATCCTCGTGTCTTCTGTTTATCTCTCCGCCTTCCTCCTGTTCAGGGAACGCTACAGAAGTTCGTGGATGATTTGTTTGAAACCATCTTCAGCACAGCCCACAGAGGCAGCGCGCTGCCGCTGGCTATCAAGTACATGTTCGACTTCCTGGACGAGCAGGCCGACAAGCACTCCATCACAGACTGCGACGTACGACACACTTGGAAGAGCAACTGGTAGGTCTGAGAGACAAAAAGATAAAAATCCACCCACTCTGGTTCAAACAGGTCAAAAGTTTTTTCATTCTTCACTGTTTAGCTGTTTGTTTGATGTACTTTTTGTCTATAGAGAAGACAACTGAGAGGGGGGGGGTAATTACTGATGAGTGATGTGATTTAAATGATGTCTGCAGAGTAAACATCTTCAGGAACGTCGGGATCCACAGAACATAAATCAGTCTATTAAATGATCGTAAAGTTAAAACTGTTTCTGTTATGGATGTCTGTTAAAATTAATCAAACATATTCATCTCATTAATATTTTTTTTGAAAAAACTTTAACTGTTTTAGCTGTTGGGTGGATTCATGTTGGCTCTGTTGTCTCTCAGTCTTCCTCTGCGCTTTTGCGTCAACGTCATCAAAAACCCTCAGTTTGTCTTCGACATCCATAAGAACAGCATCACGGACGCCTGCCTCTCTGTGGTGGCTCAGACCTTCATGGACTCCTGTTCGACGTCCGAGCACAAGCTGGGAAAGGACTCGCCCTCCAACAAGCTCCTCTACGCTAAAGACATCCCCAACTACAAGAACTGGGTAGAGAGGTACGGAGAATCCACAAACACAAAGATTCAATCAGACAAAAGGTCAAAAGAGACACAAATGCAGAGTTAATGTTGAAGTCGTACAATGAAATACCAAAACTGCATCAGAGGTGGTTTGATTAAATTAAAACAAACTCATTATTTTCTGTATTACCTCCAACATTCTCCTAGCATATTAACATCCAGTAAACAATAAAATAAGAATAAATTCTGTTCAATATTAATTCAAGCAAACGTTTAGTCTTTTTTTTTAATACATTCTGCAGAGTACTTGAATTATTATTATTTTTTTATTAATGTATCTATTTTTTAGTAAAGGTTAAGAAATCAGTTATATTTGATCTTAACTTAGTCATCAAATGACCTAACATGGTTTCAGCTAAAGATTTCTGTCCTTAAACGGTCCAGAAGTTAAACCTGCTGTGAGGCTGAAATCTTATAAAGAAAAAGCTGATTTGATCCTCGGTGTTTGGGTCTCATTCGTCAACTTCCAAACCTTTTCCTGTTGTGTTTTTGGGGAGAACCTTTCATTATAGCCGTGTTTTTCTACCTTTTTTTTAACGGAAGTATACTTTTTCCTTTGACAAAAATCCCAAGGCACACCAACAACCAAACGTAAAAAAACGAGTAATTGGCTGTATTGATTAACAATTCCTCCACAATCTTACATTCATTTAATTGTAAAATCTGAGGCATTAAAAGCTTAAAGTTCCAGCTGGTTTTCCCAAAAGTTTTGATAGTTGTCAATATTAAGTTTATAATAATTTAGTTTAAAGTTTACCCAGGTAGTTCCCTTCTGTTTGATACAATGCAATCTCACGAAAGACGAAAAAAAAAGAAACACAATTATGTTTTCTCTAAATATTGATTTATTTATGGAGAGGGTTTTTTGTTTATTTCAAAGCAACTGAAATTTTTGAACTATTATATGACATCATCCTTAATATATTTTATATAAAAAAGACCAAAATCATATTTATTTATACATGTTTTTATTTTGGCTAAACAATATAACATTTTTTTTAAATTTAATACATTATCTTCTTTTTATTTTAAAAAGTCTTTTGGCCACTTAACCATAATCCTGTTTCTGACATGACTTCTGTTTAAACTTAACATTTTTCAAATGTGCTTAAAGTCTGATAATGAATTGGTCTGTTTCATGTTCGTGTTTATCGTGCTTCATGACTCTTAACAGCAGCGTAGTAAGAGACGCACTGACTTTAACCTGATGCATCATGGGATATGTGGTCCTAACACTGACTCTGAAGCTGGACAGACTAACACACGTATCAAAGTCAAGGCCTGGGTAATTCTATCCAGCCTCCAGATCTTTTTGTTTTATTGTCATTAATGACCAGAATGTTAAAATATATTTTTATGGAGAGTAAAATATGGACAGTTATTTAAGTCTTACATTGAGTTATTCTGGAATAATGTTCTTGCCTTTTTCATTATTCATAATTAAATGAAAAAGTTACGGTTTTAAAGTTTTAAAACTTGTCATTCTGCTAGCTTTTTGGACTATTTTGTCATTTACTAAGATTTTATAGGCTAATTTGGCTTTTAGCTAATATTTTAGCTGACTATCAGCACCAGCATTTTTAGCTGTCAATTTCATCATCTTCAGCTATCAGCACTAGCATCTTCAGCAGCCAAATTTAGCTTATAACATTCACAGTAGCATTATCACAGGTAATGCTATATATCTAGCTCATAATAAAGTTAAAAAGTTACGGTTTTAAAGTTTTTAAAATGAAGTTTTAGAGTGTTCAATAACCTAAGGTGTGTTTTGGATTAACATCTTTAAGTTTTATTATTTTATGCACTTTTTACACGGTCTGACAACAGTAACATAGCTGAATTACAATCTTGAGCTGCTACTTTTATTGAAACTGAGAAACTTTTGGCCATGTTGGCACCAGGAAATGAGGACCTTCACCACGTCTGATTGGTCAGATCGAGGACGCATTGCTCTAACCTCCAAGAATGATTGATGGAGAAAGTATCAGTACTCTCCAATCAGACGGTCTTTAATAGAATCAAACAAACACACAAAAAAGTATTTTAGGATTTTTCATTTCCAAACTACTTATCAGGCCCTATTTGGATGAACACAGAGCTGAAATCCTGGTGATGGAATGAATAATATCCCAGATCACTGAACCACCTCTCACGGCATGCTGGTGTACTGTGGCACACCGGTTGAAAAATACTGCATTATATCATCCCTAATGACAACATGTTGAGGCGTTCCCCTGGACACCTCCGAGACTTGGTTGAAGGAAAAGAGGTAGCAAAAACAGGTCAAATGACCCCTTTAATAAAGGATTGGACAATGTTGCACAGAGCAGCATCACTGCAGCGACCCCCCCACCCCCACCCCCATGTGTTCAAACACAGGGGTTTACATACAGAACTGGGTCTTCCCTGGTCACCTAAAGAAATACAGCACGACTACCCTCCCAGTCCCCAGGTCACAGGCAGATGACACAAAGTTGTTATGTGGTCCTGCTTATACTCCTGTCTGACTCCTCTCTAAATCTATGGATCCTTTAAGTCTATCTGGTGTCATCTCCCAGTAAATCTCTCAATAGTCTTCCAGGGGAATTCCTAATGATCTAACAGTGAAATTCCGTCCCTCTGTCTAAATATTTTGCACCTCCTTGATGTAAAAAACACAGATTTAATTCCTTCCCACATCACCCTCATCTTGTGGTGCAGGGGTAGAGTGGTCAACCTCTGGTTTAGTTCCTGCCTTGGCTCCCATGTGTTGAAGTGTTCTCAGGCAAGACACTGACCCCCACATGACTCCTGGTGACTATAGGTTGTTTTTGGCAGCAGAGTCACCATCAGTGTGTGAAAGTATGTACATGTATGAATAAGACTGTCAATGTGAAGCGCTTCAGGCCTTCAAGGTAGTAAAGTAGTCTGTCAGTAGATGCTGTTCATCTTTCAGTTCTCAGTTGCCCGACACATTTCTCGGCTTCTACTCATCTTTGAGTCGTGGGGCAGCCATGACACAGAGGTAGATAGAACCGGAATCTGGGATTTTCCAGAGTGGTAAATGGTGGATACTTTTAGCACTTTTCAACCTTGCTTGAAGGCCCAAAGTGCTTTACATCCCCATTTATTCATTCAAACACTGATGCTGGCTCCGGTGCAGAACCAGGATCAACCTGCGATCCTCCATTCAGGAACTAACGGTAAGATACTGATCCCCAAATTGCTCCTGGTGGTCTGATTATCAACCTGCACGGATATCATCATCAGTATGTGACTGTGTTTTCGTGGATGAATGGGACTGTAAGCCGCTTCGGGCCTTAATGACTGTAGAAAATTGCCATCGAAGTACACGTCATTAAGCAGGTGTTGCTGTAGCTAAGAATCACAAACTCTGCTGTCCTCTGCTTTCTTCTAGATATTACTTGGATATCTCCCGAATGCCAGCAATCAGTGATCAGGACATGAGTGCCTACCTAGCAGAGCAGTCCCGGCTGCACCTCAGCCAGTTCAACAGCATGTCGGCGCTGCACGAAATCTACACCTACATCATCAAGTACAAAGACGAGGTGAGCGTCCTCTGCACACGACTCCGATGGACGGAGAGGAGGCCGTAATTACTCAGTAGAAGGATGTCCTGTGTCTTCACGAACACCATGGGGTCATTTTAATTCAATTACACTGATAATCAGTCTGCAGTGGCACACGCTTGAAGGTTTTACCACCATTAGGATGCACATTAAGGCACGAGCTGAACACATTATGAACTTAATGAAGCTCTGCAAAACTTGTGTGATTTTTATTTCACTTTTGCTTTTCATCAGGACTAATAGCTGACTATAAGTCAAACCTTTTTGCATGAATGATGGGAGTTTCACTGGGTTGCTAGGCAACATAAAGACCAACAAAGACATCTTTTTGTTTATTTAAGAAGGTCTTATGTAATTATGATTATGTTATTGTTTCTAGGACAGAAGTTTTGCAATTTTTCATTAAAAATTAACCTCTGAGATGTGGTCACGACTCCCCGTCATCCATCAGTTTACGTGTTCCTCCGCTAGCTTACCCTCAGCCCCAACCCCCAGCAAAAGCACCGCAAAAAACGGCGTATTGGTTTTGAAAAATGCTAATTCTTACATGTGTTTTAAAAGGAGAACATAAATCACGCCATCTTGTGTTGTCCCAAAACGGGCTTAAAAAGTGGCGTCGAAGGCAACAGTCTGGCGGGTTTGAAATCGCGAGTTGAAAGCGCTGGTTTGTTGTGTACATGCGTTACTTTTTTTTTTTTTTTTTAAATATAATTGCAATAACTAAAATAGATTTTCAAGCTCCTGTTGTGGCCTGGCGGTTACTTCAACTGCATTTGGCCTTTTTTCTCTCATGGCGAGTTCGATTCCACGGCAAACGCAGCGTTGTTTTCATGTTTCTATCTTTTCCTTTTGCTGACTTTTGCCAACAATAATATGTTAAATAAAGTTAGCATTTCTTTTTTGCTCAATTTTTTTTGTACAAGTATGTATTACATTAAGGAACTATTAAAATATTAAAACAGACTTTCTTTGATGCAGACAATTACAAATCACTTTTTGTGGTCATTAAATTACCAAACCCACATGCTGTTACAATAGAAACGGTTGATTCTTGTTTAAAAATTTTGAGAAATTCTATGGATGAATGACTCTTTCATGATAATCTGAAGTCTACGTTTAACACAATGTGGACGGTTGCTTTTGTTAATACGTCCTACACAGACCACATTTAATAATATGAACTGATTGTGATCCGGGTTCGAGTCGCTTTTTCATTTTTTCATTGTAAATTTGGTTCAACAGTTGCTCGAAATAAATTGTCCATATTAAAAATACATAAACTGATATATAATAATAAACTTTTACAATTATTTTTCATCAAATTAAAATTTTGAGTTTATGGTTTACTCAATTTAATTTTTTTATTAAAATGTGACAGATTGCAGTTTCACTTTTTTTACAGTGCACCTTACAGCACCTCAAAACATTTTCAGTTTTCAGCAAAATACAAACTTCAATAAATAAAACTCAGAAATGCACTTTCAGGAATAATATTCTTTAAAAATATCCACCATCTGCAGAAAAATTATGTAAGAAAATGCTAAAAAAAAAAAAAAACACGATTTGGTTTTGAGTGGGTCTTTCAAAAAACCTATAGATTTTGGGAAATTTTGCTTAAAATTGTAGCTTTTTAAACCACAATTAGTTTTTTTAAGTTTATAAAAGAAATTATGTGTAAAAGATATCCTATAGATTCTAATAGTTAATTGTAAGTGTTCCAGTCAAAGTTTAGACCTAAATTTACAAAAAAAAAAATTAAATAAGTAAATTCAAGAATTGAAGAGATGGCCATCTCCCTCTGGTTTACTGTAACTTGATTGCATTTGTTGCTGCAGAGTAAATGTCCAGTTTTAGGATGACTTATTTAAAAATTGCACTTGTATTTGATCAGGTCCTCATGTCTTTAGTCAAGTCCACTACATTAGAGAAGTGACAGAGATGAGAAATGCAGAGCAAACCCTTGGTGTGCACAGATGTGTACATAGTGTAAATCTTATTTGCCCACATTGTGCTGCATGGATTTAAGACATTCTTTCCATCCTCCTTTGCAGTATCACTGTAGTTATGCTGCAGCTGCCTCCATTTATGCTAACTGCACCCTGTCATTACAGCCCATTATCCAGATGCAGGCATCTGCACGATCCCATCGCCTCTGACTCGTGCCCTGACCTCACACACACACACATCCACACACACACACACGCATCATTAAAGTGGATCCACATACTGTACTATAGCACTTCCTGTTAATGCTATCCGAATGAACGCACACATCCTCCTGTGTGCAACTCTCTGGTAATTAACATGTAATTACACACATCCCACCAGTCTTCACACCTGGCCTGCCAGCCCTGCCCACCTTGTTGGTGTGAGTGTAGCTGGTTAATGGAAATTAGCGGCAGAGTGACGCTCTTCCTCCCCGTTTGTCTGCAGATCCTGTCGGCGTTACAGAAGGACGAGCAGTCGCGCCGGCAGCGGCTACGAGGCAAGCTAGAGCAGGTCATCGACACCATGGCTCTGGCCAGCTGAGGACCGGCCCAGTTTGTGCAGAACTGGATTGAAATAAAAACACGCATCTCGTGACTTTTTGATGTCTGTTAAAACTTTCAGTCAAGGAAGCGACTGGAAGGACGCAGGCACCCAGCAGCAGCAGCACACAGGAGCAAGCGCCTCCTTCTGTTCCCCTCTACTCCTCTTTTCTGAGCCACTAATCCAACAAGGGTCACCAGAATCAAACACGGACCTGACATCCCTCAGCTGGAGGACAAGCGTTACTGCCAAGGCTGTGGCTCAGACGGTCAAAACCCAGGAATCTCCTCCCCCTTCCGTTCCGTCGTCCTCTCGCTTCTGCTGACCTCCGGAGGACATGAAAGGTCAGGGACAGCCGCGGAGGAGCTGAGGACGGACCTTCTCCACCCCCAGTGCTGTGCCACTTGTGTTACTGCTGAATTTGCACAACAAAGCTAAATCAAAAGAGAGGATATATGAAAATCTATATAGATATATAAATAAAAGCCGCTGTTTTTAAAACAAATGAGAAGTTTAAAAAAATGTTTTCCATTTCAGTGTGTAAAAATTTGATATTTCCTAGATGAAAACTTTAGAAAAACACAAGGAAAAAGTTGTCTTGTGCCATGTTTTACTTTGAATGTCGTTCAGTGCAAAGAAACTCCTTTTCGTTAGATGAAACGTGCAAAAATGAAAATGTTGTCATGCTTAGTGACTGAGAGTTTAAATATAGGTAAGTGGCAAAAAAAAAGAAAAGAAAAAAAAAGATTTGTTAAAATTCAGAAACTCTGTTGCAGGAGGTTTTAGGGCCATTTGTGATACTTTTCTGGGCTCTAAAGGAAGACGTGTGTCTGCTCAGCCAGCTAACCTACAGTGCTCTTGTGTTTCGTTTTAGAGAAACCAAATACATCACGGTCAGCTGATTTAAACTCCTCTGCAGTGAAAGCATTTCCAAGGTGTGCCGTCCAAACTGAGGCCAGTCTCTGTTGTTTTTTTTTTTTTTTTTAATTTTGGTTAGCTAAAGAGCCCTTATCTCCTTTTCTTTTTAATGTGAATGTGATTTTTTGAAAAGTTAATGAAATGTAGCTTTGAGATTTGTGAGTGTTTTTGTACACAGTTTAAGGCCTTTCTCTTTATTCTGTTGGGTGGTCATATTGGGGCAAAAAAGAGGAAAAAAAAATGTGTTTAAATGATTTCGGAAAACTGGAGTTTTACAGATCCATACGTCTTCATCAAAAATCACGTTGAAAACATGACTCGACATTTCTGAAACCAGTACCTCAAGAACCATGACTTTATCTTCCCTTCATTCAGTGCTTCCCTCTGATTTGCTCCCCCTATTTCATTTTGAAGGTTTCTAAATGAGATCACACCTTTCCTGCAGATTCTTTATAGGTGTGTTGTTGGTGAAACAGATCAGGATTAGTAGATTTGTTTTATTTTCTTTCAATATTCACAAAATCAACGGAAAAGCCATTGAATTTACTTTTTTTTTTTCTTTTTAAACACACTTTTACATTCAAAGCAGCAAATATGAGACCGTGTCTCCTTCAGTGCTGTGAACAGAGAAAAAGTGTGGCCAACACCCGCAGGTGACTGACAATTTTGTCTGTGTCGAGTGATAATTACTCAGTCACCGCAGATTTACACGTTTCAAAAGGAACACCTGTGCTATTTAAAACCCATATATATATATATATATATATATATATATTTTGTGCTGTTTAAGAAAAGTATTTCCTGTTTTGTGCAAATTTGTCACATAAATTACTAAGACCTCAAACAATTTTTTTTTTTTTTAAAAAAAGGTGCAGTTTTAATCAAGGCAAAAAACAGAAAAAAAAGAGTTAAAACATGTCTCTTTGAAACGTCTAGAAATCTTTTGGGTACTTTTGAAGTCAACATTTGCGATCTGAAATTGATATTTATCCCCATTAGTCTTACATTTGCACAGTTACAGTTTTAGGTCCCATTCACCCATGAACATGCACATTAGCCCACTTATGGCGGCTCTGCTGCCTAAAGGCTGTGTCACACTGTTGCTACATACAATTGTTCACGCATGTAAATTCAACTCATTCTTATTACCGAGTTGTCACATATTGACATTTTGGATAAGGACCCTCCAAGTCATTTTTTGATGTGCTGGGCCGTTCCAACTAAATCAGGGTCCGGTCGTTTTTTCGGATGTGGATTGAACTTCGGGACGCAGCCGGTACCAGTACTCTAAGCCAGTACCCTAACCCTAGCCTGGTCCGCGTCTGAAACCAGTACCGCATGTGGAACCGATACCGATCCGCGTTCAGTACTATCCACGCTTGGTACCAAGTTAAAGTTAGGATACCAGTTTACGGCCCACTGGTTGGAGGGCCTCGATTTACCGTATTTTCCAGAGTATAAGTTGCAAGAGCAAAAAAGTCTAACCAGGAAGAAGAAAACCATATATAAGTCACTCTGGAGTATAAGTCACACTTTTGGGAGAAAATTTTGACGTTTCAGAACAAATCTGCCAAGCCCATCGTAACTTATAAATATATAAATAAATACATAAATACTAATCTTTTGATCTATATAAGAAAAACATCAAAGGTTACGAGGAAAAATCAGATTCTCTTCCATGTTTCTTTTGGACGGCTCTTCTTCTGCTGCTGTCAGTAACAGATACTCAGATGCAGCGCCCTCTAGTGATTGTTAGAGGAAAGAACCGCTAAAGGACAACTGGTGTTTACTGGTTAAATAGCAAATTACCAATATTATCAATAACCTATTAATGTCTAAAAACCAAACAAACATGTCACTCCTGAGTATAAGTCTCACCCCTGGCTAAACTATGAAAAATACCGTGGCTTATACAACAGATCGTACGATAATTAGAATAGCCAGCACACCGGAAAACGATGAGTTGGGGATACCCGAAACAGGAATTTTTGACCCGGAGGGTTCTTAACCATGCGTCAATATGTGACGACTTGAGAAGGAGAATGTGTTGGTAAATTCGGTCTTCTGTAATACATGCGGGACACACGTAATTCATAAGTGCCTCCTGCGTGGATGTCCGTCAAGGGTCACAGCCGACGCGTCTTTACATCAACTCGGTTTTGAGCTGTTCAAAATTTTTGTCCGGTTGAAAATTACGCAGTGTATGCGTATTTTACGTAGTTTGTATGTAATGACTACATAAATCTTTAGTAATTGTGGGTGATTTTTGGCTTTCCACGACCATTCTATGTATGTTCTACCTCTGCACACCTGACGATGAAAATGGAAGCAAACATACAGGTTTCCCAGCAATTTTAGTAAAAATAACCAAAACTATTCAGAAAAACAATAAACTGCATCCACTGCCACAATAAATATAATTAAGGAGTGAAACAAAGATCGGCTTGTGGGGATTTTTGATAATCCTCAAAACATTTTCAAAGTATTACGAAAAAATGTTTCCATACATAACTCCAAATCTATTGTTAGCTTGAGGTTCTAAGTTATTTAAGATGGACAAACATGCATAAAACTTAAGGGGGCACGGCACATACTTCCAATTATTGCTGAGTTTTTGTTCTCCATTGACTTCCTGATTTCTAAAAATCTTTGATCCAGACTGTCTCCCGTCTAAGACTCTGCATTTTTATCTCACAGCACAAACTTGTGTTTGGACAAAACAAGATGTTCTGTGTGTTCTCTAGTACTTGAACCACTGATCTACACAGGGTAAACTGACATGCAGAGCGAGCTGACCAAAGCCTTTTTTTTTTTTGTCCACATCAGAAAGACTGTGAGAAAAATACTTTTTTTGCTTTTCTGTTCTTCCAGGAAAACGATTGTAGAGTTCAGTTTGTCATTTAAGTATTTGCTGTATTTTTTTCTTCTTGTGTGGTGAATTCATTTTACTTCCATGTACAGACACGCAAACACATTCTGCTCAATCTAAATGACTGAAATGAAATGTCTGGGCTTGTGAATACTTACACTGAAGCTTTTTGATGAAAACTTGTAAACATTATTTTGATGATTTTGAAAGACTTTTGTGAGGAGAAAACAAATAATAAGCAAACTGGGGGCTGAGTTGGTCTTTTGTTCTGTTTTTTTTCTTCTTTACCACCCGATGGGATAAAGGATTCTTTAGAAAGGAAAGAAAAAGGCTCAAGCAAAGTGGAAGAATGGCTTTGAAGGCCTCTTCATAAACTATGCTGTCACATCTGCAGAGTTCCTGTTTTCTGCAGAGGAACAGAAAGGATAAAAAAAGAAAGGAAGGTGAACTAGACTCACATTTACACTGAATTGTTGGTTGGGGCATATATATAACATACACAACATTTAAGGAAAATATAGGAGCTCAATTATTGTTTGGCTCACAAACCAAACATGTCCACACTTTGCTGCAAGTATCCATCCATCCACTATTTTCTGCTCATCCAGGACAGGATCATGGGGGCAGCAGTCCAAACAAAGATCCCCAGACTTCCCTTTCCCCGACCACTTTCTCCAGTTTATGTTGAGGACCCTGAGCAGTCGAGACTGGTGTGTCCTGGTCTGCCCAGTGGGGGATGCCATCCAGACCAGATCCCAAAACCGCCACCTTAACGTGGTGGAGGGGTTTGAAGGCTCGAGTGATCCCAGGAGCTAAGCATGCAAGACCAGTTCTAAGCGACGAGCAAGATAAAGGGCAGACCTACATCGGTCACATTCTGTTAAGTTGGACAGATTGGCTTCACCTGGACTCCAGTCTGGATCCAGGGTTGTGGTTGGAGTGGTTCTCTCTGGTCTGGTCAGGTATAGATATAGACATTTTAACTGAACAAAGCAAGGTGTTGACGTCACCCATAGAAAATGCCTTACTTTGAGCCCTCCAAAATTGGGCCAAACCCGTCACTGTGACTTCCCAATACGTCTGTCGCCATTTTGCAACTCGCCGAGTCTGTGTGAGACCATGTTTCCAGAGGAACTACTGTTGCCAGTCATGAGTGAGCTTGTTTGAAGTCCCTACCCCTCCCACTGAAAGTGGGATCGGGAGAATCTGTCAAACATTGGAGGAAGGGCCAGCAGAAGCCACATTCTTTTACTGAGGCATCTGCTGAGTCTGTTTATAACCAGAAGAACTCACAATAAGGAAAAACATATACAGCGTCTTGCCAAAGTATTCGGCCCCCTTGAACTTTTCAACCTTTTGCCACATTTCAGGCTTCAATCATAAAGATATAAAAATATAGTTTTTTGTGAAGAATCAACAAGTGAGACACAAATATCAAGTGGAACAAAATTTATTTGATATTTCAAACTTTTTTAACGAATAAAAAACTGAAAAAGCTGAAGAGCTTCATGAAGAACAAAGAATTTACAAAGCCTATTAAGTAATAAAAAAAGCTCATGATTGAATAATTTATTTAAAATAACCAAATTAGTGGGATGAATTTAGGTATAGGGCATAATATAATTAAATTATTATCAACAGTTTGAGTTTTATGATAGTTTCCTGGTCCACACTCCAGACCAGGTGGTGGCGGTAATGCACCAACCAGTTGTTTGCCAACTGCCATAAAAAGTCACAAGAAGAAGAAGAACAAGGACCACACCAGGCAGGTTCCAGATACTGTTGTGGAGAAGTTTAAGGCTGGATTTGGATACAAAAAGATTTCCCAAGCTTTAAACATCCTAAGGAGCACTGTGAAAGTGATATTATCAAAATGGAAGGAGTATCAGACCACTACAAATCTACATAGACTGGGCTGTCCATCTAAACTTTCAGCTCAAACAAGGAGAAGATGGTCAGAGATGCAGCCAAGAGGCCCACGATCTCTCTGGAAGAACTGCAGAGATCTACAGCTGAGGTGGAACGTCTGTCCATATGACAACAATCAGTCATATACTGCACAAAAAGAAGAAAGCCATTTCTTAAAGGCCTCCATAAAGGGTTGTTTAATGTTTGCCACAAGCCACCTGTTCCACATGTTCCACATCAAACATGTGGAACATGACCAAAGTCCAGCTTCATGGCAACAATGCAAAACTTTAAATTTGATGTAAAAACAACACAGCTCATCACCCTGAAGATACCATCCCCACTGTCAAACATGGCGGTGGCAGCATCATGGTTTGGGGCTGCTTTTCTTCAGCAGGGACAGGGAAGATGGATGGAGCCAAATACAGGAGCATTCTGGGAGAAAACCTGATGGAGTCTGCAAAAGACCTGAGACTGGGACGGAGATTTGTCTTCCAACAAGACAACCATCCAAAACAGAAAGCAAAATCTACAATGGAAGGGTTCAACAATAAACGCATCCAGGTGTTAGAAAGGCCAAGTCAAAGTCCAGACTTTAATCCAATCGAGAATCTGTGGAAAGAGCTAAAAACGGGTGTTTACAAACGCTCTTCCTGAGTCAGGGCATGGAGACCCTGAAGAGTGCCCCCCTGTGACTGTGGTAACTTCTGCTTGTGATGGTTCCAAACTGTCCTTCTTAACCAGGGATTTGCTGAGCCGACCATGCTCAGCTTCTAAGCTTATGAGATTAGGCGTGTCCAGAGGATACAGTTGAATGCACAGTTGAATTAACATGCATTAAGCTATACACTGAAAAAATCCATATCTTCCAACTCCAATTTACAGTTTGAATGTAAAAGGAGATATAATCAGGACTCTAAAAGGACTTTTGGTCCATTTTTTTGGTTCTCTAGTCCACCACACAGCCAATATTTTGTCATTTAAAGACAAAATATTGGAGTGTCAGTTGTTTTCATTTTTCCGTCTATTTTTTTTTACTTTTTTTAGTTTGGGCTGAATCCTGTGCGACATCTTCTTACCATCCTGCACTAAAACTTGGCACATCTGTCATTTCTGACCCCAGACTCCTCATTTCCTCCCTCCTCAACAACGCTTTGATCCAGACACCAAGCAGAGCACCATCTCACAGATTACACAGAAGCCATTTAGAAAGCATGGAAATACCACACACTTTTAATACCGAATGACTCCTAATACCTTTTTTAAGGGTTCAGCTTTGAAGCTGATGTGACGGTTTTACGCCTGAATCTACTTTCTGCTCTTTCTTCACATAGACCCGAATCATGGAGAGATGAAACACGTCTTTTTCTTCTTTGAGAAATCTCAATTTTAATTTTAGTTTCCTTTTCAAACCCTTATGTGAAGTTGGTGTTTCTGGCTGAATGTTTGCAGTTTATTTGAGGAGGAAACTTTAGACTTTCAGATCAAAAACAGTAACAGAAAATCTACAATAAATGAATAATGGTTTGACTCTCAAAGACACCCTATTTTACAAGTGATAAGTAAAAAATGAAGATGGGCATTACCTGGAGCCTTCACTGCCTTCACTGATCTGAGGCAGGAAAAGGTGAAGCTCAGTTTCAAGAGGACAATCATCCACCTGCTTCTTCATTCATGCGAAAAGACTGAAATGAATGCTGTCTGTCAGTTCAACGAATCTGTGGACGATGGCCAATGAAGATGAGACGGTTGAGTTTCTGGTAGCTCTGCAGACTGTACTCACAGTGTCTCATATGAACAGATTAGGAAAAGCAGAGCTGTCCAGCATTCTGCATTAGGTGAGACATTATGCATTGACTGGCTCAATTCACAGTTTAATGCCGTTCATGGGGTGAAGATGTTTATTAAGTGCAGAAAAGGATGTTGCATGAAGTGGACCAAGTCGGTACTTGAAAAAAGTGTTGATAAAGATCAACCATAAATCTTTTCTAGAAAAATAAATGTCAATGACAAAAAAAAAAAAAAAAAAAAATGGCCATCATCTTTACTAAACCTTAATAAAACAGTGGTTCCCAACCCTTTTTAGGCCACGGACTGGTTTAAATTAAACAATGTTTTCATGGGCTGGTCCAAACGGGCCTGAAGTTGACATTTTTAAGCTTCTGAAAATCTTTTCTGAAAATAAAATATTTCTACAAGAAATGGTTTTCATAATAAGATTAAAAATACCTGTAGATATTTGTCATGAAGATTCAATGAAACAAAGTTGTTGATTTGCAGAAGTTGTTTCTGATTTGAAAAAGAAAAAAAAAAGCAATTTTTTTCCCACTCAGAATTCCATTTTAACTATCAATCCAGGCTTGATTATCTTTCAGGGCAAAAAGACTGATCACATTTACATAAATCCTCCATCATTGGATATTTTTTTTCAACACAAATGAACATTTTCTGTCCTAAAGATTGTGTCTACCTTAATCAGCCTTTCTGCAGGAAAATTTCCTTTTACAAGTCTCCACAAATCAGTAAATTTAATTGATTGAATCATTCTACAAAAAATGTTTATAAAACTTTGTGATGAAGATTTTCTCTTTAACGTCAGTGTGGAAGCTAACAACCAGAAGCTAGCTCCAGCTACAGGTACGTCCAACTTTAAAAGTGTGATGGATAAATAAAGTAAAATAAAATGACACGATCATCGTAAAACTATTATTTTCTGTCTTTAAGCAGAAGCTTTATGGTTCTTTGAAGTCGAAGGTTTTTTTTTTTTTTTTTTTAATTTCCTCACTAGCTTTTTTTGTCCCAGAAGACACTTTCCAAATATGTTAAAGTGCTTGGTTTTTGTTAGCTTTTTAGCTTTGGGCAACTACCTTAGCAATCAGCTCGCCATGCAGCTAGCTGCTTTAAGCAAGACAGATGCAAATAGAATCCAGCAGTCTTCCAAAAAAAAAAAAAACTTTCTTCAGGATCAGAAAATAATCTCAGTCAGTGCATGTGTTCCTTTTTACTGTCTGCGGCTCGGTACCATCATGTAATCCGCAAACCGGTCCCTGGGGTTGGGGTACATTGCATTAAAACACTCCGCTTTGTTGTCATGAAAATTTTAACAGGGACACATTGCGTGGCATTCACTTGGATTATTTAGCGTATTTTGGAGTTTAGCTAATATTATAGCTACATGCTAGCTGTTTTGGAAAATTGAAGGATTTCTTTTTACATTTTTTAGAGTGTTTTGGATTTAGGCTAAGATTTATACACTAACAGTTTTGGCTAATTTAGGTTTTTTTCAGTTTTTTAGGCTATTTTGAAGATTAGCTATTCTTTAGCTACATGTTAGCTGTTTTGGCTAACCTAAGTTTATATTTTTAGTTTTCTAGGCAAATTTGGCATTCAGCTAATATTTTACCTGGCTATTAGCTTCAGCATTTTTTGCCTTTAATCTCAGCATCTTCAGCAGCCAGTAATACTATACATCTAGTTTTTGTTTATGTTAAAACGTTATGGTTTTAGAGTTTACTTTTTTTCAATAAATGTTTATCCTGTTTGACCTGCGACTTGGGGTGTGTTTTGAATTCGGCCCCTTGTGTCTGACACCTCTGACCTCGAGTGTGCCGTGTGACAGCATCAACATGCGTCACAAGTGCATAGGACTTCCATTCCCCTTACAGATACATCATAATACATTCACCACATGCACGACAATGGTACATTCCATTTCCATGACTTCCCTTGAGGTGCACCTGCACTCCCACATGATCGCTCTTCTCTGCAACCCTCCATGAAACCAGACAACTCAAAAACCCACAGCATCCCTCCAGGTACGAGTGTTTACCTTAAACTTCTGTCTCAGAGAATCTACAGTTTTTAATGCTTGGCATTGTGAGTCTAACAGCACATTTTCAAATAAATAGTCATTAATGCTCATCTGCCTCTCTATTAGCGGGGGCAGAAAGTCTTCTTAATCTCAGTACCAACATTTACTGACTGTGTCACACCTAGAGATCCTAAAACTATATTTATAGCAGAGCAGATTTTTATCTAAAAACACCGGTTTGATTGTGACCTCCACGCTCTCCTTAAGCTCTGCTCCTCTCCTCACGGATCTCAAAATGCCCATTACACAGATTGAAAATGTTAAATTTAAAATGTGCCCCAGTGCCCCCTAAGGAGCAATGAGATTTAACAGGTGAGTCATCAGTCAAAAAAAAAAAAATCCATTACAACCTTAAAAAGGGACTGAGAACTGTGCTCATCCCTGTTCTGAAAGAGACTGACCTTTTCTTTTGAAAACATTTAGTTCTTTTAGATTGATTTAATTTTATTTGCTCTGCATAAAAACATCAGATTGTGGATTTTTAAAGAAATGTAAATATTTTAGCATCAATAATTTATGTTCGCCATTTCTTGCAGGATTTCTGAGAGCTTTCCCCCTCCCTCGTCGTCTGCTTTGATACGTCTCTTGCATGTTGTTCCCCGTCGCAGCACTTGTCACAGTAAGCAGAGCACACAGCACCTCCCGGTGCCTGCAGCTCCTCTCGGCCGGTGTTCAAATATCTCTGGGCATCAGATTACCATGTTTGAACGAGCTTGTTGAGAAAAATCACGCTCCCTCTTCTTTATTTCCCTCTCCTCTATCTGTTTTTTGTGCCTGGAGGCTATTCTGGCAATTCAATCACCGGCCGCTCTCAACACAAACACTCAGACGCCCTCCAAGACGCCCCGAGACTCTATAAACGACAAAGTCACATTGGTTTGAGCCCCACACCGCCGACTCTCAACTGGAGATTAAACTGCAATAAGACTACTCTGTGCCTCCAGAGAGGAGTGGATGGTTAAAGAGGGGCAGATGGAAGAAAAGATAAAACAAAAAGAAGTGTGAGAGGAAAGAAAGGAACGAAGAGTGCGAGAGACTTGACTTTGATCGAGACGAGGTGGGGGGAGAAGAGAGGGGAGCCTGTGCCCGACTGAGATCCTTCTTATTCTGTCTTTATGAAGCTTCAATAAGTGACGACCAGCAGGGGAAATAAGATGATGGAACACAATCAGAGCAGCAGACGGAGTCACATCCGCGACGGCTGCTTCCTCCTGGTTAAGTGCAGAGCTAAAGTGGGACTGTGTGGGTGCATATCTGGAGTACATTAGAGGAAACAAACAGTAAGTGTACCTGTGTAATTTGAAATAAATCACTCTTATTTTAGACAAAACATACATTTGGTCTGACTCATCTAAATGTCTGCATGTATAGGAGTAAAGGGAGGAGCGGATTCCAGCTGAAATTCTGGGTAATTTACGTTTTTTATGCCAATCCTAGAGGTTAAAGTTGCATTCAAACAACAGGGTGTAAACTTTATAAACGTTCTAGCCTTCAAAAGGTAGAAATTCACAAGAAAGTTTGTTTTTTTGTTGTTGATTTTATCAGGGCTGGGTATCGATAATAATTTCCGGAAACAATTAAAATCACAGGAACCTGGATCAATTTGATTTTTATTGTTTTTGATTCTTTCGATTCTTAAATTTGATTTTGAGTTTACACATTTATACACTTTTGTTTAGAAATACATTAATAATCGACTATATGTTTTGAATGTCAAATTAATCAGATTTAGTTCCTATGCTGTCAAATGTATCAGTGAAATAATGAGATTAAACAGTGTTACATGGATTCTATAAAAGAGAAGTTCTAACAAAAATGTTCAGATTATTAAGATTGTAAACATTGTTCTGCTTCTCCTGGATGACGTTTCAGTTTGGCCACTAGGTGGAGATTGCGCTATAGCATTACACTTTATCCCAGAAGAAGACGAAAGTATTAAAGTTTAAAACCATAAATGTTTGCTTTAAAAATATTTTCTGAAAAGAGTTTGGAAAATTCATGCCTGTGAGTGTATAAAGATGTACATTTAGTCAGAAATATATGTTTAGGTTGACCGAGTGCTAACTTTAGCCGTCCTATGGGAAATTCCATTAAACGTTAGCATCAAGCTAGCGGACTTTCGTTTTATGTGCTAAATTGAACTATATTTTTATGAATTGATCACTGATCTATTAAACTTGAATTGATTAGAATCGATTAACCAATTTTATCAACAAAGTCCTAGTTTTTAATTTACAAAGATATAATTTCAGCTTTAATTAAGGTTTCTTTGTTATCGTCTAGCACTGAAGATCCACCGCCTGGTGAAATGACCATATTCTGACCACAACAAAACAGCAGCAGAAAGACACAGGCACGTCAAAACAGGCTGATGAGACAAATGCAACATAGATATAAACGATTAACACAGCTGGGCAAGGAGATTGAATGCAAAATAGAACATGAAAGAGAGGAAGATTTCAGAGAATGAACAGGTCATTTTAAGGTTTTTTACGCAAGTTCAGAAGTCAGAAGGGTAGAAGCTCTCTGTTCTGCAAGGCAGGCTGGGATATCTCCTGCCTGAGGGTAGGAAGATGAGAGAGGTCCCTGCTGATCCATGTTGCACTTGTCAGGCAGTGTTGTTTTGTACCTCCCCAGTGATGGGCATTGTGACCCCAAATATTTTATTTTTTGCCAAACTCACCCCATACCCAGAATTCTTTTTTTTTTCATGTCTGAGACATTATTTATTCATTTATTTATTAATTCTCAAAATATCTAGAGACTCTAGAAAAATATGTAGACATTTCCCCAAAACAAGAGTTGCTGTCTGTCTCAAACTGTTCAATCATTTTCTGTGAGTTTAGAATAATAAATTCCTGTTAGAGATAACATGGAGAGTCTGTTGATCTGTGATACCAGATTAGAACTCATTAGAAAAAAAATAATCATTTAAAGCAGCATTTTTTTTTCCTAGAAATAAAAAGAATCAACCCAAAATCATTAAAAAAATCGAGCAACGGAAGATTTACAAACTGACGTGCGATTAGACCCTCTCTGTATTCGTCTATGGATTATAATCGATGCACCTAAAAATGTATTTTTCTCCTTTTGGTCTGGAGATATTGTTACTGGTTGCAGAATCTTCTCCTGTCTTAACAGAATAAATTGTTGCAGATTATTTATAAACCCAAAAGTTTGCTAATTGCATTACTTCACTGGTTTAATTATTCATTTATAACAAGGATTACAGATTTATGTGACTAAAAATTGACATTGGCTTTATGCCTGAGAAGAAAAACAGTTTGGACCGTTTCTACCTTTAGAACCTTGTCCATAATTATGTCTACAGGTAACTCTTGATCAGTTTTGTTTGAATCTTTGCATCCACTCTTTGAGTTAATACAACTTGAATCTATGTTTCCTGGTAAACTGTGTTTCTTGATTAGGTTTTTTGCTTGTTTTTCTCTTTACTGGGTGGTTGTACCTCTGCTTCACACTGCACACACCTCTTCTACACAGGGTGGACCTCTAAACTGGCTGAAGCGTGTTTATTAATTTATCCTGCTCTGGCTTAGACTGCTGAGTAGTTTGATCTATCTGCACTCTTTTTATCAAACATTCATGGTGCATGCTTAAAGGCCTGAGTCAAATTAACTTTTCATTTAAATTTGGACTTAAAAGATGGAAAATGTTTGGAGCAAACAAGGAGGACGTTTAAATTCAGAGAAAAATGTTTGCTCTGGAAACGTTTGTATCAAACAGAAACAGAAACTTCAGTAGCTGAGTTGTTGGTTTGCACCATTTTCCTGTCCTTCCATGAACCTCTTGCCTGGTGATGATGATTTCTTTAGTTACTTCACTTTTAGATGTTGAAATGGTGAAAGTTTTTGTTTGGTTGTGATTGAAATAGTCTTGGCTTCAATGTGAATTTTAGCTTAGAGCCTCTGAAGAAACCTTTTCTGAACTGTTAAGTTTGAAAAATAAGTTTTAGGCCTGATCCAAATACTCCCCTCAGCCCCGCCCCCTTGAGTTGAAGTCAAAGTTCTGTCCAGGATTCTTATATTTTAAGTTTCACACTCCAAACAGAGTGGTATAAAGTCCGATATCACGAGGGTTAACCGACCTGCACTGAGAAGCACTTTTCTTCACTTTGGTGCACTCTGAACCACAGATGTTACATTTAAATGTAAGTAATGACTTCATGTTGTCGTGTGACATTTTTAAAATTTTAAAACTGTGGTTATTATGTTTATTCAAGCGCTGGAGGCTTCGCGCTAACGCTAGTGGACTGCTGATATTGATGACGTCATTGAACGAAACTCACATCCGAAATGTTAGACACTATTTTTTCCTCACGCTCCGTTTGGAGCAAGCATGGAGGGATTAACGAAGGGGGAGGGCTAAAGGGAAGGGAGAAGGGGAGTATTCGGATCGGGCCGAAGACTTTTCATGAGGGAATTAAAAACAACTTTGAATTGGCGGCTGAGGCTTGATTTGAGACTTGTCTTCACAGGACTAGAGACTATATTCTGGCTTTTCCTGAAGTCACATAAAATCTTTACTTAACATGGCTTCTTAAGACTTGACAGGATTATATTCACATTTTCTCTTTGTGCATAATTCTGTTCCACAACCTGAAGATGCTTCTTATCTTCCTGAGATCATCCTATGTTAAATAAATGTAGTGAAAATGGTTATTTTTACTATTGTTCTCTGATAGGTCTTTGTAAAATTCAACCAGCCCGCATGAAGGTGAGATCATGGAGATCCACTGTTGTTCAGGAAAGAGATGTAAAACTTGACCTGAACTTGTGGGCAGAAGTCTTAAAACCTGACTAATAAAGATAAAGTAGTTAAAGTAGTGACACATGTCTGTTACTTATTTATTAGGAATTTTTAAAGGGCATAAAAAATAAGCTAAAGATGAAGAATAAAGTGGATTTGGAATAGAACATGTTAAAAGGTGATTCTTTAACCCTTTTCATAGGAGATTTAGCTCCAGCACGAAGTGCTTTAAATTACTACAACTCTTCACGTATTTAACACATCTTTAACGGATTCTGAAGTGGAGAAAAGCAGTTTTGTGCTGATATGCAACACTTTACAGTATTGCAGTGCTTACATAACCAGCGTGAGTCAACTGATTTTGATGCAGTGGAAAGTGGCTCTGCACTTTATAATAGTAAACGTACCATAAAGTAAAGTATTGCATATCAAAGCAGGCCACGTTACTCCACATCACAAAATGTGGGATTTACTTTAACTGTTTAATAAGGTGCAATACTACAAATCTTTGGCAGTTTAGCCAAAGTGTTAAAGTCACAGCCTGGTGTTATCTTGTGCTTATTTCTAACTTGTACAATTGTGATAAAATATATTTTTATGGGGAGTAAAATATTGAAAGTTATTTAAGGTTTATACTGGAAACATCCTGCATGTTTTTTATATTCATAGTTTTTTTTTAAATAGTTACAGTTTTAAAATTTTAAAAATTGTCATTCTGCTAGCTTTTTGGACTATTTTGGCATTTACTAAGATTTTTTTCAGAGTTTAGCTAATATTTCAGCTGCATGCTAGCTGGTTTGGCCACTTTAGGCTTTTTTCAGTTTTTTTAGGGTATTTTGGAGTTAGGCTAATATTTAAACACTAGATGTTTTAGCTAAATTAGGTTTTATTCCGCTTTTTGAAGCCATTTTGAAAGTTAGCTCTTTTTTTCAGCTACATGCTAGCTGTTTTTGCCAAACTAGTTAATATTCTTTAGGTTAATTTAGCATTTAGCTCATATTTTTTGCTGGCTATCAGCTTCAGCTTTTTTGTCAGAATTATATTGATTATGTAAACAAATGTCCTCATCATCAACAGAGCAAAACAAGAGCAAGGCAGAGTCTGAATTCTTCCCCTACGACCGCTCCCTACATTTAGTCCTCCAAACAGAGAAATTAAGGTGTCAAACAAGTGAAGAAATGTGTCTTCCCTCCCCCCACATGTGCGACGCTGACCACCCTATGCTAGCAGAGGGAATACTAACACTTGTCCCCACCATAAAAAAAAAGCTGTTGGGACACCGGTACAGCTTCGAATGCCCCTACAGTTAGAGGGGGTAGGGGAAGAATTGGGATTTGGCCCAAACTTTCAGCTGGGAGGAAATGCTTTGGATGACTGCACGGCTCAGTTTGTGACTTTTAGTCTATTAGTCCTATTTCTATATAGTCATATTTTTCTGATACGCCTAACCCAAAAAAACAGTTCATAGAGACAAGGTCTTGGATAGAGGTTTCAATTGAAAAGAAAATACAGTAAAAAAGAAAATATTTTTTGTTTAAAAATATTTGGCTCTGAAAATATCCCAAACAGGCCAATTTAGAGCCACAAACATACTGCAAATTAATTAGTTTGTGTTATCATTTTTTTGTTTCTCTCCCTCTCTTACTCACAAAATGTTCCATAATGGGAGAAGGTCTTATTATATCTTATTTATTTATTTACTTACTATTTATTAATCAACTTGAGTTTAACTTATAGGTCAGAGAAAAAAAAGCTATATTTTGATAGATGCAAATCCCTGCCAAGCAGTTTACATTGAGTTTATACCATGTCAGTGGATGTTTGGTGCTGTGATGACCTCAGCTGACAGCCGCAGAAATGAGAGAAATTCTCTGAATACATCACCCTTCCTAGTAATATTGATGATTTATAACAGGAAATCTTTGTTTTCAAGGGATGAAAGTTCCATTTTCTGTACTTCCACATCAGTCTTGTTGTTGAGATTTTATAAAGATGTCGAGTCATTGAAAAGGCTAATAGGTAGAGGAATTAAGTTTTCTTCTAAAACAACCATCTTCTGAAGTAATATGAACATCTACTAATGTTAAAATTAAGGTTAAAATCAAATGAAACAAACATTTTTAAAAAGCAGATTTTTAAAGTTTAAATGCAAAAAATAATATTGTGCAAGAGAATAAGAGTTCTGATCTACCTCCATTAATTTACTGGTTCTATGATTTATGATAAATTCCTCTTCACTTTAGTAACTAAAGTCCTTCTGCCTGGTTTGATGTCATGCACACTTTTTGGTGTAGATAAAGAGCAGAAATGTGCTTGGCTGTCTCCATTCAGGGTCTCTAGAAACTCCTGTGACTGCCAACTAAGCACATGACAACAGCACTACAGCATTTGTGCAGATAAGGCAAAACAAGATATGACTGTATGCTTCAGAGGCGCTAGCAGGCACTTTTCCAAACACTGATCGAATATTTTTTTTCTTGTTTTTATGCTGAGACAAGCTATCAAGATGTAACCTAAGAGAGTGGAGTTCAGCATTCAAAAGCAAAGAGGATGTACGTTTGAATGAGAGCAAGATCATTGATAGCCTGTAAGGGAAATAAATGAATAACTGCAGACCTTTTTTCCTCGGTTGGACCGTCATTGAACCTTGCTTTAAAAAAATACATGTATATAGGTCTAAAAACTTGTTCTGATCCAGCTGGAGCGTTCACAAATAGTCAGCAGGTCAAAGGAAAACGTTGTTAGACTTTGAGTCACTGCAGCAGACAAGGTCAAGGCACGAGGGTCTGTATATGTCGCATTGATTATCAGACATTGTGCAACAGCCAGCCAGCGTGCCTAACAGACTCGCAGGCTGCAAAACCCACCAAATAGAAGCAGACAGCAGAAATGCTGCTTGGTACTTAGCAGACAGGTGTGGCTGTCAAAAACTGTGAGGAAAGACGGTAAGTCCGACGGACACGATGCCAGCGAGTCAAAGCGAGGACAGCGCCGGTCCTCCTCGCCACACGACAGGGAGGCCCAGCAGAGGACACACACAGCGAATCACACACGGCACAAAAACTATCACAAACGAGGGTCGGGTTGCTCCCTTTTCTTTTTAAAATCAAATCATTTTGGAGAACAAGCAGCCACACACAGACAAGGAAAGTTTGGATTGTGATGTGGAGGATGAAGGTGTTGGACAACAGAATGATACACAAGATGCAAACTAGTGCAGTGAAGCTTGTTTTTCACCTGAAATAGAGAGAGGTTTAACTTGAAAAACAATGAGAAAATGGACAATAAGAACTTCATTTAGTTTTTTCTCCCTCTTTTTTTCCGGTTCCGGTTCATCACGAGCAGACGTGTGCCTCCAGCTCTCCGTAACTTTCGAGCTTTTCAAGTCTTTTAAAGTTGTCTGCAAGCGACTTTGATCACCGGGCTGCTGCAACACAGCTACCACAACGAGGAGAGCTGATCATGGCACCGAAGAAAAATTTTGAAGCCGATCTGGCTGAGCTGAAGACCGCAATGGCTAACATCCAATCCCAGCTAGCTCCTGCTTTGCTACAGGAAGCTAGGCTAACAGCTGTGCTTCAGCTGGAGGCTAAACTAACGCCGCTGCTGCATCTTGTGGAAGAATTCCGCCAAGAAAAGGCACGCAACGAACAACGAGACAATCGCCAAGATCTGATGGAAAGAAGGATGCATGACTTGGACCAACAGGCACGGATGAATAATGTGATTCTCACGGGACTCCAACTACAGCCCAGGGCGCGGCCCGGTGCTACCGGCGCTAGCATGGATGCTAACAGAGCTACTGATGCAACCGTGGAGGATCAAGTTCAAATGTTTTTATCGTCTAAAGGAATCTCCTTGGACCTGGAAACGGTCGAAGTCTGTCATCTGCTTCCCCGGAGAAAGACCACGGATAAACCAGCGATCCTGATCAGGTTCGTGAATCGAAAGCATAAGACTGCCCTGATGAAACAACGTAAACAACTTAAGGACACTAAAGTGTACCTTAACGAGCATTTATGCAAATATAACGCTGATCTGGCAAAGCACGCAAGGATCTTACGATCCAAACGACAGATCCAGTCCACATGGATTATGAACGCCAGAATCTTTATCAAACCACTCGGACCACCGGACCTGACGAAGCCTCTGGAAATAAAATCCATGAAAGACTTTGAGAACTGTGGGATTACGCATGTTTGAACCTCTAATTCAAGCAAAATGTGAATTGTGGACTCATGAAACCGTCGGAACCGTTGAATACGAACTCTGACCCAATTCTGAAGAACTCGAGCACAATTCCCTTGAAAGAAGACCTTCACAGTCTCTCAGTCAAAACGACGAAGATGGTTTACGTGGCCTTAAACCTGTTCCTAAACAAAGATGTAGCTCTGGTCTGAATACAATCTGCTCAAACTGTCTCTTAATGAGAATATTTTGAAGTTTTCCATTAATAAATCATGATTTTTTACTTAGCACTTTTTCATAATAATAATCGATCTTTGATAAATGCAATCTGCTCAAATTGTCTTTTTTAATATAAGAATATTTTGATATATTTTCCTGCAGTAACAAATGAAGTTGATTACTACTGATATTTTTTGAATCTTTAATGAGAATGTTTAGATTATTGTTGATGAATATTATAAATGATTTGTCTATGGATGTTTTTGAAATTCTATTACATCACTGATATTATTGATCTTTCATCACCTGAAACTATATTGATATTTGATTTTAAGTCCTGAACCGGATATTGATTATTCATGTAGAGAAAATGGTCGAGTCGGGGTGGGATTATATAAGTTCGCTTCCTTCCACCCCCTTTCAAGCGATCTATTTGTGATTTATTATGTGATGTTATTCCATGTATTATAACCTGATTGCTTGAAATAAACCATTTCATTCATTCATTCATTCATTCATTCATTCATTCATTCATTCATTCATTCATTCATTCATTCATTCATTCAAGAGCAAAAACCATTGGTTATTATGGTCTGTCACTGCAATACTTCAGTAGGTCTGCCATATTGTTTATAGTGGAGACTTGCTGTAAACAAACGACATTTCAGTTGAGTTTTTCTGGACTAAATTATAATATTATTATGATGTTTGCATTCATAACAGTGTGGTACGGCAGCTCTACCGTCACGGACCGCAAACGCCTGCAGAGAGTGGTGAAGGCTGCGTCCAAGATCACCAGGACTCCTCTGCCCTCACTGCAGAGCATCTACAAGCGCAGGGTCCTGAGGAGAGCTGCTTCCATCATCGGAGACCCCACCCACCCCCAACGAGGTCTGTTCACTCTCCTCCCCTCGGGCCGGAGGTACAGGAGTGTGAAATGCAGGACCAGCAGACTCAGGAACTCATTCTTTCCCTCTGCCATCAGACTCCTAAACAGCTGACAGGAGTCTGCAACAGCAGACTGCACCTTTGCACATCTGGATTATTTATCATATATATATCATTACTGGACTATTCAGCATTATTAATGCACCTTAATAACTGCACATGTACCCCCACTATCCAGTTCTGTCAGTCTCCTTGCACAATAACCGCTGTAAATTGCACAATTGATTTGTAAATATCTTAGTGACTTACATATGCATAGTTTGTTTATTTTGTATATATACCTTGTTTTCAGTCATCCTGTAAATATCCAAAAACTTTTTTTATCTTATGGCATTCAGAGTGAGCTGCAAAGTAAGAATTTCATTGTACAGGGAAACCAGTTTCTTTACTGTACATATGACAATAAACCCTTTGAATCTTGAATCTTGAATAAACTAAAACCTGTGGTTTGTGATCTGGTCTACAAATCTCTATATTAAAAAGTCACATTGTGTTTGGTTCACACTTTCACCGTTCAGGTGCACGTAGGAATCGAACCTGCAATATTCCGATCTGGAGTCAACTGCCCTACCACTGTACCCCAGCCAATCCATAAAACCTGTCAAATGGTTTGAACAGTGGCACCACCAACTTATATTGAGGCCTCTGATTGGTCAATTTATAACTTGGATAATTTGCACAACAGAAAAGTATGTCATGAAATGAATGTCTCTAGAAATTTATGAGATTTTGGCTCCACCCCTCCTGGTGTCAGGGAGGAGGGGTCACTGAGTCTCATATACAGTCATTGACACTGACAGTAACTGAATTTATTTACCTTGTTTTACATTTTTAGCACATATAAATGTTTGCATCTTTATGGAGGAAATGAACAGTCTCACTCATCTCTTTTTGTCTATAATTTCTCTTCAAAGTACCTAAACAAAACAAAAAATCTAATTCAAATAGGCCTTTTTTACTTAAGCATAAAATACAAGCCATGTTTTTATCATGCACGTGTTCAGTCATTAGTCTCTTCTTCTCTTCTTCTTTTTGCCTGGAGCCAACAGCTCTACGCCTGCCAGTGCACAAAAAAAAAAAAAAACAGGTATCAAGCCTTTTTCTCAGTACAGATACGCTTTAGTACGACGATGCTTCTTTAACACAAGCTTACAACTATTAAAATGATAAGATTTGATTACAGGTTAGATAATTACTGAGAGTTTCAGATGGAGTAAAGTTGAAGTTCAAGCACAGAGTCTGATCTGTCCTGGTATACACAGAGTTTTTTGTTTTTAGCTGGAGAAGGTGTACAGCACACTCAGCTGCAGCAGACTTAATAATTCATGGCGTAGCACCATTCACTGATGATGTTCTACACACAAACTCCATTAAGCTAGGCTGTCTTAACATGCTTGTAAAAAGCCATCTTAATGTATATTGAGTTGACAGAAACACAAACAGCTTGTTTTTCTTTCTCCTCTGTTCTAGTTTTAAGGGCAGAACCAAACCGAGGCTGCAGCCCCAGCTGCTGTGTGTTTTTGAATGAAAATTAATCATAATGCGGTGAAAAGAAAAGCCTCTGAGGGGTGTAATTTAGAGGAAAACAAGGTTAGACGTCCAATGGGTCACACTGACAAGTTAAATAAGAAGAAAGCATTTTCATTTTCCTTTGAGTTTTATCATTAGAAGGGAAGAACTTTGTTTTCAGTCTGGTTTGGTTGTTGGTTAAACCAAGGCTCAAATTTCTCCCTGTAAGCCAGAAACGCATATTCAGACGTGTGGGGTTTTGGCTCTGGAGTTTTCTTGTTATTGGAATGGACCAGCCACAAAGTGGAAAAATGCTGAATGTTACCCGCATCCTTTGCTCTGCTGTAGCCACAACTGTGGATCAACAAGTCCATCGTTCTTGAAAACATGCTAGAAACCTCAGCATGGAAGGAACGCAAGCCTCGAGGGGAAAAAAATTTCTTTTCAGAATTTTTCAGAACAAAAAAACTATTGGGTACGACTTGAATATTAGCCCATTCTGATTCAGGATTAGGAGGAAATCTATGAACATGTTATTTTGGCTCCACTCACCATCACACAGTGAAGTCTGACTCTTTTCTTTCTACTGCAGTGTGTCGTAACATCAGAGGACCTGAACAAGTGAACAGAGAGAAGGGGGTGTGTGTTATGATTGTATGATTATTTTCATCTCTACAGTCTGTTTAGATACACAATATTAATCACATCTGTCACATATCCTTACCTGGTCACACCTGAACCAGGTAACCAGCCATGAGTAGGGCTAGGACATCTGGAAATCATGCTGGCCCGGCGGCCCTTGAGGCCTGGATTTGTCCATCTTTGTTCTAAATGGTAAATGGTGCATTAACACCGGCTGGTGTGGCAAGTTTCAATGTAAAGTTAACGTGACGCGGCGTGGCACGATTGTGACATCAACCAATCAGGGACAAGATCAAAGGGTAGAAAAAAACATTCAAGATGGCAGCTCGATGCAAGGATTTTCGTCTTGAGCTTCCTTCTATTTTCTTACAGCCTGGACAGATCTCCAACCCGTCACAGAGCTCATTTAGCTGGATCGATGGCTACACTAGTCAGCCAGCCAGTGGATAGCAGAGCGAGCTCGTGATTCTCCTTCGCTCTGGCAGAGCTAGTAGCTGTCACTGCTGCTCAGGCGTCTGGCAGATCTAGCAAGGTCTACTGTCCAGGCCGTGGGTCTCTGGGCAGTGGAACCCGCTCTGCCTTCCTGCCCTGAGAGCCACCACGAGTGCTGTTGTAGTGCAAGATCACTCTAGCTTTATGGGTTCATGATGTTTTTCATCAAGACAATAGTAAAAAGATCCCCCAGTTTTATTTTTATATCCACCGTCTATGGTTAAAGCTCAAACTGGACCACTGACAGGAGGAAGTAAGGTTTGAAACGGCGCTCAGGTGCACGAGGGAAGTACACAGAACCCAGAGAGACTCTGAAAGATCTGGTGAAAACAAGCACAACGATGTGCTTACCGGTGCTTCTGTAGAATTCTCCAAAATTCTGCACAATATTAATAAAAAAAAAAAACAGTTTCTATTAGTGTTAGAGCAATAATATTTTCAAACCAATGTGGACTTTATTCATTTCATTATTTATTTATTTTGTCCACTGGATACCTTTATGGCTATACTACAACATAAACCTGAGCTACTCACTCAACATCATCCATGTCTTCCATAAAGTGGCAACGGATGAATTCCAGAGCAACGACAGTTGTGTCTAGATTATAAAGAGAGGCATAAATGCAGCATTAGAAGACCCAAAGTGCTTTACAGTCACAGTCCCATGCACCCATGCATGCACATTGCACGCTGCTGAACACTGACGCCAACCAATAGCCACGAGGAGCAACAAGGGGTTCAATGTTTTGCCAAAGGACTCTCCGATACAAGTAACAGGAATGTTTTTCCTCTTATTCCCAAGTAGTTAAAATGAGGTAGCAAATTGAGATTAGACAAAAAAAAAGACTAATCTGTTATAAATGATGATTTTACAGTAAATTGAGAGGTTTTTCTCTAACATGCTTTGTTTGGTTGAGGATAAAAATAAACATTTGTGAAAAAAAGTTTATTTACAAGTCAGGGAAAGGCAGACTGCTGAATGAGTGAGTCCAGACAGCCAGAGCTGCAGAGTTCAGAACTCCCTGCCTCGGCTTTTTCACTGCAGTTTTCGCTCAGGCAAACTGACTCCACCACCTCCATGCATTTTTCATGACCCATGTTGGCTGACAAGCTCTCCCTCCTCTGCCACAGTGGCCCAACACACACACACACACACAGGCGTGCACGTGCACACGCACAGTCTGGTACGCTCCACCACATTCTTTCACTCTCAACTAAGCTATCTCCTGAAACCCTCAAAAACCATCAGTCTCACCAATTCACTCCCTAATTCAGAATGGCGTTTCATTCTGAGACGACAGCAAGGGCACAAAAGATACTGAAGTGGATGAAAGAGAGGAGAAAATGAGAGTGAATGAATCTAAAAAGAGGCTGCGCAAAGCATGACATTCTGCCTTTAGCTTATCGATAATAGTAGCTATGCAGCAATTTTACCACAAAGTAATACTCGACAAGTAATGGGATTACAGGATTAAAGAGCCTTTCCAAAACCGCATTTTTTGCACATTATATAAATCTGATATCTGTTACTCTGGGCTTAATGTAAACCAGCTGGAGGCTTAAACCATGCTTTATTTAAGCGACTCTACACACCCTGAAGTAAATATTTTTCTCACCTTGAGAGGTTCCTATGTTAAAAAAGAAAGATGTTTTTTTTTTTTTATTCAGAAAAGTGAAACTTTTTATTAGAATTTCCTCTCATGGATGAACCAAACATTACAGTCATCAGCAGCTCTACACAGTATATTTCTGCAGTATATTCATTTAGTTCACATGCAGGATTAGAAGTTTGCAATGCAGACTGTGTTCATCTGCTGCACCCGCATTTATTTAGGCTCCATTTTCTGTTTACACTGCTGTGATATATGCAGGAAATATTATTATTTATTTCCATGTTGTTGTTGTCGTACAGTTAAAGTTGTTTGCGCAGAACTTTCCAGACCAGACTGGAGTTTTTCTTTTTTACCAGAATAATTTACAAGCTTAGAAACCAAATGTTTTTAGGGGGTTAAACTGTATTTATTTTATTTTTCAACATTTAGTGTGAACTTTTATGTTAATACAGTCCAATATGATTGGTGCTGAACTGCGTTTGTATTCATTTTCCTTGATTTAAGCCATAGAGGGAAAAGGTTTGAACTATTAGTGTTTTTTAATTTTTTTTCAAACACACTTTGGTCAATATAATTTTGGAGATTTAAATCTTTGCTTTTATTTAATAATAACATGACCCCTGGCTGCAATTGTATGAGGTAATATTGATTTTGTACAAATGTGATTAAACAAAATTAGCCTGATACTGTGTGCTTGAATAAATCAGTGTTAAAATTAATCGAAAATTGTGAAAAAAAAAATGCTGCTAACTGAACAGAACAAATGGCACATTTAAAGAAAACATCTCATAAATTTCAAAAATCCATACTATTTTTATTTTAAATGTACTATTCATAAATCAACAGCACATTTAAAGAAATGTATCTCCTGATCAAAGTGTCTTTAAGTTGTGTATGTATATCTATATACTTGTATATGTATGTGTATGTATAAATGTACATAAAAATGTAAACGACTGTATTTTTGTATTTATTTTATTTAACTTCAATGTTTGTCATATTCTTGGACAATAAAGACTTTTAATCTTTAGTTTGTTTAAATTTAAACGTATTTACTGTGTGCATATAACCTATATTTTTATTTTATTTACATATTGCTTTTCCAATGATAAGTGACAACTTTAATTTTATTGTGCATGTGCACCAGTAAAAGACATTCTGAATATAAAACCCTAAAAATCTACACTGTCTGTATCTGTGGTACACGTAACACAAATTGTAAAACAGTCACATAATCCTAAAAAGGTTTTTAAGGAATAAATAGGTCTTTTTTTCATTAAAAATCACAGATGCTCTTCCTATAGTTTGTGGCTGACTGGAAACACAACACAAACAAATGGAGAAGTTCTCTGTCTGCAGTAGGTTTTAAATTTAAATGAACATTTAGTTCGACAGCTTCCACCTCGTTTTCTGACAGACGGGTCAAAGCTGAAGTAAAAGCAGACCCATCAGAACTGAGAGATTGGCTCCAGTTGTTGGAGACAAAGCTTACGATCCACTGAACCGGATCAAATGACTCCGAGCAGGATGAGTTTCTCGCAGCATTGAAAGCTGAACTTCAGGTTCTCTGCAAAGCAAACAAGATTTCTGTTCAGAATGCAGCAGAGCAACCGTCACAGATGAATTCCATGAGCTGACTGTTGATCTGCTGTTATTTCATTTATACATATGGGGTTTCTTAAAAATGAAAAAAAAAAAACAACTCAGTGTTAGTCGATGCATCCACTTGTTGACAACTAGATCAGAGGTCTGTAACCTGCAGCTCCAGATCCACACGTGTCTCTTTGATCTCTTCATTGTTGCTCCTTGAACAAACATAAAATAATTTATGGAGACTGTTGATCCAGACATGTCGACTGTCTGAGTCAGCAGCTCCTCCTAAAGAAAACTACCTAAAGTAAACAAATAAACAAAGCTCGTAAAGACTATCAAGGTCCAACCCCAAACTAAAATAACAAAACCCAGCAGTGGAAGACTGCTGAGGATAAAGAGGGGGGAAAGAACAAATATAATAAAAGAAAAGTAAAATAGCATTTTTTTAAGGTTTTAAGCATAACTTAATTATCATTCATTCAATTTAGATTAGTTAAATATATAAATGATGTCTGAGGTTTACAGAGATGATAAACTCTGTAGGTTTTTAGATCCCTGTTGACCTGAAGACGTCTTGTTTGTTCAACTCTTCCTCCAGAATGAACAGATTTTAGATGCAAAGCTAAACTTTTGTAAAAAGTTTGATCTTTTATGAGCCAAAAGTACATTTTATCTTGTGCTGCACAACATTGGTTACTAGCTGCTCAGAGCTGCACTAAGATGATCCAGTTTGGTACAGAGAATCTTTTATTTAAAAAAAATATGTTTAAAAGAAATCACATTTTGAGAGATGCTGGGTTTTTTTTTAAATATTTTCATTTGTTTGTGCAAAAAACAAACATAATTTATATTTATAATTAAAAAAAATAAGTTCATGAATCCAAATCCAAATTTTTTAAAGGCTAAAGTACGACTTTGCGGCTCCTTCTGTGTTTTGATTAGTATAAAATGATCCCTAATGGCTCTTCTACTGATAAAGGTTGGTGACCCCTAATTTAGATCCATGAACGTCCATGGATAGATCGCCATTTTGGTTGCACCGCTAACGTTAGCTTGGGGGTGTAAGGGGCGAGGTTTCTCCACCCACAACTCAGAATTGAGATTCTAATCAACTCCTGCAGAAAGTGTCTGAGAAAACCACTGCTTTTCTTTAGGTTTTTTTAATATTGGCTGAAAATGGGATCAGCGTGATTAAACTGGGAATCCTTTGAGGCTTTTTGAAAACGAGTGAAAAGATGATCTTTAACATTTCCTAATCCAGATGCTCCGGCCCTTTACGCAGCCATGTGCTTCACCTCCTTCGCTGCACGTCTTCTCCTCCCTCCCTCTGCCCCTCCTGCTTCTCTAGCTTGATCAAGGGTCATCCTGTGGAGCCTCCATTAGTCACGTCTCATTTCTTCCCGACACCCCTGCTGTGATCCTGGGTCAGGGATTGCCCCGCAGCCATTTCCCCTCCTACCAGGGCGCGGGTGTTCAGGCTGACCTGCTGTCTCATCTGTTGGAAGTCAGTCACTCACTCCTGGTGGTCCTCCCATCATCTGAACAGCTTCTCCTCGCACCTCCTGGAGCAAACACATACAGCTGTACTGACTATGCAAATCTGCATGGAAATAAATTATTATAATTCCTGTAACGTTATGTGACCAAAGCAGACTATGGTGATTCTTTCCAGCGAATGTAGCCAGATATTTTGATTTGATATTTTGATTTCTCAAAAGAAAAAGAAAATTACTGCAACACTTTCATCATTCTTTTAATTTTTTTTTTGTTTGTTTTTTTTTTGTTTGTTTGCTTTAAAGTGTTGACAACAATTTTAATTGATCAACACAAACTTAAAAAAAAGATTACAGATTTTTAGCAGCTTTACAGTATAAGAGGAATGACAGAACTTGTTTTAAACTGTATTAAAATCCAGTTTGTTCATGGATTTTTTTATTCTCTATAATGTATGATTGTTTAGATATTTTCAAGTTTCTATACAGTAAGTATAACATCAGGAAACAAAGCATTAAAGGTGGGTGATTTTCTGCATGAAGAGGAATTTGGTTCTCTCACAGAACCAGAACAAAGTCCTCTCTGTCCGAGACATTTCAGCCCTTAAGAGAAGATCAAGGGCAGGACTCCTGGGAAGACCTTAAAAGGTGCTCCAACTGCAGCCGAGGTCTGCGCTTGGGAGGACGAAGGCCCCCAGCGGCCTGCGACAGCCTCAGCCGCCACATTACACAAAAATAGTACAAGTACAAAGCAGCGGCGTTGCTGCAGTAATGGAAAAGGTGAGTGTCTTTGAACTGGTTGAAGAGGAGAACCACAAGTTTGAAGTAGAAGTTTACAATGGGACAAAAAGTAATTATTCAACCACATATTGAAGGTCTCCCACTTAAGAAAATTGATATCATTTTCATAATTTCAACTATAAGAGACGGAATGGGGGAAAAGAATCCTAAAATTCTCATTGTTGGATTTTTTAAAGAATTTATTCACATGATGGAGAGAAATTACGTTTTTGGCTTCAACAAACAAACAAACATTCAAGAATTCTGTCTCTATCAGACTTGTAACTACATCTTTAAAAAGTACAAATGTACTGTCACCTGTTTGAACTGGTTATCTGGAGGAAAGACATCTGTCCTTGAACAGTCACCTTTCACCACCAAAGAGCTGTCTAGTGACACCCGAGAGAAAATTACAGACTTGAACAAGACTGGGATGAAAGGCAATCAGTTTGGAGAGAAGAGATCAATTGTTGGAGAAATACAAGATCGTGGACAACCTCCCTCCACCTGGAGCTGCGTGAAACATCTCATCGGAGAAGCAGCCCAGAACTACCTGGGGGAACCGGGTCCACAGGAACAAAGGTTACTATAGTATAACCCAGTTGTCATGGATTCATTTTAAAGAATTTAATCCAACACATGTCCAGGCCCATCTAAAGTTCTCCAGAAACCTTCTTGAACAAGATTGGGGGTGTCATTTGATCAGATGAGAGCATAATGGAGGATAAAGAATGCTGAGCTACATCTCAAGAAGACCACACCCACTGTGAAGCATGGAGGCGGAAACATCATGGTTTGGGGTTCTGCAAAGGAGAGATCATGACTGATCTATATGAAGGAAAGGATGAATGGAGCCAAGTATGGCGAGATTTTGGGCTAAAACCTCCTGACATGACGATGAAACTTCCAGCACGACAACAAACACATCACCATGGCAACGAAAGAATGGCTGCTTAGAATGCCTGTCAAGGCTTTGGAGCGACCAGTCTCCAGATCTCAGTCCCATAGAAAATTACAAGGAGCAGAAAGTAGGCAACACTAAAATGCCACAGCTCTCAAGAAGATCTGAATGGAAGAATGGACCAAACAAGCAGCTAAAGTGTGATCTGATGAGAGGAAAAACTAACGGTAAAAGTTTAGTTTGGTTTGAGCTGAAGTAAACGGCCTGCATTTATTTTCTGACAAATCCAGAAAATTGGATTAAACTAAGTTTTCTGTTGTCAAAACGGCTCACAAAGAATTGTCCAAAATGTAACAACTTTTTAAAGTAAATTATGTGAAAACGCAACTGATAACTCAACAGACCGAGAGCATTCTGAATGAATCTATAGATAACACCAAGCCTCTTCTGTTTCCTGATTGTGATCAATAGTCCAGCCTTGGTTTATTTTAATCATTCATAGTCTAATCTTGAATTTAATGGTGCCTTTAGGGCATGATAAGCAAAGCCTCTTGTCTCAAAAATGATGGTGCATCATTAGCCATAGGCGTCAGAATGACAGGGAATCAATAAGAAGGACCGTTTTGAAAATGCAAAAGGATATTTACGTGCATCACCTCAAATTAATGTGAGTGTTTGCACTTGAAATTCAATTCCAGAGGACTTTTGTTCCTCTGTTTCATTAAATGTGTCGTATTGACTAACGACACACATGTTCTGCTTTTATTGTAATCTAAACTTTGTTGTCTTTGAGGAGGTATAAGTACGTATGCCACTCCACACTGAACTGAACTGAACCTACAACCTTGAAAACTGTTCAGCTTGCACATCAGTTCCCCTGTGCTGTAATGTATTCTGCAAATATACCGGCTTTATGCATTATAGAGTAAAGCAATACTGTGATTTGAGCAGCAAACACAAAAGGTGAAGATCGAGATCTCCTGTCCAGATTTAGACACTCTCTGACGGACACTGGAAGAAATTGACTTAAAAGGTCTTCAGTGCTTTTTCAAATTTTCTCCACATGTTTTTTCTTGATAATTAGCCTCTGGGCAGCTTTAAGACAGACAGAAAGAAAGAAAGAAAGTCAACTAGATGAAAAGAGAGGAGTTGCAGTCGGTTCCAGATATCAGATCTCTTTAGCAAACAAACAAAAATGTAGTTTATCCATTTCTGCTTTACATTACAAACTAATGATGTCGACACTTATGGAAATCCTGAAAATATAAAAACTCAAAATCTTCTTCCACTGTTTTTACAGATCACTGCAAACCCAGCTGTACTGTTGACTCACAGAACCCAATAACAATATATAGAAGCTTCAAATTTGCTATATTGCGGTTCACCTTTCGTTGTCTCACTGTTGTGTGGATTTTTTTCTGGATTATTTTGCATACATTTTCATTAGGGCCAGGAATCGATTAAAAAACAAACAAAAAAAAAACAAATGAACTGCAAATCTGGAAAAAAAAAAAAAATCACAATTTTTTTTTTTGTTCGAGTATTTGCCAGCATCAGCAAGTAATAATAAAATGAAATCACATGGAAAAATTGTACATTTGTTTAGTTTTAACCCTTTGTTTCAAATGGTTAAAACTCAACTGGTTAAAACTGGTCTAAAATTCACTTTTTGTCTATATTTGAATTTTTTGTATTTTCATTTTGAAGGCAACCTGCTTGCTTATTTGGTATAATTTTAACCAGCAAAACTGCATTTATGTGACACTACCTTTATTTTTTTTATTTTCCATGTTATATTCACACACTAGACATAAAATTATGCAAAAACAGAAAATTCCTTCTGGAAAAACTGGATTAATTTTCATGTAGAAATCCCAAAAATGTTTAACAAACTGTTTTTAAGACATAGGATGAAAGTTTTTGTTACAATTTTATAAAAACAACAAGAATAAAATGTGTCAAAAAACCAATATACATGTTTTTGAATGAAAATACAAAGAAATCCAGGCTCAAGTCAGATCAAGCATCCCCAAAAATAAGAATTTCTCACTGATGTCTATTTGACATTTTTCCCGGAATTCTATTTAGATTTTCTTTCAGCTTTTTCTTGTTTTTTTATACATTTTCTTTATTGTGGTTGTAAAAAAAAAACATTAAAGCATTTTTTGGGAGAATTTTGATCCAGCTGGATTTCAGGTCGGCTCGGCTGGAATCCATACAGGTGGGGGCGTGTCTGTCCATTCTGAACTCCTCGCCTCCGGTGACCTCAGTGGGCGGGACTTTCATGGAGAACCGCAGAGTTTACTCAATTTGAAGAAACCTTCAAACTTCAATGCTTGTTATTGGGGGAATTTCCTGTTGGTCCCCATCCCAAAATAAAATAATGGTCTGTTTCTGCTGCTGCTGCTGTTCTCCACCTTATTTATTAAAATAGAGGATCGCTTTTGTCCAAAAACTTCAAATAAATGGCATATTAGCTTTTTAATTTATTAAAATCTTAATCACAGATTGTAAATAAGTCTATTTTAGATAGAGTTTTAATATGCTGATCTGAGGTCAATAATAAATATTAACAAAAATAATTATGTTCTTCTAATTGCTTGATTTCAGACAGAGAAATAGAACATACTATTATGCAAGAACACACTGAACACTTCCTTTAAGAGTTTGATCTATTACATTTTTGGTGAGTTGGCTCTTACCAGGAACCAGCAGGTGCTGTTACCACAACCACATGGGGGCAGTCTTCTGTGTTCCCAAGTCCTGCAAAACATTGGGTCAGGAAGGACATCCTGAAGCCAAATCACATTTGGATTGTGGTTTGATTGCTTGTTGCAGCCTCTGAAGGGAGACCCAAAAAGGCAAAACAAACACCAACTCTATTAACTTACCTGAAAATCCTGAAAACATCCCCCACACAATACTGATGAAGGATATTTGAGGATAGACTGATACTATCGGTGCAAATGAACAAGAAAATATGAATGGTAGAAATGTCTAAAACATAATACTAGTTATTGTGGTTAATCCAATTGTGATTTTGTCTCTAAATAATTCAGCAGTGGCTCCTGGAATAGCGACTGCAGGCCACATTCCTAATTTAGGCAATTTATTCCAAGAGCTGGAATGACAGGATTTTTGTTCCATGTGTAGATTACTAAAGGGAACAATTATTAGTGCAATAAAAACAGTTCAGATGCTAATATGTTTAACTAACTACCGGTATGTCTTCTTGCATGAGTCCAGAAATCTACTGTTCTGTATTTTCTTCACTTTGGATCCGTTTTGCCGGTCTGTGTTTGTTTCTAGAAAGCTGCCTTTCTTTCAGGCTGATTAAAATGACGGGGTGCTGCTGCTGCTGCTGCTGCTGCTGCTGCTGAAAACCAGGGACTAAAGAAACATGTGCAATCAAACTGTCAACATTCACTTCCCATTTCACTTTCTACAAGTGTTAAATTTGTGGACACTTTGGTTTTAACATTTGATTTTCAGTACGTACAAAAAGGTTAGTTCAAGTTTGCTTATATGTCAGCAGGAACAAGCCCCCTGAACACACAGCTGTTATCATGGATTTCCAGATATTTTCTGAAGAGAGAAAAATATATATATTTCGGCCTAGTTTACTACAAATATAATCTATCCGTTTAAGAGAGAAAAAATAGCTTGAAAGAGGAATCCTCTTGAACAGGGGTCACCAACCCTTTTGAACTTGAGGGCTACTTCATGGGTACAGAGTCATACGAAGGGCTACCATTTTGAAATAACAAATTTTGAAATGTTATAGTTAGCTTTACATGATCAATTATGAGTAATGATACTCCTCTATGTAAAGACACAGATTTCTCATAAGATTATCAACAACGACAACAAGCTAAGAAAAAGGTATCAATGTTGAGCATTTTATTAATCTCAGTAATTGTTAAATTTTCCGACGATCACTTGCATTTCATGGAAATACGTCCCATTTCCACTCTTTTGTTTCATGTTTATCAATAATTTAATGTTAAAAAAAATCAACTTACACATTTTTAAACAAATCTCTTCACATTTTGAACAAATCACGGTATTTAAACAAATTGAATGATCTTTGAATAGGAGTAGGTCACAGGTCACCCAAACTTATCTAAAGTTCATGCATCATGAACAGATTTTTAAGACGTTTTCACTTTCAAATCCATATAAATGTGAGTGTAATTAAAAACAAAAAAAACAACAGAAGAAAATTTAATTTAAGATGCATCTCACAAGTGAGTTGTGTTATTTTTAGAAGAGACCTGCGGGCACCCTGTGGGGTCCTTGAGGGCTACCTGGTGCCCGCGGGCACCACGTTGGTGACCCCTGCTCTTGAAGGTTACAACTTTGGGATCATACAATTTATGTTAGTTACTAAACAGATGATTGGAGAATACCATCAGTGACCGTGATATTCACACAGAGAGGAGAAGTATTTAATTTAACCTCAAGAATTGTGATGGAAAAATATTCCATTGCTCCTGTGGTTTGCGCTGAGCGAGCGTACGGGCGCTACATGGGGGTGTGGCTTACACGTGCAGCAGCCAAGTAGGGAGAGACGGAGAGACAACATCAACACAAAACGTAAAGAACATAAGATGCAGAAGAAAACAAATGGAACCATTTGACTTTTATTGATAGTATGAAGAAAGAGAGTCTGCAGGACATAATTCTATAGTTCCACGAACAACCTGTCCTTCTCTGAAACAGAGCAGATCATCACTGACAGAAGAAACCAGATTACATCCTTTAAGCCTCTTAAACTCTTACTGTTATTGTGAGTAAAAGTCTTTATTTGTTGGTTTTGCACAATTTAATTAGTATTTTGGGTTGTGATTCCAGAGTTTGTGTTGTTCACTTCAAATATGTTTAAATGGAAAAACGCTTTCAATGTATAGAGTTAAAAACGGAATAGTTAATAACTAGTCCTTTTTCATGTATCTTGTTCATTCCATCTGGAAGAGATAAATAACAGCATATACATAATATAAACTTAATACAAATTAAGGAGTATTTTTTAGATGTTTTTTTTGTTATTCTTTAGTGATAATAAAGGTACAATATTGTATATATGTTTAACTTGAGCAAATTGACTAATAATACCAATAAAAGAATTAAGATTGAGGAGCACTGGTTTAAACTTAAAGCAAAACATGCCAGAACTTTTATAAAAACAAACTGGAGCATTTAAAGACTCATTTCCATCAAAACAGTTTTTTTGTGTGTTTTTAACATGTTTTTATAGCATATTTTTCATAATAGAGGAACTTTTTAAACTGACTTAGAACTGAAACAGTGTTTGAGTGTTTCTTAATTTTAAATCAAGAGCAGATGAAAACTGGATGCTTTGGTATTTTCTAAGAATTTTTTACTTGACAAACCCCCGGCATTAACAGGTTTTCCTGAACAAGCATTTTAACCCCAACCTTTAAAAAGCCAAAGGGAGGACCACTGCTGAAGAATCCCCCATAACTTCCCATCTTTTTACAGCTTTGTCAAGTACCAGCTTGTAAAAATGAGCCCTTGTTTGAGCTAAATACTCAGCTCTTCATTTCATGCCACACAAGCATGTTCTTTACAAATATAGTTACATTTAGGTCTGTTTCTAGTCTCTAGTTTGAGATTTATTTAAGGGGTTTTATTTAAACAAACAATGCATGAAACTTGTATTTTTCTATTGTGTTAACCCCTTAATTCCTGAATTTGATTCTAGCTTGTGTTTTTACTTCTAAGTAGATGCTACATTTAGGTCATTTGAAAGCAGGAGTGGTTTGTCGCTGAGAGGTTCATTTCTACTTATTTCATACCAGTATAAGTCTTCCTTTAACGATACAGAAATATTGACATTGAGACTCAGGAACGGCTTCATCATGCCTTTCCACCTACTAAGAAATTGTTTAATTACTTCCATAACTAAAGGTAGTTGTACAATAAAATTATATTAGTGCTAGGTGTTAAAGCAACTGCATAAACAATATTGTAGACAATTGAAAAACAGAGAAAATGTTGCTTCTCTTTGTGCAAATATTTAACAACCCAACTTGTACATACGTATACATGAAAATATAATTAGAACTCTGCTTTTAAATGTCAGTTAAAAATGAATAACTTTTAACCTTTGATTGAAAATTGACTTAAACTGTGTCCACAATTCGTGTGGTGTACAACAATATAATATTTGTACTAAAGAACACGTTATCTGTACCAAACAGAAACCTGTGGGGCAAAACAATATTTAGTCAGCTACTAATTGTGCACGCTAAGTTGTTCACTTAAAAAGATGAGAGAGGCCTGAATTTTCTCACCACAGGTATACCTCAACTAAGAGACAAAGTGAGAAATAAAAAAGAAAAATCACAATTGGATTTTGGTCGATTGCAGAAGTTCAACTCAAACATAGTTGTTAACGATGACAGCAGTCAAATGTTTTCTGTAAGTCTTCACAAAGTTTTCACAGACTGTTGCTGGTATTTTGGTCAATTCCTCCATCAGATCTTCTCTACAGCAGTGATGTTTTGGTCCATTCCTCCATCAGATCTCCTCTAGAGCAGTGATGTTTTGGTCCATTCCTCCATGCAGATCTCCTCTACAGCAGTGATGTTTTGGTCCATTCCTCCATCAGATCTCCTCTACAGCAGTGATGTTTGGTCCATTCCTCCATCAGATCTCCTCTAGAGCAGTGATGTTTTGGTCCATTCCTCCATGCAGATCTCCTCTACAGCAGTGATGTTTTGGTCCATTCCTCCATCAGATCTCCTCTAGAGCAGTGATGTTTTGGTCCATTCCTCCATGCAGATCTCCTCTACAACAGTGATGTTTTGGTCCATTCCTCCATCAGATCTCCTCTAGAGCAGTGATGTTTTGGTCCATTCCTCCATCAGATCTCCTCTAGAGCAGTGATGTTTTGGTCCATTCCTCCATCAGATCTCCTCTACAGCAGTGAAGTTTTGGACCATTCCTTCATGCAGATCTCCTCTACAGCAGTGAAGTTTTGGACCATTCCTTCATGCAGATCTCCTCTACAGCAGTGATGTTTTGGTCCATTCCTCCATCAGATCTCCTCTAGATCAGTGATGTTTTGGTCCATTCCTCCATCAGATCTCCTCTAGAGCAGTGATGTTTTGGTCCATTCCTCCATCAGATCTCCTCTACAGCAGTGAAGTTTTGGACCATTCCTTCATGCAGATCTCCTCTAGAGCAGAGATGATTTGGTTCATTCCTCCATCAGATCTCCTCTAGATCAGTGATGTTTTGGTCCATTCCTCCATCAGATCTCCTCTACAGCAGTGATGTTTTGGTCCATTCCTCCATCAGATCTCCTCTAGAGCAGTGATGTTTTGGTCCATTCCTCCATCAGATCTCCTCTACAGCAGTGATGTTTTGGTCCATTCCTCCATCAGATCTCCTCTAGAGCAGTGATGTTTTGGTCCATTCCTCCATCAGATCTCCTCTACAGCAGTGAAGTTTTGGACCATTCCTTCATGCAGATCTCCTCTACAGCAGTGAAGTTTTGGACCATTCCTTCATGCAGATCTCCTCTACAGCAGTGATGTTTTGGTCCATTCCTCCATCAGATCTCCTCTAGATCAGTGATGTTTTGGTCCATTCCTCCATCAGATCTCCTCTAGAGCAGTGATGTTTTGGTCCATTCCTCCATCAGATCTCCTCTACAGCAGTGAAGTTTTGGACCATTCCTTCATGCAGATCTCCTCTAGAGCAGAGATGATTTGGTTCATTCCTCCATCAGATCTCCTCTAGATCAGTGATGTTTTGGTCCATTCCTCCATCAGATCTCCTCTACAGCAGTGATGTTTTGGTCCATTCCTCCATCAGATCTCCTCTAGAGCAGTGATGTTTTGGTCCATTCCTCCATCAGATCTCCTCTACAGCAGTGATGTTTTGGTCCATTCCTCCATCAGATCTCCTCTAGAGCAGTGATGTTTTGGTCCATTCCTCCATCAGATCTCCTCTAAAGCAGTGATGTTTTGGTCCATTCCCCCATCAGATCTCCTCTACAGCAGTGATGATTTGGTCCATTCCTCCATCAGATCTCCTCTACAGCAGTGATGTTTTGGTCCATTCCTCCATCAGATCTCCTCTACAGCAGTGATGTTTTGGTCCATTCCTCCATGCAGATCTCCTCTACAGCAGTGATGTTTTGGTCCATTCCTCCATCAGATCTCCTCTAGAGCAGTGATGTTTTGGTCCATTCCTCCATCAGATCTCCTCTACAGCAGTGATGTTTTGGTCCATTCCTCCATCAGATCTCCTCTAGAGCAGTGATGTTTTGGTCCATTCCTCCATCAGATCTCCTCTACAGCAGTGATGTTTTGGTCCATTCCTCCATCAGATCTCCTCTACAGCAGTGAAGTTTTGGACCATTCCTTCATGCAGATCTCCTCTAGAGCAGAGATGATTTGGTTCATTCCTCCATCAGATCTCCTCTAGAGCAGTGATGTTTTGGTCCATTCCCCCATCAGATCTCCTCTACAGCAGTGATGATTTGGTCCATTCCTCCATGCAGATCTCCTCTGTGATGTTTTGGGGCTGTTGCTGGGTAACACAGACTTCAACTCCCTCACAGGTTTTCTATGTGGTTGAGATCTGGAGACTGGCTAGACCACTTCATGACCTTGATATCCTTCTTCCACTCCTTGGTTACCCGTTGGTGTGTTTGGGATCTTGCTGAAAGATCCATCCATCTTTCATCTACAATGCTGATGGAATGAGGTTTTCACTCTAAATCTGACCATACATGACCATACATTCATTCTTTCCTGTACACAGATCAGTCGTCCCTGATGGTCCCTGATGCTTTCAATTCTCTAATTCTTCCAGTCCTATTCAGGATCATCCAGATGTTCTCTAGCAAACTTTAGATGGTCTGCACATGTACCGGCTTCACCTAGAGTGAGTTACTGATGTGTCTTTGTGACTTTGGTCTCAGCTCTCTGAACTCCTGTAGTTCTGGGATTTTTGGTTACCGTCCTTATGATCATTTTGACCCCATGGGGTGAGATCTTGCGGGGAGATCCAGATGGAGGGAGATTATCATCAGTGGTCTTGTATGTCTTCCATTTCCTAATAATTGCTCCCACAGTTGATTTCTTCACACCGAGCTGCTTACCTATTTCAGATTCAGTCTTCCCAGCCTAGTTCAGGGCAATAACTTACTTGCCCTATAAAGGGTTAACCCTTGTGGGATCCAAGACATGTTTGCATTAAAAGTGGGGTCATCTGGACCCCACAAGACAGCGAGCTGACCTTTTTTTTCTAGGATTTATCATCTTCACTGGTGTTTGTGGCATAAAAGCCTGTCCATCTTTGTCATGGGAGGGATAACACGTCAATGCAAGTGTAGGGTCATCTGGACCCCATAAAATAGCACGAGGGTTAAAATGCTTTTTTGCATCAAAAAGAAAAAGTTGAATTCCCTTGAAAAGTGCATCTCCATTTAGTAGTTGTACAAACAATCAAGAAAAGGTTTTTCTTAAACAAAATCTGCTTCTTTGTTTCCTTCTCCGTTCACTCCTGTGTCTCATTTTTCATTTGCATTGTTAGAGCCATCTTTGACGTAGAGTGCACAGAGTTTAATTTAATTACAGCATCTGTGTTGACACAGAAGAAAAAAAGAATGTTATTAGTGTCTTCAACAAAGTGGGCAAGATCCCACGGCACAAATACATTTTGTGTGTGTTTAATTAATGAACAGAAGCTGGGAAGAAAGTCAGTCTGACATTGTAAAATGCCAGTGCTTTGAAAGCCTGTTTTGCCCTTTCCTTTGTGTTTATGAAAGTAGAAAAAACTTTTTTCTGGGTTTAAACAACAGAACAATAACTATTTAGTTTACACAAATTTCACCATTTGTGTTTTTAAGCAAACCCGTTCAGAAATGAAAAGAAACCTGTTCTTTTGGTCCAATTTAGGAAGTTCTGGTGATTAGTCAAAAAGCAGAGCAAAAGTCACAGGAATTTGTCTGATTTGCATTAAAATTATTCAAAAGAACGTGTAATTGTGCCCAAATTGAAAAAGAAAACTACCTATTTTAATTTAAGTATGCAGACTCTTCTGACACACCCCTCTCTCATATCCCAGCCAGGCCAGACTCCAAAACACACTGGAATAGGTCCAAAACTGACGGATATGCAGACCAAGCTTGGAGTACTGGTACCTGCCAGGTACCTCAAGAGTCTTACAAGGCAGTCAGTAGGATTCCTGAGGTTTGATGGCACCACTTCAGGAACCAGAGACCCGCTGGTTACTTCCAGATTGTAGCTAATGGTGCTAGTGGAGATAATCTGATTTAGATGAGAAAATAAGATGATCTGTTGCTCCGTTTTCATTGACCATTGACCATTGACGTTTTCTTAACATTTCTTCAAAAGAGCAAGAACATCTTGAAAACCCAGTCTGGATGGAAATCTTTGAGACCTTGTTGATGCAGAGGAACCATCTTCATCGTCTGGTGCTGTGCTCACTCTCCATGACGTGAAACTGGTTTTCCCAACGTCACCTTGGTATCGGAGTTTAGCTGTTCTTCACTCAAGTTTAAACCATACACAACCCTTTCAGTTTTAGGTCATGACTGGGTTTCATACGTACATGTGACACTGATGATCAATAGAATCTATTTGGTAGAATTGGTGGTTTTTACACCTGATTAAAATCTTACAAAACCCTTGCTTTTTGCAAAAAGAATGGGCTGTATGCACGACATATTTCCACATTCGGTACATGACAGCTCAGTCATTTCCGGTTGGGTCACTAGAGCGTTGTTTAAATGGTGATAGCGGAGTATTTGGAGTTTACAGGAAGTCTTTTGGAGCTAACAAGAGTCACTTTAAATGATGTTTGGCACATTGTTTGTCCTTCTAGCAAAATACTCTAAAACAAAATGCAAACACAATTTAAATGGTATGTCCCGTCCTACATACCAAACTTCAATGGTAATGGCATGTATTGATGTACGACCAGCTCCAAAGCTGATGGAAATTCATGTTGGTGAAAGATAATAGATGCAGATTTCTGCATTATTTCACATATTTCAAGTGGATCCAATGTCAATGTGATAGCACATATTTAATGTTAAAGTCCAGTTAGCTGTCACGCAGTGAGCTGCAGACACTGTGTGGTTATATACAACAGGTGATCAGGAACCAGTATTAACCCAAACTGTAACCATAACAGGAATCCTAACCTTAACCTTTCGTCCGGGTCTGTGTGGTCAAGAGAAAAGCTCAGCACTGGGTTTACGTATTTAGAAAATTACATGTGAATACTGTTGTGACTTTTCATTTGGGCTAATGCTAACTAGCATGAAAGACGTATCTAATTATCGCTGTCTTTATCATTATGTTCAGTTAGTTGTGTTTCAATACTCCACAGTAAAGTTTTTCAAAATTAGTGTAAATGTAATTTTTAGTGTCAGGTAGAAGCAGTCTGAGATGTTATTCTCTCCCCCACTTGCCCCCCCAATTTCTGACACAATAATGACAAAAACACTTGTATGGAGCTAAATTGGGGCCAATATTATTTGAAACCGAAATGAAATGTTTTGAAAAAAATATTAATGTTTGGCCGAAAAAAAATAGGTTTTCGAAAACTCAAAATTTCAATTTCAAAACTATTTTTTCAGTTTCAAACCTTTTTTTTCGTTTACGAACCTCCAAGTTTCAGTTTCAAAACTTTTGGCCCCGTTGTGGCGCGTTGGGGTGGGGCTAACACGAGGAGCAATCAAAATCGATGAGGGTGGTATCCTCAGTTCCAATGCCTTCACTGAGTCTGAGAACTCTAACAATTACAATCAGAAAATGGCTGTTCAGTCTGTCCTCTCATACTCTGAAGTTGTCCCAAGACGAGTGTAAAAAGCAGAGTTTTATCGCGTATAAACCGCATGACCAAAACACCGTTCTAGCCCGTTCAAAGCGCCATTTTATTGCGTTAAATACAGGCGAAGAAAACGTCCTTTTGCTGGAATAAAATCTCTCCGTGGTGGGTCGAACTTAAAGGGCTAGTAATGGGGTTGTGGGTCATTTTCGGTGTTAACTGTATTTTGCCTTATATTTACAATTTCCAAATGTTTTGGTGTGTTTTGAGCAAGAAATAATGAAATAAAACGGCTTTTTTGCGGCCAATCCATATGCAAATTCCACTTCCGGGAAAACGCTCCGTTTTGGTCACGTGGTGCGTGTGACGTCACATGGGTAACAGAAGCAGATAACTTCTCCTTTGCGTGTCGGAGCTAGCGTAGCGGCGATATTTCAAAGTCACAATTCTGTGTTCAGACTCAGATTGTGGAAACATTTGTTTGAAAGTGGACGACTGAATTAAGAGGCGGGTAGTTTGTGGTTTGAGGACTGTAAAGCCCGATCAATTTGAGCCGGCAGTGCATAAAGTAAGAGCTCACAACGGCAATGACAGTGACGCTGAGAATGCCGATTTAAAGTCGTAATTTAATGAGAAAAGAAGCAAAGCTGTCAGTTTATCAGAGCCATGCTCGAAGCTGGAAGACGTGGAGCATCTCGTGAAGCTTTATTTACAGATCGGTTTAAAAACAAAGAAATTCTGAACCTTTTGGCGACACGAAATCAAATCATCATCAATGAAGCTGACTATCCGGGTCGGTAATGCAGAGTTTCATATGCAAAATAAAGAGCTTAGAGACATGTTTGCAGGACCGTCCGCCACTTTAGTATTCACTTTATTCACATACCCGGAAGCTCTTTCACCACCTTACTGCATGTCTCTGACATGCGCAGAAACCAAAGGAGAATGTAAACAGAGCTCCACGTGAATCGTCCCGTTTCAACACAACAACAACAGGGGATGACAACAGTCTGTCACGTTAGCTAAGTACACTGAAAATTCCAAAAACGATTCCTCTTCAGATGAAAGCATCACACAGAAATGAATGAGATCTGATCTTTCACGGAGGAAGAAATGACTGAAGTGGACAGCTGCGCGTGTCGATGGTTTCATCAACGGATCTGCAGAGATCCTGCAAGCCACCATCAATGATTAATAAACTGCAAATCAAACAAAGAAACTTCCAAACATGTGCAATGTTTTAAACATTCAGTTTACCTGTTGAAATCAGAAGCTTTTCACAGTTTAGTCGGTCTGGTTCTGCTCACAGTGTTCATCGCAATAGGCTCATTTTGATTGTAAATCTCGTAAATTTACGACTTTAAAAATCATAATTTAATTTTTTTTTCTTTTTTGTGGCCCTAATACTCCGTCGTACCATAACACCGACGTTTATAAGATTCAACTTTGCCGCAGCGCACACACATACACGTATCTGCAGACACGCTGGGTCCGCCTGCATTCTGCTGCTGGCGCTAGGCGTGTTTGAGTTGACTTGCGCCTCGCCTGCATCGTCGACGAGACTAAGCTGCTGCAGGAGGGGGCGGAGAAAGGCGCCTGAGATGAAGGTGGACGACGAGACTGTACGAGAACGAGGAGTTGGGGGTTGTCCTCAACATTCGGCTGAATTTTAATACGCCACTCCTCCTAGTATGATCTGTGCTGTTATGTCTTTCATAGTATTTTTTTTACATCTCTTAGAGTAAAACAGATAAAAAAAATAGTCGGGGGATTCATTACATGTACACAGTCCCAAATAAATAGATAAAATAATAATGAAAGTTCATTTTCAAGACAACTATGACACAAATAACCACAGATTATTTAAAATCTTGTATATTTTTTCATCAGTGATTCATTACCTTCCAGAAAAAGTAAGAACATACACATATTTCCTTCATTTAGCGCCAGTTATTTCACATTAAACTACAAAAACTTTCAGAACACCGTTTCCCACAATGCATTGTTTTGTAGTCATCAAGGCGGCTCGCAGCCAGCGCAGTACCTATTTTCTGGCTGCGCTGGCTTAGGAAGGCGCCTTGAACCCGCCCATTTGTCGCGATACTTCATGTCGTCGTAAATGTGACGTCGGTGACAGAAACTAACCAGCATGCACCGCAATCCAGGCGATCTGCGCAGCGCCGCGTCCGCCTGCATGATCTCAAACACGCCTGCTGTCTTACCCATGTGACGTCAACGCGTCACGTGACCCAAATCGAGCCGTTTCTGAAGCTGGGCGAAATTTGTCGTTGATTTTGTCAAATTTTACAAAAACCTGCGTTTGTCAACGGTAATTATTTGTTATTTTTGATACATTAGAACATATGGAATATATCTGGATATGCATTTTAGCTTTGTCCCAGCCCATTACTAGTCCTTTAATAACCTTAATAAGAACACTATGTTAAAACTGCGTAGGACCAGTAAACATTTTGCATGGTTTGAAGGCAATCTCAGTGTGCATTAAATCTTTATTTGGGTTAGACTTTCCAATTAGATAAAAACAATCATTTTTCATCTGTCTGATAGTATTCTTTATTAAAGATTTTTTTTTTCACACCAGCATAAAACTTTTGCATTGTTGTATATAACCACACAGCCTCACATATTTTTTTAAGGTCCACTGATGGGTCACATTTCAACTGTCAAGTACAAGGATTCTAATGAAATTGTAGTCACCATTTTGAGGAGTTTTTCTTTTTTTTGCCATTTGAGTGTTGATGAAAATGCAGAGGGCATCATTTCAACTGATTTATTAAAAAAGCAAAGAAAAATCTTTATTGTATTGACGTTGCTTCAAAAAACTTTTACCACAAGATTTGGAGAACAGGTGTCTAATGTTGGGTTTCCACTGATCATGGATTTAAACTTGGATCTTTGTACTTACTACAACTTAATATCAAGGTATATTAATGTTCATTCCAAATGTGTAAACATTAACACAAAAAGGTTTAAAATATGGACTTCTCCAAGTGTCCTTAAAAGTTTTCTGTTTGTCTGGAGCTCCTTCTCCTTTATTTTGCCCTCCGCATGTGCCTTTCTTTTTGGTGGATTAGGTTTGTTAGACTTTGTTATTGTTTCTTTGTGTAGCACTTCTAAGCCAGAGAGAGCGAATGGGCCAGGATAACACTGCAACAATGCAATGATGGATGAGGTTGGCTGCTAAAATAATACGAGGACCAACAGGTAAAGCAACACAGAAACGGAGCGAGCTGGCCTGTATGAGGATGATAGCGCTCTTCCCCGGTTCAGTTTCTTTCAGCATCGCTGTGAGGACGGCAGGCTTTTAGAAACCTGGAGCGCGCACATTTGTTCCCACAATCACCTGAGCACTCATTCAACCAAACAAGTACACACACTGTTGTTGTGCCCCCTTGTAACTTATTGTACATGTAGTTTCAATGATCATTTCCATGCAATAGTGTTTGTGATAAATAACTGCCTATCGCCTTGATGAGCTGACAGTGAGATGAGGGCAAAACATCACTAGGTGTTCCCGCTGGAGTGTATTACTAAATTATTGTCACAGACAAAAGCTAAAACAGACAGATTCAGGTCAACGCGCAGGAGAAACAGATGAAAGAGAAGGAAGGATGATGAGAAGACTTTGAGGATGTATTCCTGCTGTTCTTCAGTAGTGTTGAACAAGATAAGAATTAAAAAGGATGGGGAATAGTAGGGTGTAAAGAACAAGAAAAAAGTGCTATGAATTGCAACTGACAGAAAAGTGGTCATTGGAAAAGAGTTTTATTATAAATAAAGTTGGAACATTACAAACAGAAAAACTACAAATAAAGGCAGCTTGAAGATCACAAGGTTGGAAACTAGCACTGGGTATCGATCATAATTTCCAGAAATGATTCGATTCGCAAAAGCTAATTGGGTTCCAATTTTTTCGGTTCTTCAGTTCTATTCAATTTTGAGTTTACACATTTGTTTAGAAATACTTTAGTAATCTTCTATATGTTTTGAATATATTCACGCACTGTCAAATGTATCATTGAAAAAATAAAATTGTTATATCATCCAGTGTTACATGGATTCTCTAAAAGAGAAGTTCTAACTAAAATGTTCAGATCATTAAACGTTGGAAACATTGTTCTGCTTCTCCCGGAGGACGGTTCAGTTTGGACACTAGGTGGCGATCTTGCTATAGCATTACATCTTGTTCAAGAAGAAGACGAAAGTATGACCAAAAAAACAATGTTTTAGATCACAAATCATTACTTTAAAAATATTTCCTCAAAATAGTTTGAAAAATTCTTGCCTGTGAGTAAATAAAGATGATCATTTATTCAGTAATGTATGTTTAGGTCAGCATTAGCATTAGGGTGGTCTTTTATTCTGAGTAGTCTAAATCACACCTGTGCACTAATCATGATGTCCGATCAGCATCTTGATGTGGCACACCTGTGAGGTGAGATGGGTTATCTCAGCAAAGCAGAAGTTCTCACTATCACACATTTAGACAGATTTGTGAACAATGTTTGAGAGAAATTGTAATATTGTGGATCTGGAATGAATTTTAGATCTTTAAGTCCATCTCATGGAAAATAGGAGCAAAAACAAAAGGGTTACATTTATATTTTTGTTGATTGTGTAAAGGCTGAATGTATTAGAATAATTACAATCTATCCAGGAAAAAATGAGAACACATTCGTGACATCCGAAATCACCAATTTACAATCTTTATTAATATAGTAAAATACATTAAAAAAAACACACTTCAGGCAGAGTAGTTGTTTTTTTTTTCATTTGCAGGATAATGTTGGATTTGCAATATATAAGCTAAACAAACCAGATGTGCTAGAGTCACTGAAAACAAAGAAATCTCAAAGTAAAGTGTTGATGAAAGAACTCAATTTCAGAGTTAAAGTTTTTCAAAGCTTATTGAAATAAATTCTGATTTGAAAAATGGATGTTGTTATAAACCAGGGCTGCTCATTCCTGGTCCTCGAGATCTACCACCCTGACTATTTTCCAGATCTCCAAGCCCTGCCACCTGCTGATTGGCTCAGTCAGATGTCTCCACAATCTGATTGAAAGGACACACCTGGTCCAGGTAATCAGCAGCAAGCAGTACAGGGAGAGCTGGAAAACAGGCAGGGTGGTAGATCTTGAGGACCAGGAATGAGCAGCCCTGTTATAAACATACACCACTTTGAATAAAAAGGAATGAATACTTAATAATATTAAGAAAGTCTGTGAATCAGTTATGTGATGTAATGTGTTTGCCTGCTAGAATGGTGGAGAAGTCATACTGGAACACGTCTGTAAAATGTTCAACTAAAGTGTGGACATTTTTTTTCAGTAGTTCCACTAAAGATGGGAAAAGTCTGTTTCTTTTTCCTGATTGATAACATGACAAGAAACATTCAAATTTCTTCCATGGCACTAGCGCTCATCATCTTCATCCATCAAAGGAGACGTTGGTGTCTAAAGCGGGCCACGGAGCGGCAAGCTATGTGGATTAAGCAATTTAGGTAAATCTTAGTTGGTGTATTAACAGAGGAGCTGTGGATCCAACAAGTCTCAATGACACGCTCAACTTTTGACGAGTTGTGCTACTTCCTGTGGATCAACCTGTTCCTACCAAGAAGACATTTTCAAAAAGTGTTTCCATTGCAGTTTAGCAAAATACCTCAATTTTTATGCAGCCTATAAAAACCACTTCATCCAAGCACAAAAACTTTTTTTTTGTTAAATTAAAGTTTTTTTTTAAATTGAGGTGTTTCCTTTGAGGAACTTTATTATTGCAAATCCAGTTTGTGGAATTTCATAGTTCATGGAAGCAGAGCTAGTGTTGTCAGTTAGAAGAAAGGACTGTGTCTTTCTTTGCTGTCTTCATGTCATCTGTTTGGAACTGTAGTCAGCTAAACGTTAAAGATGGAAAAACTGGAGAATATTTTTAGAATGAACAATGAAATGATGTGAAGTAACAGTGATGTTTGTTTTGTTGACCGCTGAAGTTGACGTAGAAGTTGACAGAAACCCTTCTGAGAGTGAAGTGATAGATGTCTTTCTTGCCAAATCTTAGTGTTCTTATCCATTATGTTTTGTTGATTTTGATCTCCTTTATTAAATAAAATGTATCAATATTGATAAATAAAACCATATTGTTTTCATTTTGATGCATCCTATGAAAAGATACAGAAGCAACTATTCGAACGCAATATACGGAAAAATTAGGATCATGGTTGGATCTGTGACTCTATGATCTTGATTTGAATCAGATAACGACCAACAGTCCTCATTTTTATTCATGAGATTGTGTTCACATCTTCCAAAAACAACCAGCTGTTTCGTAACCTTTTCGTGAGTTGCTTAGAAATCCGTATGTTTGAGCAGAATCCCGATCCACGGGTCACCAAGTTATTAGTTCTTGGGTCCTCCAGTGTTGGTTTTGCCTAAAGCCAGAAAAACCAGCGACATACTTCCAGAGAAAAGCTAAATAAATCACCGGGAATAACAGTCAAACATATGGTGACCTTAAGGTGAGAACATGCAGAGCAGATGATTGTGAGCTCTCCTCAACAACCTCTACATTTCCTCAGAAGCCTGGCTGCCTTTGACCTCAAAGTCATTGAACTTTACTTCACTGTCATTTATCAGCTCCCTCTTCTTCCAGGGCTGCGACTTCGTGGCCCCACCGAACAAGGTTGTCCCCCGCTGCAGTGCAGTTTATCATCATGCATATGTTCAAACACTCATCTAACCGCACCATAACAAATGAGCTGATTATCCACACCTTGTCTGTGCGTGGGGGTGCGGGGGTGGGGTGGGGGTCTAGGGTTTGTGTTTGTCATTGTGTGCATGACAGAGATGAAGGAGGCAACGAGAACAGACATATAAGGGGGTTCAGGCGCCCAATACATCAAGACCTCTCCCTTACCCCCCGACACTGCTGTTGGAGAGCGGTCCTGCTCCATGCTGGCCCCCAACAAACAATACAGAGATACCTACAACAATCCCTGGAGCTTGACCTACATTGTGTGTCCTCCTGACTCGCGTCTGACTATTCATCACCACATGGCATCAGTTCCCAACCGGGAGGATGGAGGGTTGTTTTGTAGAGAGTGCAGTGTTGCCACACAGTTCAGGTCCTCAACAAACCCTCAGATGATTAGGAATCTACACTTGATCAGAATGTCTCACTGCAACAATTTGAACCGTATCAACATCACAGATTATGTTATGAACTCCAATCTGACCAGAACACATTTGTTTTGACTCAGAGGAAAGCATGATGCAATAGCTAACATGAACATGATGTAACAATGTGGTCCAATCCTAAGGCATCTTCATCTGCAATGCTGCCTTTTCCAGAATTCTCTGCTGTGGAGATTTTCCAACGTACACACATACTTGAACGTCTGGCTGTTTGTTTACATTTGGGTTAAAATCTTATCTAGAAAAATGTATCAATACGTTAAAACAGTTCAATGGACTCTAGAGATAAAACTCACAGATATAAATAGAGCTGGTTATCGGTAATAAATTCCAGAATGTATTTGATTCAAAAGATCCTGGATTAAGTCGCGCTGACCCCCTGATTATTTCAATCTACTCACTTTAATTCAATTAAATTTAATTTTGAGTAATGCATTTTTTTAATGCATTAATAATCTAATATATGTTTTGAATATATATTTTAAAAATCATAATCATAAGCCATATCCTTTGTATAATTTTCCTGAATATCTTTTTTCCTGTATATCCATTATAATAAAACTGTGTTTCTGTGGTTTTAACACGTTGTTGTGGCTTTTTTTAATGATAAATGTCATCTATAAAGATAATTAGGCTCTTAAATTGCATTTCTTTTCAAATTGCTGTGAATCATGAGCAGAAGAAAAAAATCCAGTTTGTATAAGATTGAGTCCTTAAAGGAGCCCCGCGTCTAAAGTAACAAACACTAGTTTGAGCTGGAATTTATTGAAGACAGGACACAACTGGAAGATATATGGCATTCTAAATAAAACATAAAACACATGGTGAGGCTTCGTTTCATCATTACGGTCCTCGCCTGTGGAACAGTCTGCCGGAGAACCTCAGGGCCGCAGAGACCACAGAGGTTTTTAAGAAGAGGCTCAAGATCCACCTTTTTAATTCTGCTTTTAGTTGATTTTATGTCCTTATTTATTCTATTAGTTTTAATATGTTATTACTTTTATATTTTACGTTATTTATTTTATCTTGTGAATCTATTTTTATTTTCAACAATATTTTATGTATTTAATTTTATGATCTTACTATGATTTTTAACCCCAGTGTTTCCTGTGGGGATCTATCTATCATATCAGGGCTTGCTGGCTTGGTCTGGGGTCGTTGCCGTGCTTCTCGCCCTTGTTGGGGCGGCTGGAGTCCTGCCCTGCAGCCTCACAGCTGTGGAGTGGACTCCGTTGCTGTCCCGGTTTGGGTGGGCGCCGTGGCGATGTTCCTTTGACCGAGCTGGCTCCTGGTATGATAGAATCCCCAATACAGTTTCATCACAGCAGAGCCAAGCCTTATGTCTGTTTTTACAATTGTCATTTATGTCATTTTTCATTGTATTCTTTGTGTGTGGGATGGGTTGTATGTGTTGATAGAGGGTGGGGGGTTGGCTTTTATTGTATATGTTTTTGTTTTTAATGTAAAGCGCTTCGAGCTGCGCAAAGTATGAGAAGCGCTTTATTATAAATAAAGTTTGATTTGATTTGATTCTGCATCTAAGTTTTTTGCTGATCATCACTAGCTCAGTGGAGAAATTGAGTGTTGGTGTTAGACTGGGGGTGGAGCTGTCAGAGCAGACTCTTCCTGAAAGGGGCGGTCTTACTCTGTGACATCAGCACGTGAGAACCCACTCCCAGTACCATCCCCTCCCAGACCTCTACAGAGGATCACTCAGAAATGCGTGAATGGATCAAAAACCATCTTTGGAGTTCTTAATAGTGTGGAATGAACAATGTAATACGCTTAAAAAAGTTATTTTTTTTAATGTTATGACCCCTTTAAAGTCGACATAACCTAACGAGGAAGATAAACCTAATTTCTATGGATAATAAAATGTATAACAGAGAAAACAATCTATTGAATCATGACGTGAACCATACAGGGGCATGTTCCAAACAGCCAGGCTGAAATAAATCCCATAAATCAATTGGCAGAGTGCCAGATTCATGTGGAAAAGTCAAATTAGTGGAAATGCTCTGTCATGTATCCTCTTGAATGTTTGCAGGATGTGTTGCCTGAGGAGGATTTTACAAGTTGTCAATAGTTCATTTAGACTCCCCTAGCAATTAATTTCTTCTAACTGCACCATTGGTCTTTCTGCTTGTGCTCCAGTGGATGCAGACTTTGTCCTTTAAAGATCTATGTGTCCTAGATTCTTCTTTAGAGAGGGTCCCCATTAAGTCCGGCAATTCTTTTGTCTATTCAGCCTCCAAAATAGGTTTCTTTGATTGAATGAAGATTTTTATATATTTCTTTTTCCATCTCAGACACAATCTCTGCCTTCCGGTTTTCCCTCTGGAGACAGAAAGAAAAGGAGACCACGGAAGGTTTTAATTGCTCCTCTCTCATCCACATCTGCCCCACCACATTCATCAGCAAATCTCCCCCTTCCATCTGAGAAGGGGCTGGAGGGTGGCGGGGGTAAGATAACAGCTTTCAGTTTTATAATTTCAGCTTGATGGGGGATTCTCTCCTGGGATGGGACACATCTGGAAACGGGGTGGTGAAGGAGAATAAACGGATAAGACAGACAGATTAGCATTTGTCTAAGTATAAATCTGTATGACCTATAGTGGAGAGGGACACAAGTCCCTCGGGAACCCGCCTTTGATGGGGGAGATGGGGATGGAGAGTGAATGAATAAACTTTGACTTTTTTTTTTTTTTTCACATATTCTTGGTGGACTCAGTCATGCAAACTGCAAAGCAAATATTAAACTGAGATGGACTTCATTGTAAAAGAAGGAATGTTAATGCATCACAAATCTTAAGGGTTCAGATAAAAAAAATGATGATTTTAAGAGTTGAATTCTAGTTTAAGTATTAAATTTAACAACAAAGTGTTAGTAGCTAAATAATTAGACAAATCCATATGTATTGATAAGGTTACTGCTCTTTTATTTCCATGTAAACTGAATAAAAATCCAGGAAGACTGCTGCTACCAACTCAGGCAATCACTTATCATTTTTTTTAATTCTCTACAGTAACAGGCAGAGGATGAAAGCTTTTCTTTCTAGTTAAAAAAAAAAAAAGATCAAAAGTTCAGTGATCCAAAGACGTGTCACCTGTTTTGTCTCAGTTGTGCATACTTCACCTATTGTACAGAAAAGCAGCTTTCTTTGTTTGCTTGAAATGTGCAGATCACCAAGAGAGTTGTGCGTTGAGCTTGATCTGTGTTCAGCATCTTAGAGTTTTTTAAATGAAAATTTTAAGACACCACAGCACACTTGAGATTATATCTAAGCAAGAAATAAATTGAGTGAATCTGACATACCTGTACAGACTGATAACACTATACAAAAAATATATATTCTATATATTTGATTTAGAATATCTTTAAATCGGCTCAACTGTGCACAGGGACGTCCCTGGGTATAGCAACCTAGGCGGCTGCCCAAGGCGCCATCTGCTGGAGAGGGCATCAAATTACAATAAATGGGGTTTTTTTTGTTTTGTTGTGTTTTTCAAACAGTATGACAAACCACTCATTTTGTGTAAAATGGATAAACATAATTATTAAAAACAAATTAAATAACTATAAAGTTTGACTTAATTATTTTGCTGCTGTTGTGTAAACTAGGTGGGGGTGGGGTTTGGGGGTGTTGTTGCCACTGTTGGAGTTTTTTTTTTTTTTTTTTTTTTTTAAGTTTAAGAAAGATAAAGCAGCCAAACTAGGTCTCAGGGACAGCTTCATGGTCAAACAAGGAGGAAAAACAGTCTCAAAGCAGAAGTTAATCTGTTTATTTACATTCGATTGGTTGGAAATTTGCACTCCTTAAAGGAGCCCTGCGTCTAATTTCCTGCAGACAGGACATGGTTTTCTGCTTCTTAAATGAAAGTATTTTGCTGATACCGCTAGCTCAGTGGAGATATTGGGTGTTGGTGTTAGAGTGGGGACGGTGCTGGCAGGGTAGACTCTTCCTGGAGGGGGCGGTTCACATCATGCTGATGTCAGCACGATAGGACCCGCTTGTTTTCATGGGTACGGGAAGCCTAGCTGTTGAGAGCGCAGGCTTTAGAGGATTACTCTTAAATGCACAAACGGATCAAAATACCGCTTTTGGGTTCTTCATAGAGAGGAATGAACAGTATAATGCACTTAAAAGCTCAAACATTAGAATTTTCATGGTATGGCCCCTTTAAGTATTGCAGGACAAAGTTAAATTTGGAAAAAAGAAACATACTTCACATTTATAACAAAAGTTGCTGCTCACAACTGGGGAGTTTGGAAAGAAAGTGGTAAAAGACAGAAAAAGAAAGGGCGGGACTCCCAAAGGTGGTGTACCAAATGCTCAGAGTCCTTAGAGGGCCCCACAATGATTGTTTGACCCAACTCTCTCTGTGCTAATCAAGGGCATAGTCTGTGTGTGGGTCTGAGAGTCTGTATCACATGAAGTGATCGATTGTTGTTCTTTTCAAAGAGTCCCAACATTTACCTTTTTTTCAAATGGATGAAGGAATACAAATTATAATATTTACTTTAATATTTTAAAAAGACACAAACCTTGTTTAAACAGCTCCTCTTATTTTTTTTCTTCAGTAAACCTCATGCATTTTTCAGCAACTCAACCTAAAGGCAGTTGACTCAACCAGCACATGGGGCAAAGAAAAACACACTTTAAAAAGCAGAGTAGAGCACAGGAGCGCCAGCTTAGTCCTCATTATGCAGGGTTAATCATCTTTAATCTGCTCTTAATCCAATATCTTTACCTCACCCTATTAATAAGTCATTCATCAAGACTTGATTAGACTGCAAATACTGACTGCAAAAATGAAGTGCAAGTAAACTAAAGGATGGCAGGAAGAAAGCCTGAGGAAGTCCTATGACAGCCCGCTTTTGGCTGGGGTTTCACTTAATATTAGGAGGGATTTGTTCCAAGGGTGGTTGGTCTTAACTAAGATGATTTTCATTTACAGTATCATATCAGAGTAAAAACTATAAACTATGATAAAGTGAGAACCTTTTTCCTGCAAATGAAGGCAGCGCTAGACAATAATCATCTTGTCGGAGGCTGGCTGAGGCTCTGGTAGGAAATGATATTTTTTTTCTTAATGTAATCCTACAAGAAGGAAATCATCCCACTTGAGATGAAATGGAAAGAATAACTGTCAACACGGTGACAGAATCTAAAACTGATGCTAAAATGTCCCTGGTGTCCTTTTGTGACAATCAAGCTTGTTCTTTGCTTAAAATGTCAGAAACTCATGAAAACTCCTTTGTCGTCACAAGGGCTTCTTTGGTTGCAGGGTACTTTTACGACAAACATTTAAAAAAGAATTACGATTTCTAGTGACGCAAAAACTAGGCCATGTGAACTAATTAGGATCCTCATAAACATTACTAGATATTACAGAAATTTGCTTCACAATTCTATTTTTAAATCAACATTTACATCCTAGTGACATTATGGCCATACCATAAAAATTCTAATTTTTGATGTTTTAGGTGTATTACACTGTTTGTTCCTCACTATAAAGAACCCCTAAGCAGTGTTTTGATCTGTTCATGCATTTCTGAGTAATCCTCTAAAAACCTACACTCTCAGCAGCAGCCCCTCCCATACCCACAAAAGGTCCTCACATGCCGCCCCTCTCCGCAAAGCTAGTGGTGGTCAGCTAGCTTTGCGAGTCCCCCACCCCCGCTCACGCTCAATCATGCAGATGCCTGAGCTAGCTTGTCGATGGCAAAGAAGTGCTCATTTGATTTAGCGTTCAAACCTCGTGCGGCAGCATCCATTAAAGAACATTCTGGTGAGGAACCTGCTCGACATTTTGGGATGGCTCCTGAATATATCTGACAATTGCGCTAGTATTGGGAAGATGTCAGGATAAACTGAGCGGACCATTTTCTGGTGGAAAACGCTAGAGAAGAATTGGGAAAACATGGATCATTGAGAAGAGACGGAAAGGTGTGTGTGTCTCCTGGAAAACGATCCGCATTAAAGCAAAAAAGCTTTTTGATATGGAAATTGATGATGCTTCAAAGAGAACAGAAACATTCACAGCCAGTGCTAATCAGAACAATTTTCTCATCATTTCAATAAATCCTGAAATGTTCATCTGGGTTTGTCTATATTTTATTATCAAATTCATGCCCAAAATGAGCCCGTTAACCTTCACCATTCTGTCTATGCCAAATTTGGGGGATAAATGTTCATGCTAGACAGTATATACATCCTTTATATTCTTTAAAATGTATGTTTTTGTCTGTCGTCACACCAGCCAATCAGCTTTGGCTGACCGCTCAGCTTTGATCACGTGACATTTTCAGTGACAAGATCAGCAGGTACAATACTAATCCAACACCGGCGGTTTTGTCCTGTCGCACTGCGGCGGTTCTCTGGCTGCAGCTAGACAATCTCCTGGACTTCAGTTGAACTCGCGAGCTCCACATGCCGGGAGAAGGAGAGCTGCTACGGGGAGCGCTGATCACGGGCAGAAAGCTTGGCTCTCTTGAACTGGGATGTTTTTTTTTTTTTTTTTTTTTTTTTAACACAATAATAGTAATAAAATAAAAAGTCCCATATTTTTCCTCCTCTGGGGTTAATGCGAAAGCAGCTGTCATCCAGTCACAACCCCGAGTGAGATTAAAGCAACGGCGACCCCCTCAGACAAACTCAGGACCAGATGTTTGGCAGGTGGAGAGTAGCGCCGCGCAACGAAAGGGAGGGACCTCCAGTTTAAAAAAAGAGGAGTACAGTGAAGGTTTGCACGAAAAAGGGGTGCACCGCCGGTTTGAGCGCACCACTGATTTGCGGCAAAAGAGGGACACACCGCTGGTTTTGCCGAAAAATGGGCTGCTTGGAGGTTGTGGAGCTCTGATTTAATGGGAACAGCCAGCACGACAAAAAACTATGACACCCAAAACCTCAATTTTGATGCGGCAGTCTTTATCATGCGTCAGCGTGTGACTTAAGAATGAAAACGTGTTGATTCGGAAAAACGTGGGCATTATTTTTTATTATGGAGGTACCAAAATTGGCACCGATTAGGAACCGAAAGCAAAGAACCGCTATGACACTGGAACCAAATAAAACCCAATCAGTGCCCAACTCTGTTTAAGTTCCAATCCCAATTCTTCCCTTCTCCCTACCGCTCCGTTTGAAGGGGCGTTGTCAGTGGTGTCCGAAATATTTTTTTCAAGATCCCAGCCTCCAAGCAGAGTGATAAAAAGCCCCGCCTCCAGGCTGCTTACATTTCAATATAAGTGATGACTCTGTTGGGGCATGAGTTTTTGAAGTTATAAGACTGCTGTTATGTATATTGGAGCTCTGGAAGCTCAACGCTAACGCTAGCAGACCAACGACTATTAAAGACGTCATTGAGTGGGAGTGACGTCCAAATTTGAAGACACTATTTTTCCATAACTCTCTGTTTGGAGGATTAAATGCAGGAGAAGGGAAGAATTCAGATTGGGGGCAAGACTTGAGGCCCGCATATGTCACAACTACTGCTATGCAATGTGACCCTGCCGCAAAGTGTTTGCACATCAAATGGTCCCGGGACAATCAAGGTGGAACAAATAAATAGTCATTCAGGGCAACATTTCATCAGTTTGAGGCGTTGGAGCAAAGCTTGAGCCAACAACAGCCACTAGTAGATTCAAATAAATCATTAAACACAATCTGAAACCAGACGTCATAGTGAAACTTTTCTTTTGTTTACTATATATCTTTATTTGAGTTTATCTAGTGTCAATACAACGGTGCTTTGTGTTCTCCCTTTGCTGCACAGTATCTATAATTAGGATGAACCTCATTATATGTTTTTATGTAGCTATCTGTGTGCATATTGCTAAAAGTGGATGTGTTTTTACTTTTCTGGTTTACCTTAAGAATGATTAAGTGTAAAAGTTTAACTACAAAACACTCAATTAGGGCCAAGAGGCTCTTTGTTTCAGGGATGTTGAATTGTATTATTCACTTCCAATCTCTTTCTCTGTCTCTGCCCACCTCTGCACTTTGATTTGACCACGGTGGCCAGCAGAGCAGAGAAATTGCTTGTTATCAAGAGGGTCGATTCTTCATGGGGTTCCATAAATTGCTTGATACTGGCACTCTGTCAGAGATGGGACTCTTATGTTAACCCCATGTCTGCCCTTTTGATGGGATGTATCTGAAAATACACCCATCTCTTGTTACTGTTTCCACATTATCTTTTAAAATGTTTATAACTAATAGCAGAATATGTTTTACTCAAATGCAATCCAAAAGGGTTCACGATGAAAAAAAAAACGTTATTTTTAAAACCCTTCAAGTCCATAAAAATAAAACACCTATAAATACTGTACAATTACAGTCACCTAACAACTAAAGCTAAAACATTAAAGGATGTTACTTGTTTTATTTAAGTTATTTAAATTTAGGAAAAATGTAAAACTAGCTTTAGTAACCAAACAAGATATTTCTTAAAAAACAACTGGTAGTCAATGGGGAAAACACTGAGTTCCACATTGATCCTGGTTTTAGGTTGGTGGCCTGTATGGCAACAGAGGTTAGAAGTGAATGTGAGTGTACATGGGTGAATGCAACTGGAAACCCTGTTGGCCCTAACCAGGGTAGAAAAGTGCAATAAGAATATAAAATAAAACTTACTGGCCTGCTCTTATGCAGAGGCTCACTGTGTTGTTCATATTTTCGCTTCAGCTGTTGTCTCTGCAAATCAGTGGATATCATAAGTCAGATTAACAAAGTCGATTCTGCAAAGATTTTACATCGGATACTCTTCCTGAGACAACCCTCTGTATTTATCTGGGTTTGGGAGTGACACAATGAGTCCCTAGCTTGGACCCTTTGTGACTACATTACTACATTGTTGTTAGTAGTACTAGATAGGTTTAACAACTGATATTAAAAAAATATATAAACAGAGTAGGGCTGGGCGATAAGGGATTTTTTATATCACGATATAGCTTTTTACATATTGCGCGATAACGATATTGGTCACGATATAAACCAAATAACTATATTTGACTATATTTATTTATATTAGACTACTAAACTGTTTCTTCAGTTCCATTAAGAAAAACAAAGCATTAAGTCTACAAATAAATTCTAATGTTTTCAGGGTTCATATAATAAAAATGTATTAATATACTACAAATTAATTTTGTTGTATTTAGTAGGGGTGTAACGGATCACAAAACACACGGCTTGGATCGTGTCACGGCTTTAACGTCATGGTTCGAATCATTTTTTGGATCAGTATTTTTTACACATTTTGAGCTGTGAACATAAACAAAACATGTATTTTCTGATTACATGTACCTGTCTGGAGACAAGTCTGCAAAAACTGAGAGAAAGGAATGCTTAATATGCTATCCCACCAAATTAAACTGCAATTTTGAAGTTAAACTTTCATTATTTTTGGTATTAATTGTTGTACTAAAATTAACAGTAGCAACATTTAAATATGTCAAGAAGATGGATTCTTAAAAACTAACAAGAGCATGACATTTATCTTCAGTAGCTACAGCCGTACAACATGCCAGGCCTTCTATCCATTTGTCATTAACTTAGTTAGACAAGATTTATTATTGGTCACTTTGACTGGGTCACAATTTTTTTGGGCCAATTAAATCTTAATGAATAAAGATGTCGCGCCTTTTTTCAAAAAAGATCATAACCTCTTTCAGAGGTCAAACTCCGGTCAGCCATTCAACTAAAAACTATGGTGAGATTTTACTAAAGTGTTAAGAGGAAGAGACTCTATTTATTTATTTTCTTATTTGCAGTTAGCACTCCAACTATTAGTATTTTTTTAAACAGTTCTTATACCAAAGCCATTTCACTATCTGTATAAGGACTTCTTGGGATTTTTTAAGAATGCATTTGCTTTTTATCATCATCCAGTGTTTATCTCATGAAAGCTTAGAGGCACTGTCATCCGACTACCATATTCCTCCAGAAAAATCTAAAAAAAAAAGACAAAGATGAGGCAGACCAACTTATTTGAGGCTGCCTCTTGTACCATTAGAGGCATAAATGCAGCTTTCCTATATGGTGATGTGCAGATAAAGAGGGGCAGTCCTGCCTGTGATCAGCCTCTATTGGTAAAGGTTAACTTTAAAGAAATATCTCTTCACAACAAACTGCTAGGAACCCATAAAAAGGGCCAAGAAAAAGGAGGAAAGGGAGAAGGAAACATTTCCCCCAACACAAAGCACTGCTCTTTTTCATGTGGAGTGTTGAAATATACTCCTTTCAGTCTCATGCTGGGTTCTCTCATAGGATCTCTGCTGGAGTCAACTCCATTTTCATCTGGTTGGAGATTGAGGGGGTTTGCAGGGATAGGCTGGGAACTTTGAAGTGACACCTAAATGCTCGACTTTCTAAACTTGCTAACACATGAAAAGTTTTATAAGAGAGGGCATTTCCCTTCATTCAGGATAATTAGGGCTTTTCAGATATTTACAACCAGGAGTTTGCAACCAGTTTGCTGATTTATGACTTATTTTCTACAGCATTCAAAATTTTCAACAAGAGTGAAAAAAAGTGTTTTTTTTAATTTAATTCAGTTAAGTTTATGTAAAGGACCAGTCACAGTCAAGATTATCTCAAGGCACAAACATGAAAGTGAAATAAATTATTGCCAATTTTTATTACCAAATTCAGTTCAGATCATTTTAATTAGGCCAAATTGTTTTAATTATAGGCAGCAAAAATAAGCTATCCGGTCTTTGATACCCAAGTTAATAACTAGGTTATCAGACAACCCCGTTTGTAATGGGTGATAATTGACGTTTGCACTTCTTGCTCAAAACCACAAGAACCGACTTTAACTGTACCACAAAAACTCTTATGAATCTTCATCAAAACCAAAAGCAGGAGCAAAGCAAGCATATCTTTTTAAAAATCTTTTAAAGCCTGGGTTTTTATTTGGTGCATGGTGTGTTAGTTTTTACAGTGAACTGCTTTACATTGTTTTCATTGCAGGATGAGTAGTTTGTAGGACCCTTCCTTGTTAACATTAAGGCCCGATCCGAATACTCTCCCTTCTCACTTCCCCTTAGCCCTCCGCCTTCGTTTCTCCCTCCGTGCTTGCTCCAGACGGAGGGTGGTAAAAAATATTTCCGACGTGAGTTTCGTTCAGTGACGTCAACAAAATCACCGGTAAGCTAGCTTTAGCGCGGAGCTTCCAGCGCTCGTATATACATTACAACAGCAATTTTATAAATGTAAAGAGGTCACACTGCAACATAAAGTTATTACTTACGTTTAAATGTAAACATCTGTGGTTCAGAGAGCACCAAAGTGAAGAAAAGAGCTTCGTAGCGCGGCGCGGTTTACTCTCGCGATAGCAGACTTTGGACCCCTCTGTTTGGAGTGTGTAGCGTAAAAAATAATAATTCCGTACACAACTTTGACTTCAACTGCCACTTCAAATCAAGGGGAAGGGCTAAGGGGAAGTGAGAAGGAGAGTATTCGGATCGGGCCAAAGTATATATGAGGCTCAGGAGTGAGTAGGCCAATCAGCTTTGCGGTGGTGCAGGACACAACCGCGGATGTAGGAATAGGAAGAGGATCTATGCAGAAAAAGGCAAGAGAGTCTGGCCACAAAGAAAAAATATGGCGCTTGAAAATGAAAAGCTGGAAGTCCCACTCTTTGCTGGAGCCGGCCGCAAAAAAAAAAAAAAAATCAACGCACATTTGCTCTCAAAACCATTGGCTGGAAATCTACACCTTTTGTCCCTTTGATAAACCAAAGAGCTGAACAGCTGCTGCTACGAAGACTGTTCAGGACAAACTACTGCTGGAGTCCTAACAGAACATTGGCTGTTTTGGGTGAACTTTTAATATTTCACTGACTTTATATCAGTCTTTTCGTAGGGATTTTATCAGATTGATTGTTCTTCTAGGTTTTATGGTCTCAGCCACTACAGCAAAATGGATTAAAGAACCACATTTATGGTATTTTGTTTGCATTTTTTTATATATTTCTGTTGATGTGACATTCTGTCTCTTAATGCCAGCATTCATTGAGAATCATGGGACTTCAACTTTCTCTTCTTCATGTCTTTTGGTGACCAACACAGACATGTTTCATTGTTAAAAGAAAAGGTAAATGCATCCCTTGTATTCTTGCATTTGCATATTAACAAGTGTGGTTTATGATGCTTCCTCGTGCCAATCAACTAATTGAAGTGTATGAAGTTGTTTTAAATGTCTGAAATCTGCTGTGGATGTAGTTTTTGATAAAAACATCAAAGTGGGGTAAGACTTGAGCTTTTCCTTTGATTTGATCCTTTTGGTTTCCTCCGTCAGTGCAGAGGGACCAATGGCTCTTCTCAAACTTATGGACACACATTAACAGTTTACCACTTTGCTCTTCACACAAGTCTCCCACTGGGTGCAGTCATCGTGAAAGAGGAACAAATGAGGGATGAAGATGATGGTGTTAACGTCTCACCTGCTGTTCCATTGGTTGAGTGCACGTCTGGGTTTGAATGCTTCTGCAGCAAAGTCTCGTGTGCTTTTAAAGCAGTTGACCACCTTTTGATTTTTGTGTCAGCTTGTGTAGATTTTTTTCAGAATTCCAACATGCAGAAAGATGTTCCTCCAGGGACCAGCAGCCTGTCTCCACTTGTATGTGAATGTGTCAGAATGCTGTTTCTTTCAATTAGAGTGATGACACGCTGTCAGAGATTTAGACTGCTTCTACGAACATGTTCACTTTTGGTAGAATTGATATTTTAAGCTCTATTTTTTCATATGGAATTGGTTTTAAAACTGAGGCCGAAATCCAGTTGTCAACTAGGAACTGATCCGCCAGACATTAACCAAATAATGAGATATGACCAGCTGAAAGCTAATTCAACAATAAAATCAAGACCAAGCAACCAACACAAAACAAAGTTCTTAAAACAGAAATATGAACAAATAACTGATTGATTGATGAAAATGAAGCTGTGAATGTTCCACAGTTATGCATCAGATCTTACCTCAGATTTTCCAATATGATCGAACTCATCATCCACGCCTTTGCCTCGCTGTATATCGCTGCCATGCAAATCTATTAATACCAGAGCACAGTGACAATAATTCTCCTGATCCTGTTTCTGTCCCTCAACCAAACCCCACCCAAAACCTCTGCTTTTCCATTTGTCTCTGGTCACTATTTAATAATTAATGTGGGACAAAAAAGTATTTAGTCAGCCACCAATAGTGTAAGCTGTTCCTCTTGAAGATGAGAGAGGCTTTTCATTTTCATAATAGGTATACCTGAATTATGAGACAAAATGAGAAAAAAACAAATCCAGAAAATCACATTGTCTGATTTTTAAAGAATTTATTTGTAAATGATGGTGGCAAACAGGTATTTAGTCACCTACACACAAGCCAGATTTCGGTTTCTCACAGACCTGTGACTTCTTCTGTCCTCCACTCGTTACCTGTAATAATGGCACCTGTTTAACTGGTCGTCTATATAAAAAACACCTGTCCACAACCTCAAACAGTCACTCTACAAACTCCATTATAGCAAAGACTAGGGCTTGGCGATACCGAGCATTTGGGTTTCGATCTGATATCGGTCAATTGTCGCCGATATCAATACCAATATTGATATTTTTGCAATGGCTGTTACATGAATTGATAAACATAAAAATAAGATTAGGACATTTTCAATTAAATGGAAAATTACTAAAGTAAAAACTTCTTAAAATTAAATAAAAAGTAAAAATTGAATGCAAAACAGTCTGCAAAAGGAAACAAGTAACTATGACACAAAAATGTTTAATGATTAAAAAAAACCTGGTAGAAATATAAAGATTTGTAACTTGAAATAAAACAATAAAAACAGGTAAAAAGTTACGTGTGTAAAACAGCATTTAAATAGAGTGGAAATAGCGTGAACACAGTGCATGTACGAACTGTGAGATCCGCTGCTGGGATCTGGTGAGAGTGGTGAGGCAGCGACTCAGCCGGGTCCTTATAGCTGATGCAGAAAAGTGGAAATATCGATATCTGTGGGCCGGTATCGATCCAATACCAACTTGAGATTGATACTGTAGATATTTTGGATCGATCCGCCCAGCACTAGCCAGGACCAAAGAGCTGTCTGAGGACACCAGAAATAAAATTGTTGATTTGCACCAGGCTGGAAGACTGAATCTACAATAGGTGAGCAGCTTGGTGTAAAGAAATCAACAGTTATTGGGAAATGGAAGACATACAAGACCACTGATAATCGGTCTGCTCGTCTGAAGCTGGCTGACTACTGGGGGGTCCAGCTGGACCACAGCCAATGTTATGGTGTCAATCATCACAATCATCAGTGTGGTGGTGACTGCCATCTGGGATGGGCTGGTGGTCGTTTATGGCTATGTCCATTAGATTGGAGGCCCATTCGTGGTGAAAGCTCCCAAACTGCTGTGGTTACCCCGTTTTGCACATAGAGCCTTAAAGCTGACTTAAAATGTACTTAGTTACACATGAACACAAGACTTAAACGCATGAGCCTAAAACGGACATGCTATGCTAGCACATGTGCTTGAACATGGACGTTTCACTGAAAGTGTCCTCTTGAACCCACATCTGTGTCTGGTGTGTAAGTAGCATTCGAGCGACAGCTCCGATAGCCCAGAGAAATTCTGTGGATTTACTGGGTCAAGGTCACCTGTCTGGTGCAACCAACACTCTGGAGGCGTCCGCCCACCATTTTTATCTTCCAAGTAGACTCCGGCTAAAGTTTCCCTGGAAAGTTGTGGGACCTCTCAACCCCTCCTCTGCAGGACCAATATTACTCCCACTTTTATGTCTCAACCAAGAAATCAATAGTTATTCCACAATATTAAAGGACCTAACTGGATATTTCACACAAATAAGCTCAGAAAAAAAATTAACTGATGGAGAAAGACAGTTTTGTTTTACTGAGTTGCAAAAGTAGTAAATTGCTGACTTGTTTGTTTTCAAAAAATAATTAAAACACATTACATCATATATAATTTTATAAAATTGTAATTATAGTGTTATTTTTCTTTTATTTAAACCATAGTGCTGAACTGTGTTAATTTGAGGGACAAATACACACATTCACTTTTTTTTTTTTTTTTGTAGAAATGGTGAAAATTTGACTCATTTATATGAATTTAATACTTTAAAATGACACTTGAAGCTAAACAAACGCTGCAGGACATGGGTATGAAATGCAGTGGTCCTATGGCTAAGCTGTTGTTAAAAGTGGACAGAAAATGCTGTCAGTGGACAGATGGATGCTCAGATAGGGCAGGTGGGGTGCGAGACAGACAGACTGTGGGGAGTGCCCCGCTCTGTAGTGCACAGCGTCTCGTCACTGTCCCTCATGGGATATGATGCCACCTTTTTTATATTCTCCGCATCCCATGTTTTACCCGCATGTAAACAAGCTCGCACACATCCAAACATTTGCAAGTTCATGGTTTGGTGTGAGCTGTGAAAAGGCAATCACTGCCATCTGTTGTGGAGACTCGAGGACTTTCCTGCTGAAGCCGAGCAGACGCTCCCAAGAGGAGGAAAAGATGAAGGGAGTCTTTTCTTCTGCCTTTCTCTGGGTGTTAAACTATGTGCCATAGAAAAAGTTTACATTCTGAGGGGGAACACAGCAACACATCACAACGTTTATTTAGTCTCCAGCTTCCAGTACCACTTCCCCAGATGGCTTACCTTTTTACTGGCTTCAACACATCAAATTCCACCCTCCAGAACACCTGAAAGTCTCCTTTATATGAAACAACTGCTGGAGGAGGGAAACACCATAAAACATGCAGAACAACTGCTGGGTTGAGCACAACGCTGCTGTAGAAATGGAATGGTAAATAGAAGAAAAAAAACTTTCAGAGACATATTTAGATTCTTTAAATGTTTAATTTCATTAGATTTTTATATTTAAAAACATACTTTTAATTTCACTCCTACGAAAGTGAGAATAATGTGTTTTAATGGTATTTAAATAAGAACTTAGAATACGTTCTTGTTGAGGTGCTCTGTTCACCGTCTCACTCCAATCCTAAAGCATTCCCACTTATGCTTATACCCTTTTAGGCAAAAATATTAAATCCTGTGTTGGTTTCTCTGACAGTTTCTGCGAAGTAGCAGGAGTTCATTAGAAATTCACCTTTGAGATGTGGAGTAAGCCAGTGCACATTTCCCACCAGCCCTATTCTGATGCTAACATACAGCCCCTATCAAACCCCAGCCGAATATTAGCAGAGCAACAGAAATGGTGAGCAACAATGGAGCCATCCAGTCATACAGTTCTGATCCAGATTCCAGCTCAGACGAGGAAAACAAAGACGTTCATGGATCTATTTGTCTGCAAGTGGATGCATCAGAATGGAGCGGAGCAGGAGGCTTGTGGCCCCGCCCTTTATAGTTTGTACTCAACTTCAAGCATTTTCAAACAGAATTTTTCCATCTGCTCCTGATTCACCACGATTTGAATAGAGAAATATTCAGAAATACAGTTTTAATCTTTATTTTCATCATATTTTTCTCTTTCAGAAAAATGCCACAAGAATATGTACAGAGAGAAGGTAAAACTCATCATCTGACAAACCCTGAGCTTGTTGAATTCTTATCAATCTTGAGTATGTCTCTTCCAAAACACCTGCTAAATTTGACAGCAACCCCCTGCTGGTTACTCAGGGGTAAAGCTCGTGCATACGGAAAACACTAAGAGTTCAAGGTCATTTTGAAAACAAAGAGTCAGTTTGACAAAAAATAAGTGACATAGTGAGAGTTTGAAAATACAATTCTTACTTAATTTTGTGATAATCAACAGTAAAAAAGATAAAAAGAAGAGGAAAAAAGAAACTTTAGAAAATGATAAATATCTATTCAAGCATTGATCTATTCTATAACTTAACAAAAATGTGCCCCATAAGGGTAAAGTAATCTGCCCCAGTGCAGGTTGTGTTCAGAGAGTAAGTTGCTTTAGTAACTTACGTACCCCAAAGATAACCGCAGCTAGCCTTAACCTTAAGTGGAGGATATCAAATAACTTACACTAAAACTGAACTGAATAGCCAGCATAACCTGCTTTCTTGAACAGGACCCTGGAGTTGTTATTGTCCCATCATTGTCAATTTGGAGAAAAATATAAGCCATACAGCCTTATAACTTCAGAATTAGTGATCATTTAAAAATTATACATCAAAACAGTTTCCAAAATTAATACAAGAGAAAATTTTGCAAAACACTGTAAAAAAAAGTACAGAGTTTTTGTCAATTTTCATCTCCACCAGCTCAGATTTTCTTTAGAGGTGACAAATGTGCTTTTTTGAAATACAAACGAGATTCATCTTTTTCTCTGATTTAATAACTTTCAATGTCCTTTATTAACAGAGGTGAAAATGTTTTGTTAATTCAAAACTTTTATTTTTGCCAATAAAATAAAATTAAAACAATTTGAAAGGTTTCTTTGCATCATTTATTGTACAAATCCAGAACAGCATCTGGACACCTGGGTGTGCTCTTTTCCCTTTATTCTAACAGTTTTTGTTTTAAATACTAAGAAAGTTTAGTTTCTGCTATAATAATGATCAATACAGCCCCCTTTACCGCTCCCACCTTTGGTTCACATTAGGGATGTCCCAATAAGGTTTTATCAATCCGATTCTGAGTCATTTAATTTTAAGGGTCTGCTAATACTGATCCAACATTGAAAAAAAATGAATAGATTTACTGTCCAGATCCAGATTTTATTTTATTAACATTTATTTATCATTTTAAACTTATGCTACGTTCACACCGGGCATGCGATGCGCTGAATGTGGGTTCTTAAACATCCTTTAAACATACAATGTTCACACCCGACTGTTGATGTAACATATAGCTCAAGTTTATCAAATAAATAAATAATAATCACATATTCATGCAGATAATCAAATGTCAAAGTTTATCATGCTATGTCTTTTAAGTATTGGATAACTGGGGGATAGCTTTGAGTTGATCCGTACTCACAGAACATGGCTGCATGTGTTTGAGAAGGATGCGTTGTACATGGAGCATGAAAATTGACTTAAAAAACTTGAGTAACAATGCGTGAACATAAGAAATTTGAATGTGGAAGCCCAAAATGTATATATGCGCACAGTTACACAGTTACTTTACATTTAAAATTGTACCTTGAACTCACTTTTCTGAGGCCGGCGTGAACTTAGCATTGGCCAGAGCTTTCTGAGAAGTACCTGCAACAAATAAGTAGAAAATGTGCAAGTATCAACTGCAACAAAAAGAAAACACATAGGTAATAAGATTGAAACCTATTGTCCTAATCATGTTTTAAAAAATATAGGATCCCTGAACAGGGATACAACAATTAGCTGTGATTGTTACAGCCCCAATGGGCAGACCTGTACAAGTCTCGGGAGAAAACCAAAAATGAAACTATAACAAAAACTGGACACCAGTGAGAAAAAGGAACACATAAACAAATAAACTGTCTAAAAAGCAAAAAACAATAAGTGTGCTGGTTGAAATAGAAAGACAAAATAAAGGGAATTGGCCAAATAAAATAAATCATGGAGACTGCTGATCCAGCCATGTCAACCATCTGAGTCAGCAGCTCCTGATAATCACTGCCGAACCAAAACTACCTAATTAAAAACAAATAAACAAAGCCTGCAAACTAAGACTACCAAGGTCCAACCCCAAACTAAAATAACAAAACCCAGCAGTGTAAGACTGCAGAGGACAAAGAGGGGAAAAGTGACCCTAAAAACCCAGTGCCACACCTACCCAGCTCCTCCGCCTTGCTTGCCTTGATGCGTCCTCCTCTGTCTTAAATAGCCAGCAGGCGCCGATCAAGCCACACCTGCCAGGTGAGCAGAAGAACTGGATGGAAAAAAATCCAGAAGTAGCAACAGGATGTAAAAATGATCACTTATGAAACTGTGAAGCCTGTTTTCATAAGTGGATCAGGACATCCCTCGTTCACATCACCGACTGTTCTCTCTGAATGAATACAGATGTTTTTGCTTCATTGGTAATACCACTGATTTATTTTCTTATCACTTTTTTCTCCGTTTGCTGGAAGTTTCGCAGTAATTCTCTTAAGAGAAAAGGTTACCAGGGTGACAAGCCAAGATTAGCATGACTTCAATTATAGAATGTCTGCCTTTTGTATAGTCCCTTAAACCCCACCCCCCACTATTGCTTCAAACTCTTATTTGTTTGAAATATAAAACATTTGAAGGGAAAATAGTTTGACTTATGACTCATGTAGACAGGCCCCTCCCCTTCCTCGCAGTTGCAAATGTATTTTCTGTGATTATTTTGTCGTCCTCACACTCAGCATCTCTTTGTTTGACCCCTGTCAGCGGCAACACAATCATTTCACATTGTAAACACCTCAATATTAAATTGTGCCATTCAAAGCATGAGAATGCACCTTAGAGAAATGTCAGACAAGAAAAGGGAGGGAGAGTCGTTAGGATTCACTATCATTATGGCGTTTTTGTTCGAAAATCCTATTATGATGTTTGCAACATGATTGCATGTTGTGTGGCATGAATATCTGGCTCTCTCTTTAGACACATGAATTAGAGGCAATTACACTGCAACTGCATCCACCAGCCACTCTGCTCGGCTTGTTTCTGGAAACAGCTTCATAAATCGAATGGGTTTTTTTTTTTAAAGGTTTCTTAACGATTACAACTTTTTTCTCTAAGAAAATTGAAGAGAAAAAAGACATAAGAAAAGACTTTTGCTTGAGCAAAGACGCAAAAAAAAAATATATATATATATATGCAGTGTCTGTAATATAAGCAAATAAGAATAGCAGGTTACCAGTTAGCAAATGAACATATTTTATTCATTTTTACAAATGTAGTAGATTTTAAATCCAACTTAATTCAAATTTAAATAATTTGTGAACAGTCATAAATTTGACCTTTTCAAGGAATATTATCCTTGATATTCAACCACAAATTTCCTGTAGAACATTAAAGGTTATCTTATTCTAGTTGGGTTCCATCAGTGTCTTCGCTCCATTTTGTGCCCACGAGTGGTTAAAGCCTTTATTGTTCCTTTAAATCAAAGTAAGTCTTTACATGCTTATGTAATTATCATTGTTAATAGCACTCTAAAATATAATTAACATAATTCCAACAGATTCTGAGGTGGGGAAATGCAGGGCATGATGCAACACTTTACGGTAATAAATGTTAGTATTTGTCACGGATGGCTCTAGAACGTAACAAAGAAGCGGGGAGACGGAACCGGTTTTAACACTGAACAACACTTAAATGTGTTTAAGGAGTCGAGACTGGAGAGCAGAGCACGCAGCGAGTTCCGCGGTGCAGCAGTGGCGTTGAACCCGACAGGAAGTCCTAGCTGAAGCCCCTCCTCCCTGAGGTCCTCAAACTGAGTTTTTATCCAGAGCTTCCAAATCCCAAAAACACCTGCACCTGTGAGACACAGGGCAGACAAACGGACAGAAATACGGCTCAGGGCCGTAGCACACTTTACAGTAGTAAGTGTTGAATGTCAACGTAAATCTGTTTTGTAGATGTGTTCAATCAATTGACTTAATGAGTGAATCGATTTATATTCATACAATTCATGCAGATTGATCTGTATGAGGCAAGTTGTTTATCAAATCAACCTCTACCATTTACCCTGGAACACTTACGGTATAAAAAGTTACTTCATTTATTACATATACATATATACTCAATAATATACCCAATAAAAAGTATTTGTCATAAATATAGATCAAAATATGGCAACACATGATAAATCAGAACATGAGAAGATCCTAAAAACATGCTAGAAAATGACAGAAAAATTAGGAATTTGAGACGAAAAATTCGTAAAAAAAAAAAAAATAATAAAACTGGTCTTTGGTCCAACCATTCCTGGAACATGTATGACTTTCCCCAGGGACCCATGACTCTCAGAAAAATACCATATATTGGAAATCATGTAAATACTTTTGCTTGGGAGAAAATCATCCGGTGATAGTGCTCGAGGGTTAAAAATGAAATCAGTGAAATATTGTCGATTTTGTAAATACCATTAGGTTTGAGACACGGTAAAATGAAAGAAAGGGAAACATTGGCTCAATGAACAAAAGTTCTTTATTGTGTTGCATTTAAAAATATGAATTTTTACTTTAGTGAGCCATCAACACAAATGTTAGATTTGATAAAAACTACTTTAAATGTGAAAAAGTACAGAATTTATGCTTATTTCACTTGTTACAGTGTAGGTTTAATTCAATCATAAAAATGATCAAACGCCTTACAGTGGACAACATACGTGTTTATTTTGTTTACACGTCATTATCTTGAAAGAAATACAAGGAATCTGGAAAACTTCACCTGCACTGTTCAGTACAGGTATCTATCTGGTTGAACTTTTAGCTAAAGACGTCCTGAATCCATTTTAGGTCAGTGAATCTGATTGTTCAAATTGAAAGAATATTGACAATCTGATCAGCAACCAATCAAATTGGTGTTAAAATAAATCGCTACACCCCTAGTAATTTAAGTAGCGCATGTTATTATGTGTTGCTGGCGACATCTTCAGTATTAAAAAATAAATAAATAAAACATGAGATGACGGAACATAAATCTGCGCACTCTGGTGTGATCACTATATGACATTATGATTCTCCGCAGATATATTGTGTCCAAACAGCTCAGTGTAAAACCACAACATAAGTATTGCTACAAACAGAGACCAAAGTTATAATTAGAAGTGTCAAATTATTGCATGAATCTCAATTAATTAACGACAGACACTTTAGTCCATTTTTTTTCCCGCTAATTTCTGCGCCAGATGGTCGTTTCCTTCGTGAACCTGTTCATGTTTGATAATGCACACCTGGAAGAGGATTATCCTGCTCATACCATGGTTATTTACAAAAAAAATGTAATCCACAATTAAAACTTCAATTCTGTTATATTTTTTTCTTAAGATCATTTTTCACAAAAAGCTGACTGTTTAAAACGTCATGAGGATCTTCTCTGAAGACAGTGATGGTCATAAGAGGTTAAAAAAAACATAGTCTAGAGGGGAAATTCACCTCTTACCACGTGTTTTTGTTTATTCTATTCTCTATTTCTTTCCTGCAAAGTCTTCAAAATGATCAAATTTACCAAACACAATAAAATCATTGTAATAAACTTTGGATTAAAGAATATCAACATATGTATCATGATACTAATAAGAGGTTTCAGGTCAATATTATTGGATCACTCAAAAAATGTTTTCTGATGTTGGTAGATTGAACACTCTGGACCTGATGGGTTTCTGTTGTTGTTGTTTTGTTTTTCTTAATTATTTAAGATTTAAAGACACCGGTTAAAAAAAACATGAATCAATCCACCTTTTTAGTGCACCATGAAAATAACTCAAAATTATGCTTTTCACAGCATTATTAGTTTAAAAATATTTGCAATTCAAATAGATGCATTTGATTAATTAATTACAGGTCACATCAGGGTTAATTAATCACGTCGCATGACAGCCCTGGGAAACGTGCATTCAGCTTTATTTCATTTTTCATTAGCCAGAAACAGACGTACTGTCATTTGCTGTTGGAGCTGTGAAAACACAAGCATGTGAGCTCAGCACACATCAGACGGATGATGCAGGACCAGGTCAGAGGGGAGACTGGTCAACCAAACGAATCATGCGGGTCGAGCAACCATGTCTGCTTTAAACACTCTAACAGAGACTGACTTGCAGGTCAGTGGTTTCTGTTCTATCCTTGGCTGAACTTCAGATCTCATAGGAGTTTTAGAAGCAGAGCGCTTCTGTTGAGGAAGATTTATAGAAAAGCTTCAAGTTGGAGGCATGAGATCAGACAGCGACCTGCTCGTGTAATCATAACAACAAAAGCTGGTAGGCTGGATGGAACTCAAAAGCAGAAAGGACTCAAAAGCAGATCGCTGATTAACAAAAGATTTAATTACACAACATTAATTCCAATAGAGAGGGTAAAAAGACATAGATGATAACACAAGACTCTGCGGCACTGAAAAACCAAAAGACTATTACTTAAATAACCTGAGACTGATGACCAATGAGATGCAGCTGTGGCAACCAGGTGAGGGCACAGGAGGAGGGGCAAACCTGCTGAATGTGACAAGATTCTCCAGAGCAGCAGGAGTTCAGTAGAGATTCACCCTCGAGTTGTTGGTAGAATTAGGATCGTGGAATAAGCCTGTCCTCATTTCCCATCAGCCCTTTGTTTACACCCTCCCGTTAGCTTACCCCGCCTCACACCTCCAACTACGGCTGCCACGATTAGTCGACTAATCGACGATTAATCGACTATTAAATTGGTCAACGACTAATTTGAATGAATGAATGAATGAAATGGTTTATTTCAAGCAATCAGGTTATAATACATGGAATAACATCACATAATAAATCACAAGTAGATCACTTGAAAGGGGGTGAAAGGAAGCGAACTTATATAATCCCACCCCGGCTCGACCGTACCATTTTCTCTACATGAATAATCAATATCCGGTTCAGGACTTAAAAAATCAAATATCAATATAGTTTCAGGTAATAAAAGATCAATAATATCAGTGATGTAATAGAATTTCAAAAACATCCATAGACAAATCATTTATAAAATTCATCAACAGTAATCTAAACATTCTCATTAAAAATTCAAAAAATATTAAGTAGTAATCAACTTCATTTGTTACTGCAGGAAAATATATCAAAATATTCTTATTAAAAAAGACAATTTGAGCAGATTGTATTTATCAAAGAACGATTATTATAATGAAAAAGTGCTAAGTAAAAAATCATGATTTATTAACGGAAAACTTCAAAATATTCTCATTAAGAGACAGTTTGAGCAGATTGTATTCAGACCAGAGCTACATCTTTGTTTAGGCGGAAATCTTCCAGAAGATGCAGCAGCGGCGTTAGTTTAGCCTCCAGCTGGAGCACAGCTGTTAGCTTAGCTTCCTGTAGCAAAGCAGGAGCTAGCTGGGATTGGATCAGGGATAATGCGGTCTTCAGCTCAGCCAGATTGGCTTCAAAATTTTTCTTCGGTGCCATGATCAGCTCTCCTCATTGTGGTAGCTGTGTTGTAGCAGCCCGGTGATTAAAGTCGCTTGCAGACGACTTTAAAAGACTTGAAAAGCCAGAGAGTTGCGGAGAGCTGGAGGCACACGTCTGCTCGTGATGACCCGGAACCGGATATTTAATAGTTGATTAGATGTTACTTTATATTATATGGAGTCAGAGTGTAGTAAAGTTGAGAAGCATTCATCATCAGCAAAAATTGTGTTTTTATATTTGAGTTATTGAGACCAAAATTGTATCTTTTGTGAAAAATAGTTCTTTGGTTTCAGCTGCCGACCTCCATTTGATTTGAGTCATGTTTTAAAAACAAATGAGTGACAGAAGCTGCATGATTCATTAGACGTTTAATAAACTATCATCTTAATTGTCTTAATTTGTAGTTATTTTAAAGCTAATGATGGTTAAGATGTGTGTTTTACACCCAATTAGTTGACTAATTGGAAAAATTATCGGTGAGTTGTCGACTATTAAAATAGTTGTTTCTGGCAGCACTACCCTCAACATAACAATACATAACATACAAGAGAAATTGCGCGCTATAATGGCGCTCTCCAGTAAAAAAATACTCCGAAATAATCTTTATAGATCTTATCCAACATGAGAAAAATGCAACAAGAGCGTCTTGGAAAACAACTTTCATTGGAGTGGGACTATAAATGTTGATATCTGTTGGTATATTGCTCTAAAAAACGTTTTTTTAAATGTTCGTATTTTGCAAGAAAACAACTTGGACAAGATCATAAGAAATGATGGAATACTTAAGTTAAAATTCAAGTGTTTTCTTGAAGTCACGGCATTCCCATCTGAGAGCAAAGCGTCTGTACATGTAGAACAAATGCAGGACTTCAGGAACTGTCGGCATTTGCTCATTAAAACTCCTCATCTTTGAATCACTTTTCAGTGCAAAGAGAAACCCCTCCATTCTGTCACGAAGTTCTGTTTCTACCCTGAGGCACATCTTCATACTTTTAAACAGCTTGAAGTACTGTAAACAGACTCTCACTTGAAACAAGTATGGTGAATAAATAATGGATTACACACATCAGTGTTTTCAAGCAAACTGTGGACCGCTGAGGTTTTCAGGCAACTCTTCTGACGATCTGCTGTTTATTTTCTGCTTTAACCTAAAACTCACTGAAGGATTCATCATTAATTGGTGGTTAGAGGAATCTGAATATTTAGTTTGTGTTGATATTTTTCAACATTTATGTTTTTTTTGTGCACAAAGCACAAAAAAATTCTTCATCAATCAGCCTAAGATGATCTGCAGATTCTTGACTGCCCCGGTAGTTTGCTGCATTCCTGTTGGATCCTTTTCCTCTTGGAACTCTTTACATTTTGTGTCTCCACCTAACATCTGGCTCAGCAGCACAGAGGGTGGAGTTAACAAAGAGAAAAGCCCGGGGAGACCGACTTCAAACACAGGATGAGAGGAAGCGCGTCTTTCATTGCTGCATTTTCAAGACTTTGGAAACATCTCCGCTGATCTGTGGAGGTGTCTCAGCCAAATAATGATGAGAAAAGCAATATTTTTCATCTTTATTTACAGGTAATGTTTGTTCTAATAAATTCCTGGCGTCAAAAGGATGTTACAATAAGAAATGTTTGTTTTGTGCGTGTTGGGAATAGATTCTTTAAAGTAAACAAGATGTTTTCAGTCAAGTCTAAAATGCACAGAATTATCTTGAAAATGTGGTGAATATGAAATCTGTTTATTTACTTATTGCATGACTTTTAGTCCATGTGAACCACAGACTTTTCTCTTGAAGTACGAACCAATGTTAAGGTTTTTTTTTTTTTTTTTACTAAAGCTTAGGATTTATTAAGAAGGGACACATGATTTGAGACCCACGTAGAACAGGATTTTTTTTATTCCACCCATCTGCAATCTGAACTGGGACGGAAGAAAAAAGATTATTTATTGGTTTAATTTTTTTAAATGTTTTAGTATTATTTTTTTTCATGTGAAGATAACAGAAATGTATTATTTAAGATTTGGTCATGTCTGGCTTTCTGGAACACCGTAAATATTTTCGATTAGACTGTCATCGTTACACTTCTTCTGTTGGTCTACAAACTAACTGGCTTAAATTGAACCAGTGTTCGTTTCTCCTACCAATCTGGACCAAATTTTCAGTTTGAATGCACCCAGGCAGACCCTGGTACAGGACCAGGAACCGCTCTCAAACCCATCTTTTGAGGTGGTCTCGGTTCAATTCCAATAAGATTGAGCTCCAATTCCCTCTGAGTTTCCTCAATTTGAATAGGCTTCATGCTCAGAGTGGAACGACTGGACATGGAACGCAGACAGAGTAGGAACCATGAACTATGGAGAAATGTGGAGCAACGATGAGGCACAGCAACTCACTAAAATGTAGTTGGATGAATGCAGCCTCATTAAAAAAACTTTTAACACGATTTATACTTTGTTTTCACTATTTTCCCGACAAGTTTACGTGTCATAAACACTTGGTCTCCTCAGTAACCGTCTTGCAGCATGCGTCTGCCGTACCACAGCAACAGTAAAAAGTGTTGAACCTGACGTTAACACAGATGTTCAAATGAAAAATAAAGTTTGAATAAAGGAGCTATCCCATCAAGGATTGCAAAGCACTGGACCTTTGTTACTCTCTCATCGCTTTGCTCCGCCCTTGTAATTCCTGGCCAATGACTAAACAGATCTTTAGCCACATGGTTTTGTTTAAAAGCTTTCGTTCAAAACAAGGTTCAGGACTCGGTCAGGACCGAATACATTTTCCTGTTTGAGTCACCTCACAGTCACATGCTTCTCTACAAGGGGTTGACCCGTCTCCATTTCAAGGGAAGTTAAGGAAAATGGAACGGATTCTTGTCCTGCACGTGGTAAGTCTATAGTGAAGTATTCATAAGACTTATTTAAGTTACAAGCACATACATGTACGATGATGCTGTCGTACAGTGTCCTTACACCACACTCTAGTCCAGGGGTCCCCAAATCCAGGCCTCGAGGCCCGATGACCTATGTCAGGGGTCGGCAACCTTTAAAAGTAAAAGAGCCATTTGGGCCCGTCCTCTACTGATCAAAACCAAGAATAAGCCACATAGTCTTATTTTAAATTATAAATATAAATTAAGTCTATTTTTTGGCAGGAACAAAAGCAAACAGAGAAAGAACCTAGCATTTCTCAAAATGTGATTTTTTTTTTACTTATTTTCAAAATAAAAGATTCTCTGACTTATTTCATGTTTGGCCGAGGAGCCACAATGAAGAGATAAAAGATCCACATGTGGTTGCAGACTTCTGGCCTTTTTGTTTTCCAACCAATCTGTCATTGAAGCTTTTAATTGGCCAAACACACCTGATCCAGGTAATCAACAGCAGGATTTAGGGAAAACCACGCAGGAGGTTGACACTTGAGGTCTGAAATTTTGACACTTGCTCTAGTCGCTGGTGAGGTACGAGTTCTGACTCTTTACCAACCGCTCACAAATTCTGCAGACATGGGGTGTGCACATAATATGTAACTGCCCCCTCTAACTACGCCTACTTTCATAATGTGCCGACTCTAGTTTTCACTGCCAGTTCGTTGCCCTCTCCGGTGCAGTACTTTGGCCTCTTACCCTGTTGTTACTAGTTCATGAAGTTCCTGTCTCTTGTCTGCTCTGCCACTCACCACTTCCTCCTGTCTCCAGGATGATCTCCATCACCTGGGACCAACTCTCCACCACTGCAGTCCTGATTCCCACAGGAACTCTGCCTCCAGTCACTCCGCACCCCCACGCCACGCTTCTCACTTGTGGATTCTGTTCATGCGCATCTTTCCTCCACACCTGATGCTTCGCTCTGCCTCATCTTCCCGAGTCGAGTTCAAGCTCTGCTCCATTGTATCCAACAGAAACTCTGCTCCCACTTCAAGTCATCAGATATCCACCTCACAGAGTTATTCATCCCTCAGTGGGTCTGTTACCCCTCAGCCCGCTGTTACGACACCCCGACATACTTTACCTTTATTTACCCCTGCATGTTTTATAAGAGTTGGCCCGTCGCCTACAGCAGAAAATACTGAACACAAACATTTAGAGAGGTCTACAATCTTGACATTTCATGCTTGCCACCCGTGCGCATACAGATTTGCCCATTTTCTCACCGCAAACAGCCCTGATCCACCCGCAAGGGCAGTTGTGACTAAGACTTTAACAACACAAAAACGGTTTAGTCTGGGATTTGAACTCCTGATCGGCTTAATTGTGGCATCCCCAGCCGTGGTGTTTCTCTTACCCCTTGCTGTGTTACTGCAGAACATTCCAGCTTGGTATTCAGGTCTTAAGGTTTTAAAGTGTTCTCTTTTTTGTTCCCTGCTCAAGAGTTTTCCCCTTCCTGCCAAATCTAGGGTAAAATTAGACATTTTGATACAAATCTTAAAAACATCAAGAACTGTTGAAACAGGAACGCTGATGTAATTTTTGAGGACACTTATTCCTGTATTTTCAAACTTTTTAACATCAGAATAATGAATATTATTCATTATAATTAATGTCAGTTCATCAAATGTATTTCTTACTCATTATTTTATCTTAAAGATGATACAAAAAACTGCTTCCATGAATGTTATTTGGATGTATGATGAGCGTCAGAAAATCAGTTCAAATTCACATACATTAGGGTGTCCAAATTACCTGTTGAAGGGGGGGTGTGATTGTGTGGCTGTTTTTTTACCCGGTGTGATGAGACCTCATCCTCCTTGACCTCAAAAAGGACAAGGTCGCCTTAGAGAATGAATGAATGAAAAAGATCAAATGCTAAGAAATGATTGCACTTAAGCTTACAGAGGCATGAAATCACATAGAAAAATGTACTTACAATTTTCATCAGCCTTCTTTTCATGCTCTTTTGTTGTGCAGCTTGGTGCTGAAGGCCACGAACAAGCTTTTTTTTTTTTTACTTAATTCCTTGGCCCCGCTCACAGAAACTGAAGTTGCTCCGTGTCCTTCACGCTGCCTGAGCTGTCACAGAAACTTCGATTTCCACTCGAGTCGATTCTGAAAAACTCCTGCAAGAGAACAGCCAGGTTTGCTTAGTTACAAAAGTTTCATCAAACTAATGTCTCAAATAAAGTCACCGCTAAAGGTAATATTCTTTTGCCTGCTGGGAAGGTGGTAACATTGAAAGAGAAAGAATCAGACTCAGAAGACTGTTGGACTTCTGTCCATCACGAACAGAAACCTCTCCAGGTTCTGTGGATCCCCGAGCTGCTCCATAACCAGCGGACTGTTACCTCCAGCATGTAGGCCGGGCCAAACTGGCGGCCCTTTAGTCCAACAGCAGACAGAACACACAAAAGAAGAACTATTCATGCACACATGAAACCCGTAAGATCAGTAGGTCTGCACCGCGGAATACTACCAGACCATGGGTCACTAGGAATAAAATGTAGTTTATTTTATTTCCGTTTAACGTTAACCGATTAAATAAATAAAATGTTATTTTGTGTAACTACCAGATTTTCTCCATCATGTCTATGACTCACTCTTGATACATGTCAAGACATTCTTTTGGTCATATGTCTTTAAGACATCTATGACCTTTTTAGCTCCAACCATTAAATTGAAACCTTATAACTACTAATGTTTCATCGAAAGGAAAAGAGACAAAAGTGTATTTAACTTTACTTAAAATATAGATTCACTGCCATAATCTGACTATTGTTTCACTTTGTTTTTAACTATCCATTGCACTTTAAATGTTAGATGAGGTGTAAGTTGGTGTTCAGTTTTTAGCTTCTCCTTTAATGGTGAAGGTTGAAGTTAGGGGAAAATTGTGTTTTAATGGGTCCTACACAAAATCTGGTGCAAACAGGTTGAACTAGTAGAAAATATTTTGCTGATGATAAAAATCCAATTTAAAAAAGGTGCTGATTAGTGGACTTTGTCTTTTTGATTTGGCAAAACTCTTGAAATAAAAAACACATTAAAAAGTTTTATTATTGCGAAGCTAAACCAGATTTATAGCATTACCTGCGATAATGGAAGTGTGAAGGTTGTGAGCTGAAAGTGGTCGCTGAAGATGTCCGCATTCCCACCCTTAACCGTACAAAACGATATAGTGCGGGACTATATAGTGTCCTGGATTTTAAAGGCAATTTGGACACAATGCTCACTAATTTTCTTTTATTGTTATAAATGACATCAACGATTATACAAAGTCAAAATCAAATCAATACGATTATTTCACAACACTTATTTATAACTCCACTGTGTTCTGATGGTGAAAATGTGGATGGTTTATTAAAAAAATACATATATACACATTTTTATTTTTTTTTCAAAATTGCTTGACTACAATGCTTTGAGGTCTATATTAGCTGATCTAGTGACCATCAGTGCACGCTAGTTTTTCGCAAATACTTCTGGGAAATTTGTAGTGCACTCGATTTTAGAATTAATAAATTTGGACAGCACGAGAAAAAGGGCAAACGCACTAAATATATTCTCTATATATATCCAAATTCCCCCCGACTCAATATATAGTTCTCTGTATAGTGAGGGGGGGGGGAATTCAGAAATAGCACAATTTTGAAAAACAGTTAGCATAATGCTAAAATATAAGCTAAGCTGTATTTGCCTTAAGAACTTTAAAAAGTCTAATCTTGACAAACAGCTGTGCACTGTGCTAGAATATTAGCTAAACTCCAAATTTTCCTAAACAAAGTTTAAAACAAAGTCCAAATTTTAAAAAACAGTTAGCATAATGCTAAAATATAAGCTAAACTTTAAAGCTAAGTCTAATTTTGACGAAATGCCAAGCGTAATGCTAAATTTTTAGCTACATTCAAAATTGGGCTAAAAAAAACTGGAAAATGTCTGAATGAGCCAAAAAAAACAGCTAAAATGCTGCCAAATTAAAAGCTAAATTCCAAATTACACAAAAAAACAGTTGTAGCTTAACCTTTTTTACATTTGAAAAGTGTCTCTAGCTGAAAGTAATCGGAAGTTTCAAACTGAGCAAAGTTTTTTAGGGATTTTAGCAATTTCTTATTAATTTCCTTTGGGGAAAATTTTGCTCAATATTTCAAAAACCAAAAGTACAAGCAGTAATGTCCTGAATGTGCGGCGAGTTTTAATAGCAAGAATACGGCAAATATGTACAGGTTGGAGCAGGAGAATCACTATAGTGTGAATACTCTCAAAGATCCACATCAGGACCCTGTTAGTATACTTTGGTATAGAAATACCCAATGTAAAAGAAAAATACACAATAGTCAACGTTTTAGTTAAAAACAATAGAACTTATAAAGTTGGCGTTCGCATGTGTGGGCATCATATTTTCAATAAAACTTTATAAAAACCACTTCTTATACAGCGCAGTTTAAAGTCAAACAAAAACAGACATAAAAAATAAATACTTTTGCAAGTACATTCTAAAAGAAAACTATGGAATATATTCTGCTTAACTAATAGGCTACCCTGTGGCTACATGTACAGCGGGTTAGCTCAAGTATTAGCTCAGGTCTTAAGAGGTTAAATCAGAGTTCACAAAGGGCTATTTAATGTTGAAATATAGATTTTTTTTTTAAACTGGGGGCTGTAAAAAAAATCTGTCTCCAACTTCAGCCTCATAAAGTCTGGTCCATGACTACATTTCTATTAAATCTAAGCAGCTTTTAGATGTAATAATCCTGAAGAAAACAATAAGAGATCAGGATTTCATCTGCTTACAAAAATGTCTATTCATGGAAATCTAGTTGAGACTCATAAATGAAGCTTTCCAATTTTACTGATTTGTCAGTGTGAGGTCCAAAACTGACAAATCCAAGAAGGTCCAGCCCACACACATCATTACTGGACAGCAGGAGCATTTCTTCCTAATTAACTTCCATGTTCATCCAAGATGTGATTGCTGAAAACCTGGGAAGTGAGAAAGGCTGCCATCTTCCTAATGAGCTTAATCGAGCACGCTCCAAAATCTCATTTAAGCCCGTCTCCTCGCTCATGAATTAAACTATTGTTAAACCTACTTGAACTTAACTGTGGGTTGCTTAATCACTCTAATCCCGGGTGTTAGGAGGAGACCACGCAGGGGTGTGATGCACCCCAGGACGCATTGTTTTCTTTGCTCTCACACACCTGCTTACATGTTGCACAAACTGCAACAACGTGGAAGCATCAGAACCCTCGTCACATCTTCATGTATCTGCGTTCCCTGTGGGGGTGCAGTGTTTATTGTCTCTTTGCACCCCCTCCCCCCCTTGCTTACAGACTCTCTTCCCCCATTGCTTGTGATGCCCGAAGCACGCTTTGATTCAACAGCGCTGATCGTTCAATTTTCTGCTCTCATCTTTACCGTCTTTCTCTTCTTCTCATTGGCATGCTTTGTCAGTTTCATTTTGCTGCTTTGAACACAGACAGGGACTGTTTTTTCAGACAAAGATAAAAGCTAAACATCAAAGAACATTGTTACTAATTTTCTCTTTTAATCAACGTCTTTACAGAAATGCACCTGGACCTCCTGATTTGTTCTTTTTTTCTATATAAAAACACGTTTAAAAAAAAAAAAAGCATCATTAACAAAGTGATAATCACTTGCTTTTTTAAGAAGAATTACAAACACAAACAGTGTAAGAAGACATGTAATTATGAAAGGTTAATTACTAGTTTAAGCTGCACAGAGAGAAAACATTGTGTGAAGGCTCAGGATACAACCCCTCATTCATAAAAAATCTGTCTCTGTAGTTGATATTCCAAACACCTGCATAAAAGAAAAGGTGTGTTCCGAGAAAAGATGGTGAGACCTCAAAGAAATGCTTTGAACGAGTGCGACCTACTGACTTGTTTCTGGGAGTATGAAGAATAAAAGCATTCATGATCTGCATCATAGGTGGTGAGGAACTTGATGAAAAACAAAAACATGGCTACAAGCCTACTATAACTGGAAAAAGCTCTCAAAAAAGTAAGTAGATCAAGAAAATCCCCTCCCCACATCATTATACTTCCACCAATTACTTTGAACGGTATTTGCGAGTCAAATTCACATCAAGGTCCTTATTTTTTTGTATCAAATTTTCTGCTCGACACTTGTCAAAAAATGTGTTCCTTAACTTGACCATCAAGGTGCATCGTGTGGGCGGAGCTAGCATTCTAAATGGTTTTAGCCTGAAGAACTGTGTCTGTATATATATCATTACAATGCATGGAGACACACATTATGTTTAGATACAGATTTATTTATTTTAAAAGCCCTACAAAAGTGTTTATAATCACATCTCATGTCTGGGTTTATGAGAACATTCAGAGGCTGTCCCGGTACGGTGAGCATCGCTGTGAGAGCTCCCTCTGAATGGTGGCTGCATTTTGCTGCTGCTCCATGTCTCTGTGACCCAGTTTGAAGATTTGCTGTTCCGTACTAGTCCAAAAGAGGAAAAATAAAACATAAAGTTAGGGAACCTTTTTGTTTAAATCATTGGAGAGATAAAGGAGGTTAAGAGGATGGATGGCTGGACGGACCTTCAGGATGAGAAGGGTCGCATTGATCATACATATTGGGTTTGTAGTCCACTTGTTGATGGAGTCACTGAAAACGTGAAAACATCACGATTGGTCTCTGATTGGTTCACGTGATGTTTTAACCCTTCCGTTCTCCTTAGCTCGTTTACATTAAAAGTGGGGTCATCTGGACCCCACAAGACAGTGCGTGGAACTTTTTTTTTTCACTGATTTTTGAGTTTCACTAATGTCCATGTCAGACATAAAATCCTGTCCACCTTCGTCCACATTTGTCATGGAAGAAATCACATAACATTATGTGGTTGGAGCCATGTGGGCCCCAAGGAGAGCGGAAGGGTTAATCTTACCAAAATTCATATTTCTTTCACTCTAGATGCGCCACGCCCGACAGCCCAATTGCACTACGATGCTCTGAACGTGCTGCTGCCGGACCGACACGCCATGCCCAATGCTCAAATTACATCACAGGATTTCAGGTTGCATCTCTACATTGACTTAACATTGAAACTTGATACGCAAATCACGTTCAGTGTGAATGTAATTTCCTTTCACAATGTTTGGATCAAATTAAGAGCATGTTCACACTGGCAGCATTTTCTTGGTTTGGTTTCTTGGACACCCTGATTTGTTTACGTATATCAAATGTGAATCCTGGTCAGCTTGAAAACTACAGTCAAGAATCCCTGGAGAACAGACTTTGGAACAGTCAACTTAAGTGTGGATGCAGACATATTCTCTGTGGACCAAATTTAGAGCAAGAGTGGATCAAAGAGAGTAAACTTGTGGAGTTGAAAGAGAGAAATGTTTGGACTCCACCATCCCTGTGAGCAGAGTCCTCATCAGCTTCAGATATCAACTTTTCAGAAAAGTATCCCATTTGAAAGCATTTATTTCTTAATTTTTTAAAGGAGATAAAAAAAAGGTTAACTTTAGTTTTGGCGGGTGCCCCCTTGTGACCGGTTAGGATCTAGACCCAGTTAGTGGTAAAAACCAGGACCTATGGGGCTAAAGAGGACTCTCGAGGGTAAAAGGTAAAACATCCTCTTTCCATGCTTGGATTAACGCCACTAACACATTAGCAGGTTAACATAATCACATTAACACTTGTGTCACAGTAACTCTTTAATTGTTCTAGTGCAGATCAAGTGGTGAAGAAGTGGAGACGAAAGGCCTTCTGCACTGCCCATTGGTTGAGTTTGCCACATTTATTTATTTCAACATTTATTTATTTATTTCAATGTGGCTCTTTTGACCCACACTGGGCAATGAAATAAATAAATATGTCATGAAATACTTAAATGTGCTCTTTTAATCTTTTAATGCCACATTTATTTAAACATTTAGTTATTTATTTCAACATTTATTTATTTATTGCCACATTTATTTATTTATTTAATGGTGTATATATTTATTTCATTTTGGCTCTTTCGAGACTCCATAGATTTCAAGTCCTTTATTTTGAAGAATAACAAAGTATTTTTTTTAGATACCCAACTTTGTCTGGTTTCCACCACAAACTGTTTTTTATATTAAAAAAAAAAACAAAATCAGAAGTGCTAGAGCCAGTAAGGTTAATTAACACTTAAACTCCAGAGCTTTAGCTCCAAAATGTGCTTTCTTTTAACAAACATAACTCTTTAACTGTTTGCATTGTGAAGTTACCCGCTAACCTCTACATGTGACCATTAATGGCGCAAACCATTAACTTTAAATCGTTTACAGTCAAGACGCAAACTCACATTGACAGATCAAGTTCAGCTCAGTGTGAAGAATAAAGGAAGAAAGAATAAATATATAAACACTCCCCAGAAAGGAGCTCGTGTTGCATCAGGACGGGTCAGTGTTGCTCACCTGCGTGTCCGACTCTGAGATGAGAAGTCTCCTGCAGCATCTCAGTCTCTCATTGGATTTTGAATTTAAGCGCTGTGATTACAGAATTCAGGGCGTATCTTGACTTGGACCGATCCTAAACTCTGTAGTAGAATGCGTACGCGCGCGGCGCAAATACGCCAGTTATTCTTTTTGTTCTCAGTTTTGCTTCATTTAACCAAGAGAAAATATCAGAGCCTTTAAAACCTAAGTAATGGAGTAACGAGGATTTCTGTAGTCCCGTAATTGTAATTTATTACTGAAATTTGAGCTGGAATTCATTACGTTCCTCCGTTAATGACAAAAGTAATTAAATTACTGTAATTCATTATCCGTTGCACTGGCTTTGGATCAAGAGGTCCCAGCAAAATCTACACAGTTTCCCCAATAGTAACAATGTATTCATCAATGTGTTAATAACAAAGTAAAAAAAGTGCAACATAGCATAAAAGTATAAATAAAAATGACCTTCAGCATTTGCACATTTAAGGTAATTCCAGAGGATTTTGAAGCAGAGAAAAGCAGCCTTGTGCCGATATGCAACATTTACAGTAGTGAGGTGTTAATCAAAGTAAGTCAGCTGATCGTTTTGTGAAAAAAAAGCAACTTTGTGCTGTTAAGCAAGTAATGTGCCGCAACCCCAAAATGAAAATCCACTTTCATGTCAGAATTTTTTGATTCACATTAATCACACAAGCAATCATAGAGTTATGGGGGTAAAAGACTGTGTGTTATTTAGATGTCACCGGAAATATCTCCAGAGTTACTGAAAATGAAGAGCCATGGATTTCCAACATGCCTTAATGGACTTTATGAGGACGCTAAAGGCTGCAGGATTAAACAACCAAAGAAACATTGACAAATCTTCAACAATCTGCCTGTGTTATCGTCTCATTGAGTTGTGGAACAACCAGACTTTAAGTCAGGGTTGGGCAAACTTTTTGATTTGTGGCCAGAAAGGGTTCTAAAATTTGGCATAAGGGCCGGACAAGGAGCAGATGGAAGGAGCGATTTGGTAATGAACCTCATAAACTAAGAAGATAATATGGAATTTAGAGAAAAACATGCTTCAATTTGGATTAAAATTCACATATATTCATTTAAAAACTGAAAATTTGGGAATTTTAATTTCTACATTTTGATTTTTGTTCTCTTTTTGGTGATCCAATGGGTTGATGTTCTTCAGAGGAAAATGTGAACTCAAAGAAATCAGAAAAATCACCTTCTGACTCAGAAAAAAAACACACACAAACACCAGAGAAACAACATCATTCATGAGAAGGAACCAGAAATACAATGGAAATAAACCAATAATTAGGATTTTTGAATCAATGTATTTTAATTTGGAGGGCCAGATTAAGTAGCCTAAGGGGCCACATGTGGCCCCCGGGCCGTAGGTTGCCCACCCCTGCTTTAAGTGAACATTTACCGCCAAACTTTTCTTCCGAGATCTTGTTTTTGTTTTGGTGCAAAACTGGAAAAATTTAATTTGTGTGATGTGCTGCCAACTATGGGTGGAGCTAAAAAGTTAGACTCTGCACTAAACGTTTGCCTATAAATATCTAAAATGTTGAAATTGATACCAGTTTTGCCAAATACAATATTGCAAGATTTCCCAGAATGGATTCTTGTCCTAATCCCCCAGTCTCTACTCTATCATTATGTGCAGTATAGAGCTGGGAGGACTGGGTGTGGACCAAGTCCAGCTCTGGTGCTGCCTCTGAGGCCAGTGAAAAACTCTTTTAATGATCTTCAGGCTGTGTGTTTACTATGAGACCCTTCTCCTCCCATTGGACTCTTTCAAACTCATTTTCTAACTCATTTTCTCTCCTGGTCAGGCTCTCCCTGCAGCTCTGACAAGCAAACTCCCTTCTATGTCCATTAAAGAAACACGGGAGTGCGAGGTTCTGCTGGCGGAAAAACATAAAATATACAATAAAAGCAGCATCTGCACAGCATAACCCAATCCCAGTCTTTGAGCTTAACAAGGAGCTGGTATTGAGACCAACAAGCTCCAACGTTGGTTTGAAGAAAAGATTTGAATCCACACCTCTCTGACACACTCCGAACAGAAATTGGATATTATAAGCTTCTCACAGTGCAGTAATAGCTTTGTGCTTTTATCCTTTTATTGAAGTGCATCTTTTAATATCTTTTGGAACTTTTCGCATTAATGCAAAACTCTCCAAACACACACTCACCCCTTCGCTTTCCCTTCCCCACGCACCACTGAACCCACTCAGTCTACTTTTCATTGGACTTTAATTTCCAGCCGTGATCGACCACATTTCAACGCTGCACTGCTGCTTCTCTTTATTTTATAAGAGTGTGGAAAAAGTTCTGAAGCGGGAAGTAAGGAAAACTAATCAACTTGGCATTAATTAATGATAGTGGAAAGGCTTTTTAGTGACTCTGGGTTTTTTGGGGAGAGTGGTTTAAAGGAGGAGAGGAGATAGCTGGAAACTGTTGACTGGAGTCAAGTCAAACCAGAAAAATGAAATAAAAAGAGTGTCTTTGAAGATGGATGAGAGGGGTTATTATTTATTTGGTGTCTACTTGGAATCATTGATTATTCTGCAACTGGTGGCTGGTTGAGAACGGAGCTGCGTTTTCTAAAGACAATAAAGTAAGAAACATCCTTAAGAGAATCATGCACCGTGACTGCAGACATGATTGGAGTCATAATATTTCCTCTTCATTTTTTTCTCTGTGACTATTACTTTACATTCATATGTAAAGGATTTAAATCCAGGACCCACAACATTGTGGTATTGTTGTAGGTTTTTGGTCATATGTCCAGTCTGATTTCATCATTTAAATGACGTACTAAACATTTTTACTAAGACACATTTTTTGCACATTTTTTTTCCATTTTTTGATTTTCATCTGTTTTGACTGATACATCTACAGGCCCTCCAGGATTTTGCGGCAGATATTTATGATTGTTGCGGCAGCTTTTATGAAAAGTTGCTACAAAAGTTACGATTTTTTTAAAACTTTTTTTTTTTTTGGAAGAGCACCTCAAAAATATTTATTATTAAATAAAGTTCACATTCTCAAACTCCAACTCTTTTTATTGTGACATGTACACTAGAAAAATACTGAACCATCACCGTATTCAATATTGTTGTGCTTTCATTAAACACAAAAAGAACTTGGAAACCTAAAATGAACTTTTGGTCCTCCTTGCTCTCAATATTTTTGCATTGATTTAAACATACTTTAGTGTAAAATGACATTCTGCAGGGAAAAATTCATAAACTTAAATTATAAAAAAATGGCATAAGTAGATTAAGCCTTAGATCTCCATGTCCTCCACATAATCTTCTTTTTTATCCATTTTCAAAACAGCACTGGTGAGTTGCTGGTAGAGGAAGACTAAGGTTTTGAGGAGCTGATCTGGTTTCTTCTGTCAGTAATGATCTGCCCTGTTTTGAAGAAAGTTCTCTCAGGTGTCTGTACGGGTTAATCGGAATGTTTTTCCTGCAGACTCAACACTCCCCCTTTGCTTCATCAATTAAAGTGGCATGGTCCCAGATTTTGCTTCTTTTTCCATGCAGACTTGCTTATTTGTATTCGTTTTTGTGTTGATGCAGTTTCTTGTTGTTGCATCTGGTGCTCTCTCTGTCTTTCCCTCACACTTGGTTTCTGTTGTGCTACAGCTGCGCATGTCCCTGACCCTTCCGCACCCGCGCGCTGTGCGCAAACATGTATGTAATGGGCATCCATGCACAGCTCAAAGAGAACAAAGACAGAGAGGGCTAAAGAGAGTTCATAAAAAAAGGAGCACGACTCCCAGGAAGGAGCCACTCAGGAAGCAGTTGGGAAGCTACGTCCTCACCCTGATAATAGGTTATGTACGCACAGTTGGAGGGGGCTTGGTGTAAAATGTAAAAGTGGTGCAAATCTGGTGAATCTCTCTCCAGGTAACGGGTCCAGATTTTTTTTTTTTTCACAGCTCTATTCCGATATATGAAAACCTTGGTTATAATTCCACAGACTACAATTTTTAATTCCTCCTTTATGATCAATTTCAAATGACTGGCACTTCCTTGTTTGAAAAGGGAGCTACCATTACATTACCCAGTCCGAGTCCGTGATTGGTTGGACTGGTTTAACTTTTAGCACAGGTTCAATGTTTTGTATGTAGAACCTAAATAAAAGACTTAAAGATTTGTGTAATGACATATAAACTCATGTGTTTTGAACTATTGAATATTAATACAGACTTTTCATTAGAAGCAGTCACTTGAACACCAGTCGCTGAGCCAGAAGTAACTACCGTATTTTCTGGACTATAAGTCGCAGGAGCCAAAAACTGCTTAATGAGGACAAAAAAAAAAATCATATATGAGTTGCACTTATGATAGAAAAGTCGAACATTTATAACAAACTCAACAAGCCCGACGTAACGCTGTATTTGACACTGAAAGCGATTCATGTGTCAAATTTGAGTCCGCCGCCTCTTTTGACGTGCATCAAATTTAATACTCAATGTTTGTCCCAATGCATAAGGAGAAACTATCAGATAGCCTCATGCTACATGGTGGAGGCTTTGACTGTGTAAAATCCACGTTAAAATACATTTAACATACACGGACAATGTTGAGAGGTTAAGTTATTTATTTTAAAGAGCTATTAATGAGCCTCTTTATGTCTGAAAAAAATCAGAATGAAGTCGCTCCTGAGTATAAGTAAATCTATGAAAAAAAAAAACAGCGACTTATTGTCTGGAAAATACGGTAGTATTTTTTTCTTGTAACCCTTCCGCTCTCCTTCGCTTGTTTACATTAAAAGTGGGGTCATCTGGACACCACAGGACAGAGCGCTGAACTTTTTTTTTTCACTGATTTTTGAGTTTCACTAATGTCCATGACAGACGTAAAATCCTGTCCCCCTTCGTCCACATTTGTCATGGAAGAAATAGCATAACAATATGTGGTTGGAGCCATCTGGACCCCAAGGAGAGCAGAAGGGTTTTAATAAGAATTTTTGGTAAGAGCATTTCTTTTAGGCCATTGACAGATTTGTTTTTGCTTTTTTATAGAACATATTTCAAATGTTTGGACTGTTTTTCTTATTTCCAGGAGACCTGCTTCTGCAGTGTTTGTTTTTACTGCTGGGTTGTTTTTAAATTCTATCCCTGTTTTTTTTTTTCCTTTCTCTACAGTGACCTTGGGTTCCGAGAGAGCTCCCCAACAAATAAAGGGATTAATATAAAGTTGTATATACTTCTACTACAAAATCATTTCAATTTTTTAGACATTTCTGAATTTTATCGACCTTGTAGTAGCTAAGAGGTGCTCGTTGTGGTTCAGGAGTGGAAAAAAACATGCTGTGTGTCAATATAAACAAAAACCGGAGTGAATATGGACAGATCAGCCTTGAAATGATGAGTTCATGCCCCACAAACTTTTCCTGTATGAATAAAAAAAGTATCACATAGGATGTTGTTTTGCTTTTTTGTCTTGAAAATATTTGTTGAGTTGTGCGGAACAGTTATCTTCAGAGTGTGAACACAAGTATAAAAATACCCAAATGGTTGGAAAAAATACTCTTACCTAAAAATACTGTAAAAAGACGATGAATTCCAACCAGCTAGTTTAGTGGAGCACCAGTGAGTTCCCACTAATTGCCAGTTGGCTTGTTCCAGTACGAGTAATAGGTCACCTTGCCATGTATGAAGGTAAATCCCTCTGGGAGCCATAACGAAATGACAAACCCTGAAGCAGGTATGCTGACCAGCGTTTTGTTCTCCATCTTTTATCACATTTTTCACCATGATTTTCCTCTTTCCTCTCATATTTCATCCCCATCAGCCTCACTACCTTTTTTTTTTTTATCTCTAAGGGGCACTTGTGCTCTCCCTCTGGGATGTGCCCCTCTCTTTCTTTTTCCCTCATTCACTTTGAATTTTTCTGCTGCCATCCCCTTTCCGCCCCCCTGTCTCCGCTTCACACGTTTCCCCCTGCCAGCGTCCCTGACGTCCTCCTCCCACCTCCTGATTCCCTCAGCTCCTTGTTAGGGGGCAGGCTCAGGTGGCTGAGGGAGGCTGAGATGGATGAGGTGTCGGCCACAACGTCGACCCAGCGGCATTCTCAAAGAGCAGCACCACCAGCCAGCGTCCCGCAGGCCTGTCAGCTCCGAGCGAGGCGAGTGACAGGCATACACTCCTGTAAAGCGCAGAGCATCGCTCTGGTAAGAGGGGATTGTTCAGGATGGAACTCACAAAGGAGCCATTGTGGTGTCTGACAAAAAAAAGTGTTGAACTTTAAAGGTGAACTCTGACCAAAGTTAAATTGCTGCTCTCGATAGATCGGATGTTTCTGCTCTGTTCTAAAAGACTGTGCATCAAGTGCTGATAGATCTTAAGTGAGAACAAAACTGCGTCCTTCACTTGCACACCTCCACTCTTTTGTAAGTTTACTTTTCCACAAATCAGTATGCGAGCAATTGCTTCAAAAAATCTATTTTGTGTCTTGAAAATTCTCAGTTTGAAAGTAAGATAGATTAAAAGCCGTTTAAAAGTTTTAGGATAAGCGACCTCTACTTTATAATCTTGATTGTCAAACCTCTTCCTCCTGCTTTGTCTAAATCAATTCACTTCTTTTTTTTTCACCCACCTCAACATTTTATAAAGCATCGTGATGCAAACATAAATAAAATCAATGTTCCATTTTCCACTGAAGTGCTCTTGGTGGGCTGCATTTTATTGCTAATTAGTGGTAGCTATGAAAAAAGAAAAAAAAAAGCGTTTAACAAAGAAAAAGGAGGAAAAAAAAAAACAAACGTTGCCAAGGTTTCTGCTAGAATGATGATGTTTAGCCTCCCAAGAAACTGTTAACTCTGAACAGCTATTGATTTGCTAATTGCCTTCACTTTCAATTCCATTGTTCCTTAAGGTGGTATTTAACCCCTGTGACTTGTAGTATTCACAGAGGAGGATGAACCAGAATATTTGGACTAAAAAACAACTGTAGATTTATATATATTTTTTATCATTTTAAATAATCTTTCATTTTTGTTCAAACGAACAGCTTTTAAGAAAATCTTTATACGAATATACAGTAATTACAATTGACTCACCAGACCTGCAATGACAGCAGCACACTTAACCTGTCACAACAGCAGCTGTCAAATTAAGAAATCAGACATTTCCAGATGGCAGATAACAAAAGTTACGTTTTTCCAAATAATAAAATTGAATTAAACTCCTCAATAATGTGTAATGATAAACATCAGAACAACAGAACTTTCTTTCTAAAAGTACGGTGTGAAGATGCATTCACACCATGGCGGAGATGGCTAGTTTCAATGTTAAGTCAATGGAACAGATGCAAATTGAGGTGATGTGAAGTCCGAGTGCGGCGCAAAGGTCTGGATTTAAGTGGTGAGGCATGAATTAGGTCAGGGGTCTGCAACCTGCGGCTCCAGAGCCACATGTGGCTCTTTCAACACTCCATAGTGGCTGTCTGGCTGAAGAAAAATAAAATAATAGTCATTTTCAAAAAAATTGAATGCTAACATTTTTTGCTAAGTTGTTTTCTAGTGGGACTTTTTAGGATAATTTAAAGTTTTAGCTTCCATTTTGGCAACATGCTAACGTTTTTGACCAATTTAGTTTACTAAGGAATTTTATGCTAATTTGGAGTTTAGCTAATATTTTAGTAAAATGCTTTTGTTTTCAGCTAATTTGTTTTCTACTGACATTTTTTTGTGATAATTTAGAATTTAGCTTCTATTTTAACAACATGCTAACCTTTTTGACTAAGTTAGTTTACTGAGCAATTTTAGGCTATTTTAGAGTTCAGCTAGTAATTAAGGAACAAGCTAGCTTTTTGTTGGCCTCTAATTAGTTTTTTCTGCTAATTTGGAGTTTAGCTAATATTTTAGCAGTATGCTAACATTTATTGCTAATTCGTTATCTACTGGGACTTTTAGGCTAATTTTGAGTTTAGCTTTTATTTTAGCAACATAACCTTTTGGCTGATTTATTTTAGAGAGAAATGTTACGCTCATTTGAATTTCAGCTAGTAATTAAGTAACGGGCTAGCTTTTTTGCTACTAAAGTTAAAAACATTTTTTTTAAATCCCTTTTTGAGAGATGCTAGTTTCTTTTGATATATTTTATTGCTTTTGTTCATGCCAAAAATAGACATTATTCACATTTATTTAAAAACAAAAAGAATGTTATAAATGCAAATCCAAATTTCTTAAAGGCTAATGTGAGTCAATGCGGCTCTCTCTATGTTTTGATTAGTAGAAAACAAGGCCAAATGGCTCTTTTACTGTTAAAGGTTGCCGACCCCTGAATTCAGGAACTCAGTTTTGGGTATGTGACGTTTTCAGTGACTTGAGCAGTGGGAAGACTATTAATCAATGCAAGTTTTTTTTTTTTTTTTTTTTGTCCTGAACCTCCATCTAATTCCTCTACTCGCTTGAGGCCCAAAGTTACCATGGGAGGGTGAAGAAGAGATAGATCCCGGACAGGTCGCTAGCCAACCTGGCTGCTGTCACACAGACAGTGCGGGATGCGGGGGCTGCCTGCTTGGGCTTCCTGAACTTCTCATTTTCATCGAGACAATATGACAAACATCAATCCCAAAATGATGAAATGCAGAAGACAATGCAAACATCACCATGACTGTTGCTGTTTGGAAGTGGAAGTGTTGACATCATTGCAAAACTGTTTTGTATGGACAGATTTAATTTTATTAATATTTCATTTAAAGTCCTTTCCAATGAGCGTACATTTTGAATGTAATTATTGATGGAGTTTTGCCTTTTTTTTTTTGATAATCGGGCGTTGACCAATTTTTTTTGTTTGTTTTTTCCAAGAAGTAGGAGGCTTGTTCTTTAAAATTGTCATTTGTCGGAATAATCAGGTTTTGTAAGAACATCACAAATTAAGACAATTCTTGTGTGATATTGCTTTCATTTCCTCAATAGTGTGCCAAATTGAAACCCTATTTATGTATAAAATACTTCAAAAAGGAAAAGGGATCATAATTTAGCATCAATCTTTGAGGTAGATTATGAGCTTTATGACGAGTAAAAATAAAGGATTCTTTAGGGAAAAAATCTGGAAATTAAAAAATAATTTTTTTTGTTTTTTTGCTGTAATGAGCTGTATTCAGTACAAAGCAAATTACCATACCTTTAACTGATGTAGATGTGGGTGGATGATGTCTCCAGATAAAATTAAGATTGATCTTAGAACAACAATTCATTTAAAGGCTAAGATTTAATCAATATTAACTGTTTGGTGCTTTACTAGCTCCAGGGATGATCCAGCTCATCCTGACGTGTGAGACTGTTAAATATGAGCAGTAAGAAAAATACATCAACATAAAAAAAGAATCCCTCTGGCTTCATGTGTGGTTTCTTACAGTCAGCTGATTCCAGCTCCACAGCCTTTGTCTTGACTCAATCTGAAACCTTTTCTCTCCATAAGTGATATTTGAATTGTGCTGATGTCATGACACATGTTGGTTATTGACCTGAATGGCGCCATTCTTTCCCCACATCAGAGTTCTATCAAATGTGGGGTGTGACAGCAGCTCTGCGTGGAGACAAAAGGCTCTTTTCACACACAGATGGGGGTAAGAGGACGTGCAGACGAGCGCCACTTTTACTGTTCTCACTTCCCCTCTCTACATTCACACTGATTCTGCAAAGGCGTTAAAAGGACTTTACTGGTTGTTTATGTGTGATGTGGGTGATCGATTAGAGACATGATCACAACAATGGCAGATGGACCAACTCCATTCGGTGGTTTTTGTAGTAAACCTTTTTGTTAAATAATTTGCAGCTTTTGTGTGAAAAAATACATCAAAATCATTATTATGTATAATGGATGGAGTTTTGGATGTAGTATAAAAAAATATCTATCTATCTATCTAACTTCAGCTGAATCTGAATAAAGGTTTTTAACCAGATTACTTAAGAGTATAAACATTTTTTTGTTGTAAAGATTTTTTTTTTGCCTGTTACAAACTTTTATATAAACTAAATTACATCAGAAACTTCACATTCACACAAAGCCTCAGCAAGGCCCAATCCGAATTCTTACGTTTAGGCCTCCAAACGGAGAGTTATATAAAAAAAGTATCTCTTTCTCTCGATGGCGTCACCAATACTCGCTGATCTAGCTTTAGCGTGGAGCTGCCATCCCTCAAATATACACAACAGCAGTTGTATAACTAATGCTAAATCAAAAAGTCATCACTTACATTTAAATGTAAACTTCTGTGCTTCAGAGAGCACCAGTGTGAAGAAGCCAGCTTCTCTTCCGCAGGACAGTGCAATGCGGAACCCCCTGGCGAGGTAGGGGTTTGTTTCCCTTCGTTTGGAGGGGAGGATATTAAAAACTATATTCGGACACCACTTGCTCTCCTCTGGCACCAAGACATACAACAAATGGTTCCTGGAAAAAGGAGGCGAAGTGAAAGTTTAGGAGTTTATTCAAAACAAGAGAAAATGCAAAAACAAACATTACTGAGCCACGCTATTGCAAAGTTTGCTAATTTAATTAATTACAGTAGTCCCTCGACACCTGTAGGAGAAACATTCTAAGAATATACAAAAGTAGTAAACTTTACAGATGTTTGAAGTTTAAGACTGTAAAGCTCCTGAGTGCACACTTTTCACACTTCTTTCAGACAGACATGAACATTTTTAAACTTTTCTACGGTGGCCCTGAAGTGCAAATCACATCAACAAATCGCTTGGCACCAAAACACTTTAAAAATCAAAAACAGTATTATATTTTGGAAAACAAAGCTCCACAAACCAAGACAAAAACCCCAAAGGAAAATTCAATCAATCAGGATATTATCCTCCAATCAAATGTCCCATATCCATCTTATTCAGTTACTCATTGTTTATCGTTAACATTTCATTTTGTTTTCTGGAAACTACTTTTGTTTTCTGATTTTTTTTTTTTTTTTTTTTGTATTTTCTGTTTTGGTTTCTAGATTGAATATTGTTTTGTTTTTAAAAATATATTGCTGTTTGGTTTGGTTTTGACAGAAAAAAGACAAGGATAAGCAAACTATTGATGAACCGATAAATACAGAAGTTTGGGATATTCCATATCAATCCATATCAAATTTTGGAAAATCTTGCAAAGCAGTGAATAAATGAGAAATTCAACAAAGGTTATAAGGTTTTTCTCAGATTATCATAGAATTAATCTAATAATTATAACAAATAAAAATCCTAAGTCTCTTTTTTCATGGCAGAACATTTCAATTTTCTACATCTTCCTCGTTAATTAACATCTCTGTTCTTTCCCTCCTCTTATATCGGTGTGTCCCATTTGGCTTCTCTCAGTCAATGGATTCATCAGATCTCTGACTCCTCCAGAGATGACGGTGGGTGGGAGTTAAAAGGGGAGCACCGTGTTGCTCCCAACCCCACTCTTGCATAATTCTGTGTATCTTCTTCCCCCTTCAGCCTCTAACAATATGCATGAACCCGACATCGACCTGACAGCATAGCAGCTAAAAGTATCTCTCTCAACCTGCCTGGGTGTGTGTGTGTGTGCGTGTGTGTGTGCGCATGTGTGCGCCTTCAGCTCTGATCCCGTTAGCTTACAGACGGATCTGCCACAGCTGCCATGTTGGCATGCTCTCCTCTGCCAATTGTGTTCGTGTCTGTGATCAGAGCTTCTTCACATCTTGGTGGAAAAAAGACTGTTGTGTATTTTAAATGCACATTGTTTTCTTTGCTTTTTTGTTTTTTCCTTTTTTTGGAACAAATGAGTTGCCCTAAGGGATTTATTTCATAATGGAAAAATTCACGCAAGAAAGTCATTCACTGAGTTTTGCTGGAAAATTGTCAAAGTCTTTATGTCTAAACCTCATCAAGTACAATTTTTTAAAACTTTTATGAGAAAACGTGAATTGAGATGAAGGATTCTCAGTGTCAGTGCTTTACAGTTTTGTTAAACTTGGAAAAATAAACATGAGAATTTTTTTTTTTTTTTTTTTTTTTGGCTCCAATGGCAACAACCAAATCAAAAACACTAAAAGAAAAGAACAAAATCTCGCATTTGAAAAAAGCCCCATGCAGCTCCTTTTCTCTGGAACATTGTTGAATTTAAAATGAGCCCAAATGTTCTCCTTCACAGAGGACAGACATGGAAGTCTTTCCTAATTGGACTGCCAGCTTTGGCAAAACAACGAAAGGCGTAGACTCGGTGTTAAAAAAGGGAATTCACAATTTATAATCCTTTATTCCGACAGATGAGGACATCTCCTACATCTCCCCTAAAGTTTTATGTCCCAAGACAGCAGTTTGTTTGTTTTTCTATTGCATTCTTCTCAAATTCACTAGAATGGATTTTTACTCTTAACAAATGTTAATTAATATTTATTGTTTGTTTATTGTGAACTTAAATAAACAAATGTTGTTTAAAGTGATAGTTTACCCTTAAAGAGCCATTTAGGTTGATTTTTTTTTTGCTGACCACAAACCAGCAGGAGCCATAAAGTCTGAACTCCCCTTTAGAGAATTAAGACACTGATTTGTATTTATGCTATTGTTCCTTTTATGATTTATATATATATTTTTTTAAGCACTAAAATGAATTCTTAAAAAATTAAAATATGAAATAGTTTTATTACTTTTGACCAAGGCTCTTGTGACTTTTTTCAAAATAAGACTTCCTGTGTCACATAGAGCAATGCAGCAAATATAGTATAATATAAGCAATTTATTCAAAATTAGGACATCTGTCTAGTAACCCTGGAATATAAAGAATTTAATAGATGATCAGATTTTTTTTTTTTTTTTTTGGGACACGGCAATCACAAATCTGTCAAAATTTTGTTGCTCTACTTTGTTTGAACTCTATTGGAACTGTTTGAGATTATCTTTGGATTCTTTACTTTAGTAAATATTTAAAATGAAAAAAGTTTGAGTTTATTTTTTTTTTTACCTTACTGTTTATTCTTTTACTTTAGTAAATATTTAAAATGAAAAACTTTATTTGTATTTGATCAGAGAGCCACAGTGGAGGGCTAAAAGAGCCAGACCCATTGTTTTAGGTAAATATAGTTATTTTAATCTTAAATTTTTGGGCAAACATTTTACTCTAAACATGATTTTAAAATAGTGTGATGAATGTGATATCAATATGTCCATCTTCATCATGTCTTCTAACTGCTACAATGAAAAGTTGTATTTTTTTGTCCTATAACGGATGTTTCAGTGATTTTGTGCATCTGCTTCCTGTTTTCTCAATGCTCCAGTTGCTAACCTTCTTCCTCTTCTTGGAGATGTTTCTCCATGTTTGTCCGTCCATTTTCTACCAGTGACAGCATTTGGTCGCCTCTCCTGAGTCTGATGCTGCCATCTTCCTATTCTTCCATCCGGAGGGACTTTCCCTCTCCACTGCTGCCCTTTGTTTGCTCATTTTACTAACTGTCTGTGTTCATTATACAGACAGTTCAAACTGTGCTGTTGTTGACATACAGCATATGTCCTTTATTAAGGTTTACTCTTGCTTCACATTGCTGCTATACTTGTATTTATGATGATTGACATAGAAATGTATAGAACTAGATTGGTTAACCCCTGAAACACATTTGACATAACATGTTCAGTCATACATTTTGTGCATCAGTTTATATTGTTGTTCATAATAAATGAGTTAAAGGGAACATACCATGATTTTCTTCAGCCTTTCAGAGTAAACTACATCCATATATATGATCATATATTACCTTTGGAACACTAAAAAACAAATTATGAGTTATTTTTGTGGACCGTTTTAATACACAGAAGTAAAATGACTCGATCTCTGAGGCTCCGCCTTTTGCTCCCGCCCATTTTAGGACGTCATCCTTGAGCCTGCCCATAGACCAATGAGCCTCCCCGGTCCTCCTCAGTGTGCCTGCTTTCGGTTTCGGACCAAACTTTGTAAACAAAACTACGTGACTAAAGATCTCTTCTGTCATTGGTCTGCAGTTATGGGGGCGGGTCAAAACAGAAGAGAAAGATGGATGCGCTACGGTCTGCAAATGCTTTCCAGGATCTTTCACTTAATCAAACTTTTCATTTTCTGATGGATTTAAGTGTCTGGATGAAGGTCAGGTTCAACACTTTTTACGGCTCCTTTGGTTCTGTGGAGGAATCCTGCATGACGGTTACCGGGGGCGCTACGGCCACAGGTACGCATGCTGAGAAGTATTTGTGACGTGTAGACTGTCGGTTGAATCGATGTGGGTCACGTTAAACAACTGCGTAACAAGGTCAACCAAGTAATGTTTTTTAGAGATGTTAAAATAAACAGTTATTGGACCAATTGTTTATCTTATTATAACATAAAGATGACCAAGAACCATCACAGTTAAAACACACGTGATGCCGCAGAAAATCATCAACCACCGTTCCAGTCTAATGTGTTGAAACTCTTTGATTTTAACAGTCATGTAGTTGAATGTTCTACTAATATTCCCTTTGGATTAGTCTGATGTGGAAAAACAACAGTGGGCTGAACTTAATCAACCTAAAACGTGAATGGATTTGACATTCATTCTTGTTTACTTGTTAATTTGAACTTAATTAGCTTAAGAAATACAAGGATTCTGGAAAATGTCCCCTGCACTGATCCGTACCAGGTAATTATCCACTGCCGTTAGAAATCTGGAAGTTATCTTTGACAGCTGTTTTGAATTTGAGAAACAGATTAGGTTGTCAAAATGAGATTTTCACTGGCTCTCTGTTCATTTTAGAATTCAGTATAAACTTTTACTGTTTGTTTTTAAGGCTATTCATGATCTCGCCCCACTCTAGAGTTTTAAGGTCCGCTAACCAATATCTGCTTGAGGTCACGACAAACGCTGGGGTGACCGTGCTCTTTCCGTTGCCGGCCCTCAGCTATTCCAGCAGAACTGCACTTGATGTCAGAACTAACCAGCTTTAAAAGCTATTTGAAATTTGACCAGATTTGGTCCAAATTCATTAAACACATATCACCATATAGAGCCGGTTTTGAATGACCTCTATGATATCTGTGGTATCTACTTAATGACTGAATGAAATGTTTCACACTTTACCCAAATCATAAGCGAAATATTTGTTTGAAAATTATAAGCATATATACCCTTGTTTAGGTTTATTTTCACGTTTTTTTCCCCCCTTACTCATTTCTGATGTTCTTGCCTCAACTTGGCCTGTTATTTTTATTTAATTATTAAGGTTGGAACTTATGGACAACAAAAGAAAATGCTTGAAAAAGATCACCTGAGAAATCTGTATAATGAATACTGCAAAATTGTTGTACATTGTATCTTTTTCATTACAAAAAAAAAAAGTTATTTGAAAACATATCTTTTTGGAATGGCTTTTAATCCTCAATAGTCGGTGTCATTTTGTTTTATTCTATTTGATTTTTATTTGTTTTATTGTATTCTTATTTATCTTTTATGTATTTTACTGCTTTTGCAGTTGTATGCTTTTTATATTTTGTTCTCAATTTGTCTATTTTTAAACTTTATTTAATGTGAAGCACTTTGATACGCTGACAGACGTTGTAAAGTGCCATGTAAATAATGCTAATTCATTCATTTATTATCTCTGGGTCCCACTGGTGGAAGTTTTGGATAAAGATGTACTGGATCCATTTTAGGACAGTGAATCGGATCCAATCACATCGTTCAAAATGAACCGATAGACTTTGAATCAGATCGCATCTGCTCATAGGAATTGAATTTTTGTTCAAACAAAGCGTTACACTTCCTCTACATGAAGTTTACTGTAGGGTATTTATATATCTTAATGTTGTTTTTATGGTCTTATTGCTATATAATGAAATCTCTGTCAGGGATGGTGGTGGAGGACCCAAATGCAGGAGATCAGACTTGGTGGCAGAAACATAAACGTTTACTAAAACAACTTAAACAGGACAAAACCAGGAGAACAAACCAGTGACTTGAGCAGATGACCTGACAATGAGAACTGAAAACCAGACACTTAAATACACTGAGGTTGATTAACTAAATGAAAACAGTTGTGGATGGTTAACCTGAACGTGGTGAAACTGACAGGGAAAACAGAAGATGACAAGACATAAGCACCAAATCATGACAGTACCCCTCCCCAAAAGGGCAGATCCCAGATGCCCTAACACCTGTGAGGAAATCAACTTAAACAGGACAAAACCAGGAGAACAAACCAGTGCAGTGACAGAATGAAGAAGAGCAGATGACCTGACAATGAGAACTGAAAACCAGACACTTAAATACACTGAGGTTGATTAACTAAATGAAAACAGCTGTGGATGATTAACCTGAATGTGATGAAACTGACTGGGGAAACAGAACATAACTAAACCTAAGCAATGAAACATGACAATCTCAAACATTGAGAAGTTCTTGAATCATTTATTACTATCATTGACAATAATTATATGTGATGTCGTGATGCCTCAAAAGCCACACATATCAAACGAAAAACAACAAAAATGTTTTTCTTTAAATCTTGGTCTTTTTGTTTGACATTGAGAAACATTGTCTTGAAGGGGCCTTATTATGATTTTCTTAAGCCTTTAAAATAAAAAATGTCCATATAGATGATCAGGTCAAATCAAACTATTTATAAAAGTGCCTTTCATACTCTAAGCAACTCAAAGCGCTTTACATTTAAAAACAAAACGTACACAGAAAAAGCCCAACCCACTCTTCACACACACACCCTCCCCATAACACATACGACCCACCACACAGTGAATACTTAAAAAAAAAAAAAAAAAACCCACATAAAATAAACTTAAAGCTTGGCTCTGCTGTGAGGAGATGGTATGGAGGATTCTATCACACCAGGAGCCAGCTCGGTCAAAGGAACATCGCCATGGCGCCCACCCAGACCGGGACAGCAACAGAGTCCACTCCACAGCTGTGAGGCTGCAGGGCAGGACTCCAGCCGCCCCCGCAAGGGCGAGAACCACGGCAACGACCCCAGACCAAGCCAGCAAGCCCTGATATGATAGATAGATCCCCACAGGAAACACTGGGGTTAAAATCATAGTAAGATCATAAAACTAGATACATAAAATGTGTTTATAATAGATAAAATAAATAAATAAATAATAATTACAATTGAGATTAAATACATAGAATAATAAATAAAATCCATAAAGAAGAAAGATAAATGAATAAATAAAACAAACGAATGAATAAAACCTAATTTAATAAATAGGCAGATATATCAAATAAAAGCGGAATTAAAAAGGTGTATCTCGAGATTTAACCTTTGGAACACTAAAAAACTAATTATTTATTAAATAGGACTTTTTATGTTGACTCTTTTGATTCCTGGAAGTCTCCAATCATTTCTAAAAACATTTTCTCCACTTAAAATAGGGGTCTCCAAACTACGGCCCGTGGGCCTGATCCGGCCCTCCTCCACATTTAGCCCAGTCCCCGAACACTACCGGAGACAACTGAAATCCACATAGAACGTGACCTTTCATTCCACCCTTCTGCATCTGAACTATGATGGGAGAACATAGATTATTTATTGGTTTCATTTTCAAAATGTTTAGGGTTTTTTTTTCTTTAAAGCTTAAAGGAAGGAATTATTTAAAATTTGACTATGTTCGGCTTTCTGGAAAACAATAAATGTTTACATTTAGACAGTGATTAGCCATTGTTTTCTCTGCAGATTAGATGCAAGAGGAATCACTTCTTCTTCAGCGTTGATGCTAAAATAACAACGTTTTGTTGATGATCACCATAAGCTACGCAAAGAAAGTGGATATGTATTTATGTTAGCCTGGGGGCGGAGCTAGCGACTCTTCCTGAAAGGGGCGGTCCTCAATCTATGATGTAAGCTGGTGAGGCGCTGCTTGTTTTTGTTTCATGGTATGGCCCCTTTAAAAGTATCGTTTTTAGAGACTGACCACACTTATTTTAAGACATTTTTGAAATCGTGGCTCAATTTGTCTTAAAATTTGTTTTTTTTTTTCTTTGGTCTTTTGTTGCCGTTGCACTGACTACTCTAAGTCATGTAGCAGTCATTGAACTCAGGTTCAGGTTTCAGGTTTTTTTTTCGTAGCTTTGATCTTATGGCCTTTTCTTAAATCAGTCGTGAAGGGTAAGGTGTTCATCAGATCAATAAAATGAATACAGCCCTGACCAGAATCCAATAAGGAGATCATTCCAATTGGCTAAAATCTTTTATTGAAGCGGCAATAAAGAACAGTAACGGGTCCCCCCACTATGCCATATTCATCCACATGTCTCGCCATAATAAGGGTGACGTCCCATGAGGGGGACACTGTTGATTTGTAACCCAGCTTGTTCCTGGCAGATCTTCACACACCTCCCATAACATTCATGTGGAAACCTCAATGCACCGGTGTAATTATGGCCAAACAAGTCCCTCATGGACACACAAAGGCACAAACGTTAATACATCACGCAGACATGACAGCACACACACACAAGCGTCAGAGCTTGTATGGATGAACACACAAACTCGCCACTTTTGAGGGCGTAATGGCATGCTAATCAATGCAAAGCCCTTGATGTAGAGGAGCAGATGGCCTGAGGATGGGCGGCGCAGAGCTGGCAGGTAAGCTCCTCCTCTACTTTTATCCTTCAACTCTTCTTCTGGGCTCATTCCCCACAATTTCTTCCCTCTTTTTATTTTTATTTTTTTTACGTGCCAATATGTCCATTCTGTAATATAAGAGTTTCATCCTCTTTCATCACTTTGCCCTTTCATCATAACTTTTTTTTCTGTCTTCCTTTAATGGAGTTGATGTGAATAATCAACAGTATGAATAGATGCTTAGAGATGCTCTGACTGTAAACTGTGAAGTCTGACTTCCTGAGGGCAGTTCTTTGGAATGAATGAAAGTAAAAGCTTCAAAAATGAAAAGTTCTCACTACCTTTTGTTTTAAAAATGTCAAAAACCTTTAAAAACACATTACTGCTTCTCTCTAATGAAATGTAAATGGCTGATATTTCCATTGGAAAAGCGTGACATGCGTGGGATTTCAAAGCCCCTGACATGTTACATACTAAGTGGTTTTTAAGGCAAAAGAAGTGAGTAGTTTAAAACAGACTGTGTGACTCATGTCATATAATAAAAACTGACAATCACCTTATCATCAAAGGAGACTTTTTCCTCTATTCTGTCCTTTCCAGTAATGCAAAGAAAGCTGGCACATGAACCTTTGCTCTCCCACGCTTACCCTTTCACGTCTCCTCCTTTCACTCTGCTAGAATCAGATTAGTGTCTCTCATTAAGAGATCCTGCCAACAGAACGTGATCCACCACAGAAATGCAGCTCAGTCACTGAAAATGTTTGACTCACTTTTTGGAACCAGTGAAGTCAAGCTTCAGCCTTCAGCTCCACATTACAAACACGAGTGAACCATTGGCAGGCGTTGAAAGTGGATCAGCTGATTGCTGATATTATACTTTCATAGTTGTGCCGGTACAACCCCCACCCCATACACACAAGATCTTTGACACTGTGACATTTTTGACAGCCAATGAAAAAAACCCAAAAACTATTCATAATTTTCTTTTGTCCGGATTGAAGGATATTCTGGCAATACAGAAGCATCACCTGTGCTTCATGGCTCTGGTGTCTCAATAGTATTTTCCATGCTACTTACATCTCCTTCTTTCTCTTCTTCATCCTCTCCTTTAGAACGTTTGGCCTGCACATCTTCATCCTCACGTTGGATCTTCCTCTTAAATATCTGATTCATTTTTCTCTGCATGTTTTTTTTTTTATTTACATTTTTCTTTGAAACAATTTGCTGCTTTATTTCTCAATGTCTTCACCTACTTTTTCTCACTGAAAATCTAAAACAAATTTGCCATGCTTACACCGGTCCAAAACAGTAATAGAAGGTGTTGTACCTAACATCGGCTTGTGAAGCTGGCTGTTCACCGCTAGCTCCAGCTGCTAGCTTTGCGGAGGAAGTGTTTGTGTTAGCCTAGTGGGGGTGGGGGGCAGACTTCCTGAAGGGGCTGGTTTACACGTTGTGACTTCACAATGTGAGGACCTACTTGTATAATGCAGAGGATAATGCAGAAATGTATAAACGGATCAAAATAGCACTCTGGGGTTCTTTAGAGTGAGGAATGAACTGAATAATACACTTACAAGCTCTTTTTTTAATAGTATGGCCCCTTTAAATGACAAAATTATTGTAGGAGGGAAGACGAGACAAGAAAAAGAAGAACTGAATCAAAGAAAACAGAAGATAAAAAATTCAAGAATGAGAGATTAGACGGATCAGGATACAAAAAAGGCAGAGGGAGGGCAAAACATGTAATTTTAAAACTTTTTTTTAAACCACTCATTCTGTAATGTTTTGCTCAATGGTTTCAGTAATTTAGGTTATTTTGCCTTGTACTAGTAAGAATAAAGAAAAGAAAAAAGGCCCTTCATTTGTTGCTATTAGGGTAACAAATAATCCCATTACGATAAAATCAAGAGATTATTTATAAAATATATTTCTTTTTTTTTTTTTTTAATTTTCAATTTAAATTTGATTTCAGTTTTTAGGTGCTTATCAAAACATTTGGATTGATGTTTTCTAAAAGAGAAACAACGATGACGTTATTAGACAGATGCCAATTCCTGGACCTCACAAAAGCTAGGATCCAGATGACCCTCGAGGTCTGGTTGGTTCACATCCTGGCTCAAGAGGTTAATCGTGGATTTTGGTGCTAAATCAGCAACAGAACGGTAAAGTCTGTTGTCTGACAGACCATGTTAAATTAATGAAAGTGTTTTAGCAGGTTCTGGAAAAAGTAACTGTTTGCACCTCCACCCAACAATTCTCCAATGGAGGACACAGGTACAGGTAAATAAGTCAAGGTGAGGATAATCGGGGAAATGTTTTGGTAATGTGATTACACTAAAGTTCAGGTTTGAATTCTGAAGAAACAGTGGAAGGACACTTAAAGATGTGGTGGAAATTTGATTTCTTTTGGTTGCAGCCGTAAGTGCTGTGAGGGACACAGACTTTTGTTTGGGTAGACGCGAAAGATAATTGAGCTCAGGTTGGAAACCAACAAGCAAACTCTAGCCAGGAAATCCTAATGTGATCAGTTTGAATGTGTGCGGTTTATTCAAAGGAACAAAGAGCGGAAGTGGACCCAATAATGAGGAAAGCAGTTTAAACACTCACAGCACACACTGGAAATTTAAAAAGTGCTATTTAGACGTTAGTTAGTTAATTGTGGACGGTAAAAGAGCTCGAATAGACATATGTGGCAGGACTGTGAGTCTTGGAGAACATTTCAATCCACACCACCCTCAATTCACCATTTCTGTCTGAATTTTTTTCAAGTTGAACCTTTATTTATACAGGTAGGTAGATTGAGAGCAATTTCTCATTTACAACGACAACCTGAGTACGCAACAGCACAACAGCCGCCGTTAAAAAAAAAACATCTGTATTAATCACTCACATCTGTTATGTCTTAAAAAAGCAGAAGTATGCAACTTCATGGTTTTCTGCAGCTCCTTCAAGTGGTTTGATCTACTCAATGTTGTGTGAAAGTTGATCAACACTAACAAAAGGTACAGACTGAACATTTTCACCTTTAAATCAAGTATCCTGGACTGTCAAAGAGGGAAATTACCTTCAGGTTCCTCCTGTAAAACACCACAAGCTCTAAACTTTTGGGTTTGGATCTTTGAACAAAGTCAAGTGGATAAAATCCAAATCTATCATGTTTTTTCAAATCTAAAATGATGAAATGGTTAGAATTCAAGGCAGGATCAGGCAGAAGCTTTGGCCCTAATCTAGAAAAACGGACCTCATCAAGCAGAACGGAAACAAAAACATCCGGTGGATCTACAAAGAAACTGTGAGACGGGCTCTGCAGGTGCAGGTGAGATCAACGAGCAGGACGATCTGAAGCTGGGGCAGGTGTGCAGGGCGAGGAACAGGAAGTGAATAAAAAAATAAAGGCCAAACATTTACCAAACCATGACAGAAAAAGGAAACTTTTACAGACGATTCCCTGATCAGAAGAGTTTTATTGTAAAAGTGCAGGATGTGGGGCGCTCTCCCCATCTATCCTCATTTCAGTAATTGCAGCACGACGATCATCCTGACATTTGAGCCTCGTAAAAATATTTGATTGCGCAAAAGATGAGTTGGTGACGTGCTAAAAATATTTTTATGCATACAAGTTGTCATTGTGACAATGTCATATTGATCTCAGGTGTGTTGGCATCTCTTTTTTATGATATCCTGAGTGTGTGTGTGTAGATTTTGCAGCAGAATGTCACCAGAGATTAGCTGCAGGACAACCCTCAGGCAGGAACTCCATAACATCCACGTCTGTCCACACACACAATGTCACACTCCTCACCAGACTCGCGCTTCTTCACTTCCATTATTCAGCAATCTGCCGTCAGCTCCAGGAATAAAGAAACTGGAGACGAACACAGAGTGGGACAGGATGACAGGCAAACTGTTTGCCAAAAATGTGCGGAGAAAGCCGTCTGATTTAAAGAGGGGGCCAACGCAGACAGGCAGAGGGGCTGTAAAGGTGCCGCCGCTGCTGTGGGTTTCATTCCATCACTCATTTGAATTCAAGCCAACAGTCACAGGAAATACCAGGAAGCACTTTTGGTATAAACACTTTCATTGTCTTTCAGGCGAGCTGATAAAAAAGAGAAACCTTCTGAGGTTTTTTTGTGTTTTTGTTCAGTCTGCCTTGTTAAATTCACTGTGGAACACGAGGAAAACCGGCTTAAAAATATGGAGTGGAACAAAAAACATCAGATTTGGAGGTAAAATGAGGTTTGGTGTTGATACAAAGTTCTTAAGTTGTGTAAAAAAAAACTGAAATAAAGAGGACATTGAGGTAAAGGTTATGTCTCTTAGGTTGATGGATCAGATGCTCAGAACTCACAAACCTTCAGAACTCCATGCAAACATTGTCTTTGTTTGAAAACTCATTTATTGATTTGAAGGTGAGGTGAAGGTGTTGAGATGTTCAGAGAATACTTTCTTTTTTCCTTTTTGGAGTTGTAAACAACTTGAACTGAAGTGGGTTTTTTGCAGCCTGAAAGGCTGTTGTCTAAATACAACATATAAATAATAATAATAAAAAAAACCTTGGAGTGATTCCATCATTTTAATTTGAAAGTCAAGCTTTGTTTTTTCTCTGCTTTTATGAATCCATTCCTCCCACTATCTGCAGTCAATGCTGTGTTTTATAAGGTGCAACTCCTTTCATTTTAACCTGGGTAATTAAAACATTAACATGTATTATTATTTTAATTCAATCATCATTTTATTGTCAAAAAATGTCCAAAATCCTCTATGAAACTCTGTGCCGTGTCGCTCCCAGAACCTGTTTGACTAAAGGAAAATGTGGGTGGGTGGAAATGCGAGCTGGTTTGGTGTGATGGAGGGATGCAGTATCTATGTTTTTATCAAAACTCCCATCTTAATTATCTTGCTGGTGAAGCAAGTTTCATCTCCTCCGGGTTCGGTGTGTTTGTGGACCTGCTGCTTTGTTGTTCTGCCAGAATCTGGCTCTTCGCCCAGCTGGATTGAGGATTTCCTTCCAGGCTGTGCGCTGAATTCTTTCAGAAAACAGGTGAACTCATTGATTAGAGTGAGTCCTGGCTGTAAGCAGGTGAAAGGTCGGGCACGACCTGCTTGGGAGGGGCAGGCTTTTATGGTGAGGTGAATAGGACAACAAGGAATATGAGGAGAAGGGATGGAGTTTTTGATTTTATTTAAAAATCAAACTAAATCTTGGCACAATGTTCACCTGATGAATCCACACTTTAGGTTTGTGTGTGGAAGTTAATGAGAAAATAGCCGTACTTCCATATGAAGGAGGAGCGCATGCAGAAGATGGGACTCAAAATGCAGAAGATGGGCTTGGTGGCAAAAAAATCTGCATTTAAAAAACAAAACATAAAAAAAGCTCATGGACCACCAAAACTGCTGGCAAAGCAGATGAGACAATGAAAAATAAATCTGAACCTTCAGGTTTAAGTTCAAAAATATTTATTTCAGACATTTTGAAAAACGTGTGTACAGTAGCAGCATAAGAGAAGTATACAAAAATCTGAAAGGGAGTGAAAGAAGAAAAATTGTATAAATTCTCACCCCCATACCTTATCATAAATATTCCTAAACCCAGCACACCTGAAATTAAAGTTTAATGTGCTAGCTGAAAGAACATTATGAGGCAATTATATCTTTTGGATCCGAATTTCTTTCTGATCAAGACAGGTGGGTTATACTGATTGTTCATCTGATCGTATAAACACACATTCTGATCGTGTGTCATTACTGCATAGATTGTACGTCATGCATAGAGGGTATGGAAGTCTTTGGAGCGCGAACAGAACCGATCAGCTGCTCTCCAAGAGCGAACTGTTTCTTTGAGTAGAAAAGTCGAATTCACATCTGTCATGATTGTGAGCGCACGGGTGTTTTGTTACGGTGTGAGCTTTGGACTGCTGTCCGTCCGGCTGCTCTGATTCTGGAAAACTGTGTCTCCCGGGAGAACTGTTTGCCTGAGCGGCTTTGGGACGATATAAGGTGACGGAGGCAGATTTTGAATGCGGAAATGGCAAAAATGGCGTATACTTGTATGGTGCTTGCTACCCTCCTTTGAGGGCCCAAAGCGCTTCACAGTCACAGACCCATTCACCCATTCACACACACAATCATACACTGGTGGTGGCTTCGCTGCTGAACACTGGCGCTAACCTCCCACCAGAGGCAATTTGGGGTATAGTGTCTTGCCCAAGGACACTTCGACACAAGGGCAAGGAATTGAATCTGCTATCTTCCGATCCTGAGACGACTGCCTTACCACTGCACCACGGCCACCAAAAAGTCCTCAAAAACTGTGTACAAATCACATTAATTCATGTTTCCAATACATCCAGACAGAATAAAAAAAGTCTCCATGTTTGTCTGTTTTGTGTGTCTCTGTGCTCGCACGCGCACGTGTGTGCGTGCGTGTTGTGATTGTATGTTTATTTCCATGTCTACAGTCTGTTTAGACACAAAGACATGATCACATTTGTCAATCGCTGTGTTTTATTGTGAAAAATTGGTTATATTTTGAAAATAAACCAGATTCTTGATGCAACTTCCTGCCAGAATTGATGCGGAACGCTAGCGGCTTGTGCACAAAATAGAGCAGACACCGAAACGATCCGCTGCACCGCGCGGGCCCTCCGCGCCGCCCCGCGCCTGGTGTGAACAATGCCATAGGACAACAAGGGCGCCGAACGGAAGCGGACTCTGTTCCGCGTCCAGTGTGAACCCGGCATCAAGCTTTTTGGACGTCTGTAGCTCTTTAGGTCCTTCAACTCTTTAGCTCATTCAGCTTTAAAAAATTTTATTCAGCTATTTTGAGAGATTACTGCTTGTTAAATTTCAGCTCCTTAATTGTTAGACTTTTTAAACTATTCAACCAACTGGACTATTCTGGCATTTACTAAGGTTGGGTAGGATATTTTTGAGTTTAACTAATATTTCAGCTAAATGCTAGCTGTTTTGGCTAATTCAGGTTTATTAGGCTAATTTGGAGTTTTGCTAATATTTCAGATACATGCTAGCTATTTCACAGAATTTGGGCTTTTTCTTACGTTTTTTAAACATAGTTTAATTATTTGTAATATTGTAATATTTTATTTTGCTATCAATTCCAGCGTTTTCAGCTATCACCACTAGAATCTTCAGGGCCTAATTCAGCTTACAGAATTCACACCAGCATTATTGCAGGTAATGATATATTTCCAGTTGTTAATTCAATTAGATTCTATTGATATAGCCCAAATTCAAGAAAAAAAATGCCTCATTGTGCTTCAATGTATAAATGACTTTTGTTGTGGTCCAAGTCTGGCAGAAACTGTGCTAAATTTTTCAGTCTGAAACAACTTTCAAGTCAGCAATTGTCATGTAATGGCAGTGATCCATGAAAATCTGTTTTTGTCTGTTTTCTTAGGATACTATTTTGAGAAAACAATTGTTATCTCCAAAGAATAAGTTTGGTTTGTACCTGGAGAAAACGAAAGACTTTGTATACGTGTCTTCCATAAACACCTTTCTGTTCTTTGAATGAAAGCCTTTTCTTCACTGCTCCCAGGTTTATGTGGATGTAGATCATATAGACAGGGAAACAGTAAAAAGAATGAAATCATAGCACCAACACTAAAAGAGCATGCACTTAATTAAAAGTGAGCTTTTAAAATTGTGCTTACCAAAGTTAGCGAGGTCAGCGGAAGAGTTTAATGTATTTGAGACGAGAAACATTTCTGTTCTCTTTTCTTTTTCTTCTCAGCCTTTAATTCTCTTATTGTCACTTTTGTTCTCTGGTTTTACGGCTCTCTGTTCCTCTTCAGCTTTCTGTCTCCTAACTAAACAGTTGTAACTCAGTAATTGGATATGCGGAGGTCCTTAATGAAGCGGCTGACGGCCCTCTGGCTGTCCTGTCGTCTCCAACTATATAAAATGTGCTGACAGTGGAACCTAGAAGTTATGGGCGAAGTTCAGCGGGGCGGCTGTTAAACTTTCATGCGGCTGCATGGCGGTGTGTATTTATGTATGACCGAGTCTGTGAAGTGAAACGCTTGTTCCTCCAGTGTTAGGAAGTGTCATTTTAAAATGTTAGCTGAAGGACATCATGTTCCTCTGAGTTTAAAAAAACAAATAACCTTTTAAGAAATAATTGAAAGATGTGTTCTCTTGAAGCTTTAGTGTTCCCTCATTAGAGATCTGTGTTTGTGTCCCAAAAGAATGACTGTAAAGGTATTGGTAATGTCTTACAGGGACTCACACAATTGATTAGAATTCTAATTAACGCTGCCAGCAGCTCTGAATGGCCCTTTTTCACTGTGCTAACAGTATTCAATGTTTTTGTGTTCTCTAATGCAACCTTGTATTGGAGCTACGGTATGACTTTTGATTAACTGGCAGCCTCCACAGAGTAGATCAGTTCATTGCAATTATACATTTTATGTCTTTAGCAGATAAATGTGAAGCAATTTTCTCTGACTCAAAGTAGTTTTTAAAAGTTTCTTTAGAGAGCATTGGGAGCAGCAGCCACGCCCACACAATGAGCTCTTTTCTTCTTAGCTTTGTTGTGTAAAGGCTTTTAGCAGTAGTGAGTGTTATTCTCACTTTTGAAAATTTTTTGCACAATTTTTGGGAGAACATCGCAGTTTGTTGTAGGTTTTTTCTTGATGGCATCTTCCAGTTGATTAAACCTTTAATGTCGGAGCTGATGACTTTGACTTTTTACGCAACAACATAATTTCAACTGATTCTGACATGGAGAAAAGTGACTTTCTGCCATTATGCAACCTTTTACAATGCTTCAAAAGCAGTGGGTTTACATTGATTTCGTAAATAATTCACGTAGCACTCTCTCGTTATAGCAAGAAAGCGCTGGTTTGAATCCTGACTGTTTTTTTCTGTGTGGAACTTGCATGTTTTCCTTGTGGACTTGAGTTTTTTTTTTTACCTTATACACAACATGAGTGGAATGGTAACTCTAAATTGTCCCTCAGGAGTGAATGTGATTGACACCGCGTTGTCTTGTGGTGAGCTGGTGATCGCACACCAAACTCACCTAAAATTCAACTTCAAAGATGACAACTTATACAGTATTTTTATTCCAAAATCCTATGTTTGTGTACTAATAATTCAAAAACTAACCAGTAAAAGTAAACAAATCTTTGTGAGGCGACAGTGCAGGTTGTGCAGAACAAGTATAGTCAGTAGTCAAAGTCTGGAATTGTGTACCAAAGTCACTTTTTTCACTTTATAGTTGACAACTTCTGATCTTCATTCAAAAATTCTTCTTTTTTTTTTACAGTATAATAACTAATAACTCAAAAACAACCTGGTAAGAGAACATAAATCTTTGTAGATAGATAGATAGATAGATAGATAGATAGATAGATAGATAGATAGATAGATAGATAGATAGATAGATAGATAGATAGATAGATAGATAGATAGATAGATAGATAGATAGATAGATAGATAGATAGATAGATAGATAGATAGATAGATAGATAGATAGATAGATAGACTTTATTAATCCTTACGGAAATTGTGTCATTGTCACCGCTCCATACATCACTCCACACAGGCAAAAATTAAAAAAAAAAAAAAAAAACATAATGGAGTTAAAGTTCATAATTAAAAGAGTAAAATACATAAAAGTGATAGTAAAAACATCATAAAACATTGATCAGTGACCTTGTCTTTTGCCACCACCCCTCCCAGCAGCATTATGGAGTCGAATAGCACTGGGCACAAAGGACTTCCGGTATCTCTCAGTTGAGCATGGCAGAAAGCGAAATCGATTGATGGTCACAAAACTCCTCTGACCAGAGAATACTGAGTACAGATAGTGGCTGGTGTTCTCCAGAATGTTCTTCAGCTTGTCCTGGACCTTTTGCTCCACCATCAACTCCACTGTGTCCAGATTCAGTCCCACAATGCAACCTGCTTTCCTGATCAGGCGGTTCAGTTTCTTTGTGCCTTTCTTATTTGCCCCTTCTAATGAATGTGGCATGTTTCAGATAGCTTTGTTGGGTGTTGTAGTGGAAATTTGTATCTTCTGGTGGAATAATAAAAACTCTTCATTCAGTCTGTCTCACTCCGAGTTGTTATATTCTTCTGCAGAAGGATAATTAGAGACACACAAGCAGAGCGTCAGAGATGCTCCGTCGGGGTGGGAGTCATCTGTGTGAGTCCGAGGGCACGAGGCAAGTTTCACACAGTTAAAGTGTCTTTGCGGTTTGTTTTACATATGCTGGGTCTGTGGTTTCATTCCCAGCTCAGGTGAATTTACTAACACCTGCAGTTCCTGAAAGGTCATTGTTTTTAGTCTCAGTGTGTTTCGCAAAAGCAAGGCACAGCATAACATGGTGCGATGAAAAAATTCCATCACACTGTGTTAATATTATAATTATACATAATTAGAACAGATAAGAGGGTTTATTACAACTGTTAATTGTGTAATGGGGGACACACATTGACTGTATAAATGTGATAATACATTTGATGATAACATATATCTATGGGGGCACGTGACATTTCTAAAGCGTAGCTGGCTCAGCCATATCTGAGCGAACGGTGGGCCCGGTCCCGTGGGCAGGGCTCCAGAAACACCTACTCCTGGAGGACACTGCTTCCTGAGTGAGCTTGGATCTCCCGTGGTGGGAACCGCAGAGCTGGGCAGGACGGCTGGGTCATAGAGGGCATCTCTGTTTTCTTAAACCTTTCAGAGAACCTATGTCCATATATATCATCATACGTTAACTTTTGAACATTAAAAAACAACCTGTTTATGACATATTAGTTGAGTTTTTTCCTACCTGGAAGTAAAATGATTCAATTCCTGAGACTCCGCCCGCCGCTGCATGTGGGTGCCGCCCATTTCATGACAGCAACTTGTCTGTATTTCTCCCAAGATAATAAACATCCAATATTTTTCACATATGGATGCGCATACCATATATCTGCCTTTAGAGGCCCCAGCCATCTCTTCACTGGTTCACAGCACAAATACACTCTGCGCCTGCTGCCTGTGCCTGACTGGGGCGAAAGGGTGGGGGATTGAGGGGGTGTCTTAAAGGAGCCCTGCGTCTAAAGCAACAAACATCTGTTCGAGCTGGAATTTATTGAAGACAGGACACAAGATATCCGACATTCTGCGTCTAAAAGCGAAAGCTTTTTGCTGATCACTGTTAGCTCCATGGAGAAATTCTGTGTTAGACTGGGGGCGGTGCTGGCAGAGCAGATCCTTCCTGAAAGGGACCGTCTCATTGTCCGACGTCAGCATGATAGGACCCGATCAATTTTGTGGGTATGGGAGGAGCTGCTGCTGAGAGATGCATGAACAAATCAAAAAACAACTTTGTGGTTCTTTAAAGTGAGGAATGAACAGTATAATGCACTTAAAAGCTTTAAAATTGTTTTTTCATGGTACGCCCCCTTTAAGAAGACTTGAGGGCCGACCAGGGCTTCAATAAATGTCCTTGTGGGCTGGAGTTGTCCTCTGCCAAGGACCCGGTGTGTAGGTAGTGGCTTTCCATTTGCAGTATGTGCCCTCAGTGTAATAAACACGCATGTGCAGTGACGTATGTATGAAAACAAAGATGTTCGATAGGTCGGTCGGCAAGTCAATTAAATATACTTCCCAGTGAACAATTATTCACTGATGGATACTTTTTTTTAAGAATGATATTTTCATATTTTCTGTTTATTTATTTTTAATTGCCAGGTATCTACCCACATGTCCCCAGAATCCCCATGACCCTGTAGAGGACAAAATGGAAATAGAAATGAATGGATGGATGGAAGAGAGAGAAACTGTAATCAAAGTATTATAAAATAGACATGTTGGGACAGTATTAAATATGTAATATCATAAAAACTATATTAATATCCACTATTACATCACTGTATTTCATAGGGTATGATCACAGTTCTCAGCAGCTCAGTAAACATTGATTTTGGCTGTAAGTATTGTTTCACGAGTCAAATTGACTTAACTTTTCCACTAAAAGACTCCTGGCTTCACTTTAGCTGCATTTTGAAACTTCTCAGTAGATTGTGGGAAATACATTTTCTCAATAGTCTTTTTGTTTTAGAAAAAACAGGCTGCAAGTAAAAATGATGCTTTATTACTTCTGCAAAGAAACAGGTCCGACCCAGTGACTTCAAATATTTCGGAATTATTGAAGCTCAGTGCACAAATGTTTATCGGTTGGGGACCCTTGAAAGTTAAGTCAATAAAAACTCAAAGTGGATCCTCCTTAAAAAAGTCATTAGACATGTTTTTTATGAACTGGCTTCTGTTTATTGTAGGAATACTTCAAAGTTTCACACTATAGTGATTCTCCTGCTCCTTTCTGAGCGTTTTTTGGCAAAAGGGACGATAACGAAAACCGGACACCAACAAGAATATAAGGAACACAGTGTATTAAATAAACGAAACCCTGTGTCCTGAAAGGAGAGCACCAAAATGAAATAATTAGTGTGTTGGTTAAAAAAAAAATTCAAACCGAAACGGAGTTGGAACCTTGGCCAAAAATAAAATAAATCAGGGAGACTGCTGACCCAGACATTTTGACCGTTAATTCAATTCAATTCAATTTTATTTATATAGCCCAATATCACAAATTCAATTTGCCTCATTGCCTCGTTAGAGTCACCAGGTCCCTGCTAATGGCTGCCAAACCAAAACTACCAAATAAAAACAAATAAAAGCCTGCAAACCAAGACTACCAAGGTCCAACCCCAAACTACGCCACGCCACGCCACGCCACGCCAAGGCCACGCCACGCCACGCCAAGGCCACGCCACGCCACGCCACGCCACGCCACGCCACGCCACGCCACCGCACACGCCACGCCACGCCACGCCACGCCACGCCACGCCACGCCTGCTGCTCTGCTCCCTGCCTGGTTTGATGTGGCCTCCTCTGTCTTAAATAGACAGCTGGTACCAATTAAGGCACATTGGCCACACCTGCCAGGTGAGCTAAAGCACTGGAAGGAAAAAAGGTGTGGCAGTTTTTTTTTTTTTTTTGATTGGATTGGGATTCGGACCCATACTCCGGGACAGTAGGTGGCGGTAATGCACCTTTACGTTGGTTGCCAGCCGCCGTAAAACGACACTAAGAAGAAGAAGAAGAGGTGTGGCAGTTGTAGCAGGACGTAAAAACTCAATCACACTTTCAACAACTTCAGCAGTCTTGGTATTTTGATATCAAAACATTCAGCTTGTCCAGAACATTACTGTTCGTACTTTTGGCATTAATAAACTTTATAGTTTTTGAAATATTGAGCAAAATATGCCCCATAGGAAATGAATGAGACATTTTTCTAATATTTCAAAAACTTTGCGAACTTCCGCACATACTTTCATCAAAAGACACCATTCAAATTTTAAAATGTTCAGCAACAACTGGGTTGTTCAGGGTAAGTTGGCATATACCTTTTACTTTAGAAACATGCTAGCTGTTTTTTCCTAATTTAGACATGCTTCCGGTTTTCAGGCAAATTTAGAGTTCAGACAAAATTGTAGAATTATGCTAACTGTTTTTTTTGGGGTTTTTTTTTGTTTGTTTGTTGTTTTTTTTTTTTGGGGGGGGCTAATTTAGACATGTTTCCAGTTTTTGGTGAATTTAGAGTTTAGCTAACATTTGACCATTCTGGCAGATGTTTTTGGATGTTTTTCCAGTATTCTGACTAATATTTTAGCAAGCTTTCAGCTCTAGCATTTTCAGCTAACTGCTCTGGCATTATTTAGCCGCTTCTTTCATCTTACGGCGTTCTTACTTGCATTATTGCTGTATATCTAGTTTTAATTGGTTTACAATTTTTTGTCTCCATTATCTTATGCTTTTACCTTCACATTTTATTGTTCTAATAAACTTGACCTTTTTTAAAAGTCATTAGAGGTAAAACTTATGAACTGGCCCTGGTTTATCTGAAACCATCAAAAGCAGAACACGTCAGTTCAGCTCATCTATAAAGGGGGTTAGCTTGAGGATGTTTTTGAATCAAACCTGCAAAAATCTCTATGGAGACACGTCAGTGGATCTTAGGCTTTAGATTTTCTCACTTAGCACTTTTTTTAAGTACTAATGTTTGTAAAGAGCGTTTCAAAATGCTGTGGGAGGTCACGACTCTTTGGCGTGTGGTCAGCCGCCACCGGGCTGGATGTTTTTAATGGAGGATAATCAGCTGCAGCTGTGCTTTGACCTTTTGATTAACCCGTGTTTTTGCCCTTACACTTTGCTGTCCTTGATGGCTTACATTTGGGAGCGAACAGCCAATGGCCGAGGCCGCAGTAGTGACCAATTCTATGATTGCACCAGCATTATCAGTGGTTTAGAAAAGCCGCGTGTTGCTGCTCTATCTGCAATCACAATAACTCTCTCAGCATTCGCACTTTACTAATCGTGTTACACACCACCTTCTATCTGCTTCCCAGCATCTCTCCCCCCTCTTGTGCTCCTTCTTTCACCCCTTCCAAAATGAGAAGGCATGATGGACTCCTTCATTACATGAATGCTATCAAGGGAGTGGCTAATGAGAACAGATAAAGCTCCTACTATCAGTTAGCTGACCCATTATCGTTCCTTATTGTGGCAAAATCTAATTTGGCTGTGTTTTAATTAAACAGTGCAAGCTAAGTAAAAGGCCGTGTCACATTCAGCTCGGCTGAACTCGGGTCATTGCGGCACAATTCGCCTGGCGAAGGTAACTTTTAATCTTTCAGTTAAAGCAACAGGGATTTGACTCCTGCATGTGTGACATGGTGGCGCCTAAACACAGACCTTGCTTCTTTTGAAAGCAAAACCCGCTTCTCGTCTTTTTAAAGTTCTGCTTCGCATTAAAGATTCAACAGAAATTGTAGGGGAGAGAGAAAGGTGAGTAAAAGAAGAAAAGCTCAGTGAAGCATTGAAACAAAACCAGTTTTAATCAGCCCTGACACACACTTAAAGTTTTGTAACAAACCAAGCAGCTTTAACAATGCTAGAAGCTGTCACGCTGCAAATAAAAGTTAGCAAGTGTGTTGTGCATTCATCCTTGGAGGACAAAAAGTACTCCTGAAGTAGAAAAAAAAAACATTTGAAGAGACAAGGTTCAAGAGGAGAAAGGGAGGAGGCATAAAAGCTCAGAGTATAGCAGCGTTATTATATTTTAGGAGCATCTGTTGAACTCCACTCAAGCTTTAGTTTGGGATTTCTGCTCAGAAATGAAGTTTCCTCATTAAAACAAGTTTATCTCGGCTTCTCTGAGGTGTTCTGGAATAACGAGGTGTCAAAATGAAGGTGATTCTGAGACTTTAGCAGTGGTATAAAATGAAGTGAGCTTGTTAACTGGCAAGAGAAGGAAACAAAATTGTTTATCAACTGACAAAATGTTCCGTTTCAGGCAACAAAATCGACTGAAATTAAATTATAATCTGGGAAATATTTGAAATGGATTTCTTCACATCGCAACATAAACCTGTAATATAAAGAATTAAAAGAAATTTTATATTTCTGAGAAGTTTTTAGTAAATTAAAGAGCTGAAACAAAAAAAGGAAACCTTTTCTGCCCAACATTCTGAAACATTCTGTTCTTGTTGTTTATATCAGAACTGCTAATTTAGATCTCAGATAAAACATGTTTCTGTTTGTCAGTAAAATAAATTAAAAAATGAAATAAAAAAGTTAAATAAAAGGTAGTATTTATGTGTTACTAGTCTTTGTAAATTTGTTATATTTATATTGTTAATGTGTTGAATAACTGTGCAAAATGATGGAAAGTTGTTTAAATTTCTTTCAGAGCTTAAAGTGTTCTTCCGCTTATTCCTGTTTCTTAATTTGTGTATTCGAGGATTTTTTTATCAGTCATAAACTCTTCCGGTTTGTCATAAAACAATGACAACTCAGGATGCTTGTATTACATTTTTGCGTCCAAGGAGGGGCTGCACTGCTTAGTGGCATCTTGCACGGAGGGTAAAGTGTGGACGGGCGCTCCTCTCGCGGAGGGGGAGAGAGAGGAGTGCCCCCTCCTCTCTCCATGCCCCTGTATGGAGAAATGGCTTCATCTGACTCAGAAATGGCCAACAAAAAAATCCTGTTTTGCTGAAGAAGATAATCGCAGAGAGCAATTAAGATCCGGAGCAGGTGTTTATTATTTGTTGAAGAAGTAAACACGTGTTTCTGATTTTAAGGCACAGAGAGTCACTCCTCAGCTACGTTAAAGTACTGTCACTCCAGTTGCAGTACAGTCTTTTGTTCTGAATTGAAAGAAAAAAGTAACAATGTGGAGCAATACTCTTTAATAAATGCTTTATAAAGCATGATCAGACGTGTTTTTGATGAGTACAGATCAGTAACAGATACTTATCCACCGCAGGGGTGGGGGGGTTCCTCCAGTCCCTAACCCCTGCGAACATTAAGGGGAGATTACTGTATTGTTTTTAAATACTATTTTTGTGTTATGTTTCTTAAAAAGTTGGATTCCACACCAATGTTTTCATGTTTATAAACAAAAGCAAAAGGAGAAAAAGGATTGAATGCACACGAGGTCATAGTGATAGAATATGCCATATTTGATTTGGGTTTTTTAGGATGTATTTAGAAATATTTGGTTATATAAAAGTGAATTATTGTGTCCCCTGATAATCTGGAACAAATTTCCCATCTGACTACACCCAACCAGACCTGGTCCAGGACCAGGAACCACTCTCTTACCTATCTTTAGAGGTGTTCACTTTTTGGTCCCATCAAACTTACTCTAGGCTCCATGCTCTTAGCGGAACAACTGGACCAAAATTGCCACCGTAGCTGTGTATTATGGGATGTAAATAGAGTAGCGGAGCCACAATTAAAAACAACAACTCATTGGAATCCGGTTGAATGAATCCAGGCTCATTAAACAACATTTATTGTGATTAACAATGCTTCTCACACTGTTTCCTCACAATATGTCATGAACATTTATCAGTGTTTCTTCTTAGGCGTCGTCGCCTCAGTAACCGTCTCGCCTCCACCGTACCAAAGTAGCAGCAAAAAGGGTTGTACTGGACATTAATACGGACGTTTAAAATTGATCAGTGAAATATAAAGTTTGAATATTTGAACTAACCCGACAAGGATATGATTTCCATTATTCTTTCTCTCGTTTTTCCTCACCTCAGTAATTCCTGACAAATGACTGAGGAGATCTTTGGTCACATGGTTTCGTTCACTAGTTTGGTTCGAGACAGGACAGTCCAGTTGAGTGCAGCCTGAATACAGACCAAACACAAGGTTAAGGACCAAATTAACTGGACTCTGTCTAGACCAGCAAATTTTTCCAGTTTGAATACATCCTTACATTTTTAGTTCAGGTGGAGGATCTTATTTTGCACAGGGTGTACTTTTGTTTGAAAGGAACTTATATGTGTTGCTGTCAAAAGTAAAGGTTGATAAAATACTTAAATACATAAATTTATGTAAATATTTTTAAAGCTACATTAATATAAATGATGGCTTGATGGCCACAATACATAAATGCTTCATTTTTATGATCTTTGTGACATTTGCTTATGGTAAGAATTTAAGACACAATGACTCTTTAACCCTTAAAGGTTGCATACCCCTCCTCTGACTGGAGAAGGGGCTGTAGGGACAATGTGTCATCCTACACAGCAGATTTTCCTTTTCTTAGCACATTTCTGTGCATTAAATGATGCATATTTGGAGGGCAGCCTCCCCCCAAGCATTAACACTCAGCATCTGATCAATCTCAGTGCTTCAGAGCTCCAAACGTGTCTGCCTAGCAGGGACCAGGGTTCACTCTAACCTCCACTGATTGACATTTTACTGAGGCTAATGAGGGAGACATCTCCGTGGTGTGTGCTAATAAACTCATTGACAGCGCTAGCAGGATGACTTATTTAATGCTTTTGATCTTTGAAATTAAGGGGCCAATAGAGCCCGCAAGTCCAGATGAATTAAACATTTTTAATCCCCATTCATTCCCAAAAATGTAGTTTTTCAAAGTATTAAGTATCTGGGGGGACCAGCCTCACATTGAGTATGAAATAAAATTGTATACATTTTCATTTTTAAAGCACGACTTAAGTTTTTCTTTTGAAACACAGACCTTTTTCTCTTTTTTTTGCTGCTTTTTGCCGCACATTGTGTCAACGGACTGGAATTAGAACTCCTGCGTAAAGTTTGTGTTACTTCGCAGAAGGACAGAGGTCAGATGCAGACGTGGCCAACCATGTGAACATTCCAATTGATCAATGAATGTTCTAAGGTTTGTATGTCAACAAAACACAATGGAGACGGACTGAAGACGAATCTGTGTAAATCTAGCTTTATTTCTATTTCATTTTATGTATATAGTCCAATATCACAAAAGAATTCATGCTGATAATTTTACAGAAGCAGGTCAGTCATAAAATATAAACAATAGCTAAAAAAAAACTAGTTATCCCTGCCCAGGGATGCCCACATGAAGGAGAGATCCTCTCCCAGGACGGACAAGCGATTAGCCAGGACTATTAAAGAAGAATTAGCTTATCAAACTCCACAGCTACGTATTTGAACAGAGTTCAGCCAGAAAGGACTGAGATACAAGTGGGGGTGACCATGGGTGATCCACCAGGAATCTAAAACCCCTGCCGCTTCCGCTGAGGGGGGTGGGAAAGAGGAACAACATGTGAATCACACTGCACCAAACAGAAGCCCATAGGATTCAATATAATAAATGATTTATAATAATAATCTACCATTTTCAAACCCAGTTCCTGTCCTCTCTGTTCAAAATGTATAATTACAGAAAATGAAAATCCTGCTTGTGACAATGAATCATGAGATGCTGAGGAACATAAGAATAGGCTTCTAATGTTTTCCTTTTTACTGCACAAATCGGAGAAAATCCAGGCAGTAGAAATGAAGAAATAAAGTATCTTATCTAATCTGAAGCTTAGCAAACATGAGTGACTTATAGCATTTGTTGATATTTTTCTTCATCCACATTGATGGAAATCCAGATTCTCATCATGTTTTTTTAGGCTTCTCTTTGGATGAAAGTTTTGCTTTTACTCTCCTTCAAACCCAGAGATTTCTGTGCATCGATCCAAGTTGTGCATTTCCTGCGGATTGCTGTTGAACATTCTGATCAAGCATAAAAACGTTATCAGATATTGATCATCCAGAAAGCTGACATTTCCTGGGCAAAGCCCTGCAGCGTTGGAGAAACCAGCAGCATATTTATCAGCCTTTTTCCATATTCGGCGCCAGATGAGACCATGTGGAGTGAAGGTCAGCGCTCATATTCAAGTCAGTCACACTTTCTGTAACATAACTCCTCGGGCTGTGGGCTGCTTTGTCTCCACTGCAGTTTCATTCAGGATCATAGAATCTGGCACAAAAGGCCGAGCTCAATTTGAAGGCCTTGATTTTGAAAAGCTTGCACAGCCGCTCAAAGAGTCTTTGGCTGTTGCTAGGCAACAAGACTAGTACAACTAAGGTAATTAGCCAACCTAAAGAGAAAAATGAAAACTTAGGATCCATTTCAGACCCTGCGTGAGCAACTTTTTTAAATGGCTTTAATGAGATGGGATTGATTGTACCAACATTGTGAAGCCCTTCTGTATCATGGATTTTAATCCAAATGGAAAAAAGACAAAAAAAAAAAAAAAAAAAAAAGCTTTTTATGAGTTTGGAGTCTATCAGAGTGGTCATTTTCAGCTCAGAGTGCAGGTGTTTCCTCAAAAAAAAAAAAGAACAAAAAAACTCCGTATGACACTCATGGATAAGTAAAGGATGCCTGGAGCACAAAAGCGAAATTCACAGTGCTTCAAACTCATTCAAACGGTGACAAAAACACCTCCTGCTGCTGCAAATGTACGACAGTGATTACAGCGCAGGGACACAACACGCCAAATCAAGAGTAATTGTTCCAAAGAGGACAGGAAGGTCACTGCATTGGCAGATTTGCAACTCTTGAATACGTTAAAACCCTCCAACAATTTTCCAGGCAGTGCAAATGTGATTATCAATGTTTTATCCAAAAAAGATATAAAAAATAAAATAGTAAAGTTTGTTTTTAACAAAAAAAATCTTGACATCTCTTAGAACCCCAATAAAAGTGTATTGTCGTATTTATTGTAAACTCCTGTACATGAAAACCTTTTTTAAAAAGAATACTGTTAAGCCCTGGAGCACTATCGCCGGGTGATTTTCACCCGAGCAAAACTATTTACATGATTTCCAATATATTGCATTTTTCTGAGTCTCATGGGTCCCTGGAGAAAGTCAAACGTGTCCCAGGAATGCCTGGATCAAGGATCAAGTCTCCAATATCATTTTTTTTAAATAAATTTTTTACTCTCAAATTTCTAATTTTTCTGTCATTTTCAAGCATGTTTTTATGATCTTCCTGAGATGATATTTTCCATTTTCTTATATAAACCACTGTTGAAAATTAAAGAAAGATACTCTAATTTATCATGTCTTGTCATATTTTGATCTATTTTTATTATATTGGGTAAAAAAAAAAAGTGTTCTAGGGTTAAGTGTAAACATAGTGTGTGCGTGTGTGTGTGTGTGTGTGGGGGGGGGGGGGGGGGGGCTTATGGTCATGAAATAAAACCTAATTTAGTTACAAGTACAGACTTTTGATAGACATGAGATACAAAGTAACCCCCACACATCACACTTCCACCACCATGCTTGAATCTTGCTGTGATTTCCTAGAAAAGGTGTCATAATATTTGTTTGCATCTTTCCAATTCTTTAAGTAAAAAATCAAACTTTACTTGACTTTAGTTATTAATAACCACATCTAATGAATCTAATGCAATCTAAGTGTGTACTGTCTAGTTATGACCATGAGTGATTACACTATTATTTATTTATAAGAAAATCCAGTCAATTTAAAAAAATATAACAGATTTTTCCAAATAAAATACCACTATTGACAAATGCGATCATGTTTTAGTATCTAAACAGACTGTAGAGATGAATATACGGTATTCCCTCCTTTCTCGTGGAGGTTAGGGACCGGAGACCTCCATGAATATGCAGAATCCGCAATAATGGATGACCCCAACTCAGCCTCACCCCCCACGGCTGAAGAATGTCCGTTACCGATCCATACTCATCCAAGACACTTCTGATCATGCTTTGTAAACATTTATTAAACCACACTGGAGTATTGCTCAACATAAAGAGTTTTTTTTTTAATCCAGATCAATAGACTGGGAACTTTACATTAGGATTGTCACTAGGGCTGTGTATCGCTAATAATTTTCAGAAACAATTTAATTAGATTTCCAAAAGCCTGGATCAATCTGATTCCATTTTTTTTTTTTTTTTCATCTTTTGGTTTAATTAAGTTTTGTGTTTAAACATTTATACACATTTATACATTAATAATCTACTATATGTTTTGAATATATTTATATTGATGTGATCCAGTTCACATGCTGTAAAATATATTGGTGAAATAATGAGATTATTAATATCATCCAGTGTTACATGGATTCTCTATGGGAGAAACTTCAACAAAAATGTTCAGATCATTAACATTGTAAACATTGTTCTGCTTCTCCTGGAGGGCGTTTCAGTTTTGTCACTAGGTGGTGATCGCGCTATAGCATTGCACCTTATTCCAAAAGAAAATGTCAGGGATGGTGGTAGATAACCCAAATGCAGGAGACCAGACTTTGTGGCAGAAACATTTACTAAAATAACTTAAACATGACCAACACAGGAGCACAAACCAGTGAGGCGACAGAACGTAAAAGAGCAGATGACCTGACAATGAGAACTGAAAACCAGACACTTAAATACACTGAGGTTGATTAACTAAATGAAGACAGCTGTGGAAGATTAACCTGAACATGGTAAACCTGACAGGGAAAACACAACATGACCAAACCCAAGCACTGAATCATGACAGAAAAAGGAAGTATGAGCTAAAAGCTGTGCTTAGACCACCAATCATCCGCGATTATCAGGATATTTCAGAACCCCTTCCGAGTCAGCTGATGGCATTTCTCCTTGCAGGCTCGCTGTAAGTGTGTGTGTGTGCATGTGTGTGAGAGAGAAGATGGAAGATGTCAAATTAATTGTATAACAGCAGCTGAGAAGAAGCGCCTGTCGACAATCGCGAAAAAATATGCATCTGAACTGGGGGTGAAGCGGATTCCCCGCGCACTCTACTTCGCAGCGCTTCCGTGTGCGGTGTGAACCAGGAGTTATACACTATTGCAGTATCTGGCTGAAGATATTGACTATCCAAATGGTAACCAGGGAGAGGGAATATACGTTTCACGAAACTATACATCTGTTGTACTCTCTTGATCTTCTCAAAGCTGGATGAATGAGAAAATGTTTTTCCTAAGGAAGACATTTGTGGCTTAGCTTCATGCACTGTATTGACTGTTAGCAGAGACTCAAAACCTTTTTTTTGTCTTTTTTTACCTTAACATTGATCTAATCAAAACTGGATTAAATCTGCCGCTCCTCGAGTCTCTTCAGAGTGTCTTTCAGCAAATTTTTCTTCAAAACGTTATGAATAAAACCCTTTGACTCATCCTCATTGTTCCCATGGCATCATTGACAGATACGTTATTCCAATGAAGAAACCCTCAAATATCTTTCTCAGGAATCTTTCAAGGAACAAACTCACAGTTTATGAATTCTGAGCCTGATTTTCCGTTGAACAATTTCGACTTCTAAAAATTTGCCAAACTGAAATATATGTTTGTCATATTCACATTTCTTTTCTTTCTTTTTTAATAATTCATCATAAAATGAAGAATAAATAAAAACTTAAGGAAAAAAAAACACAATTGAAAGTAGGAAATTGAGGTCACTTGGGGTCACTGGAGCCATCTCCAGAGTACTGCGGCAAATGCAGTTCCAACGTCAGAGTCGACAGACGCGGCGAGGGCCCCCTCCCTGAACGAATATGTTTAAACAAAAGATATTTGATCCGCTGTTTGTGAATAAAATTTTTTTCAGATACATTGGAAATGTTTTTGGATTTTTTTAGTCAAAATTTGCATCATAATTAGAAGCTATTGAGCTAGCGAGCTCCGTTGAATCGAGCTAGCGAGCACTGCTGTGGAGAGCTAGCTAGCTCCTCTGTAGCAAAATACCCAATGACCCACTTAAGCTAATGTGGGCAAACACAGTTGGTGCCACCCCACAAATTGCGGACACACCCAAGTGGGGCTCACAGTTTGTGCCCACTTTTAAACCATATGGGGCCCACTTGGCCTCGCTGGCTGGGCTGATTCCCACAGGGGATCCCTGACAGGATAAGCCGAAAGATGAACGACAGCAGAGTTTGCATTGTACTTGGTGACGGCACAGTTGTTAAGGAGAAATTTTGAATTGGCACCTCATGTCATAAACGTTGCTGACCCGTTGGAGCATATTACTGTTTATTAATATAAACTTTTTATTTTAAAGAATTGAACTTAACAATCCAATCAAACAGGCGATAAATGCTCAAACAACATTAATCCTAAAATAAACTCACCCCAATGCCACCTACATGGTATTTACATCTTCTGACTTAACATGGAGCTCTGGTCAGATCAATAGTCCATTTAATCTTTCACCTGACATTCTCCACTCAGCCTGGAAAAGGCGAAGCATGGAGGGCTGCTTCACACACTCGGCGCCCTGACATTTGCTAGAGTGCTGATGCGATTTTAAAATGAATCTGGCTATTTGAGCCTCATGGGGGAAGTTAGATGTGGATTTGATGCGATCTCAACATCCCTCAGCTGCACTTGAACTCTTACCTGTGAATATCAGTTCTCAAGGATGGGGGGGGGGCTTTTTTTCCTCTGCGTTTTTCCCTCCACTGCTGTAACGAGTGATTTAACGGGTAAGACACTGATTAGTAAGAGGAGGAGGAAAGAGGGCAGAATAAGAGAGATGGTGGAGGTGGATTGATATGAGGTAGTGGGGAGGGGGGGGGACTCATGTAAAGCGGGTTAAGTTTGAGCAGACAGAAAAACTCATGGAAGAAGGCTTTAAAGAAGAGCTGCGTGGGCAGAGGTGAAGATCTGAGGCGACATATCAAAGTGCGGATGAAGTGCAGGAATGATTAAGAAAGAGAGGATGAATTGAGAATAGCAATTAAGAGCACAGTAGATGAATGTGAGTGAGGAGAAGCAGCTGTGCAGCTTGTTTGCTCAAGCTGTTAAAAAGAAGATTACAGTTCATAACCTTCATTTACAGTCTCAGAATATCCACAGTTGCTGCATTTTAGAGCCGTTCTCAGCACAGCAGATGGGTTCTTTGTGCTGAAAGTCTTCGGTTGTCTTTAGCAAAAACATCTTTAAGTCAGAAAAATCTGAAAGTAAAGAAAATGATGAGACCAAACTTAAAAAACAACAACTTTTCTAACATTCAAAAACAAAAAAGAAATCATATTGAAAATGTTCTTGATCTAAGCAAGTTTTAGGGGAAATATGTAAAAACAGGCAAATAAAACCAGAAATAGCAAAGAAAAAAATAATCAGAATAACTAATAACTAGTCAATAGAAACAAATTAGGTCATATACAAAAACAATTTCCATTAATTATGAGTGTGAATGCTTTAAATTGAATGTGGTTGCTCAAAATGCTGAAGGTGTATGCTGCTCAATCCAAAAATAGCTAAAGAATTTGACTTACACAAAAACATTAAATAGATATGTGATTGTTACGGCTGTGGCCGTATTTTGTTTTGTTCTTTCTTTATGGTTCTGTGTATTTTTGTCAGAGTGGGACTTCTTTGTGTTTGGAGGATCTTTGTTTGTTATTGTGGCCGGGAAGTGACATAACACGCACACGTATGTGCGTGCGATTACAGGCACAAACAGACCAGACATGCACGCATGAGTCAATGAGGGCAGACTCTGAGCGGGCTGCACGGTTTTGGGCAGAAATCAGTTCCTCTTAGCAGAGACATGGGATAATAATTTTAGTTTTATTAATTTATCCACGCTCACACCTGCGAGCGCGTGCGCACAGACAGTGCGAACCCGGCGTAAACCAGCCAAGACAGGACTACTGTAAACACACCGCTCAATAAGGCGATCATCAAGCTAAAAAAATGTATTGAAAGCCCCTCCCACACCGATCCCCAAGCTTATGAACACATTTATTGGCAGAAGAGGGGCAATCCCCACAACAAGAGCTTAAATGACACTGCCCAGGACCATAAAGCGTCTCCTCCTGGTGCGTTCACTGAGCCTGAAAACAAGGAAACATTAGTGGAAGTCCGATCGCCATCCAGCCTAACTAAGTCTGCTACTTTTTTATAATAAGGAAATAAAAAATGCCAAACCGACCATAAACCCGCCAAAAATATGCCCACTCGCCCAAAGCAATTTTTGCCCGCAAATTTAGAACCAAAACCGCCCAATCTGGCAACATTACTGGCTGTACAACCTCCTTTCCGCGGTCTTTTTCACACTCAACTCATCTCTGTACCATCCCTTCCGGGTCATGTCGGAGGTGAACCTCATAGACGCTATATTATCTACAGGACGTCAAAGGAAATGAATTGCATTCTTGGGGGGGGGATTTGTCCATCAAATATACAGACTATGGGCAAACATGTAAATGTGTTTCGGTCGAAATGTAAATGTGTTTCAGTCAACTTGTAAATGTGTTTCGGTCAACTTGTAAATTTGTTTTTGCATATTTGTAAAAGTGTTTTAATACATTTGTAAATGTGTTTTTATACATTTGTAAAAGTGTTTTAATAAACTTGTAAATTTGTTTTTATAAATTTGTAAAAGTGTTTCGGTCAACTTGTAAATGTGTTTTTTATAAATTTGCAAAAGTGTTTTAATAAACTTGTAAATGTGTTTTTATAAATTTGTAAAAGTGTTTTGATATACTTGTAAAAGTGTTTGGGTAAATGTATATGTTTTGCACTTCCCGGCCACCGTAGTTTGTGACTGTCCTTTTGATTTCTTTCAAGTGTGGTGCTGGAGGGCGTGGCTTCCCATTGGCCCAAACCAGGTGGAGCCACCTTCAAAAGCACCACACTGGGACCTCCAACCCATGAGAAGGAAGCTTGGATGCAACCAGTCGCCGCTGCAGCTCAGAGCTCTTCTCCACCTGTTTTAGTTTTGTAGTCTGTTTGGTGTTCTGTTTTGGTCCCACTCTGCTCTTTGGCGTTTGTGTTATTTAGTTTAGTGTTAGTTTTGTTAAGTGAAGCTGTAGGGGGGAGCTGCCATTTTTTTTAGTAAATGTTTTCTCCTGTTTATGTTAGTCCAGGGAGGTTAGTGTTTGTCATTCTTTTACTGTTTCTTTTGCAGGTAAGCTCTCTGGGTTGAGTTTGTTGGGGTTTTGTTTGTTATGTTGGCCTTGGTTCACCCTGAAGCCTTTCACATTTAGTTATTGTTGATAGTTGTTTTTCTTGTAAATAAATGTGTTTTTTTTATGGATACATTTGTTGTGTTTTTGTTACACATTTTACTTTATTTTTTTATTTTACCTTTTATGCTATGCCCTAGATCCCTAGGCAAAATGGGGTGTAACAGTGATAAAAGTTTGCAAAAGCTTGAAAAGAACTGAAAATGACTGACAACTGCAAAACCTCAAGATTACTTGATAAATTAGTTTTAAAAGAAATGACTTGGTAATTTAGTATAACACATGTGTGACATGTTATAATTAGCAATATTCCACCAGTGTTAAATGTTCAATCAAATGAATAAACAAAAGCCATTATCAAAGCCAATCTGATCTAGTGTAGAAAGATCTGTGTACATATTTTATTGTAGTTTGAAGCTGCATTCACACCAAACATAATCATCAGTTTAATGTTAAGTCGATCTGTTCCTCCTCCCTGCTGCGCAATTTGAGAACCAGCAGCAGCACGACGAGAGCAGCGTAATTTGAGCAGCGCGAGTTCAAATATCTGAACTTGTGCGAGGTTGGCTTGTCACATGAACCAATTAGGGGCTCGATTTGGGCACATGCCGCTGTGACTTGATCAGTGAGTACAGTAAAAATCCAATATGGCGAATCGGTGGGAGGGTTCTCATCTTTAACTTTCTTCTATTTTCCTAACGTACTGTATCCCTTTCAAGGTGTCGGGTTTGCCAGAGCCCGTCCCGGCTACTGTTCAGCAAAAGTGGGTAAACCTTTTGATGACGGGCTAGCTACACCAGTCCTCAGGTGGCTGACTGGTGGCCAGACAGTGAGCTGCTGTAGCATCGGGAGGCAACCTGCTCCGGCCTTTATGATATTTTTTCCTATTTTCATCAGGACAATAATATTAAAAAAGGTCCCTTAATTGTTTTGTTTTTATTTTTCAACTTTCGGACTAATGAGGGACAGCAAGTCTTCAAGGGTTTGTCCTACTACTTTGAGATTAAGATGTTATGAAACTAGAGGCTCTTTTGCTAGGATACAGAAAAAAAAAATCTGTGTTGGAGTTATCGCAGTTTATCAGGGGGAAAAACATCTTCAAGAAAAGGTTCTTCTCCCTCTGAGCTGCTGAGTAATTGTCATTAAAAAAAAACAAAAAGCAAAATTGTTAAATGAACAAAAGGAACGAAGCATGATATTTAAAAATCATTTGCTTTAATTTGCACAATTGTAATTTGATTACTTTGTTTTCAAACACTGGCATTACAAAACTATTCTGTATTCACTAAATTCACTGCTGCCATTTACATTGAAATTGGGACAATTGTATCAAACATATAAAGCAAAGTGTATTGTAAAGAATATATTTTAGAATTAAATAAAACTGTTAGTGCCAGTGCAAATATACAAGAAAAAGTGTAAAGAGATATTATTTTACTCCAAAGTAATAAAGTCGAAAGCCAGTCAAAGAGTCCAAACTTAACAAAAAACATTGCACGAAATGCATTTAACAGTGGTAACAAATGCGAAATGCTGAATTCAAGCAGAAAAGGGCATAACGCCCCACTCACACTGGATGCGGAAGCGCCGCGAAACGGAGTCCGCTTCCATTCAGCGCCCTTGTTATCCTATGGCGTCGTGCGGAGGGCCCGCGCGGTGCAGCGGATTGTTTTGGCGTCTGACCTATTTTGTAAGCGATCACCGAGCGTTCTGCGTCAATTCTGGCAGGAAGTTGCATCAATTTACATGAGAAAATCCGGTTTCTTTTCAAAATATAACCAGTTTTTCACAATAAAACGCAGCGATTGACAAATGTGATCATGTTTTTGTATCTAAACAGACGGTAGACATGGATATAAACGTACAATCACAACATGCACGCAAACGCGTGCGAGCACAGAGACACACGAAACAGACAGACACGCACAATTTTTTTTTTGACACGCAGATCAACGTGGGCAAACTCCGGTGCGGAGTTTCGGGAGTTAAAAAAACGACAACTGAGAGGCAGAGAGCAGCTCATATTAGCAGAAACAGGAGGTAATACTTATAAAACACACACAAAGCAGACAGACACGAGCGCGCACAGATCAACGCAGTGAGCAGACTCCGGAATGGGGCTGCTGGTTTTTGGAGAAAAAAAAAAAGATGCAGAGAGCAGCTCTTCTTAACAGAAATATGGGTTAACAATTGTGGTTTATCAATTTACCCACACACACCTGCGAGCGCATGCGCACAGACACACACGCGCGCGCATACACATATCAATATAGTGGGCCGACAAAGCGGGTGGGCAGGGTTTTGGGTGTAAAAGAACAAAAGAGAAGCAGAGACCAGTTCTTCTTAGCAGAAACATGGGTTAATATCTTTAGGTTATGAAATTATCAACCATGATGGCAAAAACAAAAAAAGCTCTAGCAGAAACGCCTGTGGTCCGCCGCGGAAAAATGCGCGTCTGGTGTGAACTACAGAGCAGAGCGGAAGCGTCCAGTGTGACCCCGGCGTAACACCCTTTGTAGTGCATTTCTGCACTTTTCAGAGCACGAACCTCGTTGGAAAGTTTGTCTTCATTCATTTCCACAATTATTTTTTGTAGTACCTCAAAGGTGTAGCGGAGGTTTTGGGGATAACAGGTTGAGAGCATACATCAGTCCAAATAGCATGGCGACAGCCAATGCCAAATTGTTCAGATCCCGCAGCGCCTTGATGCCCTCCAAGACAATTCCAATGTCTTCTCCCTCAGCACTTGCAGCTCGTTCCTTTAGGACATTAATACCAACGCAGGTGTCTTCAATGGCATCATTATTGGATTCTTCTTCCATGCCCTGTGCCAAAACAAAGAAAGTGAAGGCATGGACAAGATGTTAGTAAAGGAAAAACTTCAACTGTACAATATTAAACAAATACACCATGCTCCCCACTTGTAGATGGTAAAAGAAAGGAATGCACACATTTCCTTTAGCGGTTGAAAACAAAATGAAGGACTTTAAAATAACATTTTTTTCAAGCCCACCACTTGAGAAATGTGTTAGATAAAGGCAAGATAAAAAGAAAAGCAAGCTATGCCTCACATGCACATAAATACATACACCATATTCCTGAAACAAGCTTTTTGGATCTTCACCCATGGAGGTACAGATTCCTTTAATAATGCACTCTCGTCCAGCATCTACATCATTACACTGGAAAAGAAAATCTATTTATAACTCAACTCAAGTCCCATTCTGACTATATTTTTTTTCCTTTGTATAATCATTCCCAGAAGTTTTTTGATTACAAGCATGTAGTTTCGAGGCAAAATCAAAAGCGTCTCTCTTTTTTTAGACACATTTCATGCCCAGCGGGAGTAGCTCATTAGATATATAATTCTGGTTTATGGGCGGAACTGTTGGCTCAGAGCATCCACGCCCCTTCCCGTTGTTTAGAACTCTGTCTGCGCGCTCATTTGCGAGCTTAGCATTAGCGGCACAAAAACAATGCTGATAAATACTGGATCAATCCAACCATACAATTTTGAGTCATAGTCCATGAGGAAAATTAATGCACGCAATGGGCGAAGGAGCAGAGCGGTAGGAGAGACTTTGACATGCACTTTTAAGCACCTGTGTCATTAGTCTGAGCATTTTCAAGCATTTGGTTTTGTGATCCAACGTGATTTAAATTAAGAAATACAGTTTTAATCTTAAATAAGTTTATATACAATTGGTTCTCTATAATAAGAAAAATGCAAAGACCATGTTTAAAAAACACACAAAAAAGACATTTTTAAAGGACCCACTCCAATGAAAATGTGTTTAAAATCATCCAATGAAAAGACAATTTTCATTTTCTTCTCCAATGAAAATCATCTTTTTGTGTTTTAACATGTTCTTGTAACATGTTTCTCATGATGGAGGACATGCCTAAATTATTCTAAAATTAAAATTGTTTCTGCATATACCTTTATTCATATCATGTTGAAGCAGATGAAAATCTGCAGTCTGGAAAAGTAAGGTCTGTGATGCAGCAACCGCTATGGGCAGGCCAAGTCTCCTTTCTCCAATACAATTTAGAAGCATCCACTGTCAGACAAAAAGTTCCATGTACTGTACGTCTTTATTTTCCTCATCTGAACTATTAGCTAGCCAGAGAATATGTAAACAAAGTCCTGATGGGAAATTAGCAGAAGCTAACTTTAGTGTCTGGATTGTGGACTGTTGGCTGGCAGGTGAATTTCTGCTACTCTGCAGAAAATATGTCAAAAAAAAACCAACACAGATTTCTTGATTTTGGCTCAAAACTGCATAGTCAAATTTAAAAGAAAACTTGGAACATGTTTAGTAGAAACAAAAATAATTGGACTGAGACTTGAAGTGATTACCTGGACCAGGTGCATTCAATCAATCAGAATGTGAAGACGACAGCAACTGGCAGGGCTTGGAGATTTGCAAAAACAGGGAGGATGGTGGTTCTGGAGGACCAGAATGTGGAACAGGCATTTAAGTAGGAGCTGTAAAACACAAATTGGTGTTGTACAGTAACTTTAATGCACAAATCTTAAATTTCAGAATTAAATGAATGAGGTTGCTTGCAATCATGAATTCTATGAATACTAAAAATTTAAAACCACTGTCAAAATGTGTTATTATTAGCTCTTGTGCTAACCTAGACATGTGTACATTAAAAGTGGGGTCATCTGGACCCCACAAGACACCGATTCACTTTTTTTAAAGGATTTTTTAAATCTTCACTGGTGTTTGTGGCAGACCTAAAATCCTGTCCACCTTTGTCATACACAACAATGTGTGGGATTATCTGGACCCGTAAGATAGCACGAGGGTTACTTACTTCTTTCATTTTTGTCATGGACGCCCTCTTCTCCTCAAGGCTACTTGTGGTCACACTGGTGCTTCTTGTTCTCCCAATTGTGAACTGTAAATTTAAGGATGTGCTCTTCTCTAGTTCGGTGTCTCAGCGTCCTAGTTCTCTGGTTTATGTATGTTTCTCTTCGTCTTGAGATTAATACCCTGAACTGGACTCCTGGACCTATTGTTGTTTTGTTCTCCTGCTTTTGGGTTACCTCATTTGCACTCCCTGACAATTTTTGCAACTACTGTTTTGAGTATTTGACCAGGCTGACCTCTCCTTTTTTTAAACAGACTTGTCAGGTTTGTCAGTGTGCATGTCCAACTGTGAGATAAACTTTGACTGTAGTGGGACTGTGGGAGTTCTTTTGAATTCAGCATTGGTCTGCCAGGGAGAAAATATAACTATGAATACACAGTAAAAAATGTTCTTTTATCAATGAAAAACCTGACAGTCTTACTTACCTCCATGACATCAAACAAAGAGTTCTCAGTCACTTCTGGGCAGCCTAGTTTTCTCAGGTGGGTTCAGTAGTTTGATAGATTGTATTTTAAACTAGTCTTCCCCCCACCATATCCAGTTGATGATCCTTTCTCAGTTAAACATGGATGTTTCTGGAGAAGACTACGGGCAACCTGATCCATCTTTTTATCCCTCACATAAACCTTGTACTGCACAATTTCCTGCACCAGGCCATCAAGGACAGCTGACTTTAACTTGAGATTTGGAACAAGCACAGTGCCACTCTGAACATAAGGGAAGGTTGCCTGCTGAGGCCAAGAAGAAGGTAAGCTTGAAGACTCACTTGATGACATGATATCTGTGTTAACAGATCTACTTGACGGGAATGAATCATTTTTAGAGGGAGAACTGGATACTTGCAATAGGTTGGAAACAAAACTTTCCTCACTGTGTATTGTGGTAGGTTTTGCAAATCAATGACTTTAAGAGTACCTTTGTCTTCTATTTCTGAAACAGAAGTCAAGTTGAAAAACTCGTAAACTGAAGTTTAAAGTTGCCCTTCAGTCCACACTGTTGCTTTGCTTCATTGATGAGACCTTCAATGGATGCTGGGAGTCCTCCAGAAAGCTATCATCACGCCAAAAAATCTTAAGAATCAGTCTTTAGGACTTTAGTCTCAATGTTTATGTCTTTTAATCTGCAGAGATAAAAAAAAAAAAGGAAAGGAAAAAAAATGGCATCACACCTTCGTAAAATTTGAATTTCATAGTGAATTGTAACAGCTAATGGCATGCATATTTGCTATGGAAATATTTGACTAACTAAAAACATGGGATGTCTACATAGATTAAGGCACGCCTTTTATTTCTATGTGTCTTTTCAAAGTCACCATGCATGTCGATCCAACTTGGTAGTCAACAAGTGGATATGCATCAAGGACTGTTGCAGATTTCCACGAGAGTGAATGTTCTTTGAGTGCTGGGCTGAGTTCAAAGGCTCTTTAATGCTCCCTATACCAAACATACAGCTCTTTGACAACATATTTTTCAGTGTGGTGAGCCCACTGGAGAGTGATCCCACTTTGCCCCTTTGGGCTTGACTCAACCTGGGCCCGTGGGAGGAACTCCTGTCACCAGGTGCTCGCCTATGAGCTCCAATTCCAAGCCTAACTCCAGGATGGGGTCCCGGTGACACCAATCCGGGCAACGTAACGGAATCTTTGATTGAACTTCTCATGAAGGATTTCTGAACCACTATTTATTCTGCTCGTCACCCAGAACCTGGGGAGGTAGTTCAGGCATGTCCCACTGGGTAGAGTTCCCGGAGAAGATAGGCCAGCTGAGAGACTCAATCCCCCGGCTGGTCTGGAAACGCTCGGGGTCACCCCAGAAGAGCTGGAGGAAGTGGCCTGGGAGAGGGCAGCCCGGGCATTTCTGCTTAGACTGCTGCCCCCGCGACCCGGTCCCGGATGAGCGGAAAAAGATGCATGGATGGGCTTTCATGTTTTTGATAAGCTACAAGGTTTGTGTAGAAATATTACACTATTTAAACACCTGTGAGTGTAGTCTTGAAGTCACCTTTTATTTGCAGTACTTCAAGTTTCATCAAAATAAACTTAGTAAATATCATGGACGGTTTTACTTCACCTCTGATCTCCTCTGTGAAAAAATTGAAACTATCAAACAACTTAAATTGAAATTGATGTGTTGAGACCAGTCGTGACCTCTCTCTACTCTGATAAACCTGAATTTATTAAAAGAAAATAAACAGAAATGAATCCACTCAGTGGTGTACCTGCAGTGTATCTTGACAGCAGCTCATAAACCTGTTAATGCTGATTCAAAATGAAAAAAGTCTTATTACTGTTGCCAAGGCAACCGATCCAACGTCCTAGTGATGCCTTGACCTCTTGTTTGTCTCTTCTCGTCTACCTACCTGACTGTGTCAAGCTGTCAGTCATAAACCAATCGTAAGCAAACATCTCCCTCCTCGGGTCTTCTGTCACCTCTGACCCCACCCATGAACCCAGGTCTCCTCCAATAAGGCTTAATGTCACACAGGCTCACTCAACCGTGGCTGCAGACAGAGCTGCCAATCATCTGGGATAATCAGATATGGTCTGACCCTGAGGCGACCTGGCCTTGCAGGAGGCTGACAACATGAAAGGCGTTCAAGTGGAACTTACAGGGTATTTTCACAATTTCTCCATGCGGCTCCACCGCAGCCTGACACAGACTGCATTCCCCCACACCGCAAGACCAGAGAAACTGCTTTGTTGTGTCATTTATATTGAAATTTGTGTTAGATAACTTTTTTTCTTAAAAATGTATTTATACTCTTAAACAGACACATTTTTAAACTTTTCCAAACAAACTTTATGGATTATTGAAAAACAAATTGGGCTTTGAACAACAAAAATAGTATTTATCTAAAACGCCAAACAATATGAAAGGTGTTCAACAATAACATATAAGACTACACAATGTGTACATATCATAAAGCCTTGAGCAATTTGCACAGCAGTTTGGTGGCAGTGCATTGTGGGTGTCACGTCATGGTACCTGTAATGTTTCCAGAGTCCAAGGGTAAAGAATTCACATCGAGTCAACTAGTCAGGAGCTCAGCCTCGGTCCGTGACATGTTAATCCAAAACCAATTTGGCAAAGAAGGTGACTGTTTACTTCCATCCATCTTCTACTGCTCATCTAGGACCGGGTTGTGGGGGCAGCAGTCCAAGCAAAGACCCCCAGACTTCCCTCTCCCCAGTGACTTCCTCCAGCTCCTCTGGGGAGACCCCTAGGTGTTCAGACGTTGTCTCTCCAGTGTGTCCTGGGTCTTCCCCAGGGCCTCCGCCCAGTGGGACATGCCTGGAACAGCTCTCCAGGTGGGTATCTGGACCCAATGCTCGAGCCACCTCAACTAGCTCCTCTAAACGTTTACATCCTGAACTTTATTATTCTTTTACTATTTGTATCATGACAATAATTTGAAAAAAGTCCTCTAACTTTATTTCCTTGGAATTGGATCACTAAGAGACAGAAGTACCGCTGAAAGCTGCTGTCATTCAGACGCAGCTCCAATAGTAGATGATGAACTTCATCGTACTCGGAAAGTCTCTAAATTACTTGATGAACCCAAACATGGAGAAGTGAACACTGATTTTCAACTATATATTTGTTTTATGAAGAGTTGGAATTGGTAAATTCTGAAAACCAAGGGCTCCTGTAATCAAGACTTTATATATATTTATTTGTTCCTAAGGCTGGTAGCATTCAACTTTTATAGACAGACCATTCCCTACTATTTGTGGCTTCCTAATGCAAATAGGGTTGGTTGTCTCATAGAGTATGATAATTAGGCTTAACCCAAAAAAAAAAAAATAAATAAATAAAAAGGGAAAAAGAGTTTAATCCAAAAAAGCAAACAATGAGAGAGAAAAAAAATCCACTTCAAAATCTGGGCAAAATTTCATGCTGTTGCAAACCTCCACTGTCACTGCAGGCAGAAGACTTGCATTTACCTTTCATGTGCTTTATCTTTTTTGGCTTCATACTGTGATTGTGTGGTGGTTAGATTTCCTTTCATTTGCACTTGAATGAGGAAACGAAAAGGTGACGGTTTGATAAAAACACAACATTGTGGGTTTGATCTGTGTCACACATGTACAACATCCCGACAGTTCTCCTCAGACATTTGGTAAAAGCTGAGCTTTTGGACGGATGAATGGACAGACAGACAAACAGATCTCATTGTGCCACGTAGGACATTCATTTCCATTGGTGAGTTCGACAAAAAATACACAACCCACAACAGGAACGTTTTGCCCAAGTAGGACAAACACACCCATTTCCATTCCCATGGGTCACCATTTTTTGTACATCAAAAGCAAAGGGAACAAAGCTGTTGCTGAGAAGTGCTCTCCTCCACCTCTGTAGCCTGTAGCTGCGGCTTGATGGCAGCAGCATAAAGTGTTGGTTGAGAGGCCGATGGGAGTCTCTGGCTATTGTCCGTGCACAGTGTGAAACAGCTCTATGGTTGGGCTTTGAAAGGTCGAGGAGGGCTGGCAGTTGTAGACGCAGTAATTTTGGTTTCTGTTAGTGATGGAAACATCAGCGGTATGCAGCTTGAAAGCTAATTTATTGTCTTAAGTGGCTAGAAATGCCAAAATGTTCAGAAAAAAGGCAAAACAATGACACATTTATGCTACTGTAGTTTACCTTTGAGAGTTGAGGTTTTTCTGTTTAGGACTAAAGCAAACCACAATCCATGTGCAAAAAATTAGCATAACTTTTACAAAAGAAAAAAAAAAATATGTGGGACTTTAGGCTCCTCAAACAACTTTTCAAAGGTTGTGTTGGTTTTTAATTCCAAAAAAATGTAACAAATAGACCTGTTCATTGGTTTAAATGGACCACATCCTGTAGAATTAACCAGGAGAATTGAGCCTCCTTGTAATGTTAAAGTCAGTGTTGTTTGTTGATTATCATTATAAGACAAGCCTAAAGACGTGTTTTAGATGTTTTAGGTCTGAGTTCTTACAAAAATCCTAAACTCAACCTGGTCCGTAATCAGTTTCCTTTGAAGAAATCTAAAACCGAAATCTGAAACCGACTGATTCACTTTCTTCCTATTGAAGGTTTTTATGCATATTAGAAAAGACTTATTCCCTGGAGTTTGACCTAAAGGATTCCTATAGAAAAGGCCTTAGATACACACTGGCAACAGAACATGAAAGCGCTGTTTGATCTGCTTTTCTGTCATTAAAATATATGTGTGATGCACATATCTTTGCTGCCATGGTTACTCAGACCCACTTCGTTCAATGCCAGACCATACATTTCTATATTTGGGATAAAATATTTCTTATCTTTATATTCATTTAGAACATCTTAACACATTATATCAAAACGGTTTGAAAGTCAAGGAAAGGATGCGGCCCGTCTCCTCATTTGGACTGGCCTCCAAACACTATCGGAGACCCATTTATTATTTTTTTTTCTCAATCCGTCCACATGATCGAGACCCTCGTAGAACGTGACTTTTAATTCCAGCCTTCTACTGTGCTTCTATCTGAACTCTCCCAAATCCATGTCAAATAGAACAGATTCCAGTCTTTTCCATCCACACTGCAGCCCTTCAGTTATTTATTTATTTATTTATTTTTTACAGCGCACCCTGTTCTGCGTCCTGATTGGCTGGAGACCTTGTCGATCTCCTACACGCTGGGTCTGCTGCGCTGAAACATGCAGCTCGCGATCAGATCTTAGTTTTCATTCTATAATCCTGGATTTAAAAATGTCCATGTTTGTCTGAGAAAAGTGGAGAAACTGTTGTGAGGAGTTTAACGTCTGTTATCTTAATTCAATGGCTTCATCTTCACGAGTTAGTTTTACGATGTAACTCCCTCAAGAAATGAGGTAATATAAGTTTCACTTTCTGTTTCCCCAGCGGCTCATTTTTATTGATCAAATTCTGTCCCGAATGCTCTTTTTTTTTTCCAAGTCACACATGTCAGATAATGTTTGCGATCATAAAAGCGCAGAGCCCTAAATGTAATCCCCGTCCGCGGGCCAAATACAGTATTTTTCACGTCATGAAATAAAAGGAGAAAATAAAGAATATGGCTTGACATAGTTATTCTGAGTCTGTATTCATTAAGGTAATACAAATCAGTAAGTATAAAAAGTAAGTTATATTTGTCTTTGAACCTTTTAAGTATATTACAACCGTAGGGTTTTGGAAAACCATAGAGCAGGGGTCAGCGATGTGTATGAGATGAAGTGCCAATTCTAAATGTTCTCCTTAACAGCTGTGCCTTCACCAAGTATATTGTGAAATCTGTTGTTGTTCCTTCAGCCTGTCCAGCCAGGGATTGTGACAGTGAATCAGGTTTCACTGACTTGCACAGGTGGTTTAGCAAAGAGTTTTTATGTCGATTGCCATTTCAGACACAACACTGTATTTTTAAGGTACAGAGAGACCAAGTTGGGCAGCAGCATGAATTGTTAAGGACCCTCACTGGATTTTAATATAAATCATTTCCAATATGACTCAATTGTTACTTAATTCACAAACAGCAAATTAAAATAACTTTTTTACACGTATGTTGGCATTAACTTAAAAAAGTGCTTTCATAAGAAAATAGATGAAATAGTATTGCAACTTTGTTTGTTTAACACCAAAAGTACTACATTTGTGGTTTGTCATATACAGCAATAGGATTGGATACATCAGAACAAAATACCATCAATATTACACAACCATGAAAAGCAAATGTATGCTGTTGTATTATTCATCTCTAGTTACATTATGAGAGTCTGAGTAACTGGATGGAAGTTCATTCTATGATGGTACTTTTATTGCATGCAAATTTGAATGTTTTTACTTTTTTGTAAGTTTGATCATTATAGTAATATGAATTTTCTGCAACTGGACAGCATGGTCACACAGGAATATCATACTGTAGGTCTATTGTGGATATGTATTGGATTTCTGTCTAAGCAACCTCAGTATTTTTGTGTAGGTTTGGTGATGGGACTTCTATGTCACTTATGTGCAAGAATAACAATTAGGTTGAATAAAAAGGGATTTTTGGATTTCTTCATGAAGTTTCAAATTTATAAAAGGTTTAAATGTTGTTTAAACCTTCTGTTGTGTTTTTTATGAACAAACTATTATGTGCACAGAATTCCAACAACAAAACACCACTCGGATTCAGATCAGGGAGGCCATTCCTACCAATCACACCCCTCCAAGTGCTACTGTCATTGCCTACGTGGGCATTGAAATCCCCCAAGAAGATGACGAAGTCCTCTGTTGGGGCACTTTCCAGTACCCCTTCAAGAGACATCAAGAAGGCTGGATACTCTGAACTTTTTTGAGCCTAAACCCCAGTCAGAGACCTGTCCCTCACCCAAAGGCAAAGGGACACAACCCTCTCGTCCACCAATGTGAACTGAGAATGGTAGAGAGTCCAACCTCTCTTTAGGGACTGAGTTTCAGAGCCCAGGCTGTGTGTGGAGGTGAGCCCAACTATATCTAGCCGGTATCTTTCAACCTCTCGCACAAGCTCAGGCTCCTTCCCTCCCAGAGAGGTGACGTTCTATCTCCCAAAAGCCAAATTCCATGCCCAGGGTTTGGGCCGCCAAGGCACTCGCCTTCAACCCCCAGGCAAACCACATTGCACCAGCCCCTTCTGAGCTCTCCTGCAGGTGGCGAGCCCACTGAAAAGTGATCCCATGTCGCTCCTTCGGGTTGGACCCAACTGGGGCCTGTGGGAGGAGCCCCGGTCACCAGGCACTCGCCTCCGAGCCCCAACCCCAGGCCTGGGTGTGGCCCGGATGACGCCAATCCGTGTGACGTAAGTGGATCTTTGGTCTTGACACTCATGAAGGAGTTTTGAACTGCTCCTTGTCTGGCTCATCACCCAGGACCTGTCTGCCATGGGAGACCCTACCAGATGCAGAAGCCCCCGACAGCATAGCTCCTGAGATCACTCGAGCGCTCAAACCCCTCCACCACGTCAAGGTGGCAATTCAAGGAGGGGTACGATGAACCCAAGCGTGGTCCGAACCGCTGAGCTTCGTTTGTAAAGTCACCTACTCAAGCCACAGCGCCATTTAGTGGGACCGCTAAGTATGAGGGCATGGTTCTCATACTTAGGAGAAAGGTAGTTTGTTCTCTTTCGGTGGGTGGGGTGCTCTTTAATGTGGAGGGGTTTAAATATCTTTGTGTCTTGTTCAGGAGTGGGAAGATTGGAGTGTGAGATCTAGACGGATTGGAGCAGCGCCCACCCTTTTGCGGTCGTTGAACCAGTCCGTTGTGGTTAAAAGAGGGCTAGCCAGAAAGCAAGACTGTTGATTTACCAGTCGATCCTCGTTCCAGTACTCACCTATGATCACGACTTCTGGGTCGTGACCGAAAGAACAAGATCTAGACTACAAGCAGCTAAAATGAGTTTTCTCCAAGTTTCCATCAAGGTTTCAGCCTGAAAAATTTTCTTAAGTTTTTCATATCCAACCTCCAATATTATTTCTTACTAGAATGGTGCTGTTGGTCACAAATTAGAAATATTTGAAATATGGTGATGTATTTCCATTGGTGGACTTATATTTTAAGCATTCTATAAATGAAGATACATTGCAGATGTCTGAACCTGCAGCAGACTTAGTCTTCTTGAGGCAGGAAGTCCAGAAATATGACTCACTGACTCAAGTTGAGTAGTATTAAAAGCAGCACACGCTCCAGCAGCTCCAGCGCTGTGGATGCGGTCACAGCACTGCAGCAGATGGAGTGTGCTGCTCTAAATAGGACTCTCATGAGCTAATAAGTGTGGTCACACCAGAGATGCACCATTGTGGTTGTAAGGCGGTTGGATGCAGTTCCACAGCTCTGAAGACAGACATTCTCAATGACTTATTTAAAAAGTGTTTAACTAGTACATTAAAGTAACTATTGTATGACATCTTGTTTACTAACTTATTCACAGAATTGAGTTGTAAGTTTCAAAGTCAAAAGAATTCTGTTCTTTTCGGCTAAAGTGACCCAACAGATTCAAATGTGTTCCATAAGTCACCCTGACTGCAGCTGACTCTCAACTCTTAAAGCAAATTAAATAACATCTGCAAGAAGTAATAGCAGCTAATAGTCAAATTGCGGCATTATACTGTTACGACTTAGTCAATTTTCCTGTCATTTAATCAGAGAAAAGACAATAAAATACACTTTGTCGTGATTTTCTCTGAGTTCTTTTTCATCATCTCATGAAATCTTCACACCAATAAACAACTTTTCTGTTACCAAACAGATGCCTGCTGTCGTTTCAGCAGCTTATGCAATCATGTCTCAACACATCTACTTCCTCGCTTAAAGAAAATGTTTTTTTCCCTTCGACTGCAGCCTCAAATTTCATCTCATGTTCAGATCATTAGTATGTTTGAGCCGATCTGACCTTTTTAAGGAAGAGAGTGATTACCTGGTTTGTGTTCAAGGGAGTGATTTCACAAATCTGTTTTTCTGCATATTTGCGAAAAGTTCTGACTGTGTTCGGATGGTGTAATGATGTTTTTGTCTGCCGTCGTGGCCTTTCATGTGTCCTTGCTGTCTCCCTGACAGAAAGAAAAGTGCAGGGGTGGGTGACCCAGATTATTGTAAAGAAAAGGCAAAGGGGAAATTGGGTAGATCACAAAGGAGAAGAGGGAATGAAACATTTCTGGGTAACAGAGGAATATTAGTGGCAAAGAAATAAGTGTGCTACATTGGTGGGGAAAGAAGTGGATGGAGGGTTAGAGAAAAAGATATGTGGGAGATGAAAAGGTGAGAGTAGAGGGAGAAATGGAAGTCACCATCCATAGATGATGAAAAGATAAATGGTGGGGAGTCCGTAAGGGGAAAGTTGTAAAGAGGAAAGAGACGAGGGGTCCTGGGTGGAGTAATGAGGGTAACACAGAGAGAAGATGGTGAAGAGAAGGAAGTAAGTAGTGTGTGAAGAATCTGTTTTTTTCCTGCTCAAGAGACAATTTGACTGAAGTCCACCATTATCGAATGGGAAGTTCCAAGACACTTTCAGAAAAGGTGGGCTCGAGAATACTTCTACTAGTTCTCTTTGGGATATTTACACTGAACTTTGCGTTTATTATCACGCAGGTGTAGTGCTGCCACTAACAATTACTTTAATAGTCAACTAATCACCCATTATTTTTTCTGATTAGTTGACTAATCGGTACATGCATAAAGAGAATGTAAAAACACACATCTTAACCATCATTAGTTTTAAACTAACTAGAAACTAAATACATAGCATTACCTGTGATAGTGTTAGTGTGAATGCTGTAAGCTGAATTTGGCCGCTGAAGATGCTGAAGTTGATGGCTGAAATTGCTGAAGCTGATGGCCAGCTAAAATTTTAGCTAAGTGCCAAATTAGCCTAAAAAGAATAAAAAAGTCTAAGTAAGCCAAAACAGCTAGCATGTTGCTGAAATATTAGCTAAACTCCTGTGCGTCACTCTTTTGCGTCTTTAGACACTGTTGACCATGCTGTCCTGAAAAACAGACTGATCAACTTTGGATTGTTAGAGCGTGCAGTTGGTTGGTTTTCAAACTATAAATAACAGAGCTGTGTGGTAGACATGAAAATCTCTATTCTAGTTTTGTCACTGTGTAAAAAGGAGTTCCACAGGGTTCTATTTTGGGCCCGCTCCTTTTCATCTTGTACACCAATGACTTAGTTCAAAAGATTAGTGGAACTCATCTGCATTTCTATGCTGATTACATGGTGATTTATTGTTATGGTTCAACTCTTGCTCAGGCCATTGAAACTCTGCAGAAAGCCTTTGTTGTTGTCCAGCATTCACTGATTCACTTAAGACTAGGGGCTCGTTTACATTACAACGTTTTCGCGTGCGTTCCGACAACTTGGTTATCGTTTGGGCCTCTCGTTTAGACCAGAACGGCGTTTTAGGGCCCCCAGAACGACAACTTTGGAGAACGCCTTCCAGAGTGGAGCGTTGCGAAACGTTCCCATTCCCACAGCCCTCCCATTCTAGTGTGTACGGTCAGGAACTGTGTCAGGGTGTAAAGCGCAGTACTTCTCCTATTGTTCTTTTCCATCCGGTGGGAGTAGGGTTGGGCACCGAAGTTCGGTTCCAAGTAGGAACCGTTATGATTTGCGCGGTTCTACCGAAACCGAAAGATGCGGCTGCAAACAGTGCCGGATTTCGGTTCCAAATTTCATTGAAGTTTCATTTGTCTGTGGACATGTCAATCACTTGTAGTACTCCCTTCTGATTTTTTACGATTCAGCCTATCTATTTACTTTCTTGTTGTTGTGAGATGAGTGTGTGCTCCAACTTCTGCATCTCAGCTTGTTACGAAGCTGGGGGGGGCGTGTGCATGTGAGGAGCAGCGCGCTGTGCGAGGAGCGAGAGAGAGAGAGAGCGTGCCGCAGAGAGAGAGCGCGTGATTCGGAGAAAGAGAAAAAGGAAAGAGAAAGGAAAGGGGAGGGGCGCGCGCACGTTAGCGTGCGGAGAGTTGTTCTCGAGTTTGTCTGCAAGTTAAAGTAATAAAAGTTCAGTTCCTCTACAATAGCTAAGTGTAATTATTCGGCTTCGCATGCTCCAAAGAATCTGATGATCCAAAGAAGGGAAGTGAACCCCGGAGGAAAAGCAACCTTCGGCCCTGGAGAAGATCTCCCCTGCTCGTCGACTACGGTTGAGGGGGAAACAGAGCAGGAACGGTTCAACATTGTGCGCACATAGCGCATAGCGGCGTGGCGTGTGAATTACACCGTTTTCCGTCAGCATTCGTTTTAACCGTGAACGCAATATCATTCTGGAACGTCCTGGTGTGTACCCGATATCTTGCTTACCGGGTCAGAGAGCAAAACGCGTTCCCATTCCAGTGTAAACGAGCCCTAGTTCTTAATGCTGACAAGAACAAGTTAATGTTGTTTACCAATTCCCAAAAAGTTTTTCCTGTAGTGTCCACCCTTGAAGGAGACACAATTGAGGTTGTTCATGAATATAAGTACCTGTGTGTCTGGATTGATGACTCCCTCACTTTTAAACTACACATAGAAAAACTTTTTAAGAAATTAAAACCAAAACTTGTTTTTTCCTTTGCAATAAGCATAGCTTTTCTTTTGAAGTAAAAAAGCGTCTTGTTGCTGCTATACCTTTTTACCTGTGATAGACTTCTGGTGACATTCTGTACTTGAACACTCTGTGTCATGCCTTCAAATGCTGGACACAATATATCCCTTTAAAGGACTCAGAGACTGCTTCACTAACATGCCAGTGTAATCTATAAATCTAAAAATTTTAATGTAATGTTATTGTTCTATTATGTTTTGACGTGTTTTTTTTTCAGAAATGGCTGCCTCTTGGCCAGGACACCCTTAGAAAAGATGTTGCTAATCTCAATGGGACATTCCTGGTTAAATAAAGGATAAATAAATACGTAAATTAAAAAAAACCTTAATACATGCCAAAATAGTCCAAAAAGCTAGCATAATGCCAATATAACTTTCAACTTTACTTCACTCTGACTCCATATAATATAAAGTAACGACTAATCGACTACTAAATTATTCTAATAGTCGATTAGTTGTCGTATAGTTGACTAATTGTGGCATTCCTAGCTAGGTGTGCCCAATCTCCAGTCAAAGCCATGTTACTGTATGTGACTGATCGTATACAAGCAATACCGACAGTTTGGTTTACTCTGAACTCTTCCTCTACGTCTTCGCCCTACCCCTCCAAGTGTAGGGGCATTTTGAGGGGTGGGTTGTCCAAAATAGTTTATTAGAGGGCTAACCCTAGCATTAGGGGAAGCAGAGCCCTCTGGTTTTTCGCGTCATGCTGTCTCCACCAAAGAGAAACGCAATTCTTCACCAGAGTTTGACGCACAGAAGTGTACATGTGAATGTAAGTAACAACATTTTGTTTTAGCGTGACCTGTTAAACGTTATAAAACTAATGTTGTTACGTATTTCTGAGCGCTAGCAGCTCCGTGCTAACGTAGCTGACTGGCAATTATTAATGATGTCATCGAGTGAGTGTAACGTCCAAATTTGAGGACACTATGGACAAACCTGAATTCTTTCTCTACCCCAACATTTAGCCTTTCAAATGGAGAGATGTGGAATAACAGTGTCTTCGAATTCTTCAGAACTAACTCTTTGTGATGTCATCAAAATTTACAACTTTTTGAAAGCAATGTAACGTCCAAATTTAAATTTACAAACTTATACAACACAAACCATAACCAAGTATAAAACTTTCTTGTTGCCTGACACCTCAACAAAAGCCTTTCCAAATGGAGATGTGCTTCAGAGCACACTCGTGAAGAAAAGCACTTTTCCTCCAGGACGCAAAACACCCTTGTGGTGGAGGAATACATAACTCGAAGTCCAGTAGCGCTACTTGAAGAATTTTGAGTTTATATGCACTATGTGAGACCAAATGGTTCAAGCCTTAAAAAAACATTTATGAACCACTTTTCTTTCAAATGCCCCTTCGCTGAAGGTAATAGCTTTCCATTGACTATACAAATACAAGCCCAATGATTACTTATTGGAAATGTTTGGGCACCAACTTAGTGACAATGTCATCATTATTAAAATCTTTTGTACCGTTCCACCATCTACTTTTCAGAAAAGCAGCATCCAAAATGTTCAGCGTCAGTGGAGCTTTGTTGTTACAGATGTCAGAGCATTTTTTTGACTACCCTGTCTCTTAAACCATTTATGTAATTAACTCCAGTGGATTCTAAGCTGAGAGTAGCAGACTTGAGCTAAAATTTTACATTTTACATAAGTGAAGTGTTTATACAATCAACATAAATCAGCTTATTCTGATGCGGAGAAAAGCAAGTTTGTATATCTGTTCACAGCCAATAGATCAGAAACAGTTGAGTCATGTTGCTCAAGTAATGATCATGTCTTTGGTGTTGCCGGTGACATATCTGGGTTAAAGGGTTAAACCAACTTAGTTTTATATTTATTTCTTTTTTAAGTCTATAGTTTGAGTTGATTTCTGCCAAAGAAACAACTCTCTGTTCCAATGATGTTTCCACCTGTTGCGTTAGTACAGGCCAGTTATAATTTCCTGTTTTGTTTTCTCTGTTTGTGTCTTTTTTATTTCAGTTATTCTCTATCATGAACCCTTAATGTGCCATTAAATTCAATAAACAAAACCAGCTTTCCCATACCTATTACTCGTTTAATCATATCTTAATTTTTTAGATGTACAGTCAATAAACAAAAATCAACTGTAAGTGTCGTGGTGCTCCCGGCCAGGTTCCTGTGTTCCTATCCTGATTGGACACAGCTGACTGCAATCATCCCATCACTTCTGGCCGCTATTTAAGATTTTCCCTTTCCAGCAGTCGCTACTAGTTTGCTACCTTCTCCGGTGCAGGGCTATGGCCTCTTACCCTGAGTTCCTGAGTTCCTGAGTTCCTGAGTTCCTGAGTTCCTGAGTTCCTGAGTTCCTGAGTTCCTGAGTTCCTGAGTTCCTGAGTTCCTGAGTTCCTGAGTTCCTGAGTTCCTGAGTTCCGGTTGCCCTGCCACTCAGTACAACTACTCCTGTTTCCAGGATTATCGTCATCACTGCCACCATCATCATATGAGCCCACCTGGGTCCAACTCTTCATCACTAGTCCGGATAACACAGTGACCCCGCCTCCAGCCATGCCAAGTTCACCACTCACTTCGCGTGTCCAGCTATCACAGAAACTCCCCTCCCGCTTCAAACCATTAGACGTCCACCAGACAATAAAAAAGTTATTACCACCAGTGTGTGAATGTGTGTGTGAATGGGTGAATGGGTCTGTGACTGTGAAGCGCTTTGGGCCTTCGAAGGAAGGTAAAAAGCGCTGTACAAGTATGCGCCATTTACCATTTTTATTTGTCTCTCATCCTGCATTCCGTCATTGTTCCGGGTTATACAGCTTCTGGATCTGATACACCTCGCCTCGTTACCATGACGGTAAGAACCAAATGGACCACTCAAGAGTTTCTGGTTTGTTTCCCGTAAGCTAAAAACCACCGTAAGATAGAGTCTGAACCTTACCTGAGGTCTACCTTCATTTCTCTCCTTTAAAGTCCCCCATGACAATTTTTTCTTCTTTTTTATTGAGCACAATCAATACAGAACGTGTACAGAAGGAACAGAGGCAAATGCAAAATATATAAAAATATATCTTCCAAATAGTGTTATTGGTGGAAGACTTGATGGAAATCGGGCTCCGTTGTCCGATCAGGATCGGATATTTCTTTTATTCTTCTTATCATCAGCACTTTATATTTCAATCTTATTATTCTGGATAAATCCTCCACTAGAATTCTACATGTCATGAACAGATCACAAAATGTTATTCCCGGAAACCGCAGCCGAAAAGAGCAACAGTTCAAGCATAAGACTGATGTAAACATCTAGCTAGTTAGCTAGCTAGCTGATCATGGATTCAGACTTCCGGGATAATTGACTCTTTTGAAAACGCTTTAAAGTGACAGCTAGTGTCTCTAAACAACAACCTAAAGGCATTTCAACAGAAAAAGACAGAGTTTTGTTTATTTTTAATGTTAAGCTCTTCCTGCTGTAGACAGATGCTAAACAACAGCTGCTCCTTAGGACCCGAGCTGTCCTTTGATATGCCTGTTTTATTTATCTGAAAGAGAAATAAAAGTTAAGAAATATAACTACTCTGATAATAAAACTGAAAATTTGAAGTCTTGGCTTAAATAGAAGCACATAATCTTAAAAAAACTAATAAATGAAAATTAATATTAATATGAGCTAGTCATGAACACTCATCCAATTCATGCTTAAACAGTCGTAACTTATTTTAAATAATTTTAAATGAGGACAGGAATCACATTTGGTCAAAAAATATTCAATAGCTCTAAATATATTAAAGTTAAAGTCACTAAACTTTCTCACATAACTAATTATCACTTATAGAAAAAGAAAAAAAGTGTTTTTTTTCCTAGTTTATATTTGTTCTATTTTTACTTGGCTATTAAAGCTACTTCACAGAAGTGTTCTATTTAAGTTTTTAATGATAAAAGAAGGTTAATGAAATATAAATAAGGGACAAGACAAATCTGTTTATTCAAGTTGTTCATGTTTTAAATATGTTAAAAAAAAGTATTGGATTGGGACTCGGTATCGGCAAATCCACAAAATTCAATGACTCAGAATTGGATCGGGCCCAAAAAAACCTGATCGGGACATCCCTCGTTATTATGCTCTTTTTTTTCCCCCACCCCTATCCAACAGAACAATCCCACCCACCCGAACCTACGGGACACTATCAAGAAATTGAAATAAACATGCATCACTAAGGCTGTATGTGACATTAAAATGAGGAACCAAATAATGAAAAAAAAATTTAATAAAGAAAAAACGTCTCTGTAGTGTTTTAATTATGACTGAAGTTTTTAACCACAACCTAAATGTCTTAAACAGACATTTTTCATGTTGATCTGAAGCCTGTTTCTAAAATCTCCTCTGAGGGGGCGTGGCTTTTGAAACTGAGCTGAGCAGCCCCGTTACTGATTCCCCCCGCCTAATTATGATAGCTCTGTGTCTCGCTAACATAAATCTTCCCTGCTGCTACATAAAAACCTCCATCAATCTGGGTAATGTCCAGCCGTATGGTTCTGATCCGGATGTCAGCTCAGATCTTCATGGACAGAACTTCCTCCAAAATCCTGATTCTTTCTCCTTCCAGTTCACTAAAGACTCTTTGATGTTTCTTGACGTTGCTGTGATCAATCCATTCAATCCATTGGTTTCTCAGAGCAGAAAATAATGAAAGCTAACATCCAAATGCTCTTTCATTCATTTACAATCCTTTCCAACAGCGGTCAAATGAGCCGCCGTTCACATTTCCGTGGTCACATCAAGAAGCTCCGTGGAGTCTGTTGGAGATTTTCCAGCGTTCTCAGGACTGCTACCGTAAGCATTGGATGAAACTCACACCAAAAATCCAGTGATGCTGATTGGACCACAGAAATGTGAACGGCGGCTCATTTGACTGCAGTCAATGTGAAGATAGCATCTTCTCTTCTCCAGAACCTGAACTAGACACGCTAGCCGGACCAGATGAGGGTTTAGTGCATGTGCAGCAGAAAGAAGATCATTGATGAAAAACAGAGTCTGTCCGACAGCAGTTTAAAAGGAGAAATACCCTGAAATGCAAAAACAAAATGATTTCTTATTACATTTGTTCTCTTTCATAAGAAAATTGTCACACAGACATGTTAAAAACTCAAAAAACAGGATTTTCATCAGAGATTTAGCTTTTTGTCTAAATTCTTTCTTTCCATTATTGATAACAGGCACAGCTTTTGAACTGTCAACACATCCATTGAATCGGTTTGGATGTGTTTGCCTGTTGGTGGACCAACTGGTTCACTAAGTTATTGCAACATTCATTGTTAATGAAGGAAAAATGAATAATTGTTTAAAATTGGTTTTTCAAAAATATAAAATCTACCTTAAGGGCCCTTTGTGAGCAAGGCATAACCTCTTGCCACCCTGGTGTTGTTTGACACATTCAGCCATGTTGGCCCCAACACTATTATGGCCCATATGTCCGTGTCTGACAGGATGGGTCCAATTTGTCACATCATTTGATGATGGGTTTTTTCTGAGCCGCATCAAGTCAGACAGAATACTGCACTGTTAAAAACCTGAAGAAGAATCTATGGCTCAACATGTGCACATGTATGACTTTAGGACTGAAGGAGAGCAGCAAAGGTCACAGAGGTTCAATAATTACTGTCACTCAGTGCTCAGAGTGCAGGGACAGTCAAGGACAGCTGCTGGTTCTTCCCAAATTTGCTTCTCACTCAAACTGTTTTCCACATTCTTCCTCTCCTCTATTCCACCAAACAAAGAGAAAGATGAGGAGTTAGGGCATCGTCCCCGCACCACCTTTTTCTCCTCTCTCATTTATTTCAATTTGCCCTGCTTTGCTCGCCTCCCTCAGAGCAGGAGGGCGGAGGGTGTGCTAGTTGGGAGTATTGAAGAGAGGATGGGCGAAGCAATTGGTATCAGCTCTCCTGCCATAATGAAACATTTAGATGCAGCAATGCCTCTGCATTAATGAGAGGGAAGGAAAGGGTTGATGGAGGGTGGGGACGGACGCCGAGTAGTCAGAGCACTTCACCCTAATGACCCCCAGATCCAGGTCAGAGTCAAATACCTCCAGATAATCGCTGATGCCACCTTTCTTCAGCAAGCTGCTCTTGCCAGGAATGAGTCATATTTTACAAAGTGACAGAAATGAATATTGACATTTTTCATCTAAACTGAGATTACACTGAACTTCCTTCAAATTGTTCCTGAAATTGTTGCCATTAACACGTATCCTTCACTGATGAAGTGACCTGAGAAGACTGACTGACTGGCTGGACTGTCAAACGCAAAAGAAATGAGCATTTAATGAGAGCGCCCAAAACATTTCTGCAAGTTCTAAAACTTGTAAAAGCGTTGGCTGCTGGCTGAAGCCATCCCACAGGCCTTATGGGGCTCTGAACCGAAATCACAACACTTGCTTCACAGCTCAGATGTGGCAACTTTTAAATGAGGCAGTTTATGAAAAACTGGTGTGAATACGAAATAGAAACAAAAGCCATCTGAGAGCTTTGTTCTCTTTCGAAGATTTGTTGTTAACATTTGAGCCTGTTGGTGAGCTTCCAACCAGCCAGCCAGCAGACTGTCACGGGAGCGAGCTCGCCGAGGATCTGCCCTCAACACTTGTCACTTCAGATCTATCGCTTAATGCGTACCAGTGTTGCTTGGAGTCTTTGTGCTGTTATTCATCACTGGCCACTAACAGGATATGACGCTCAGAGACAAAGGCAAACCCTTTTGGAGGCAGGCAGACCAAAGTTCACACTCCAGACCCAGACTGAATGGAAGGGCCAGAGTGTATGCTGTCTTTCTGCTGTCATCTCAGGACAGAAGCAAACACAAGAATTAGGCTGTCGGTTTCATAAACAGAGCAGGGATCGTTTTAGGGTATAAATGGCATGAACATGATAATGGAAAATACAAAAAAGCCTGTCATTACTTTTTGTCAGAGGAAGCATTATTGATGGCCAAATGAAAAACTTAATTATTGCTTTGAAAGAGCCGGGACAAACAGCTTTCTTAGTATCTGCAGGAAGCTGGACACAACTATTGTGCCGTCAATCGTGAGTGATTTGACTAGAATTTGAATTCAGGTGAGCTGCAAACGGCTCGATTATCAAAGGAGAAGCTCAGTTATGCCGCAAAATTATATTCACTTTGCTCTTCTAAAACTTTATTTTCTTGCAAATACCTCCTCTGCTGATTACCATATTCTAAAGCTTTCATAAACACTGCTTCCTTATGACTCACAGTTCCATTTGATCATCTTTTGATCTATTTTCAAAGCATTTCCAGTGGTCTTTTAACCTTGATTTAAATTAGGATTTTATGCATATACCTCTGAGTTGTGGCGCGTAATTGGCGTGGAGGGAGCCAACCCCTACTTCCCAACATCAATCTATTTACACTCTAGCTAGCTTACATACCCCTAACCTAATTCAATTCAATTCAATTCAATTCAATTCAATTCAATTCAATTTTATTTATATAGCCCAAAATCACAAAGAAATTTGCCTCATTGGGCTTCATGCAGGTAATTTTACAGATGCAGGAAATAGTTTTGAAACATGAAAAACATTAACATTAACATTAGCATTGCAACAAAAATGGCAGCAATTTTTGTACAGTGGCTGTACAGTTTAGACAGACATTGGAGAATGAGCTGAAAGAGTCTTTGGTGAACTGGAAGGAGAAAGAATCAGGATTTTGGAGGATGTTCGGTCCATGAAGATCTGAGCTGGTACATCCGGATCAGAACCATACGGCTCTTACCCAGATTGATGGATGTTTTTATGTAGCAGCGGTGAAGGTTTACGCTTGTGAGACACAGAGCTATCATAATCAGACGGGGGGGATTAGGGGTGGGGCTGCTCAGCTCCAAAAGCCACGCCCCAACATGAAAAATGGCTTTTTGAGATATTAAGGTTGTGGGATTTGGGTTAAAAACTTAATAATCATTAAACACTTCTAAAGAAGTTTTTCTTTTTTATAAAAAAAAATTGTCATAGGGGGACTTAAGAGGAAGTTCCTTTTGTCTTTTCTGTAAATATGTGTATGACAACACGTACTAATCTCCTCTAAACGTCTGACTTCAGTTTGTCTAACAAGCTGCTTGTTTCTATCAAACCATCAGAGGAGCAACAAACCCCAAAACCTATTGACAAAAGATGCCTTTGAATAAAGTCTAAAAGGGTTTTGGTCATATTAATTTAAAACTTTCACTGAAAACTCAATAAATGTCAGCCTGTTCCTTTGACAATAAAATACTCTGACATAAAATGGCATCTGCTTGCAATGTTGTGAAAATTCTGTTGGTTACAGCTTACAACCTGCAGCTTCACTTAAAATGTATTTGGTGCACTTCAATGCAAACAGAAAAAGAAATCTTAACCCATTTATTCCCAAAATTTTCCCAGATATAAAAACATTAAAATAATGTGTGATTAGTGACCCTTTGAAACAACCATAATGTTCTGAAATGTTCATGAAAATGTGTGTGAAAAGTGTGTTTGATGTTCACTCATAATGGTGACTGGTGGGATACTGTTTTATCAACCACAGTATAGACTAAATATAGGTAAATTTGACCATCCAGTGTGTGTGTGTGTAAGGGGGGGGGGGGGGGGGTGTCCTGTGTGTGTGTTCCTTTCTGTGTGTGGGGGTAAAAATAGGTGAAAATTTAGATAGCAGGAGAAACTAAGGTAAGACAATTAACCTACTTGTATTAGCATGTCGCTACAATAGCTAATCCCACCAGTCACTACTGTTGCAAGAGAGGTGTTTGCGACTTCTATTAATCAATCAATCAAACTTTCTTTGTTGAGCGCTTTTCATGTACTTCCGTAAAGCCCAAAGTTCTTTACAAGTTAAAAAGAAAACAAATTTCAGCAAAAACCACAAGATAAGAACATAAATATCCACCTCACCAAGACGAGAACAGCATTATGTTAGAAACAAATAAATCAAGACATTAATTAATCATAGATTAAAACAAAAACCAGCAACATCATTAAAATAATAAAATATCTAAACAATACAAGCTGTAAAAGTTTCAAAAGGTGTGTTTTTAATTTGTTTTTTAAGATCTCCATGGTTGAGGCTCTCAGATGTTCAGGCGGGCTATTCCACAGGTGAGGACCAAGACACCGAAAAGAAGTCCCTCCATAGGTCTTGGTCTTAGTTCTAGGGACAGATAATATAGTGGAGTCTGAGGATCTGAGAGCTCTTGGTGGTTCGTATGGACTAAGAAGATCTAATAAATATAAAGTACCTGAATCATTAAGACATTTAAAAACTAAAAGAAGAATCTTAAATTGATCTTAAAATTGACGGGCAGCTAGTTCAGGGACTTAAGTACAGGAGTAATATGAGCTCTTCATCTGGTGTTAGTTAGGAGACATGCAGCTAAATTTTGAATTAGTTGCAACTTATTGACGGACTGCTTCGGAAGTCCAGTTAAAAGAGCATTGCAATAATCAAGACTTATAAAAGTGTGGATTAAAATCTCAGCACTAGATCTTGAAAGGAAGGGTACTCCCTTGGCAATATTTTTTAAATGAAAGAATTCTGTCTTTGTTACATTTAAAATATGATGCTTAAAATAGAGATCTGCATCAAAGACTATTCCAAGGTTTTTGCTGAGTTTGTCACACCCATACCAAATTTTGACATTTCAGTCTGGCTCACTCTCTGTCAGCTTCAGGACCAATGATCGATATCTCTGTTTTGTCTTTGTTAAGCTTTAAAAAATAGCTGCCATCCAGTCTTTGATATCATTGATGCAAGTTGGTTTGTTGCAGTAGGTTCATCAGGAGCAACCCAGTCTCAGTGAAATGCGTCCCTATTCCACGGCTTTGCACCCTCGGAATACCGTGCATAGTATACGCCAAACACGTTTTTTGCGTGCATATGATACGCAGTTGCAGCCCATTCAAAACAACAGGAGCGGCTTTTAGGTTTCGTTTTGATCACGTGGTCGGATGTTTAGGTTTCTCCGGATCAGGTGACTGATCACGTGACTTTTGAGTTTCTGTCCGGCACCGGAGATCCACTCTTTTTCTGGTGGAAAATCCCTCAGAATAAAATATTTTGTGGACTAATCTTTATTTTGATAATATTTCTAGCGAGAAATGTCCCCGTTACTATCACGACATGCGTTTATTTTGGACATACAGTTCGTAGTTTGTCTGTTTTGTTTGACTTTTCGGGCTCAAAAATCGTAAAACAGCAACGTCTGGGGTGCACGGAACAATCACGGAACGGGCGATCAGCAGGATTTGGGACCCGACCGCATCGGTGCCGGTCAAGGTTAAGTTAGGGAAGGTTCGGAGAACCCGTCCAGAACGTTTTTAATCGGGCCCCGAATGACTTCTGTAAAGCTAGAACGTGATCACTGCCTGACTACTTCCGGTCCAGGAGACGGTCAAACGTGATCCCGAAACGAGGATTATCAAAAATAAATATGTTTCTTTAATTTCTGCCTCATAAACAACACAAATGTCGGTTATTTTAAGTGACAATAACGGGGATGCTTTCAGACAAAATGAAGAAAGAAAACACAATGTGGGTTATTTTTTACTTTTCATTTTTATTATTATTGTTAATATATTAATATTTTAATATAATAATAATAATTATTATTATTATTAGTGGTAGTAGAAGTAGCAGTATTAATTTATTATTTATTGTTGTTATTATTATTATTATCATCATCATTGTTGTTATGTAAAAAATATATATAAAAGGAATGACATAAACAAAATCCAATTGATTCATAAATTCATTAATACATTCAAAAATGTATTAATAATAATATATATCATTGTTATTATTCTTTTAATAATAATAATAATGTTGTTGTTGTTATTATATCAATAATAAAGAAATAATTATTATTATTGATCCATAAGATCAACAGACTCCAAGTTTTTATGATTTTGAAAGCTGAAGGGGTCAAGAGAGAATCTCACTATTCAGAGAATTTTTTTTTAATTATTATTATTCTTAAAATTTTATTGATACAGGTTTGTGTCTGTTGTATACTTGGTTTAATAAAATATCAGAGGGTGGTGCTGTATCATCCATAGGATGAACATAAATGTATGTAGCGCTGTCTGATTTCTTCTGGTCTAGCAGATGAAAATAAGTGATCTCAAAACACAGATTCTAAACCATCAGAATAATGTTCCTGTGATTTCTGCCTCATAAACTAGTAACGTTTATTCAAGGGCAAGTTTCTTAGTGGTAAGAACAAAATATGGAGGACATCACCTGGGTTTTGGGAGGGAATTTAACATATTTTAGGATGTATAAACACTTGGGCTGTGTTTTGATCACTGTTCAAGTGACAATTAGACAGTTGTTTTCAACATTATTTACTTCTTTGTGTTCAAGACGTAGTCTTTTTAACGTACATTCTTTCAGGTGTCTCAACTACATAGTGGCAATGGAACGCTTTTATGTTGCTATGGGGTAACAAAGGACGCAAAACAAAACGGAAAGAAGAACGCAAGATCTCAAATCAGAATAAGAGGGAGAAAGAAAGGAAAAAAATAACAGTAGACAACATCTAAACAATGTTGCACAAGAGTAAATATATAAATATATTATTCTTAAAAGAAAGGCACAGGATATGTTTCATAGCTTGCAGTTTCTCATAAAAATACATGTACAAATTAAAGTCTATTAACTATTTTAAGAATGTGTTCTAAAAATTCAAATAAGACAGGCCTAGTTACATAAGTAAATCTTGTTTGAAACCAACAAGAACAAATGGCACTGTCAAAAAAACATTTATGTATCAAATTTTTCAAATATTATGAAAGTGTTAATACCACATTTTTCTTTTGGTTTTCTGTTTTTAGACCAAATCTATCGTTTTGAAATTTAAAAGGAACACTATTGAAAGTTAACCAGCACTGAAATCATAACAGAAAAATTTAGATTTACCATTTTTAAAAACAATGAATAAAACAGTTGCCAAACTATTTATTTTTCATTGCTGCAAGAAGTGTCCGTATTTTTGTCATTTTTAAATATTATGAAGTTTATAGATGGATAAATAACATTTCAAGATTTTGAGTGTATTCTTATTGCTTTTGGTTCAATTAAATAAACAAAAAATATCCGACACAGGTCTCAGTAGATCTTCTGATTCTCTTCAGTCAGTCCCTGTCTGCTTGCAGATCCAAAATGAATGTGGTCAGGACAGAATGGATTATAGCAGTGTAGAAGATAGTCAGCAGCTCCTGACACAAGCTTTTTCAGTCACTTCTTAAGCTATCATGGGAAGTCCAACCTCTGCTGGGCCTTTCTCCAGAGTGAGTCAACCTGGGAGGTTCACTTAAGGTCTCTCGAAAAAGTGGACCCTAAGAACGCGTATGGGTCTATAGAGGGGACTGCTCTGTTCAGAATTGTGTGAAGAGGATGGGGATGGGGGGGTTTGTGTTCCTTCTCCCTGAGGTCCACTGTCATCTCTACAGTTTTAAGTATGTTCAGCTCCGGGTGGCTTTGGCTGCACCAAAGGACAAGACGCTCCGTTTTCCGCTCTAACAAGTGGAGGAAAGCACAGTGACGTTTAGATGGAGGAGCTCTGGGATGATGGTATTAAATGCAGAGCTGAAGGCCACAAACAGGATCATGCATAGTTTTCTGCAGAGTCAAGCTGGTGTCAGATGTAGTGGAGAGCTGTGTTGACTGCATCGTCTGCGTCATTTAATCATGTGAGAGAGGACTTCTTAGGAACTGGATGATGGTGGATCTGTTGAAGAGACGGGTGAAACTTTGAGGCAGCTGGTCTGAGCAAACCTTCAGACAGGATGGAGACACTCCATCAGGTCCTGGAACCTCCTGATCTTCTGCTTCTGAAACTGTTGATGCACATCAGATCCTCAGTCCAGGTTAGGTGTCCAGTCTGAAGGAAGTTGAGACAAGTCAATCCTTTAAATTAAGATTGATGGGGGAGGGAATGCTATGTTCCTTTAGAACCTGAATAGAAGTCGTTATGGTGGCAGCTCTCTGCAGGGTGGGGGTGGGGCATCTCTTTTCATGAGGGTCTGCAGAACTTTAGAAACTGCAGTTGTTGGCAGAAAACTGCCCTGTTATCTTTGCAGTGTTGGTCATATTAGCTCCCTTGATCTTCTTTTTCATCTTGTTCCTGACCTATTTCTAAAGGTCACGACCCCTACTCCTTTAGGCCTCTTCCTTGTCCTTGCATTGCCTCAGCAGCTGTAAACCGTTGTTTGATGTTGTTTTTGCAGAAGGTTTTGGTCTGCAGATGTCCTCAAAAACTGATCTAGGTGTTCCAATCTTTGCATTTTCATCTTGGACTCATCCGTCTATAACAGTCTTCACTTTGGGTTTAGCTGATTTCAGCTTTCTTCTGTCGGTTGGGATGACATGAGGCAGGTTTGAAAGTCTCAAAGCAGCGCAGGGAACTGAGTGATGCATCGTGTAGTAGTGGAGCGTTCAAGGTGGGACAGGTCATCTGCTGTTTGTAATAAACTTAATTACATTTGAAAAATATATGAAAAAACAAAACAGCACTGACCCTGAAGAGCCTGGATAACCCTCGATGGGGCTTTAAGCTCGTGGATTCTGTAAAACCTGCTGATGGGTCGCTCTCATTAGAATTGATACATACATCACTGTTGAAGTGTGGGACCTCTGTAAAATTCAAAATTCCTCTATACATTTAAAAAATGTGAAATAGCTTTAGTATGTACTCAAAATCTGGAAGGTTAGACTATATTTCTTCGCAGAAGTGATACATCCCAGAATGTACTGCACATTTTAGGAGGAGACTGGGTTGAAATTTTACACTGTTAGCAGCAAAGTTGACAAAGTTATGAAGCTCCAATTAATGTCTATTCATGTAGATTGCATAAAACTTGTCTAAGTTTCAGGGAGGACTGATCAAACGTCCCTTGTGTGATCATTGTTGTTTAGGAACAATCCTCTAACTTCTTAAAATGTACAAACTAGGACTTGTTACTATGCAGAGTCTAAAGTCCTTGTCACCAACAGATTACATTAAACACAAGCATACAAAAATGCTGAAGTTCTAAATAATTAAGTTTCAGAAAAATGAGTTTGTCAATTTTTACAGCACTGTCAACTTTATCAATTTAAAATCTAAAAACATCTGTTCATTTATCAATTTAGCAATACCAGAGCTCATATTCATTTATATCATTATTTTATTAATAAATAATTTGTTTAAGCCTCCCTCTCTTGACCTGTGGTCTGATAAGAAGTTAAAAGTAACTTTCACAATAAATTAGGGATATTATTTACATACATTCGGTACAATGTAAATCAAAACAATTACATAGTCAGCCCCAAAACGACCTTTTTATCTCACACCAAAAATCGCTTCCCAACCCAATCTCTAGTGAAACTTGACGGTAATTCTCCAAATATCCTAAAGCTTTTTTGAATGGCGTAGACCAGGGGTGTCAAACTCAGTCGCACAGGGGGCCAAAATCCAAAACACGTCTTAGTTTTTGGGCCAAACGGGATAAACATTTATTGAACACACTAGAACTACATCATTAAAACTTTAAAACTGTAACTTTTTAATAGAATTATGAATTAAATATTAATGGCATCACCAGCGAAAATGTTGGTGTGAATCCTGTAAGCTGAGTTTGATTGCTGAAGATGAGTGCTGATTGATGAATTTTAATAAAGAATTGTCTGAACAGTGATATTCTCTCTTGACCCCTTCAACGTTCAAGAATCATTAAAACTTGGAGTCTGTTGGTCTTGTGGATCAACAATGTATTTATGTATCAATTGGATTTTGTTTATGTCATTCATTTTATTTTATTTTTTTACATAATAACAATAATGATGATAATAATAATAATAACAACAATAATAATAAATTAATACTGCTACTTCTACTGCCACTAATAATAAATAATAATATTATTATTATATTAAAAATATTAATATATTAACAATAAAAAAAAAATGAAAAGTAAAAAATAACCCAATTGTGTTTTTCTTTCTTTATTTTGTCTGAAAGCCTCCCTCGTTATTGTCACTTAAAATAACCGACATTTGTGTTTGTTTATGAGGCAGAAATTAAAGAAACATTATTTTATTTTGATAATCTTCGTTTCGGGATCACGTTTGGACTGTCTCCTGGACCGGAAGTAGTCAGGCAGTGACACCCTTCTAGCTTTACAGAAGTCATTCGGGCCCGATTAAAAATGTTCCGGGCGGTTCTCCGAACCTTCCCTAACCCTAACCTTGACCCGGCACCGATGCGGGTCGGGTCCCAAATCCTGCTGATCGCCCGTTCCGTGATTGTTCCGTGCACCCCAGACGTTGCTGTTTTACGATTTTTGAGCCCGAAAAGTCAAACAAAACAGACAAACTACGAACTGTATGTCCAAAATAAATGCATGTCGTGATAGTAACGGGTACATTTCTCGCTAGAAATATCAAAATAAAGATTAGTCCACAATATATTTTATTCTGAGGGATTTTCCACCAGAAAAAGAGTGGATTCTCCGGCCGGACAGAAACTCAAAAGTCACGTGATCAGTCACCTGATCCGGAGAAACCTAAACATCCGACCACGTGATCAAAACGAAACCTAAAAGCCGCTCCTGTTGTTTTGAATGGGCTGCAACTGCGTATCATATGCACGCAAAAAACGTGTTTGGCGTATACTATGCACGGTATTCCGAGGGTGCAAAGCCGTGGAATAGGGACGCATTTCACTGAGACCGGGTTGTCAGGAGACACAGCTACGTAAAGCTGGGTGTCATCAGCATAGCTACGGAAATAAATGCCATGTCTCCTGATATTTTCCAATGGAAGCATATAAAGTTTAAACAGAGTGGGGCCTAAAATTGATCCTTGTGGTATACGACAGGTCAATGGAAAGACTGTGGAAGGTGTTTCATTAGAGCTAAGAGAAAAGGTTCTGTCTGTCCCTTACGAAACAAAAATATATTTTTCAATATATTGAGCAACAATATATTTACAGTATATTCCATACATGGAAGCTATATACTTTTCGCATATATTTGAAATACACCTTATTTTTTTGCCGTTTCGTATATTTGAAATATACCAATTAATATATTGTGGTTTATACTGTAATATCTTGATTCATATACGGATATATGCTCTATGATATATTTAAATTTATACTGTGATATATTGCTGTATATACCGATATACGCTACATAATATACTGTGGTTTATACTATGATATATTGCTGTATATACCTATATATGCTACATAATATGCTACGATTTATACAGTAATATATTGCTGTATATACTTGATATATGCTCTATAATATATTGGCATTTATACCAGATATGTCCTTTAAGATAATACCTTACATGCAAAGATGTTATGCAAATCAGATATATTTCAGGTTTTAGAAAAAGCATTCAATAACACAGAAATGATTGTTTGAATTTATTCAAATTAAAAACATCACACAAAATTTTAAATTCAAACTAAAATCTTAAAGAGCTACAACTGTCCTTTGTTTTCTTTTTTTCTTGGTGCGGAGCTCACAGATTTTTTTTATTTATGTTTGACCTTATCTCCGCCACCTTTGCATCTGGATGGTGCTGGATGACAGCATCTGTAAAAGATAAAGTACACAAACACTGTAAGCCTAAATCATGATTTAAAGCACCATATCCGGTATAGAACATAAATAAAAAAAATAACTTTACCAAGTAGAGCCTTTAGCTTCTGGGGTCCAGAGCCTGACGTCGTTCGGCTGAAGGTTCCGCCTTGTTCAGCCCTCCTGTAAGGTTGGACCTCAACACTAAAAAGGCCCAGCAGCAGGGTCCGTGCCATTCCTTTGGCCGTTGGTTGGGTCCTCGCCGTCTCCCAGCAATGGGCCGACACCATCACATCACCATCAGTCCCTAGTGGCACCTAATAAAGTGTAAGAAAGATGATTAAAGAGGACTACAAGTAGAAGAACATTTTAATTCCTTTTTTTTAAATTGTAAAACATGTACTTACTGATGCTGGTGTTTGGTTTGTTTCCCCCTGAGAGCAGCCAGCGTGAAGTCTTCTGACATGGACTGCACCCAAATCAATGATAATAATTAAAGGAAGCGAAAAATTGAAAAAAATAAAAATACTAATAAATTTTATCAGATGATTTTTTACTAAATTAAACTTACATCAGGAGTTCTGGGATGTACCGCCGTCACCAAAGAATGATCAGTGACATTGACATTGTTCCTTAGCTGCACCCAAAAAAAAAAAAAAAAAAGTTAAAAAGAAGCTTTTCTGTTTTTTTTTATTTTGATTGGAAAAAAATATACATACTGCTGCTGATTTGGAGGGTGTGGACTCATGTTGTTGTTGAGCAGAGTCCCTTTCGGAGATGAGGGTCTTCACAGCACCCACGAGTGATGGAATTTCTGTGAACAGATTAGAATTACACTATTCAAAGTGGCCTAAAGAGTTAAACAGTCTTTGTTCACACTGTGAAAAAGAAACCCAGACAATGTAGACAGAAAGTGGTTACAGGATTTATGCATTTTGAGACATGTTGAAATGACTATGAAACATAGTTACCTTCAACTGCCATTTTGCGCAGCCTGCTAATTTCTTTCTTTAATGACGTCACTTGCGCTGTGAGGTCACTCAGTTGCTCCTGTAATCTTTCATTTTCTCTCCTAAGAGCTGTGACCTCTTCCATTGGGGAACTCTGCACATCGTTTGTCTGAAGAATTTCAGATGCAGCTCTTTTTGCAGCAAGTTGTCTGTAATTTTTCTGCTGGGTAAAAAACAAACATTTAAACAAATGGAAAAAATGTTTATGATATCAGTTTTAAAATGGAATTTGCCCATTTGTTCAACAGTTCTTTTCAGCAAGGATGATATTGGTACCTTTTTGCAAACTGTTTCTTGAGTTTCCTCCTCTGCGTTGTTGTTGAAAGACTTTGGCACTCTTCTTCTTTTCTTGGGCTCTGTGATGGTCTCCAACAGCATCTTTTGCTCAATAGTCTTAAGTACAGACTCTTTTTCTTTAAATAAGAGAGGAGGAAGACAGAAATTAATGCAAACGTAAAATGGCTAATAACTACAAAACTCAAAACGTTGCGTTAAAACAAAGCAGGGTAGAAATTTATACTGTTTTAAAGTACACGGGTAGGGGTGGTGGCTCTCAAGGTCCAGAATGAGCACCCTTGTTCTACTTGGAGAAAATGGGGGGGGAAAGGGAACAAAGGAAACGTGCATGGGCCATGAGCCCAGGGTGATATCCTGTGCCAACAACCCCACCCCCAAATCAAAGGTGAATTTCTGATGCAATCCGCCATTCTACTTAAAAATGACCAAGGCCTTTCCACTTTCGGCTACAAAAATAAATAAATAAATAAATAAAAATATCACAATGAAAATCAAAGACAAACAAACTCTTAACATTAGCCAACGGCGAACCGCTAAAGTTGATCGTTTTAGTGCCACTTAATTTGTTTAACCATAATTTTTGTAATTTTCAAAATTGTAGAGAAAGCAAAACAACAACAACGACGAGTACTTGCCTGCTAAATGTAGAATCTCCGCCGGTTCAACCATCCATCCATTGGTCGGTTTCTTGCCTGTTCGACACTCCACGTAATTTACCTTTTTTTGGCTTTCCGCATCATAATCGACAATCCAAGCTGTTGGGATAATGCTGAGGGCGTCTTTGTCCTCGCCGGTTGACCAGCTCACCAGTGCAAACTTCATTGTTCCCTGATTGTTAAAGTTTGAAATCTAGCAGCATACACTCGAAGCCGGTCACAATGCTCTACCGTGCCGCAACAACATGTCGCCTTTTTATACGGGCTTTTTGGTTTGGGACCCTCTAGCGGAAGTTGACGCATTTCGCAGTCTTCGTTGTGGCTGCATTTTCTGTATGCGGAAGCAAATCGGTTGCACCGCTCTCCCGCATGCGCGAACCACACGTCACTTCCGCTAAAGCATTTTACGGTCTTTGGACGGTAACAACAATAATAACCTCGTAGGATGTTAATATAGCACACAAATTTTTTATCATAGTGAAAACATTCACTTATTGTTGAATAAACGAAAGAAAAAGGACACGTTAAGGATAAGGACCTTACGATCTTAAAGTGGCGACAACGGACTACAAATGTTTTCTTCTTCTGCAGTTTTACATGACGGCAGTTTCCTCCCAAGCTAAGAGGACACAGCGCACTTCAAAACACTTTATTTTATCCGGTAATCCAAATTCGTTTTTAACGGTACTCGGTTTCTGTTTTTCACACAGTAATCCAGTCAGGAGAAGCTCTCGGTGTTCAGAAAAACATAAATTCTTGTGATGAAGACGTTTTACTGTTTGGAAATGACTCCGTCGTATAGTGGGCGAAGAGCGGAAGTGACGGAAGCATACAGAAAATGCAGCCACATTCCTGTCCGAACAAGTAGAAGAAGACGACTTTTGCGCACGCTCGGAACCAGACTGCTTTCAGTTTCATCACAGGAGTGAAAAAGCGTCCTCGTGTTGGTTTTTGTACTCTGTACTCTGTACTCTGAGCAGTTCACTAGAGTAAGAAAGAGGAATAGTTTTTCAGTTTTGTTAGAAAATGGACAAATAATCACAGTTTACTATTACATTGTTGTACAGAATGGTGATGACAAAAAATGTTTTTGCTCTTGAAGACAAATCATACAAGTCACAACAATACACCTTATTATTTGTAAAGATATAGCTTTAAAATAAGGGGTTACAGGGAGAAATAAGTTTTTCAAGTCACAAAATTTCAGAAAAGAAATGCATGATTGTTGATCTGCCACAGTATACCTGTCTTTATGCATGTATTCCTCCACATTTAAGTGTGGAAGACTGAAATGTAACATAATGTAATGTTGTGAAAACTTGTCATTCTGAAAATGAATAAAAAATATTGACTCAAAGAAGTTTTTCCTGTTTTAAGTAATCATATAGTATTTACAGTAAACATTAAGGTTGTTTAAAAACTGACATGGACATGTGATCCATTGAAAAAATGGCACTGAGGAGGTTTTAAAAATATATGAATCAATATAAAAAAATAACCTAACAATAGGTTGAACATCCATATATTGCAATATATACAGATATATATGGGAAAAGGGCTGATATATTTCTTAATATATTATCAATACATCTCCATATATTTCCCAGTATATTGCAATATACTTTTGTTTCGTAAGGGATTAGATAGGACTTGAGCCAGCTAAAAACAGTTCCAGTGAGACCAACCATGTTACAGACTCTACTTAACATAATTGAATGATCAACCGTGTCAAATGCAGCTGTGTGGTAGTGGAGGACTAAAATGGAAAGTTTTTTGTTTAGACCTTTGTTTAGGTGTAGAAAGTTATTCTGCATTCATGCGGTGTTAGAAGAGTTTGTTGATTTTCTCAGGTTTTTCCAAGTAGAGAAGTTATTTGATCTTTCCAACACCACACGAAAATGTTCTGTTTTAAATTATATCAATTAATTTTATTTAAAATGAATGAATGTTTCCGTCCAGGTTCTGTCTTATTTTTCTTTTTCTTATATGGTAAAAATTTCCAAGCATCTGCTCCTGGTCGGCCCACCCCTGTTCTAGATCTAGAAAGAGGTTCTCCAGGACTATCTGGAGGAAATCCAATAGCTAAACAGATTAGAATATGATATGTCAATTCTGTCTGACCAGTAGTCAGTAAAACCAAAAATAACCAATCAAATTTACATCTTGTTGTCTTTTTCTGTGTTTCTTATAATCTGAATGTACAATTATTCAAAGTATTGTCAGAAAATATTGCAGCAAAGCAAATCCAAAAGATACCATGATTCATCATGATCGTGACTCATCAGACATGAAAAACACAAGATTATTTGTGGGAGATAAGAGCAGGCTCTGAACAGCTGTGAGTGAAAAGTGGCAACAAGAGCAAAAGCGATGTCCAGAGACGGCGCAGCGGAAAATTGGCTTCTTTTTCTTTTTTAAATGAATGCCTTTTTAACTTGCCCTGCTTCTTCTTTTGTCATCCTGAGACGCACACTATCTGTAAGCTAATGGCTGCCAGAGCCCGACGGCCTGCATAACTCTTCCCTGTCTGACACTGTACTGTCATATCCGGTCTAGGCTTCATTAATTCCCCATCCCAGAATCAATGGCTTGCCTTTGTAACGGATTTGCGGTCTAAGGCAGTTTCTTTCCGTCTTTTTCTCTCCCTCTCTTCATCTTTCAGTCTTTTTCATCCCCTCTGCAGTCCAACCTCAAGGGAAGACATGAAAAGATGAATGACAAGAGGGTCATTTCAGCTCTAGAAGAGACGGTACGCAGCTGAAAGAAAGTGCACGTAAGTCTGTGTGCTGTGCATAAGATTAAGCCTGTATTGGAACAATATATCTGGATGCATTGGCTGTGAGTGTTTGTATGTATGGATTGTGACATCTCTGCAAAGAGTGTGGTGGCCTAAACACCCTCTGACAGTCGTGGTTAAAGTCACTGACCAGAAGCCGACAGAGCTTTCTGGAAATGTTCTGACCTTTGAACTGAAATGTCTCTCAGTGTTGGGTCAGATGTTGTTTGCCTGTCACATTTATTTCATTGTTTGGCCTCCTATTCATAATATTTCACATAACTAGTAGAAGTTGTTAGCTATACTTCCATATATCAAGAGAAATATTTCAAAACAGCAAGATGTAAACACATAAAAATAACAAAAGACGTTTTAATCTCCCTCTCAGTGGCCAGTGTTGCCAAATTGTTGCTATAAACCAGGGGCCCGCCTCTTCATTTGGACCGGCCCCCAAACACTTTCAGAGACCTATTATTATTTTTTGTCAATCTGGTCACATGATCGAGACCCTCATATGTGACTCTCATTCCAGCCTTCTACTGTGCTTCTATCTGAACCTCCCAAATTCTTGTCAAATTAAACAGAATCCAGTCTTCTCCTTCCACATTACAGTTCACCTGCTCTCAGTGCGATCATGCAGTGTGTGCAAACCACAATGAGGTTTGAGAGTCAGAGCAGAGCAACTGTAACGACATCAACACAAAAACTTTAAAACATGAGTGACTCTGAAAAGAACAGAAATCTGAAAGAATTGTATTGTTATTGATGATCAGAGATCATTTAGAATCTGTAAGAAAACGGTTTCCAACAGAATCGACTCCAGAACCAACCTGTGCAGAAACATGAGAACAACTTTCTCCAGATCAGATCAAATACTGATATAAGAAACCAGATAAATATGAGATATTATCTTAATTCCAACCTTTACCATGATTTACAAACCTTCTTATTTTTTTCCTTTTCATTTTGCACATTATATTTATTGTTCTGGGTTGTGGTTGTTGTGTTTTATGTTGTTTCACTTTAAAAATTGAATAGTAAATACTTTTTTTTGTTTGTTTTTAATCATGTATTTTGTACATTTTTATCTGGGAGGAAAATTGAACATATTTTACATTTATAAATATAAATTTTTTTTTACATCAGTTATTCATTTTTTGCACGAGTTTATAGTTATTGGTAAGTTAAATAAAACAACAAAATGACCTAAAAATCCTAAAGATCCAGATGGTTCTAAGATTTGTGTGTGAGGAGCTGCAGATCTCCAATATCTCTAAAGAATCATGACAGGAGAGGATTCTCTATTATTGGACTGTTTTAGATTCATTTTCTATGTGAAGATTACAGAAAGGGTTTGTTAAAATGTGGTTTTGTGTAGCTTCCTGGAAAAATACAATTGTTTACATTCAGACAAACATTTAGATTGCTTCACTTTTTCTGTTATCTTACAAACCAACCCCGGCTAGGGTTGGGCACCGAAGTTCGGTTCCAAGTAGGAACCGTTATGATTTGCGCGGTTCTACCGAAACCGAAAGATGCGGCTGCAAACGGTGCCGGATTTCGGTTCCAAATTTCATTGAAGTTTCATTTGTCTGTGGACATGTCAATCACTTGTAGTACTCCCTTCTGATTTTTTACGATTCAGCCTATCTATTTACTTTCTTGTTGTTGTGAGATGAGTGTGTGCTCCAACTTCTGCATCTCAGCTTGTTACGAAGCTGGGGGGGGCGTGTGCATGTGAGGAGCAGCGCGCTCTGAGAGGAGAGAGAGAGAGAGAGAGCGTGCCGCAGAGAGAGAGCGCGTGCTGCGGAGACAGAGAAAAAGGAGAGAGAAAGGAAAGGGGAGGGGCGCGCGCGCACGTTAGCATGCGGAGAGTTGTTCTCGAGTTTGTCTGCAAGTTAAAGTAATAAAAGTTCAGTTCCTCTACAATAGCTAAGTGTAATTATTCGGCTTCGCATGCTCCAAAGAATCTGATGATCCAGAAAGCTCGGCTCGGCTCCGCCCACCACCACAGCGGGTCGTCATCATCTGCTGCGCTTTGCAGCCGTGTGATTGACATTTATCTTCCGCCTTATTTTATTGAAATAAAATATTGCTTTTGCCCAAAAACAACTGCAAATAAATGCCACATTCCTGATTTAATTTAATAAAATGTCAGGCTAAAATTTCAAGGACGTTTAAGTTTATTTAAGACGGAGTTTTATATTATGCTTTATATTACGCGCGCACAGCTGCACGGCAGGAGGGAGTCTGCGCTTGTTTGAAGCCGTTCTGCTTTGGATTTAGGAAGATAAAGGCATTATTTTTTATTACTGAAGTACCGCAATAAGCACCGAAAGGGAACCGAAACCAAAGAACCGCGGTAGCACCGGAACCGCATCAGATCCCATCGGTGCCCAACCCTAACCCCGGCCCCCCCATCAGAGAAGAACACAGTTATCAAAAGTTTGGGGACCCCTGCTATAAACCAAAAGAAAAAGTATTATTTAACCAAGTGAAACACAGTTAAAAATCTCAAAAAGAATCTATTAATCTGGCAGTCAGCATTTTTAACATGTTGGGACTCTGATCCAGAGAGAAAGCAATAATCCACATGCAGAGAAAAGCTGAAATATTAGACAACCTTCAAGGGTAACCAAACCAGGAAGTTGGTGGCTGACTCCATACACAGCTGAAATTTGAAACTCTAATCAGAGAGGCGGGGCTTGGGGGCAGGACTGTTATGATTACTGGAGCTGCAGGTCATGATGCCAGACTTCTGAAACTTGCATGGTTTGACCAATCACAAAATTCAACTGTAATACCTCATTTCAACCTCTAGGGCAGTGGTCCCCAACCTTTTTGTCCTGCGGACGGTCAACACCCGTGAAGGTTTTACTACGGCCCGGAGGAGGGGGGGTGTGTGCGTGCGTGTGTAGTATAGTATGAGATCATCTCATTAAAAGAGATAAATTAATAGGAACAAAATGTAACAGACACATAAATCAATTGTTGATGCTAAAAAAAAAAATCTCAATACTTTGAAGCTCCATGCAAAACTTCAAGTGAAGACAGTTTTTACAAATCAAAACTTTAAACTCGTGACTTTGATCGCCCCTCTACTTGCACGCGCCACGAAGGTCCTCTTTTCTCCTCCACTCCCCACCCCCGCCCTGCTCTCTGCACTGCTACTTTTTGCATTAATCAATGGCGTGTTCACAACTTGAAATGAGCATCTGAATAGATGAACTTGTTTCAGCATTTCTATGACCGCTCTAAAGATTAGATTTGTTCATGAAAGTCACATCTCTCTGCAGACCAGCTCAGTGTGTGGGAATCTCCGCTTCTTGCGTCTGTTCTGTCCCACTTATCTGATCCATTTACAAACGTGTTACACGCCGCCAAACTGCTTTTAGCGCTCAAGCTAAACGAGAGAATCCGATCGATTTTCAAAATAAAATATTTCCGTCTCAAAAAAAAAAATTCTCCCGCGGCCTGTTGGCAAGGGGTCCACGGACCTGTACCGGACCGCGGACCGGTGGTTGAGGACCACTGCTCTAGGGGACAGCACACTGACTATATTTTGAAAAAATTAAACAGTTTTATTTTAATTTTTCAAAAAAATGTGGCTTTGACCAACAGACAGCACTTTTAAATCCCCATTTATAGATGTCAACAGCCAAAAAAAGTTAAATTAGGGTTTGGTTATCCTTTCAGCAGTGACCATTGACAGTATATGAGAACTGGATTCAGTGAGGGCAGTGTCATCCATAGAAAACGACTTACTTCTGGCTCCAGTGAAATAAAAACAATTCAGACGCCATTTTAATTGTGGTATGAATGTCATCATCTTGGAGCAAAAGTTATCAGTGAGCAGACATTGGTTTGAGTCAACGTTTCCATGTCAACCATACTTGTTGGACGGCCACACCCCTACATCGTAAAGCGGGCTACAAAAAAATCTCTGAAATGTTTTGAATGTTGGACATGGGTACCAGCAGGCTCCACCTACTTCTGATGACATCTGATTGGCCAGTTCATAGCATGTAACAATTGTAATCCAGAAATAATATAATAGGAAAAAAATGATCAACCAGAAGATGTTAAAAAAGGTGTCAGAGTAAAAATATTTATTCTGAAAAATAGAATGAGTAATGACATAGTCAATGGGAGTGACCAACCAATTATGATGAAGCAGATGAACATGGAAAGGAGTGGCGGCCTCATTCTCGACTCAGTTGAGTTGATGCTTCGACTGTTTAAAGAGAAAAACCCTCGATACATCTTCAGAGTTGCTGAATCTCTTTCGGGGTCACAGGGTTGCAGGAGCTAATCCTTGTATCATTTGGCAAAAGTAGGATCCACCCTGAACAGGTCTGTCTGGGGACTGGAGGAATAGCACATACTTATACTGATGAAGACATTGATGAGAAACAAGAAACACGGAGAAAAATCTGGATTATCCCCTAAAGTTTTGAATGAGGATGCACCAAAAAGTGCAGTGAACATTTTTGGCCAAAGCTGAACAATTTACACAACTTTTATGAATAACACAAATGTCTTCATAAATACATTTACAAGTCTTCTACAAGTCTTTCCAGTAAAAGTGCATTTCATACGGCTAGGCCTTCAAAGAAAACATCAATTCTAACAGATCATTGTTATCATTAAGTGTGTGCATGTAACCTCATACACTTATACAAAAACACAACTTGTCTCAGGGCCGGGTCTCTCTGGAGGTGGTTCTGTTTGGAATTATTTCCGTCAGACTCTACTATCTTACTTTGTATTATCAATGATAAGGAAATGACTCCGATGTTGCTTCTTTTTCTAGTCTCACTCAGTTTCTTGGCTCTCTCTGTCTTTCCCTCACACTTACTTCGTGTTTTGCAGCTGCATATAACACTCTGTTGAAAGGCGCGTGCGCACTCAGCGCAACCCTCTGTTGAAAGGCGCGTGCATGCTCAGCGCTAACACGCATACAGTGATCATTCACACGCAGCTTGAGGAGAATAGAAAGAGACAACTAAAGAAAGATTAAAGAAAAAAAAAAAAAGTTTCCGGTGTGGCTCCCAGGAAGAAACCTCGTCTGAAAAAATCGTGAAGTAACGTTGTCATCTGGTCAAAGTTGCTGTAAAGTTGCGGTGAAAAGAATTTTCAGGATTTTCTTAAACTTGCTTTAATAGTTTAGATTGCAGCAGGAGGGTTTGACTTTTTTCATCTTTTCAAATATGTCGGACACAGAAGAAGTGCGACTAACACCGCTAGCCTTCCTTTCACCCCCGCACCCGTCGCTTTCTCGTATTCCTGCTGCTGTTCCAAGTGTTTAGCTTTAAATGCTGGATTAACGCAGATGTGGGGACGTTTGTGGCCGATGAACCCCCTCGGCATCTGCAAAACAAATTTAGTTCCACAGCTGCTTCACGCGCCACTATTCTGCCTCATTCCAAATAAAACTGTTTTTTTTTCCTGCAATAATTAGCCAAATAATTCCTAGTTTTGAGCTAATATTCTGTAGACTGACGAGACAGAGGAGTTTGTGAATTGTGATTTTTTTACAAAAGAATATTACAGTAATGGTCAGACACAGTGGAGATAGTGTGATGATTTGTAGCTGCTTTGCACACTCAAGACACACATGAGTTATGGTTTAAATGAATGGGCAATTAGACTTTTTTACATAAGGGGTGAGCAGGTTTGGAGGACTGCTGTCCAAAAGCAAACAAAATATATTTTTCTGAGGTTTTACGTAAAGATTTTTAAATTATTTTAATGAAAATGTGTTTAGAAATGTTTGTAATTGACAGGAAGGGAGCCATCAACCTTGTCCCAGCTATATCTCCTCATTTTTCTGAATGTTTTGGTTCAGATAACTGACCGGGAGGAAAACTGGAAAGAACCAATGTCCTGTTAATACATGAAAAGATCATTAACTGAACTCTTTTACTGTATCGGTAAACAGAAAACCTTTGTGTTAATAAAATCAATTGGCTTCTAAAAAGTTACCCAAATTCAAATGATTGAAATTATTTAATCATATTTATCATAAGTTCATCAACACTATTGATGACTTCCATTCTCTTTGTTCTTTAAATAAAAAAACAAATAAAACTGTTGTGAGGCAAAGAACAGGAGACACTGACAACTGTTTAAGATTTGATGGCATTTTTTATTTCATTTAAAACATGTTAGCTTGAATATCAACATCCGCGCAGCAGTATCTGGGTTTAATAAATCCTGGCTGTTAGTTAACTTCCACACCTATTAGCTCATCTCTTCACCTCGGATGTGATTTATCTGAAACTGCACTTGTATCATTATGTATCCGTAACCAGTGTTGTGAGGCGATAATGAAATATCACATCTCTTTTTTTCCGTCTCCTTTTTTTCCCGCCCACTCCCCCGTCTTTCTCACTTAGCGAGGGTCATTTAGGAGCAGAGCGTGGCAGCGGGCCTTCCAGTTATCACTCATAATGGGAGCAGGGAGAGGGCTCCGTCTGTCTTTCGACCCCGCTGTAAGTCAGGAGACTCAATCAATGTGTAATTACTGTAGATGACTATCATAAAAAACAATGCCACGAGCCCTCTCAAGGTTATCCACTTAATTGTGTTATTTATAAATATGAAATGGCTGTAAATGCTGCTGCCATAATAGATGGAGGTAAGGGCTGATGGACGTGATATATTTCCAATTTGCAGTGTGAGATCCATGTTGACGGGTCGATGCGGCTAAGAGCTGTTCTGACTGCGGCTAATAACGCTGATAATGAAGGTTTGTGCTCTCAGGTAAAACAGATAAGAACCTTGAATTTATTGAACCACATTTGAGATGTCAGCTGTTCCAGTAACTCTGTGATGTTTTATCAGAACTTAAGAACAGGAAGGCGTCAGATATTAATGGAGTCGCCCAAACGTGAAATTCTTCAACAATATCTTGTTTCATTTTCTAAAACTCAAGACCTGCAGTGGTTTTTGTTTCTGAGTTCATGTGATGAATGATTCACATTACAGCAGGATGAAAGCAAAGCACTAATTATTAAAAGACAACACATGATCTGCTTTTTTATTGCTTTCCTTACTTCCACTCAGACTCTCAGGCAACAACAGAACCTGGCAGAACCTGGTGATCAGTTACATTCAATGATTATGAAGAACTTTATAGGGATCATCTGTGTCTATGGGCCTGTCCCTAGCCTGCCGGATGTAACGATTAATCAAGCTTAATCGACTTAATCTATGAATTGATTGATATTCCTACGACCTATACAGGAATTAAATAAATCGATTTTACACAATTAGTTTTTTATTGTATATTCCCTTTTAATCTTTGTAAATATTGCTTTTTCTCTATATGTTAATATCTTCTGTAAATACCTAATGCTGCAACAGCCTAATTTCCCAGGGATGAATAGAGTATTGCTATTCTGTTCTATTGTCAATCTTGAAATAAATATATTGTTTGAATTGAGCAGGCCCGGCCCAGGGCTTCATGGGAGACCTAGGCGAAAAACTATATTGGCGCCCCCTGCAGGGTCTTAAATTTGGACGTTCCAGCAAAACGTTCATTTAAAAGGAGCGTACTAACTGACTGCGCAACCAACTAGGCAAAATGCAAGAGGAAGTTCGAGAGATTTTAATATGTTGAAGGTGTTTTGAAACAAATTTTAAATTAGTTTCTTTAAACCAAAATGTGGAGGGATGGGGGGGGGTTTCAAAGCAATTTTATATAAACAAAACAGATAAACCTCTCCTTTGAACCCGTGTTTCCTCCTCATCTTGTTTTCCTCCTTAAATTTTTAAAGACACAGAACAGTGGCAACACCGCATGCCCCTTTCCTCCCCCCGAACCAGCTTAGACAGCAGCAGCAACAGGAGGGGAGACGCGCCGCACTGGATTTTTGGTGTGAGTTTCATCCAACACTTTTGGTAGCAGGGCTGAGAACACTGGAAAATATCCACCAGACTCCACGGAGCTTCTTGATGTGACCACAGAAATGTGAACGGCGGCTCATTTGACCGCAGTTGGAAAGGATTGTAAATGAATGAAAGAGCATTTGGATGTTAGCTTTCATTATTTTCTGCTCTGAGAAACCAATAGATTGAATGGATTGATCACAGCAACGTCAAGAAACATCAAAGAGTCTTTGGTGAACTGGAAGGAGAAAGAATCAGGATTTTGGAGGAAGTTCTGTCCATGAAGATCTGAGCTGACATCCGGATCAGAACCATACGGCTGGATATTACCCAGATTGATGGATTTTTTATGAAAATTTCCGCTAGTAAGACACAGAGCTATCACAATTAGGCAGGGGGGAATCAGGGGCGGAGCTGCTCTGCTGAGCTCCAAAAGCCACGCCCCCTCAGAGGAGAATTTGCAAATAAAGGCTTCAGATCAACATGAAAAACACTACTGGGAACATTCTTTTAAAATAAAAAAGAATTGTCATGGGGGGATGACTTTAAGGGAACCTATAAAACACACACTACCCTTAAGCTATGGCCGCTATGACCCTCAATAGACCCAGAAAACCCCAAACCTGCAGCAAGTACGGGTCAACCTCCTGTACAGGTGCATGTGACTGAGGCTTTCCCTCAGTGCGTTTGTATTCACTGAAGTAAACCATTAGAGCATTTTTTTATTGACTTAAGAAGCATTGAGTTAACAAGAAGGCCAGTAACCATCTGATCACACTGGAAAGGTCATACATGATTGGAAATTTTCAGTTCGCTTAAAACAAATACTACAGAAAACACGATGGACGTTTTCATGTCAGTTTCCATGTCTGTAGGGAGGACGAGCCTCATCTTAACACTGATCTATTTGGAGAATAAGAACATATCAGCTCATATCTGTCATCCGTTTAATCCTTCATTCTTTAGCTCCACATCCACTGAACCCTCTGAGTTTCTTTCTACCAGCTCCTGACCCTCCCTCCGGGATGCAAGTCAATCCCAAAACCTTTGAGAGTGGGGGTTGATGTGAGCCTCAGAGGACAGAGTGTTCCCCTTTTCTCTCTTGCTCAGTGGAGGATGAAATTAGCCTGCGGTGGACTGTCCACAGAGGTGGGTCACCCCAGACAAACTAGCAATTCCCCGTAAACACCACAAGTACAAACTGCCCCCACATCCTCAGGCCCCTTGCCAACCGTTTCTTGAATCCTCAGCTCGCCTCACATTCATTCTACCTTTTTGTCCCACCAGTCAAAGCCATTTAACCCCTAGCATGGGCCAAAAAAGCTGGGGCACAGGGGTTGCAGAATGTTTCACGCCAAGTTAGAGAAACTTGCTGTTTAAGTCGAAGCACAGACAACACTCTGTTCTTTCATGGTGCAGAACTGCGTCTAATCTAAATTAGTTTATACCTAATCAACCTAATTTCGGACACGACTTTGTTTCTTAGTGTCCAAATTCTTTCATTCTTGGAGAATGTGTCAGACGGTGCTAGAATAAAAACAAGAAGCATCCAGTAATTTATGCAACTGAAAGCTCCATGTTTCTGCATGTCATTATTACAGCCGCCGAAGCCAAAAATAGTCGAAGCGTCCAATCTCATCCAGGCTAAAAACACAAGAGCGGTCCTTCAGGAACATCCGTGCCAGAAGTCTCCCAAAGTTAACGGAGCAATTATCGTGAGTGTCCATTAAAGAGGGCATAAAAGATGGGGGAGCATGATTCACCATTGCACAAGACGCATAAAGGAATCAAGAACTGGAGGGTGAGGTGTGAACTCCCATCTGAGAGCAAAGACGGACAATTACAGCGTGCTTTAAAAGGATGAGATAAGAACTCGTCTTCAGAGTCTATTTCCTGCAAGAAGAGGATAGTTTGTGGTCTGCAGGAAGTAAGAAGCTTAATGACTGCCATTTGCTCCAACATGGAGTAGTTAGTCTCCTCTGCACTTTCTGGATGGCATTTTTATGTTTCAATAACCAGACTTCTCCAAAATCAAACATATGCACCTGCAGACACAAAAGGACAAGCACATTAATGCGTGTTGTTTTTATTACTCTGCATTCAGATTACACCAAGAATGCCTCAAAGAATCTTTCCTTGAAATATCAGAGCCTGTGTCAGCCTTAACCTGCAAGAAGACAAAATGTGATCTTTTATTGGTAATAAACGTATATGTCTGCATAAAGACAGGAGCTGACTGCTATGCTTTTATCATCAGAGGTAGACAGCGGTTCCCAACCTGGACATAACCACGACTCGCTGTAACATCAGGCTATACTTTTACAGACCACACAATAAGATAATAAAGTAAACGTCCAATTTGTATTTGGCTTTGGGGTTTGTGGAACTTTCTTTTTTTTTTACAATAAAAGGATTCTACGTGAAATCTAGTTTAAAAAGACAATTTGAAAATTTTCGGATATTTCCAGAGGATAAATAAATGTAGTTTTTGAATTCTTTAAAGGCGCTTAGTTTCTAAAATGTTTCAATATTAGGAATGTAGCCGAATAAACTCCAACCCATGACTGCAGTCACACATTTAGGGATTCCAAATCCTAAAGGCAAATCAGAGATTAGCAGTCCACATAAGGTGAAATAATGAAAAAGATCAAGACTCTAACATGGATTTAACATCATTTAACCTGGTTAAGAAAAGAGTTCTGGTGTATTTCAAAGGTGTGAGCTCATTTGGATCGGACTTAAGGTTTCTTTATTTCTCAGTTTGATGTTGTTAAATAAAAGGAATTAAACATACACAGGAATCTTTTTTTAGTAACTACACATTACTAAAAATAAATAACAGTCTGTATATTGATTGCGACTGGTACAGTATTGCCAATGTATAAGACTAAAAAAAAAAACCTGTTGGTCACTACTGTTATCTGTTTTTAAATTTCCCTTTTCTGTTTTTTTTTTAATTTCAGAAAGTTATTAATCTTTTTTTTTAAATAACTAATTATTATTTAACAATGGGTTTAATGTGTGAAAGAGAAACTAGATCCAGCTTTCTAGAAAACATGGTTGATGGCAGTTTATGATTTAGCAGGGGGTGGGGGGGTGTCTCTAAATAAACAGCTGTTGAGCAGTTTGATATAATAAAAGGTCAGTAATACTTTATGAAAAATAACATTTTTCATGAATAACATAAAAGTGACAAATTAGTGAAAATATAAAAATACTAGTTGTTGGAATTGGATCCTAAATTGAGAAACGAACACATAATTGGATTAGTGGTCCACATAATGTCTATTCAATAGCTGCTCTCCAGTTTGATTGTAAAGAAAGAGCTCGCAGTCGGTGCAATTAGTTTGATCAGGTCAGGAAGAAAATAACCAAACACAGACATGAAAGCAGCCGAAGACCTCAGCAGAGACCGGGCCAGACGTTTGAGGAAAATAAAGAGAAGAACAATTCCTCTGTAATATTACGCGTTTTATGCTAGACCGAGCATTTGACACATCCAATTTCTAACCTGAGACACTTTGTGTAGCTCAGAGGGGTTAGAGGGAAGGTTAGGGCACTGCATTTCACTGTGTATATTTCTCTGTGCTCAAAGCGCTGGAGTTGGAGTCGGATAAAAGGCATTTTATTTTGTATTGAATATGTTGTTAAAATATGCTTTCAGAATTTAAATGGGGCTACCTCAAAGCACGGTTGTTTATTTCCTATTGGAGCTCTTTATATGTCTGTGCGAGTGAAAAAGAAATGATCGCTTCACATTTGTTACCCTCTGGGGAGACCCTATTCAGTATCCTCAGGCACACACACACAAACACACACACAAACACACACATCTCCCCTCCAGCTTCTCCTAAGGCAGTTTAGCTCTTCCATCACAATTACAAACTCTTAGAAGCAGACTGATTTATCGGCCACTGCTGTCAGTCACGGCAAATTGGAACCAAAGAATATTTTTATAATAAATTTGACTTCCTCAAATATGCCTAATTAGTCTTAAACCGCATCTTTTTTATTTATAGGCATTTCCCGGCTAATTGCTAAGCTTTGTTTTCTGCCACTTCAAACCTGTCAGTTCGTGTGAAAATTATAGTCTTGCTCATTAAAGTGATAGTTAGCTTCAACACAGAGGATTTTAGGGGGGGGCAGTTTTTTTTATTTTTTTTCCTCCCTCCTCAGATCCATCCTGAAAGCTGACCTGGTGTCTCACCAATCTCATTGTCATAATTACCATCGTTATAATCACTATTATCTTAATTGGCCTTATCTCCTCGTTAGCTGCTTGTTAGCTAATTGACTCGGAGAAGATCCCGGCAAAAGCTTCGCAAGGCCAAACAAAAGGCAACAGACGGAGATCAAGAGCAGACATCTGCCTGTCACGAGAAGTGGAAAACTGCAGCGGGCCTCATCTAATCTGTCACAGTAATGACTGTCTCAACAACTGTGCACAATTACGAGCAGGGAAGCCCGGCGCTGCGGCAGCCGCTTCCACACGCGGACATGCATGCAGTCCTGCCAGTGCATTAAATGCACAGTCGGACTCAACCTACCAAAAACACACACATTTAGGGGTGGAACGAGCGCAATTATACACACACTATTGAACTTTTGCGTGCCAAAAAGCCAATTAAAGAGGCTGAAAGGAATGGAAAGAATGCTATAATTACACTGCACTGATCTGTGTGACTGTTGGGGCAAAAAACCCACAAATATCAGAGTTCCTGCATACTGGGCTTCTCACTTATCATTTAAAGGCGTAAAACAACCGGAGAAAAAACATTTTCGTAGGAATTTTGCAGCATTTATTACGTCTTTGTGGATATTCCACATTTTTCCCAACCAAAGAAAGCTTTTTTTTCTAGTATCCTGTCATCTTCGATGATCCTCTCTTTGCTGACCTCCTTCCATTTCAGATGTTCTCCTTGTCTTCGTCTCTCTAATTGTCCTTGCTTCCTTTTTCCACTGCTTTGCATTTTGTCACTGCATTATTCCCTTTTCCTTCTCTGTGTCACTGTGTTGCTTTAGGGTTGTGGAGTCTGCTGGTGTCACTGGTAATAGGGTCCCATGGGTTTTCTGTGCACTGTAGCTGAGGCCTGAGAGCTGCCTGCATAATCTAATATGAAAGGAATGGGTGCATTGCTGGGGTGTTGGGGGAGGGGGGGTATCCTGTCCTACTTTGCGAAAAGAGAGTGTGTTTGTATGCATGAAGATTCATAAAGAACAGATAACCTTAGCAGAGGAGTTTTGACATCCAGAATGAAGGGAACATGGACTGATTATGAAGATCATGCAACTAAACTCACTAATCTTCATTTGTCACATTTAGCGCAGAAGTCCAAAGTGGATGGGTCAGTACATTTACAAGATAAACCAGAGGTAAACCAAGAAAAAGCTTTTTTAAAAAAAAAAAGATGAAAAAACTAATTTATTTCTGAAAATCCATGACAATATGCAATCTGGTGACCATAACTGGGTGACTAAAGGTTGTGGAAAATATCAGGGAAAGTTTCAAAACGAGTAAAAATCAAAGGCCAAAAAACTTAGAGAATGGATGTATGGATAATCATGACTTTGGGATGTTGTTTTGATACCTTGCTGATTCTTTCTTTAAAAAAAATTGTCTATGTAAATAATTAATTTGAGAAAGAAAAAAGTCAACAATATAGTTAAAATGAGGGTTGGAATTAGAAAGATTTTTCTTCTACCCACACCTGTATTACCACTCCATCACTTTCTATCTATCATGATTATTTAATGATTTTATTTTGTATTTGATTATTAGATTTGTGCTTTTTAAAAAAGGAAACCAAATCAAATAAAATAGTCTACTCAAGAGAGAAAGATGTGATTTAAAGCAGGACAAGCACAGAAGAGGTCATTCAAACAAAGGAAGGATTTTCATTTTCGAACTAGAAAAGTGGCATAACCTGTGATAATGCTAGTGTGGATACCTTTTGCTGAAAATAGTCACTGAAGATGCTGAAACTTTTTGCTGAAAACGGTGAATCTATTTACTTTAATTGCTGCAGAGATTTACTGAAAATACTAAAGCTATTTGCATAATGGTAAATTGCTGAAAGACAGGAAACTTTGTCAAAGAACTATGAAGAGCGCTGAAGTTGACCTAAATTTCTGGAAAATTTGTAGAAAAATTGCTAAAAATCCTTAATACATGCCAACATTCCAAAAAGTGTCAGTGTGCTGCTAAAATATGTGCTAAACTCCAAACTAGCCCAAAAACCCTTGGTAGTAGGCAAACTATTCAAAAAAGCTAGCTCATTGCTTATATACTAAACGTTAGCCTGTTGCTAAATCAGAGACTAAACTGTAAGTTAGCTCATTAAAACACCAGTAGTTACCAAATTGGTCAAAAATGTTAGCATGTTGCTAAAATATTAGATATATTTCTTTTTTTTTAAGTTACAATAAATGATTAAAACATGGCCTATCTATATAAAATTTGTAGTAAAATTGCAAAAATATTCAGTGTGTTGCTAAAATAAGAGCTAAACTCCAAACTGCCCCAAAAAACCTTAGTATTAGGCAAATTAGCCAAAAAAGCTAGCTCATTGCTTAAATACTAGCTAAACTCCAAAATAGGCTACGATTCCTTGGTAAAGTTAATTAGTCAAAAACGTTTACATGTTGCTAAAATAGAAGCTGAACTCTAAATTAGCCTAAATAACTTCAGTTGAAAACTTATTAGCCAAAACAGCTAGGATTATGCTAAAATATGAGCTAAATTCCAAATTAGCATAATAAACCTCAGTAGATGCTAAAATAGTCAATAACACACTGTTTAAATAGTGGCCTAAAAGTCTTCAGTTAACTAAATCAGTCAAGAATGTTAGCCTGTTGCAAAACCAGAGGCTAAACTCTAAATTAGCTTCAGTCGATAACAAATCAGTCAAAAACATCAGCAGGTTGCAAAAATAATAAGTAAATCAATGTTTTATTATAACTATTATAAAACATGTCCATCAATATATCTAAAGGCTTGTTGCTAATCTACTTAAAATTTGAAGACTTTGTCATCCATTTCCAACGGGGCATTTTTTGCTCAATATTTGAAAAACTATCAAATTTATGAAAATCAAAAATACAAGCAGTAATGTCCTGAACGAGCTGAATGTTTTGATACCAAGATTGATGAAAGTGTGATTGAGTTTTGATGTGCCAAAAAACATACGGAAAGGAGCAGAATAATCACTATAGTTTTAATGCTTACTAAGCAATCGCACAATTATGTAAAAGATGAATTAGCTTCAAATCATTTGGACGAAACCAAAAATCTATGATTTTTTTATTATTTGGATCTTTTGTTTAGCGTTTGATGATCGTAAGAAAAAGATAAGTGCACACTTTTGAACAGACTGCATAAAATACATTAAAGTTAATATCTCCAGGTCCAATAGAATCTCAAAGACATACAAACTAAAAAACAATTTAGAGATGCTGAGGTCTTTCTTCTAAATTATCATTTCTATATAAGCCAACATTGTAATTCTGAGAAACATCTTGTTTGCTCCAGTGTTGCATGTCCATTTTCCAGACCTACAAGCTCCGTTACCATAGAAACTGGCTTGTTGTACATTTAACAGTTCTCATCCTGAAAAATAAAGATTGAATAAACAGAAAAAAAAAATGGGTTGGCCGTGGTTAGAGAAAAACTAGCTAGTTAATGGTGGACCGTTTTGCCTCACTGAAATAATAGTAGCATAGTTATGTCTAGTTGTGACTGATAACAATGAAATTAAAAACTCAACAAGGGTGGGATTATGAATACATTTACATCTTTCGAATACGCTTCATCACTTTACCATAAATATTAAATTTTGTGTATTAAAAACATCTGTGTACATATATACACGTGTGTGACAATCTGTGTATTTTGATTAGAAATGCTAAGTTCATGCTACAAGAGGGAGTTTGATTGGTTTGTAGCAGTTGAACATAACTGACAGATGTGCATAAAAGACAGAACTACTATAACTCAAAGCCTTTTTTGTGTTTTGATTTTAGAAAGAGAAGAAGTGGAAAATGCATGCAGAGACAGCTGTGCCAAAAAACAAGTGAGTAAAGGGAGTGTAAAAAAAAAGTTAAATACAAAACAAGTACATGTGATGTGAGATGATAGGTGGAACAATTGATCGGTTGATGAATGAATCGGTTTATGTTCTTATGATCCAACCAGATTGTTTCTAAATGTAATGGATTGATTGTATCAATCTTGAAAAATACTATTTGAATTGAGACAATGTCAATTTATTTTACTAGAATGTGGAAACAGCCAAGCAAGTGTTTTCTGGATTGACATGTTAGCTTCAGATTCTGATTATCTCACTTCACTTCTGTCAAATTCCTGGTTTTGTCTTTGATTATCTCTAGTCTCAATGTTGTATTATTCCAGATGCCTTAGATCAGGAATGGGCCACACTGGGCCACTGTGTCTGCATGTTTCCAGATATCCAAGCCCTACTCATGTGTCCAGCCAATTAGAACATGCCAGAGCGAGGTATGTTGGAAAACATGCAGGAACGAGGCCCTCGAGGCCTGGAGTTGCCTATCCCTGCTCTAGATAGAAAGAATGAAATCCTGACAGGAGTAAAATGTGAAAGTACAAAGGAACAAATGTACCATATATGGTTCAAAAGCTCCAAGGTCTAAGGAAGAGACACCTCCAGAGGTCAAAGAATGACGAGTGAGTCCAGTTTCTGTGAGACTTTCAGATACCAACTAACTAGATGCTGATGGGTCATCAACCAGAGGAAGAAATAGCAACCTCCAGTGATGGAGAAGCTGAAGGTGCTGTGATTGGTAAAAGTAAAACATGCTCCTGGTGTATTTATCCTGAACCCAAACTTAGATGAATGACTACAGAAGATTCAAGAACTTCCAATCTCTGTCAAGAAGAACGGAGCTCCAGAAACAGCTAAGAAACTTCAGAATCAAACTTCCAAGTCTCTGAAATCACAAGTGACTGACTGCAAGGACAAGTAAAGGATTTCGGTTTATATATATACATTCATTTGATAGTGTTCAGTTTACCAGGGAGGGGTGGAATTGATCTTTGGGTCGGCGCATTCCAATATTAGAAAAATGTCATCTGTGGTGTCCTTATTTCACAAATCTATCTTGTTTAGGAAAATAATTTAGAGTGACTTCTTTTAGCCTCAAGCTTTGACGGGAAGAAAATGTTTAATTACCCAGTGCAGGGAGATTAAATTGGCCGGTAAAACTTCTTAATGTGAAAAGTCATTTTCTAGTTGTGAGAAATTGAATTGAAACATTTGATCACTGTGTTTGCAGGTAAAAACCTCACTGAAGTCTTAGTCTCATGCACCCATGTGGAGATTTGACCAATACAGATGGTGGGGGGGTCTTGGGGTTGGTCAAAGTCCAACTGGTTTAACTTTCATCAAGTGTGTTTCGTACGTAGACCCTATAAACTGACTTAAAATCGTGTAATGCGATGCAAGAATGCAAGAGTTTTGAACACATAAACTTAAAACCGTTTGTAAGTGGTTGTTGTTTTCAAGGCTGGTGTGAAGAAAGCATACGGCACATGGAAGTTACGTGCGCCTATGACGTATGGGTGATGCTGTCATGAAGTCCTCTTATTCCACACTCTAGTTGATGGTAAGGTGCGACTTTTGGCTCCTTACTGACCGAGCACCAATGCTGCACACAAAGTTTTGCATGTGGAACGTAAGCGCCTGTTATCGATGTCCACGCAAGCTGCATTCTGATTTTCTAATTTCTAAGATTTTGAAAGGTTAAAAAAGCAGGAAAAGATTTAAGCGTAAATAAAAAGTGATTATTCTGACAACAATGAATTTCATGTGATTTATTTTGGTGGGATTGTCTGTAGTTTCAGTGTACTCGGGGTAGAAGGAAGTCTTGTTTTCTTGGAGAAATGCTTCTAATGTTCCAACTGCTCTCTGCATGTCTTAACATCTCATCAAAACCTTAGAAACCAAAGCTGTAAGTGCTCAATGATAAATGAATACTATATAAAGCTTGTTTAAGTTTGTTTTTCGGTACATGTTTGTTTTCAGGAAATAGACCTAGCCCATGCATTTCGCTAGCTGGTTACTTTATATTTGATTTGATTTTTGATTTTTTTTTGATTTATTGATTTATAAAGCACCTTCCACCACCAGTCAAGGAGGCCCAAAGTGCTGTACACAAGGAAAAACAAAAAACCGAGCACTGTGCAATAGTAAAACATAAAAAAGGATAAAAGACATAAAACCAAGTAAAACAATTTTAAAAACAATGATATAAACAATAAAACAATTTTGAAACACAGATAAAACCACCATAAAATAGAATAAAATAAAAGGCTAGGCTGATGCTAAAAGGCTGTAATGGAGGAACAATTCTTTTTTAAAACACTCCAAAAGCGTGATCTCTCTAATCGCTGGTGGCAGCTGATTCCATAGTTTTGGAGCCAACACAGAAAAAGCACGGTCCCCCCTGAACTTACGTTTGGTTCTGGGAACCAGTAGCGTGCACTGGTCTGCGGAGCGTAAGGACTTAGAGGGGGAGTATTTTAAAACCAGACTGGAGAGGTACGGAGGTGCTGTCCCTGCTAGTGACTTAAAAGTAAAAACAAGAATTTTGATAAAAATCAGGTATTGCACTGGGAGCCAGTTTAAAGAAGCCAAGATCGGGGTTATGTGGTCAAACTTTTTTGCCCCACAAATAAATCTTGCTGCTGCATTTTGGACCAGTTGCAGCCTGGCTACTGAGGCCTTAGGTAACCCGGCATATAGAGAGCTGCAATAAAATAGTCTGGACAGCACAAAGGCATGGGTGACAATTTCAAGGTTCTTTTTAGAAATAAAAGACTTGATCCTAGCTAGTCGCCGCATCTGAAAAAAGCAGGATCTGGTCACCGCATTTATTTGGAGGTCGAGTTTCAGAGCAGCATCAAGTTTGACACCCAAGCTTGTGACCACAGACTGTTCAAACGGGGCAAGAGAGAGGAGATCGATGCTATGATCCTTTCCACCGCTAGGGGAAAACACAATCACCTCAGTTTTCTTTTCATTTAGGCCAAGAAAGTTTTCTGACATCCACAGCTTGACTTCAGCAAGGCAGTCAATTATTGCTTTAATGCTGCGGTCAGGTCCCTTGCATATAGGAACATAAATCTGGCAATCGTCAGCATAGAGGTGGAATTCCACCTTATGCTTTCGAAACAACACTCCCAGTGGCAGCAAATAAATAGAAAAAAGCAGAGGGCCCAGAACCGACCCCTGGGGGACCCCCCACTTCAGGGGGTAACACTTGGATGAGTGAGAGCCCATTTTTACACAGAAGGACCGGTCTGTAAGATAAGACCGCATCCACTGTAGAGCTTCCCCCGAAAGCCCAGCCCATTGCTCCAGTCGACCAATCAGGATCTCATGATCAACTGATTGCATAACAATGAACGTGTTAATGGTCTAATTAGCATGTAAATGTATAAATTTCATCAGCAATACATTTTACAACTTGGAGATATTTTAGTTACATTTAAAAGCATTGTTACTTTGCTCCTTCCTAATTTATTTACATTTTTCAGTGCTTAACTGGTGTGTTTTTTTCTGTTTATGTTTCATGTATTTCAGTTTCACTCATCCATTTTCAAGCCACAATGTCCTTTATAAGCTGTCTTAAGGAGATATGAAACTGCAAACTGATCATGTAAATGCATCATAAATTCCTGGTCTGGATGGGAGTCTAATAATCGATTTATTTTGGAAATGTGATGATTTCACTTTTAAACTGTCTGTCACTTTAAAACCCCTCCAAGACTGTTCTGTGTTTGCACGGCAGAGGTACGCTACTGTGCAAACGAGTCAACATGACGGCAAAATAAACGGTCTGCTGCTGCTGATTTCTGAATCCACTACAGGGGAAGAACAGCTTGCAGTTTTTCTTTGGATCTTGATTACTTATTAAGGTGACTTCCACCCTCTTCATTTATGTATAATGAAAATGTAAACAGTATATCAGATAAAAGTGGATATGTGCTTGAGAGAGCCAATTTTTCAGGGAAAAATAGGAATGAATGTATCTCATAATTGGGTAACAAACATGATCAGATGATGGTTGTCAAATTGTCATGTTTACATAATGCTTGAAAAATCCAATAACTCAAGGAATCTGATTATGATTGGTCATTTAGTGAACGTTCAGACAGGCTTAATGTTTATTATTGGAACATGGTAGTATTTTCTAACATTGCAACTTGAAGTTCTATTATAAAAAGAAATCTTTAAACTCTATAAAGATTTACGTCTCCTCTGGACCAAAGCTCAGTTTGAGACAGACCAGCTGAAATGAGGAATTCTCTTTATGGACCAAGAAGCAGCGCCTGTAGGAACAGAGAAAAACTCCACAGAGTTTGTTAGTTGCAATCCATTCAAAGTATCTGTGAAGGTATGGAGGTGCAGTAGTGCCCCTGAAGTGGAAAGGCTGGTGCCATGAAAAATTAAACATCTACCTTTCAAGATTTGGGTTTTACTGTGTTGATCCCTGATATTATCTGCAGTGATGTCAATGATAAAACTTTGGTTAAGAAACAGAAGCTTAAAAATGATGATATTATTTAATGAGCCAAAGCAAAATGAAAGTTCTGAAGAAGTTGTGTGTTTCATCTCTGACAAAAGAGGAAGCAATGCAAATATTTAAAAATCCATTCTCCACATGTAAACAAGTCAAACATGCACACCTTAAAGACAGCAGCACCCAGATTTGCCAGAGATCAAAGCCAAGCAAAAAAATAATACAAAATATTTCCCAGCAGCTTTCCCTCCTGAAAATACAGAGAAGTGCAGACATAGCCATGTCACAGTACACAGCTGTAGTAAAAAAGAAAAGAATACCCAAAAGATCTTTTTAAGAGTTATGTCTTCTCATCCTCCTTGACTAAACATAATAATTATTCTAAAAATGCAAAGCATGGGGGTGGTAGTATGATGTTACCTTGATGACATTTTTGAATTTAGTCTTCTTTGTCACAAATTACCTTAAAAAAAAAGAAAAAAAACCAAGAACTTTAAATAAAAAATCCTGAACTTTTCCAGCTTTTCAGATACCTGTCATTTATCTGGTCTAGCTCATACTGGTGGAGACTTTTCTCTTATGCTTTTTCCAAAAAATCAGAAGATTTATGAAAGCAAACAGCTTTAAAAGTAATTTTTTTCATGTCAGTTTCAAAAATTGCTCACCAGGACATAATGAGCTTTGATCTTATACTAAAACGTCTGCTTGTTACATCAATTATCTCTCTGGCTTTAGGTAAATATAGTCAAGGTGCAAAGTCTCTGTTACAGAAACTTGGTGACAACAACTTCAAGGCAGTGGAAAACTTCACGGGTTTTGGCAATGAGGTGAACCAACAGGGAGGAACCAACATGGATGTAAAAATCTGCATTGGAAAGGTGAGGCAACATTCATTCCCCCAAAACCACCTGGAGATCTACCTCATCACAAGACACACCAGATCAACTCAAACATCCCGTCTGTCCTGATGTATGGAGCTGAGACATGGACAACAACAAACATCAAGAGATCCCAGACATTCATCAATTCCTGTCCAAGACGAATCCTCAACATCCACTGACTGGAAACCATCAGCTCTGGCAAAGAACGGACCAGTGGAAGACAAGACCAGAGGGAGAAGATGGGATTGGATGAGCCAGACGCAGAGGAGATCAACATCCAGCATCAGATCTGGGATCCACAGAGTCAAAGAGACAACAAGGAAGACTAACAAACACATGGAGAAGATGGGATTGGATGAGCGACACGCAGAGGATCTGGGATCCACAGAGTCGGAGAGACAACAAGGAAGACCAAGAAACACATGGAGAAGAGACCTGGAGGCTGACGTATCTCACCTGGAGGGAGTCCAGGATAGAAGGACAGAAGGCCAACGTCCAACCAGGGACTAACTAACCCACTAACAAAAGTCTGTTGGTAGTGAGAACGGTTAAAAGTGAATTTCTAAATACAATCTGTATTTTTGCTTTTTGATCAGAGAAGGTACATTCCTAACATAAAACACCTGAACGCTTTTGTAGTCCTTTGTTATTGGTCATTGTGTGAATGTTTTACTGCATTCACACCAGAGTGTGAAAGCTACTTTCCCATAAAAACTCAATCACACTTTGAGCAATTTCAATAATCTTGGTATCGAAAGGTTCAGCTCGTTAAAGACATTACTGCTTGTACTTTTGGTATTGGTATATTTTATGATTTTGTATGGGATTTTTTCCCGCCCCATTGAAAAGACATGGGAAATTCTTCAAAATCCTTCAAAATTTTGTGCACTTTAGAAACTTACATCAGGGGTATCAAACGCAATCGCACAAGGGGCCAAAACAAACCTTAATTTGCAGGCTGAAAAGGATAAACATTCATTAAACACATTACATTTTTAAAACTTTAAAATACAACCTCTGAACATAATTATGAACTAGATATATAGCATTACCTGTGATAATGCTAGTGTGAATGCTGTAAGTTGAATTTGACAGCTGAAAATGCTAATGCTGATAGCTGAAGATGCTGAAACTGATAGCTAAAAATGCTGAGGCTGATAGCTGAAAAGGCTTAAACTGAAAGCTAGCTAAAATATTTGCTAAATGCCAAATTGGCCTAAAAAAACTAAGGTTAGCCAAAACAGCTAGCATGTAACTGAAAAATTATCTAAACTCCAAATTAGGCAAGAAAATCTTAGTAAATGCCAAAATAGTCCAAAAAGCTAGCAGAATGACAATTTTTAAAACCCCAAAACTGTAACTTTTTAACATTATTATGAATAATAAAAAGGCAGCAATATTATTCCAGAATACATCAACTTAAACCTTTAATAACTTTCAATATTTTACAATCCATTAAAACATATTTTGTCAAAATCATACAAGTTAAGGTTATATTGGTATCAAAGTATTTAGCATATTCATGACATCCCGACATTCAGGACAGTGGGCCCTGCTGTTTATAAATTTCACACAATGTTTGCGATTTTTTAAAGACACATTCTTTAATTTCTGAAACTTTAAGCCCTTAACAACTTTAGCATTTTGCAAAAGCTTTAGCTCTGAAGCTATCATTATCAGCAAAGATCTTCAGCAATTGCAGTAAATTTCTTCAGGAAAAAGCTTCAGCATCTTCAACAACCACATTCAGCAAAAAGCATCCACACTAGCATTATCTTATAATGTAACTTTTATTTGCTATAGTGATTCTCCTGCTCCTTTCTGTACGTTTTTCAGCACAAAAAATCTCAATCACACTTTCTGTGATTTCAGCAAACTTGGTATCAAAACATTCAGGACATTACTGCTTGTATTTTTGGTATTTACAAACTTTATAGTATTTTTTTAAATATTGAGCAAAATATGCCCCATTAGAAATTAATGAGAAAGTCTTAAAAAATTAGTATTTTTAAGTAGATTAGTAACAAGCCTGTAAGTATTTTAATGGGCTATGTTGTCATCTTTTATAGTATTTTAAAAAATGGCATTGAGTTGTTATATTAGCATTATGCAAGCTCATTTGGCTACCTTGGCATCTACCGAGGTTTTATTTTTATGCTGTTCTGTAGTTAAGCTAGTTTTTGGCTAATTAGTTATATGCTGGGGTTTTTAGGCTAATTTAGAGTTTAGTTTCTATTTTAGCATCCTAATATTTTTGACTAATTTAGTTTACTGAGGAATTTTAGGCTAATATGGAGTATATTAAATATTTAAGCAACATGAAAGTTTTTTTTTTTTTGGCTAATTTTACATCCACTGAGGTTTTTTTTTTGTGTTAATTTGGAGTTTAGCTGCTATTTGAGCAACAAGCTAACGTTTTTGACTAATTTAGTTTACTGAGGAACTTTAAGCTATTTTGGAGTTTAGCTAATAATTAGGCAACAAACCAGCTTTTTTGGCTAATTTACCAACTACTAAGGATTTTTGGGCTAATTTGGAATTTAGAGCATATTTAAGAGAGACACTAAATCTTTTTATTTTTTTTTTTCTTTTTGCAAAATTGGCATGTATTCTGGATTTTTAAGCAATTTTATTACAAAATGTTCTGAAATTTACAGGTCAGATTCAGCACTTTTTCATATAGTTTGTTAATGAAATTTCCAGTCTTTTAGCAAATTTAACATTTTGCAAATAGCTTTTGCATTTTCATCAAATCATTTCAGCAATTGAAGTAAATTGTGTCACTCTGGCATTATTGCAGGTTACGCAACTTTTCTAGCTTGTTTTGTTTTATTCTTTATAACAACTTTATAATCTATAAGAACTCAGAAATTTAACTTTTTCTTAGATTAACACGTTTTTTATACATTAATATATATTTTTTTGTTTAGTTGTATTTTAATGGAAAATAATCTAAATAAATGAATAGTTTTATTTGAAATGAAAACATTTTGTGGAGCCTCAAAAAAATCTAATGTCTGCTGGATAAGAAAAGTTCAGTTTTCTTCAGGCCAATTTGGGCTACAGTGAAAACATGTTTGACATGAAAGTGAAAATATAACATGACGTAGAGCGAGTCTAATGAGAACCGGAAAAAACATCCCGACAGGAGCAGATTTAACCCCGATGGTATCAGTGACATAAAGCCTCATTTACGGAGCTGTAAAGGTTTTCTCCCAGCACCCTTAAGGACTCGTACAGATAACCTTCTTCACAGCAGGAGGCCTTCCTTCTGAACCCCTTTCAAGTTTAAAAACGCATAGTTTTAATCAACATTTCAAAGAGGAAATTTGTCATGAAAGCTGAGACAAAATCCTTTGATGTAAATACAGAAATCATTCTGTCATCATTTCATTAATATTAGACTCTTTAATGAGGATCCTTTTAATGTCATTTATTGAGGAGCTTATATTTCTCATCAGTTTATGCGTCTTCTCTAACAAGACATGTTTTTTAAGTTTGTCGGACTCTGACAAGCGGAACAGGACCCGACAGACCAACAGGCAAATCCTCATTAGGAGGTTTGATACCAATTAAACAGCGTACCAGCTGAGCTTTTTCTCTACTACATTCTGACACTAATTTACTTGACTTATTAAATCAACCAACTGGAGTTCCTTTAGACTTTAAGTAAACGTGTTCAAAGTGGAACCAAAAAAGCAGCAGATTTTTAAAGCCCACCTGTCCACAGGAACATTTTCCTTCAACTAACTTTTAAAAAACTTGGAGTAAAATGATGAAAAATCACTGAAAATCAGATTATTTTTGATGAGCGTTTTATTACTCAATTGTAATTTTAGCTCTGCATTTAGTTTTTCACTTCCATCCTGTCTTTATTGCTTCTACCTTTGTTTCTCACAAAAGTTTCTCGTAATTCAAGCTCTTTGTTTTGTTGTGGTCTGAGCTTCAACCCGTCCACCATCTAATGACAGAAGCAGCACCATGTGCAGAGTCAGCTCAAAAAACCTCATACAAGCTGCCACTTTCACACTTTTACTCTCATAGACAACAGCATTTAGTGTCACAAATGTTGTCTGTCAGGAACTCTAAACAGGAAAAAAAAAAAGACAAACTTAACTGAAACTTTAATGGTTTTTTCCCAATAAATTGAGATGTGACTTAGTAAACTAAAACTGAACTCAAATGTAACTAAAGCTAAATGGAAAAACCCAAATCCTGAGGATAAAGCATTAAGTTAACCTAAATGAGCAGCAAATCTCTCTGTGCTTCCTAAAGGTGTATCGCTTTTCTATTTATTTCATCAGATCTAACAAGTTTCCACCACCCTTGTGCAGTCCGAGGGAATTGGTAGGTCATTCTGTGTTTCTGTAGGTTTTAGGTTTTTTTGTATTTCTCTACTTCTCAGGTTGGTATTGTAAATAAGAACATGTTTGTCACAGCGCACCTGGTTAAATAAAGATTAAAGTACACAATAGTAGTGCTAACTGTGACCTGTTGCATTAACATTTTTACTCTAGGGTGGTCTATGACCTTGGTTTTTATATGACCTTGAATATTCAACCTTTACGACTTTAATGCAGTGTGATTATGATTGTTAATGGAACAAAAGTAAATCTACTAAAGCCGGGAAATCTAAACTCAAGACTAAAACTAGGCTGATGATTTGGTTTTTTTTCCAATGTCAACATGAGGACATTTCAACGTTCATTTTAACCTATTTCTGCTGTAACGTTGAAACACAATCAGTTAAATTACTGCAATATGGGACACAAATTTTTGGTCAAGATTTCTTCATTTTGATCCTATTTCATGATCAGGTGTTTTTGTTCTCACTCTAGGCGGTTTCTAGTTTGTCCTCTTTTTCAGTTCCTGGTTTGAGTTATTTGGTTCAAATTCTTTCATTTTGTGGTTTCTAGTTTCAGCAGTGAAACAATCTTAGTTTTACTTTTTGGTTCTAGTATTGTTGAAGTACTGCTTCAAGTCTCCTGCAAGGGGGCCGTTTCAAAATCTGCAAAATAAAATTTTAATACCAATATTTTAGATATTTAGCATGTTTTAGGAGAAAAAAAAAACAGGTCTAGATTTTCAAATGCAGGTTTTCACCTTTTAAATAAATGTGTTATACATTTTACATTTACTAACTAAATATTTAGTTAGCAAGCTAAATATTTATTTGTGGGCTACATATGTTTTAATTATATGTTTTGCTCAGATACTAGATATTTAATTTATGAAATTAACATTTATTTTGCTCATTAAATATTTAAATCTGATCTAAATGTTTAGTTATAAACAAAACTTTTGTAACTAAATATTTAGTTTGGATCTAAATATCTAATTAAACACTAAACATTTAGTTCAAAAAACTAAATATTTAGGTAAAAAATAAATATTTAGATTTTAAATTTCTATTTATATTTTTATTTTAAAAATCGTTTTTTTAACAATTTTTTAGATTCTTTCTTAATATTTAGTTTGTAAGCTAAATGTATAATTTTAAAATAAATATTTAGCTTAAGACTAAATATTTATCTTGGATTTAAATATTTAATTAAACACTGAATATTTAGTTTAAAAAAAAACTAAATATTTAGTTAAAAATTAAATATTTAGTTTTTAAATTTCTATTTACATTTTTATTAAAAAAAAATTTTAACTATTTTTTTAGATCCATTCTTAATATTTAGGTTTTAAGCTAAATGTATAATTTTAAAACAAATATTTAGCTTCAAACTAAATATTTAGCTTGCTAACTAAGTATTTATTTAGTAAATGTAATATATATAAATACATTTTGACACATAAATACATTTGAAAGGTGAAAATGTGCATTTAAAAAGCAAGACCAGTTTTTTTTCTCCTAAAATGGGCTAAATATTCACATGTATTGATGGTAACTTTGTAGATTTACAAGCGACATCCAATACTCCTGTATTCAGGTTTTCCATCATCACAGACCATAAAAAAAGAAGGATTTCTGTTAAAATGATTCACATCTCTCAAAATCTCCAAGTCCAACACCCACTGTTGGCATTTTTCGGCGACACATACCAACCGTGCACACACAGGAAAACACTCACTGTCACTCTCAGTGGCCCACACACAAGCTGTGAGTGTGTGCATGTGCGAAAGTGGGCGAATAAAGGAATGCTGTTTGTTTTCCTGTGATGCGAGGACTGAAGTGAGTTTGTTTAGTGGCGCACTGATTTTACAGTAATATCAGGGTTGTCACAGAGCCAGCAGGCAGCCTGGTTTTACCCGCAGTGGGAGGTTGCACCATCATTGCCATTATACCAGCCTCAGCCTCACACTGAGAAATACGCCAGCCGGAAAAAGGCGAGCTCTTCTCTTAATGTTTCGTTGCAGTCTGATCGGACCTCAGGCTTCTTGTAAACAACACGCCATGGTTCTGTTTAATTGCTATGTTGAGCGGCTGGAATAAAAAAAAAAAAAAAAAACTTAACACACACTTAACCTCGAAGAGCTGGTCACCTCGTACATGTGTGTTAACCAGCAAATTCAATAAAGCACTTTTAATTTGTGGGTCTACAACCATGCAGAAATGTTCATTTAAGCAGTTTCAGCCTTTTTACATATTTTAACACTTGGAACTAAAGTGGATTCAGGTGCAGGCTGAAAAGGTCTGAAAGGAATGAGGGACTTTAGTTTGGATGATCCAGTCGAACAAAGACCGGCAGGAAACAGGGGCGACGCACTGACTCACACTTTAGCAGTAATTTGGTGTTTGTTTTTTTGGTGCTGTCAATCAATTTAGGAAATAGTTAGATTAATCAAACTTTTGAATTGTTTTACGAGGCAAATTCTATACGACAATTTGCAGCTTTTGGAAAAAACAGGCCAGAGAGAAAATGTTTACCTTCATTTTATTGTCTGAAATGTTTTGTAATTAACTCAGAAGTGTAATTTGTGAGCCCAAAACACAACAACAGTAGGATAAGCAGTCATCATGTTTAAGAGGTTCAACTTTCTCTCTGAACTGATGTTTTCATGACGATCAGCATTTATATCGCTTTCCTTAGCAGCTTCAGTCAAGATCACGTTCGACTCGGAGACGTGTTACCATGACAATGAGCCACAATACCTATCAAATAGTCTAAAAGAAAAAATATTAAGAATAAAGAACTAAAAACTGATTGAATTTTAGTTCTTTTGTCTGTGACTGTGTTAAAAGTATTAACACTAAATAATAATGTAAATTAGCAAATAATTAACCCATACATGTTTTTTCATCAGTCTCGTGCCTTAACCTATTAACATTGACAACCCTTGTTATTTTTTCACATAAAGTTATCTCACACTTACTGAGAAAATATAATCTCAATTTTATGTAATTTTACACATACTTTTAAAAACAGTTAAATGAAAGCATTCAAAATCAATGAACCAACAACTATGTCTTTCCAAAAACGTGGATAGCCATATGTCTTTGCACTATATGGTGTATATAAAAGCCCTATTTTTTTTTTAAACAGTGCACCTTATAATCCTCAGATATGAAATAATTCTGATATTTCTGATGTTGAAGTGATTTTGAGAAACACACCGTGTTCTGTCCAAATGTTTGGTTGGGTGTTGTGAACACGACAGCGTGTCACATGTTAGACTGTGGGGTTCTTTATGAGTTGGGAGTTACAGATATTGTTAAACAGAGCTAACTTCTAATGTGGGTAAGGTGGAGTGCTTTACAAACTAGTTCTGGTTATACTTGTAACACAGAGGCTGAGACGTTTGGATCCACGTGCAGACGGTTTCATTTCACAGAGCAAGACATAGTCGGCGTCAAAGGGCAGTAAAAGGTCACAATCACAGAGGCAAGGCAGGAAAACGAGGGAACAGGGCGTGGATCAAAAACCAGAGACGATACAACTAGGAGAACCACTTAGACTGATAACAGAATCAAGACTTCACATTGAACTGTGGCCTGGAGTGAGTATATATGCTGGTGAGTAATAATGATGATGATGATGAACAGCTGTGCATGGAGAAGACTGGAGCAAAGGCTGATGGGAGTTTGAGTGAGGAAGAGATGCTGGTTAAAACTCAGGAGAGGGGTCCCTCTGGTGGTCTGCGGAGGACATGGCTGAATGAGTCCTGACACTGTCAATAGTGTCCCATCTTATTGACGGTGTCCCCATCTGCAATCTAATAACTGTCTTTCTCGTCTCACAGTCCACTCAGCTGTTATTTTATAATATATCTCTGTTGCCAGACTGTGAACTTCAAGATGCCAACAAGAATTTATTTATTTTTGCCTTTAGTGCTTTCCTGGTATTCACTTCTGGGTTCTGTGGACATCATGAGTATTTGTGGATTTTACTTTACACCAGGGCATTCACAGTTTACAGTCAAACTTTGAACTTTCAGCCCTTTTCCACTAGTAACAAACCTTTAAACATTTGCAACTCAAAGAGAACTCAGGTGTTTGTTTTACGTGAAGATATAAGACACTGATTGCTTATTCAGGACTTTTATCTGGCAGAACTAAAACATTTACAGTTTGTATTACATTAAAATTATATGTTTAAATATATCTACATACACAAGTACACACGTCTGCACATTTATTGTTCTTTTGTGATAAAATAGTGCATTGAGGAGGCATTACCAGATTTAAACAAAACAAAAAAATTCACGTAATCACTTTTTTTTCAGTTTGTTCATATTCAAAACTGAGATTTCAGATTTCAATCTCCTAATCAGAAATACATTTTTTGCAGATTTACCAAAAACTACCAGAGCACTTGTTTACCAGGTGTCTTTTTTTTCTTTCCTACTTTAACCAGAATGTTTAAAACGTGGTCCTTTGCATGTTACAAGGACCACTGTTGTTACTGATGCTTAGTTTGCATGTGATTTATCAGGCAGAATGTCTCACCACTGTCAGCTAAAATGGATCAGGCAGCTAGCAGCTATTTAATTATGCATTCACCAAGGACCTATTTTTTTTCTATATTAAAATATAACAGGTAAGTACTTTTTTTCCGCTTTAATAATCCAAGTATTCACATGTATTGAACCCATTATATTAATTTAAGTGAGACCCTGTCTGTTAAACAACTGATTTAACCAACAATCTCGCTTTTCATAACAAATTTATAACAAGACAACTAGGACATAAAAATGCTTTTAAAAAGGCAATGTGCATAATAAGTGAGGAAATGCTAATTTTGGGAGGTTGTGCTGCATGTTGTGTAATACACACTTTAAATCTGTCAAATAAACAAATGTAAATATTTCAAAGAAGCAATATAAAAATGAGCAGCAGGAGTGACCACAAACAAGAGTCTTTATTGAAGTTGTATATCTTAAGGGACAAAACTCAATTTTTGTGTTTCGTAAGATAATAAAAGTATTTCTTGAAATTAAATGATTTTTTGCATTCATGCTCGTGCACACAGTTAGTCAAATGTTGCCTTTTTTGGGGGGATTTTGCTCTAAAAAGCATTTTGACACGAATCTTTGCAGAATTTTTACTGTTGAAAGGAACATACATGAGGATTATTGAGCTATGTCATGCCTCCGTATTACTTTTAAGAATAAAACTTTATAATTTGCAAATGAAAATATTTGCTTTTTTTTTTTGTTTTTGCTTTCAAAAAATGCTAAACATGAAAGCTTTCAGATGCCTTGTGTCTCATCTTGCTTTCGCCCGATACTAAGTTTTGTGTTCATAAGTTTAAGTTTAATTTCCGTTTAATTTATCACATGTGCCACATGTGTATCAAGTCTCTGGATGCTGTGGGCGTGTCTTGGCTGACACGTCTCTGCAGCATTGCGTGGCAGACAGGAACCGTGCCACTGGATTGGCAGACTGGGGTGGTGGTTCCCCTTTTCAAGAAGGGGGATCGGAGGGTGTGTTCCAACTACCGGGGAATCACACTCCTCAGCCTTCCTGGGAAAGTCTATGCCAGGGTACTGGAGAGGAGAGTCGATAGTTGATAGTCGAACCTCAGATTCAAGAACAACAGTGCGGTTTCCGTCCTGGCCGTGGAACAGTGGACCAGCTCTACACCCTCTTCAGGGTGCTGGAGGGTTTGTGGGAGTTCGCTCATCCAGTCCATATGTGTTTTGTGGATTTGGAGATGGCGTTTGACCACGTTCCCCGTGGTTTCCTGTGGAGGGTGCTCTGGGAGTTTGGGGTCTGGGGTGTCAGGCTTTGGTGTGCGGGCACAATTGCAGGACAGCTGCGAGCTCCAAATCAAAGTGTCTTTTAATAACAAAATCCAAAACAAAGGAAGAGCACAAGGCTTAAAAAACAGGAACAGTCACTAAGGTTAAAGTCCATGACTAACTAAGGCCAAACTCCACAAAAAACACACAAGAACCTGGAACGAGAGACAGAATGAGTGGGTAAGGGTGACAAGACAAACCTGCAAGGAAGTGAGGGGAAGGAACCCATTAAATACAGAAAGGAGAGTGAAAAAAAAACAAAGGACACAGGTGTAGCCCGTCAGGGAGGAGTGGCAATCAGCCCAGGGGAAACACATGACATGGGGAGCCTTACTGAGGGCTGTCAGTTCTCTGTATGACCAGAGCAGGAGCTTGGTTCGCATGGCCGGCAGTAAGTCAGACCTGTTCCCGGTGCATGTTGGACTCCGGCAGGGCTGCCCTTTATCACCTGTTCTGTTCATAGTCTTTATGGACAGAATTTTTAGGTGCAGCCAGGGGCCGGTGGGGAACTGGTTTGGGGACCACAGGATTTCCTCTGCTCTTTGCAGATGATGTTGTTCTGTTGGCTCCATCAAGCCAAGCGACCCAGTCCCGGATGAAGCGGAAGAGGATGGATGGATGGATGGATGGATGGATGGATGGATGGTATCACATGTGCCACACCAGACTGCCAATCACAGATAACAGGGTTCATGGTGATTGGTCTAGATCAGGGGTCACCAACCTGGTGCCCACGGGCAATGATAAATCCTACAAAATCGAGGGTAATCGAGCCGGTTCAGCGTTTGAGTCTCGATAGCAGACACCATGGATAAACATTGAGATTTGATTGGATTAAATCTAGACCAATCAGCAGGCTGTTTGGTGGCACAAACGTCAATATGAAGTGAAAATCAAAGAAGGAAAGATGACAGACAATACATCTGAATGATAAAAAAAAATATTTTTTGAAAGTAAATACTTTAAAAAAATCAATTTTTGAAGTTTAATCCTTAAAACTTCTGTTTGTAATTCACGATATTTTGATCTCAAAACTATGACTTTTGTTCATATTGTGGTGGCACAAAAATCCCTCCATATTGGATGACAGACTATCAATTTTGTTTTGAGAGGGCAAACCAGAGATCATGAGATTCAAATAGAGTAATTAAATTAATTAGTAACAGGTCACGATTAATTAATCCCATGACAGCACTGACAAATATATAATCCAATATTTTTACAAAATCACATATATTGCTCCTGACTAAAAGTTTCACCTCTGGCCAAGCTATGCAAACAACTTCAACTCAGAAAAATCTGTTACGTTTGGGATCTAATAGACATCTTGTTCCTGGTGGGCGTTAAAGGCTTGTGTTTAACATACTGCTGCCTCTGTGCTCTGATTTTAACCCTATTTAAAACTTGATGACGCACCGGCAGATCCTTTTGATCTCCCATCATATTCGTAGGGAAGATTCTCAAACATTTAACTTTTCTGCCCTAAAAAGTATCTTTCAGAAAAGCTCATTTGAAGGACCGAGCTGTGCGGCTGCACGCTGAGAAAGTCTTTGCTCAAAGTTTTAAGGAGCAGCGAGCAGAAGGGAGTCAAAGAGGAACACAGAGAGGAGACGCAGAGCCTGACAGAACACAGGAGGCTGCTGGGGTTGGTCATTAATAGTCAACCAGGATCTATCGCAGGGGGATTGCAGACTATGGAGGCAGCTTGATAATTCAATCTGTCAAGCGCACGCAACAAGCTTTGCCAATTAACTGGAAAGGAGGAAGATCTGACCCCTACAGCCCCCCTTCCCCCTCCCCGCAACCCTTAAATCAACATCTGCAGAGCTGAGTGTTTAGAGCCTCATGTGAGGATTGGTGTCTATTAGCGTAGTCGTTTTTGTTTGCTGTAGTTCTAGGATTTGTTCTGTTTTCAGGTTTCACAGTCTCACCAGGTTTCATTTGCTGTTTATCTGCAGCTGTTTCTTGTTAATCAGAAAGCCTGGGTTCATCTCAGAGTTGGGCTTTTAGACCATTTTTGTCAGCCCTTTAGTCTCTGCTCGTTTGTCCCATTAGGGCGAAGCAGCGCCACAGGTTGCAGGACAGCACCTGAACATCAGCTTGAGTTTTTTTCTGTTGAATCTCTCAGTTCATGATCATCCGTGTCTCACCTGATGTCTCTCATGTGCATGCACAAATAAATACATCGCATTTCACCACACAGATATAGTACATTTTAGTTTTTAAAACAGAATCATACTCAACATCAAGCTCTTCTTTCAATTATATCCCAAACTGATAAATTCTTGTTTTGTTCTTTTTCCCTGTTGATTTTTTTCATCTTATTTTTGTATAATAGAAGTTCAAATCCTGTAGAACACATTTCTAATTGTTGGTTTATGTTTCAGACTTCTCTGAATTACATTTGCAAGGCAAAGGTGGAGATTTTTTTGAGTAAATAAAAAGGTTACTTAGTCAGTGGGAGGGGCTTAACCTTATTTAAGAAGAACTTTTTTTCCACTTCCAGAAAGAGGCAGTCTTGGTTACACTGGTGGCAACAAGTTATTTATTGTGTTTGGGATAAATGAAATTAACTTGTTGATGATCAATGAAAAATATTTGTTCAAAAAATGCAGAAAAAAAAGGTGAACATTTCAGGATTTATTAAAATGATGAGAACATTGCTTGGATTAGCACTGGCTGTTTCCTATCTCTTTGAGACATCATCAATTTTTAAATAAAATTTTTGCCTTAATGTGGTATATTTTCCAGGAGACGTGAACCTTATCGTCTATGCTCAATAATTCATGTTCAAACAAGTTCTCCCATTTTGTTTTTTGCGTTTATCACTAGGAAATAGTCTGCCCCCTTGCTCCTGCCATCTTCCCAATATCCCCGTCAGCTAGCGCAATTTTCAGGTACTTTCAGTATCCTTCGCCCCATGTTTTGCAGATTCCTCACCAGAATGTTCTTTGGTGGATGCCATCACATGATTTTTAAACGCTAAACCGAATGAGTGTTTCTTGGCTATTGCTCAAGTGCACTTTTAGCTTTTTTTTTATATATATAAATTTAAAATCCATCATAATCCTGCATTTCAGAGCTATAAATATACCATTCCTGAATTGTATTTTTTCGACACTCCACCATATTTGTAGAAATCATGAATCAGAGATCTTAGACGTCGCAGATTTGTACTCAAACTATTGGGAGCTGATCACGAGTATCCGAGTACTTGGATGCTCGTTACATCCCTAGTCAAACCATAATATGAACATTTTTAGCAAAGAAGATTTGATTAAAACTTCTGCAGACACAGGAAACTCGTTCTGACGGCTGTCATCAATGCTCTAGTGCAGTTGTTGTCATCAAGAATGGAGAAACCCTTAAGATGGCTGACAGCAATTAGATTTTTACACGCAGAGAAGCAGGTTTGGACAGCGTTGGTGTCTTAGTAAATTAAATAATTCCAGATGACATTATAAGCACAAAAAAAATGCATAATGTAATAAAATTGTTAGAATGAAGGTGAAAATCTATACTTTTTCGTCCATTTTAGAATTAAGGCTAAACCCTGGTCTGGGTTCATCCATTTCTGTCGCTGCACCTTCTCCATCGTACGCCTCGCTGCTTTAGACCTTTCACCTCTCTCTGCCGTTTTTCCTGCAGCTTTTAAAAATCACACCGAAGCTGCTAATTAAGACTTTAAAAGGATCCAAATAGATGCAGCGAGGAGGTGTGTGTGTGTGTGTGTGTGAGGGAGAAGCTCACATCTGTACACTTGATTTTTTTTTTGTTTTTTTTTCTTCTCCACACGGACAGACTGAGAACAGCGAGGAGAGCTCAGGTGAGGAAGGTCACAGCGCAGAATGAAAGGAAAGCGTCACGGTGAGCAGCACACCGTTAGCTCAGCTCAGCCGTTGACTGATTGACCCCTTTTGTTGAGAATCAGTTTCTGAAGAAGAGGAAAAAAAAATGTTTCAAGAGAGTTCTCCCACATTTCATTTGACAAACCTCCAGAAACGCTAAGATTTTTCATCTCGGGGGAGGCAGGTTGACTTGGTTTCTTAGCTGCTAATGTTATTTTTTTTCTTTGATTTTCTCAGAATAAAAACCCATCAATCCATCAATCATTTCTTCAAAGGACAAAAGCGACAGTGTTCTGAAACCCAGCTCGGGTGACTCCTACGGCGAGGCATTTGGACTATCAAGTGAATGTTAAAAGGCTTTCAGTTTCATTAGAATTCTGAACGCGAGCTTTCCAATTAGAAGCAATCCGGCTCTGTCAGGTTCTACTGTAGCTGGCAAGCCTCATGCAGGTTTGCTGTATGTGTGTTTGCCTCCGTCTTTGTGTAGTTAATGTTGCTGTTTGTCGCTCTTTTTCTGCCCGTAAGCAGCCATCCAGCATGCATATCCGGTGGCTGTGAATTTCAGCACATAATCATATCCGTTTTGAAGACTGGCTTTGATAGAACTGCACCAAAAGAAGAGTCTCCGAAGAATTATTCAGAGAAGTGAACGCGGCTTTCATGGACTTGAACTTCCTGTGAAGCGGCGGGATGTAAATTCTGGCATCAAAGGCCGTGGAAACAGACTCGTCTTCTGACCATAAAGAAAAAGGCAGCTAGGTTTGCAGGAACTCTCAGAAGAACATCTTCAGACAAGACCAGAAAAATGGAGAATTTAGGTTTGGAAGGCCAGAGGTAGGAGATGAGTGAAAGAAGCAAGAGACTCAAGATTTGAAGGAAAATCCAACTTCCCTTCAAGAGAGGAGATGACTTTTTGGGGTTAGTGCAGAAGGGAATACTCTATCATTACACCTTTGAAAATATGCACATGCGCTTTACTTATAGCCTGAAAAATTGAAGCATATCTACTTTCAAGATTATAGATATACATGTAAAAAGAAGCAGCATGTCCCGTAAGGTTATTTTCCTTTTATACGGTTATGAAACAACCGTATCTGCTAGAGTCAAGTCTCTAACCTGAGCCTGAGGCGTCGGCTTCCTCTCGGCGAACTGTCACGCCGCCGCAGCGCTCACAATGTTTGATCGTGAAAGTTTTATGGCATGTTTGCTTTTGCAACGAGCTACACATCTTGTGAGTGTCAATTAGTGGCAGCAGATCCGGAAACCCTGCAAACGGAAAACAAATATTTGTCTTTTTCCCTCCGACTTCAGAAGAAAGAGGATTAAAAGGAAGTCATGGAGAACAAGGCGACAGCAGATGGGGGTGGGATGGGGAGGGGGGTGTGCTTGACATTTAGGATTTTATTTAAGGAGCAAAACCCCAAGAATTCAGACAGCGTTTATCCGTGCTTTAATGTACCAGAAAGAACCGTCAAAAGAGCCGAGAGATTTTCTTTGAAAATAAAATGAGAGGATTATTTGAATCCTGTGTTTTGTTAAGGCAATTATTGTCTTTTTTTGTTTTGTTTTCTGAAATTAGTCTCATCCATACGTACACCACTTTAATTGGTTTGTCAGACTTGTCAGCTGCCATTAATAAAAATGAGTAGATATCTCAAGCTCCATAAGAATATAATGTCACATGAGAACTAAGAATTAAGCAGGTGTCATCTGCAAACATACAGACAGCACTGTTATCTGGAAGGTGAGATGTTTTCATGATAATAAGACTAAACTTTTATTTGAAGCACCAAAGGACACTTTACATAAAAATAACATTTAATAATAACATTAAGAATAGATACATATAAAAGAATGGAACATTGAAAAATCAGCAAACAGAAAAAATCAGTAGTGAGTGAAAGGGCAAAGGCTGATTTAAACAGGTTTAGTTTTGATCTATAATAAGGGGAGAGAGTTGACATTATGGAGGACGGGGGTTATATGCTGAAATGATGGAAAAACAATCTGAGCAGCAGCAGAGTTCTGGACCAGTTGAAGTTTACTGATGGTTTCGTTTGGTAGACCAGAAAGAAGTGAATTAAAATAGTCAAGATGAGGACTGACCAGACTGTGAACTGAGATAGAAGTGGAGTGGACATTTAGGGAGGGATGCAAACGATTAATGTTATGTAGATGGAAATAGGCAGACAGAGTAATGCTATTTAGGTGAGAGTGGAAAATAGTGTACTGTTGAGGATGATACCCATACCCTTTACCCAGGAATCGATGGGGAGAGTTAGACGTAAAGCCTGCGAGAAGTAATTCAGTTTTGTCACTATAGAGTACGAGGAAGTTTAGAGTGAACCAGTCTTTAAGTTTGGATAGGCAGAAGAAGAGGGATGGAGCAGAAGAGAAGGATTGGACTTATAGAGCTGAGTATCGTAAGCAAAACAATGATAACTGTTGAATATGCAAAAAATATTGCCAAGAAGTAAAGTGATGAAAAGAAGTGGACCGAGGACAGAACCTTGTGGAACACCAGAGGAAACAGTTGAGGGCTGGGATTTAAAAGATTTGTATTGAATGAACTGAGTGCAGGCTAAAAAGTAGGACTAAAACTAACGGAGGGAGATAGAAATGATACCAAGAGAAGAGAGTCTATGAAGGAGGATGGAAGGAGAGATGCTACATTATGTCAGCTGAATCTCTTCTCATTGGTAAAGTATCTAACCACTGAGAGATCTGTTCACTTTCCAGAAGATGAACCTTTTTTTTATGGATTGTTTCGACCTACAAAGTGTCATTCTGAAGCCAAATAAAGGGATTATAACTGTCTAATACCGGAGATGCAGCCGTTGGCGCCTAGACAGCAAAGACTCTGACCGTTTGCACAACATAAATCAGCTGATTCTGATGCTTAGAAAATCTGATTTATGCATCGATTTTTCACCTATATGCAACATATTACTATTGAACAATTTTGCATAGCGGTGCAAAGCTGCTTCTCTTTATTTCAGAATTAGCTGATGCACGTAGACTGTGTAAACACTTTAATACTGTAAAGTGTTCCATATTTGTACGAAGCTGCTTTTCGTCAAAATTAGCTGTAATTATATCAGTAGCCTAAACAGTTGATGAGTTATGGTGATCAAAAGAGTGTAAAAACTGGAGTTGAAGCTCTGGTGTTAGTTAGGCTGAAATCCAAATTCTTCCCCTACTCTTAAGCCTTCTCCCTTCCCCTACATTTAGCCCTTCAAACAGAGATTTATGGGAAAAAAAGCGTCTTCACTTTCAGATGATGTCATCATTATTTTCCTGTCACCTACATTTGCGTGTAGCTGGCAGTGCTCAAAAAGTACAAAACATCAGTTTTAGAACTTAAAAAAAATGACATTTAAATATAAACTTTTGTGCTTCAGAGCACAACCACGTCAAGAAATGAGCTTCTCCTCGTAACAGCACAATCCTTGCAGCAGAACGATACTCAATGAAAAGATCTTACAGGTTACTCTTAAAAATAACTAGACACCCACAAATGCCCCTACAACTGGAGGGAAGCCATAGGGATAGGGAAGGAATTTGGATTTTCCCCTAAAGTGTTTCAAAAGTTTTACCCTGGAGAATCCAAGGAGGTCAATTTGTTTTTTTTTTTTTTTTTTTTTTTATCACTTTATACCGTATGTTGCTAGTTAGCAAGGTATCATTAAAATTTTGGACTTGACTTAAATTTTCATCACTGGGAATGACCATCCACCATCCAATATAAATAAATAAAGATAACATTTTCATATAATTGAAAATAAATGTAGGTAGTATGGGCTAAATGTGAAGGAGAAATGCGTTCTTTGGTCCCAGGGCTGGCACTGGACGTAGGCGCCTTGGAGGGGGTGGCAAATTGCAATGATTAGGCCTATACATGAATGTTTTTTTTTTTTTTTTTTTTTGGAGTTTGACACGACACTCATTTTGTGTGAAATGGAAAAAAAAGCTAATAATTGAAAACGTAAATGACATAAATCACATTTGCATCTGAGGGCCGGTCCTGTTGGGTTTTCCTGGACCAGGTGCAAAGGGGTACGAAACTACAAAATTGTTTAAAATGCTATTTTAAAATAAACTTTCATTATAAATCAGAAATGTACTTGAAAATGTTTATTCCATAATCAACAAAAAACGCAATGACTTTTCAATGGTGTTCATGTTCGCAGAGCGGCTCAGAAATGAGAAATAACTTTCATTTAAAAGACAGGAAGCGCAGAGGAACTGCTCTGGCTCTGATGTTTTCTCCTGGCGATCATTGTGCCTTGGGAGCTAATGAAATGAGAGTGCTGTACAGTAACAGTTTCCAGAAAAGACCCCCCCGCCCCCCTTCATCCCCACCCCAACACTCTTCACTTCCCTCACACAGAATTATGTGCTTTTTATTGGCTCAACAATGGAGACTAAAAGCATGATGGAAGGACTTTTTAAAGTTTTTTTTTTAAGAGTGCAGGAGCCAAAAGAATAAGAATACGGACGTCTTGGCTGGCAGAACAAAAGAGCTCTGTGATATAATTAACAGCTGCCACCTGAGATACAGGAGTGTGGATTTAATATCAAGCTAGCACACATAACTGAACACATGAGCGCACATCTTATTCCTCCAGCTTTTAAAGTCCAAACAGCAAAAACATGAATCGACCAGAGTCCATTGTAATCTTATAATAAACTGTGCTGTTGACAAGCTCTCATCTGCGTCACCCAGCCAGGCCAAGGCAAAAAAAAAAAAAATTCAAACCCTAAAACATCTTAAGGGCTGCACAAACCCCGCTTAAGTAAAACTCCTGCTATCTCCTTGCCGACAGCTCTCAGGGAAGCCGGAGGTAACAAATCAAACAAGGAAGTCGAAGCCCCAAAACATTTAAACGCAAGACCGGCGCAGTCTCACAATGGCTCCCGCCTTATCTCCCTTCAAACACCTGCCATGTCGGCTGCTACTTATCCTGTGATTACAGCTGTAGCCATTTTGCTGTAATTCGCCAAAAAATTATTCCTGAAATAAATAAATATTGTAAGACGCAGACTCAGAGGAGGGGGAGGCTAAAGAAAGAGCATGTAGTGAAATATTCAAGTAAAATATGCTCAGAGAACACGCTGTTCTGCGGTTGGAATAAATAAGTAGACACGGAGCAGAGGGTGCCAAAGAGGGAGAGGTTTGATGTGATATCTGCTCTGGAGTTTTGGCTCACACAAAACTCTCACACAAGGTCAATTTATAGTGTAAAATGTGCAGTGAATGACAAGTTTTCTGCATTCATATTATACGTTACATCTCCATGCTATCTGCAGTGACCTTCAGCCCAGAAATGAGATGCTAAAAATGGGGCTGAAAGTGGAGACGAGGCTTTTATTGTGAAGGAAAAAAGGAGCACCGATGAGTTCTCTTTTGCTTCAAGTCTTTTGGAAACTTGGGATTGCATATTTATGAAAACATCAAACACAAAAATCATAAATTGCTAACCGTACATTTGAATTTACTGTAAAAGGAAGACAGGAAGGGAAAGAGAATTTCTCAGCTTCAGAAACTTCTGTTTTCACTTGGAGCCCAGAAGACATGATGTTTGAGGTTATGTGAACAAGATTAGCAAAGGATTAAATTTGTCAGGTGGGTGATGGAGCCTGCATGTCAAACATTGGTCCAATGAAAAAGAAAAAAAATACCTTGTTTGCATGTGTTCTATCTTGATTGACAATAACAATAGGACCATCAAGAAAGTTTAGCACTATAAGAAAAATAAGGGTTAATGACAGACGAGAATCATCCATTATTTTCTGATAATGGACATCTTGAAGGGCAGTATTCCGCTTATACCATGGTCACTGGTGAAAGAAATAAATATTAGTTCTTCAATCTTGTTATTTTTACATTAAAATAATGTTTTACAAGAAGCAGAGTATTTGGTACCTTTTGGCAAATCTGCCATTTAATCAATATCCTTGATATCAGGCCTAACTAGTAATGCCAAGGTACAACAAGTTAACTAGTGAAAGCAATAGATGTGAACTACATAACTAGTAATGTTTAAAAATGTGCATTAGTTTACTAGTGTGCACTCTTTGGGCTCAATAGTTACCTAGTGGTATCCCAAAATGTCACTTGATAACTAGTTGCATGCACATTTTCTATAGGTTCACTAATATGGCACCTATGAAGATCACTTGTTAACTAGTGGCAATCCTAATAGGCCACTAGTAAACTAGTTAGAGGCTAATTTTCCACAAGTTCACTAGTGAGCTTCCTGTGAAGCTCACTAGTTAACTAGTGGCAATCCTAAAAGGCTGCTAGTTAACTAGTTACATGCACATTTTCTACAAGTTCACTAGTAAGGCTCCTGTGAAGCCTAGTTAACTAGTGGAAATCATAAAAAGTCACTTGTTAGATGCTAATTTTCACAAGTGATGCTTATGTTAAGCTCACTAGTTAACTAGTGGCAATCCTAAAAGGCTGCTAGTTAACTAGTTACAGGCACATTTTCTACAAGTTCACTAGTAAGGCTCCTGTGAAGCCTAGTTAACTAGTGGAAATCATAAAAAGTCACTTGTTAGATGCTAATTTTCACAAGTGATGCTTATGCTAACCTCACAAGTTAACTAGTGGCAATTCAGAAAGGCCACTAATATTCACTTGCAAAATGCTAACTAGTTAACCAGTGAGACGTATGTAAATCTCAACTAGTGAGAGACAAAAATTGTCCTAGTTAACTAGTGCAGTGCAAAAAATCCACAACTTAACTAGTTCTTAATTTTGGGCTGTCAATTATTAACTAGTTGTACTTTTGGTATTATTAGTTAGGCTTAAAACGACCTGACATCAGGATATTGATTTAATGACTGCTAGGCTTGCCATAATACCTGGTGTGATGAGTTGTCATTGTAACAGCTACAGTTCACCCCATTGCAGCAGGTGTTTGAGGGCTAACCAGTTGTGGAAAGTGGTATATACTGTATGCTAAATGTTCAGTTATACAAAGCATCGTTTTAGGGGAAAAGACTAATCTTATGGTACATTTACACTTGGCTAAAAAAATGTCTGTTCAAGCGGCCACTTTCAATTAAACGTAAACGCTTGATTTTAAGTTTTTAATCCCTCTTTTGGGCTCTCGGTACAAAATGCACGGCTATTGAACATGCGTTGAAAGGTCAACCAGTCAAACTGTGATCTATCATTGACTCAGATTTAGTGGTGACATAGCGTCCTCTTTAATTCACGGAAGTGTCAACCATTTCAAAAGGGATCTTGATGGAGAAGTTAATAATTGCAGTTTAGGCCAAACTGGGATTCTATCACACCAAGTCTGTCATGTATCAGAATAGAGCTGTAAAGGAAAAAAGCCTAGGGCAAGATCCACCAGATTTTCACCGTTTGGTAACATTTCACACCAAACCTCTTCTAACTGTGAGTACACATGCACTATTGGGTAGCAACAGTCCAGTGTTAACATCATGTTCTAAAAGTGTAAATGACCATTTAGCGCTTTCTTGAACGAGCATCACCCCTTGTTTTTGTCCAGATGAAGCAAAACTCTACCAGTAGTTTACTAAATCACTTTCATGGCAGAAATATACCGTTAACTCTCATCATTAAATGGAGATCAACAAAAAACTTATTTCATTAATTGATAATAAAACTATTTATGAACAGGAATTTATTTTGTATCAAGCAATAAGGCAACAAGACAGAAAGACAGACAAATACCTATTAAAAATAAAATGTAACATTGGTGGTAAAATGTGTCAGAGATCCTGTCATGTCCATCATAGACATTTGAAGGATAGAGATATTTTATACAGTGTTACGATTATGATAAAATGTGGAGTGACATTTGTCCGTCCACCTGTGTTCCAAGTTCCTGTTGTCCTTAGGCCAGAACAATAATATCACACACATTGAGGTTATGTGACTGCAACCTCTTTTTTCATGGTGTCCATTGACAACCTCTAGCCAATTAGAACAGACAACTTACCCAATTTTATTTTATTTTTTAATATTATATATATATATATATATATATATATATATATATATATATATTCTTTTTTCAATATATTTGACAAAACCCATTGCTACTTATGTGCTTTTATTCCCAAATAAAAAATAAAGAAAAGCACTTTTTCTACTCATGTATGTAGAAAACGAAATAAAGGAATATCGCTTAAAAAACTTGTTGATATTTAAGTGTTGCTTTTTATCCAAAATGGTCTTTTCTAGGACTGCAATTTCATTATTTAAATCAGAAATTTTGGAGAGAGGAAATTTGGCAGGTCTTTGGCTTTAATTGAAACACATGTTTTTCAATTTGTTAAAAGTTGATTTAATTTAAAAAGTGTCGTTTTGAGGTTTGGTAATTATAACCCCAAAGAAGAAAAAAATGCACTGTGCATTTGTAACTTTAAACTTTGACAAAAAACAAATTGGAAAATAGTGTATTTGTAAGTGGATACAGTGATTTTGTGTTAGGGAGTAGTTTAGCTTTCAGTCATGTTGAAAGCAGGTTTGAGATCTGGTTTCTGATTAGAACAGCTGTTTCCGATTCAGCTAAGTACTTCCTCCATCACTATTTAATCCATGTGTTTTTCCTTCTGTTGATTTCTGTTATGGTAAATGATCATATTAGCTTTATTTTCTCTTCCTGCAGCTGTATTTGTTTAAAGTATGCAGGCTCCACTTCTGTCATGTATGTGCAGCATGTTGTCTTATTCACAGCCCTAATTTTTCATGGAAATGTGCCCAATAAAAATAAACAAATTATTAATATTTCTTTTGAAATAAATATTAAAATGGGTTTATATTTGCTTAACAATGTTATAAAATTAATTTACTTTAAAATTGCAAATATCCACATCATCTTTTTTTTTTGAAAGGTTTGTTTTGGTAATTTAAAAAAAAAAGCCTAAAAAGGAAAATGTGCTCTAAAAAGATGGTTTATCTGGTCTCTGATCAACAGTTTTCTTCCTGTAAGCAACATCAGAACCAAAAAGCCTTAATTAACTGAATGGTTGGAACGATGCACAGTGGCCTTACTGGGCACATTAATGTCAGCAACACTTACAGCCATTGTGAAGAAGGGCCAGGTGGCTGCCCACGCCCACAATACAGCAGCAAAACAAGCTCAGAACAATAAAACTCTGTTTGTCTGATGTTGGAAGCAACACTTAATAAAAGGAGGTGGATCTGCAAATGTCACCAGTAATAAAATTAAGATTAAATCATAAGTATAGTTACCATGACGTATTTCTAGTCTTTTCTTAAGCAGCACTGAGAATGACTCGATTATTTTAAAACTCATTTAATTATAAATGCTGTTAATATTTGATCCTCACTGCCGATGAAGAACATGCTGATAGAACTTCGCCAAACCATGGGAGTTGAACCAAATTCTTCTGCCTGAAATGTTAGTTGCCTCATTACATTTTTTTTCAAAAATGTACAGAATGTTAAAAAAAAAACAATTTGGGCGTCCACTCAAATAAACTGAACAAGGAAACAGATTTTGGGAAAATGTATTGAGGTGAAAGACACTCCTCAGCTAAGTGTTTTCCATGTATCCCTTGTGCTATTCTTGGTATGTTGATGTTGGGAGTGGGGTCATCTGGACCCCACAGGACGGCGTGCTGAACTTTATTTTTCTCAATGATTTTTGATTTTCACTGGTGTCTGCAGTAGACATGAAATCCTGTCCACCTTCATGCACCTCTATCATGGGATGGATAGCACTTCAGTATAAGGGTGGGGTCATCTGGACCCCATAAGACAGCACAAAGGCTAATGAGCTCACTGTGTTAATTGGGCTTTACATATTGGAGCCAAAATCAAAAAAAATATTTCCAAAGTTTCATCAATTTCAATATTCTGTAAGAACAAACAGAGGATTTCGTCAATATGTCATCCCAAGGTCATCATTCAAGCAGCCATGAACACAAGACGGTGCTTAACGGATGAGCAGCACCACCTGGTTACTGCGCCTTCAGGTTAGTACTGCAGGGGAACTTGGTTAGTCATCATACTAACATTAAGACCCAGAACTACTGTCAGAGTTTGTGACAGACCCAGGGGTTGAGCCCAGCCAGTTGTAGACCCTAACCATGACCAGAACCTAAGGACCTCTGACCTTAGACATGGTTTAGCAAAGGCCACACAGCTGAATGCCGTTTAGATGTGAGGGTACTCTGGTTTACAGACAAACCATTCGACTCCACCGCTTTAACTGGAATGACAGACGACCACAGCAAGTTACTCCACTGACACCAAGAAACCAGTGTGAACCAAGACCATGTGACCCGGACAATGCACCGGTGGTCTACCATTGGTCTTCACTGATGAGTATCGGGTTACCTTGTACAGAAATTATGATCACCTCACCAGCGTTGCCATGGTCAACATGGTCCTCGAGTTGGCTTTGGTGGAGGAGAAGCAACAGTCTAGACAGGCATCAAAACCAGCTCGGTTATTGTAGACAGTCCAGTCACTGCATGTTCTTGCCTCAGAGACATCATAGAACCAATTCCAAAAGAACACCCCAAACTTTCTGTTCATGGAAGAGAACGCTTCAACATTTGGTGCCAGAATTATCACAGCTGGACTTCAGGAGGGGGAGTATCTCATACATGGTATGGACAGCAATGACTCTTGACCTGAACCCCATAGGGCACATCTCAGACCAGTTGAAGCAGAGATTGGATGATTGAGCTGCAGAACTGCATGGAGTACTTGTGAAAGAGTAGAATGCCACAGAACATCCTGATGAGGTGTTGAGGAGCATGAGACGTAGCTGTCAAACTGTCATTGCAGCAAAAGGGGAAATATCTGCTATTGTCATGATCAGTGTTTGTTATTTGGGGGCTATCTTTATTATTGTCTTTTTTTTAAAGTAAAAAATATCAAACTAATGAAAATATTAAAGGGAATGTTTTGATCCTAGCCAGCAAGGCCGAGGTGGCCCTATATGATTAAAAAGAGGGCAGAAAATGTGGGCCCCACAAGAGTTTGCCCACGTTGGCTTAAGGGGGCACTCAGTGGGTAAGCACACAATGCTATCCAGATTTCTGGTGAAGAGCAGAGCTCGCTAGCTTGCTACAATGAGGCTTGCTAGCTCAATACAGCAGACCTCACTATCTCAATACAACGGAGCTCGCTAGCTCAATTCAGCGTAGCAGGCTAGCTTGCTATAGAGAAGCTTGCTAGCTCAAGATAGCAGAGCTCACTGGCTCTCTGTAGAAAAGCTCCCCAGCATGCTACAATGGCGCTCACTAACCCACTACAGTAGAGCTCGCTAGCATGCTACAGGTGGAAAACTCAGGTGGGGCCACCATGGGCAAACCCATTTGGGGCCCACTTGGGCCTGCTGGCTGGAATACAGACCAAATATGAAAATCACTCATGTAAATAACAAGACCTCTAACTTTTAGTGAATAGTTGAAGGAGCTTTTTGCTTCTTGTTACATCTCCAACTCCCAGTATCCTTTAGACTCGACCAGACTCGGCAGAACTTTGTCAGTGTTTTATCCTGAAGGCAAGGAAGTTGGTAAAAGTGCCTGAAGCGACTGACGCCTAAAGGAAGGGAACCCCGTCTGTGACCTGATCTGTCTGACTTCTGCTTCCAAACAGACAGGTTTGTTTGTTAACTCTACTGTTTCCTCCATGACCTGCAAGAATCAGCTGATTGGAAATAGGGCTGTTAGTGACCAAGATAAGATACTAATGTACTGACTGAATGTTGTCTCCTCTTCTTTTTGTTCCACTGTACTGCAGATTCTCCTGTTTATTGGTTAGATTCAAATGAACAAGTCTTAAAATACCCCTACAACATTTTTTAAAATTTTCTTTAAACGTTCCCAGTGTGGTTTTAATTAGGACTGAAGTTTTTAACTAAAATTCCACATCCTAATGCCATTTTCCTCCACTCTGCTGCTCCTCCACAGGTTGGATCAAACACAGCTAATGGTATTCTACTTTCAGTTTCTTTTTAAACACTTTTCAGCACATTTACCAAAGACGATTGGGAGCTCTGCTCTTCTGACTCTAGAACAGGAAACGTGTAGTGAGAGCGGTGCATCATGTTCCTGTCGACTCCCTCAGTCTGGTTATTAAACAAGCTGGTTACAGGAATTACTAGAGACATGGACATAACATTTATGGGGCTGTTGTCATTCACTGTACTGATGAAGTCATAAACAGATGTGGGTATATTTAACATCTAATACAGAAAACTGTTAAAAGTATTTTAGAGCCTCGGTGCAGCGAGGCTGAAATGTGACAGGGATGTGCTGATTTCCATGAGAGGATATGACACTTTGATAATGAAAAACAGTGTAAAGTGACTGTGAATGTAACATAAATCCAATCAGGCACTTCATTTTTAATCTTCTGTCTCCCATCAGATCTGCAGGAAAGTTTTCTCCATCTCTCCTCTGTCAGAAACTGCCGCCTCACCCTCCTGGTTCCTCCCATCCAGCTCCGTGTCGCTCCTCGTGTTCATTTCTCTCCTCTTACAGCACTTCTCAGTCAGTTACCTCCATACACCCATCTGTCACCTCCACAGCATGAGGAGGAGGAGGAGGAGGCCGGCTGATGGAGTGATGTCAAACAGGTAGCAATGCTGCCCTCTGCTGGCTGCAATTCCAAACGAATCATTTCTCGTCTTTTGTGAGTTCACGTCAAGTTTCTGCATTGTGGTGATCAGATGTATGCACACCTGTTCGATTAACTATCTAACATGAATCTTTTGACTTATCTCACTGTTATAAATATTCTCATTGGTATTTGCATCTGAATTTAGGTGGTTAATCCAGTATTAACTGTTGTCAATTCATGCACATTTGACTTTTCACAATTCATCGTTTTTCAATTTGGTAATTTTTCTTAACTAAGTGTGTAACAAAACACAGATCAGTGAATTTTAGCAAATATAATGTTTATTAAATAACGGCAACAATCGGAACTGAACATATTGATAGTGGCAAAGTGCAATAATATTAAATAGTAACTAGAGAAAAATTTTAAAAAGCTACAATATGATGAAATGTAAGTATAACAGCACTAAAAACACATAATTAAAAAAATTAAGGCAGTAATAAAATATCAAAGTCAGTAGTTTTAAAAAAGTGAAAAAGCAACTCTAATAAATAAATATGTAGCTTTTTACTGACTGCTCTCAATGAAACAGCAGGGGAGGTGCAAGTGTGAGGAGGAGGAGGTGCTCCGTTTACGCAGTTATGGAATAACTGTAGGACAGACATCAAAAAGTCTCAAACCATTCATAAATTAAAATAACTCATTAAGGGTGATATCATTACTAAATAGGAAGAAACAAAAAAGTACCTTGATTGTTATATGTATATGTGTTTAAATGTATGTATTAATGAACAAAATTGTTTATTTGTTGTTTTTTTTCAACAAATTGATTTAGTTTTGTGTTCATTTCACCTTATATAGATAGAGATATGTGTATATTTTATCTGGGCGGAGTATGAATGAAGGAGCTTGGACTTAATAAGGTTTTGGCTTCATCCAAAGCTCGAACTCTCAAATCTCATCTGAGATTGTTTGTGGGGTAATTTGCATTGTTTCTTTTTTTTTTGTCTATGTTTTTTGTCGCTCTCTTTCAAAAATAAAAATTGAAAAAAAAAAGGACGATTTATCCAGAATGGACAGTTTCCTGCACAAATCAGGAGGGTATTTCCTCAAATTGATCAGTTTTTTGCTCAATCTGGCAACATTTTACAGACACTCTACATGCATAAATTCTGTAATTAAATTCAACTTTTTTACTCTAGTATTGAAGAAAAACTGCAATGAAAGTATTGATCACATTATATGAACATTGATACTTCACCTTGGTATCGATACTATTGCTGCTAAGATTGATACGCCCGCCTTTCCAAACAGTTCAAATCTGAGAATATAAAGGTCTTTACGCTAATTTTATTTACAGTCTGTAGCATAAACGTGTCCATTAGGAGTGTAGGGAAAAATTGATTTAGCAATGTATCGCAATATTGTGTTTGATGATTCTTGCATCGATTCAAAATGTTGACAAGATGACATTTAATTAATTATTTATGAGTGTCCTTTGGAGTCTTCCTTTTTTTCCACCTAAACCCCTGACTGCTGGTTGACTGCACAGCTCACTAAGTCTCTTTGAGCAGCTCTACACTGTGACCAAAACAACAACAAAACCTCGTGAGAACCATCTTGTGTTAAATGTTCAGTCAGTTTTGTGGTTTTTATTGATATGAAACATGTACTACTAAGTTTTAACTTGGGATTGGAACCAAAAAATTGTCTCTGGTGGAAAGTTGGCACCAGTGTGTGAATGTGTGTGTGAATGGGTCTGTGACCGTTTAGCGCTTTGGGCCCTTGAAGGAGGGTGGAAAGCGCATACAAGTATACGCCATTTACCATTTAAGTGTTCTAGTACAGTATTGTGACATATCGCGATATGTATCATATCATAAGACATGTATCGTCTATGTATTGTATTGCCAGACTCTTGTCAATACACAAGTATTGTCTACTGCAACTATCAGATCTGTTCTGTTTCATAGGAGAGACCAACATCTAAGAGTGTTTAGCAGAGCCTGCCCTGGGCATAGGCGACCGCCTAGGGAGCCTAGGGCGCCATCAGCTGGAGGGGGTGCCATATTGGAATGATTTCTTTTTTGTTGTCGTTGTTTTTACAGTTAAACTCATCTCTCATTTCATCTAAAATGGTATTAAAAAGATAATAATTAGAACAATTAATAAAATAACTCAAAATTTTGACATAATTGCGGGGGTGCTGGGGGGGTGTCATGTGGTGTTATCTGTCAGTGCTTCTTTAAAACTTGATAACATGAAGAAGCAGCAAAACAAGCCCTCAGAGACAGCTTTGGGGTTGAAAAAGAAAGGAAGAGGAGGAAAAAACAGACTCAATGCAGAAGTTTGTCTGTTTTATTTACATTCAATTGCTTGGAAGTACAATTATTTTTAGTTCTAAAATAAAAATTTAACTGACTATTATTTCATTGTTGAGAATTAAAATAAAATAAATACTATTTTAGCATATATTCCAGGGAATCACATTTCGCCTAGGGTGCCATGCATCCCAGGGCCGGCCCTGGTGTTTACTTCATTTCATGCAACTTCATCTATTAAGTCCATTTCTTTTGTAACAGCAAACACACACGCAGAGACAGGCAGATCTTTAATGTACAAATCTAGCTGAGAAGCAGGAATAGCGCTGATAAATATTTCTTTTCTTCCTGAATAATCTCAAGAGTCTTTCCCAGAAATGAGCCAGTCACTTCAGGTTAGCGTTTCACAGGAAAACAGGCATGTTTGTCTATTCAGCTGCAGTAAACCTGCAACTGAGTAAATTCCTAATGACACATTATTAATGTGGCGGCGGTCTCACATTGTGGTGAATAAATCCTCCAGCTCACCTGCTTTACTCAGTTGTTTGCTCAAACATGAGGGGGCTGTTGACGACGACGGACCGCCGGTAAAGACGCAGATCCCCACTGAAACTCTCATAACCTCACGGTGGCGTCGATTTCTTTCATAACCCACCTGATACGTCTCTCCTGCTTTTTCTCACAGCGTCTTGACCCAAAGTGCTTTCGTCACCCACAAACTGCACCCATCACACTCGGGGCCCCTGAAGAGTAATTACTCGCTCTTTTATTTTCTCCTGCATGGCTCCATATCGGGATACTCATCTCTGACACCAGTGCAGCTCAAATTAAATTCCTTCATCTGATAATGAAAGTCATTAGGTCCTGCTGGAGTCTCGTGGAGGGCCAAACAAAGCCCAGTGGAAGCCAGCGTAATAACCTCAGAAAGAGAAAACACAGCTGAACACAGAAGGAAAGCCAAACAGCATTCTGAATGCAGGACTCACAGGAAAACAAGGCTGAAAATAAAAAAATATATATAAATATTTGTGGAAATTTTATTGATATACTGTTTTTAAGTAGCGACACTTCACATCCTTCTTTAAGTTGAACCATGGTAAAGCTGCACCTGCCAGCATGATTGATGGCAACAACAGTGTTTGAACTCATTTGAATGAGTTTTTTAATGAGGTGGCATTTAGGTTTTTTTTTTCATTGGGGGAGGGAGTTGAACCATTTTCCAACTCTATTACAAACACATGAAGGTGCAGCGACCTTTGTCACTCATCGGGGCTCTGGAGGGAGGCTTGCATGTTCATTTGCAACACTCCTCATGCTAAGATTAATAACTGCACTACAATTTTTCCAAATTAAACTGGATGTGTTGGTCCCTCCAGGAATTCCTGATCCTTCAACTTTAAGCAAACCTTGCATTAGTGAGAAAAAATTCTATTATTTTTACATCAACACAATTTTGCCAACACAGACAAATGAAAGCTGATATGTAGCAGTGAAAATGTTCTTAGTCTGCAGTACCAGTCACCTTGCCATCAGTTCAATGACCTCTTAATTAAAGAGAGGCAGCATTCCCTATCTTTGATTTTTCAGTTTTCAGGTCATGTAAAGCTTCCAAAATGGCCACAAAATCAAGAAAAAGGTTCAAGGTTTCAGTTTCAGAGTAGATTAACTTAAAACCAAAGATTGTGATAAAATCAGCTGCATTAAAAAATATACAACAAAAGCTGAAAAAGTCAAAAATTATGACAATATCATAGATTGTCAACATGTGTCTGTAAGGAGTTATTATCATTAAAATATAATAACAAGACCAGTTGACGATTTTTGCCTACAGGATCTGGTTTTAACATTTTTAGGGAATTCTACTAGTTACTAGTGTTTTATAACAGCACAACTTGTTATTTCAGCTACAATAGCAGTAACTGACACACAAACACAATATTTACGTCTTGTAAAGGCTAAAAGGACATGTAAATAGAGGATTTCCCAACTTCTGGGGTAAGATAGTTGGTAACGAGTCACCGAAAAAAATCAAAAGACCTGCATTGTTTTCCATTTTGAAAAACTCTCCACCATATCTGATTAATTCAGGATGCCAAGTCGTGTCAGAAATACATCTGCTACTTTCTTAAAGCGGCTGAACCGACCGCTAAATTGAAACCTTCAAGCTAGCAATGTTAACAAAAATGAAATTGGTGAAAAAGAGCTAGTCAGGAAATGGATGAAGAACCTTCAATTTCAAAATAAAAGAAAGCAGACACAAACCAGGAGTCTTTACCATAGACAGTAGAGAGAACTGGAATAATCTTCCTCTCCCCTCTCGTGTTCCAATTTGGAAGTACAGTGCTCCTCCGCTTTTTGGCATTTCTTAATTTGCAGTTTCATGTATTTTCAGATTTTTTTTTCAGTAATGTGACTCTTTCGATTTGTCACAAAAACTCAAACAACTCAAGCTTGTGTGACATTTTTGCATCTGAAGGAGGCGCTGCGCTGCTGTGGTGCATCTCCACAGAGCGGAGCGCCGCCTCCTCTCTTCATGCCCCTGCATGGAGAAATGGCATCAACTGACTCAGAAGCTGCCAAAAAAAATCCTCATATACTGAAGAAGATAATCGCAGAGGACAATTGTCATCCACAGCACGTGTTTATTATTTGAAGAAGGAAGCGCTCGCTTGTGGTTTTAAGGCACAGAGAGACATGAGTGACGTTGTGGCTGCATTTTCTGTATGCGGAAGCAAGTCGTTTGCACCGCTCTCCCGCATGCGCGAACCACACATCACTTCCGCTAAAGCATTTTACGGTCTTCGACGGTAACAGCAATAATAACCTCGCAGGATGTTAATATAGCACTTAAAATGTTTATCATAGTGAAAACATGCACTTATTGTTGAATAAACGAAAGGAAAAAGACACGGTGACAATAAGGATCTTACGATCTAAAAAAAAAAAAAAAATCTTACGATCTTGCAGTGACTACCACGGACTACAAATGTTTTCTTCTTCTGCAGTTTTACATGACGGCAGTTTACTCCCTAAGCTAAGAGGCTATAGCGCCACTTCAAAACACTTTATTTTAATTTTAATCCAAATTCATTTTTAACGGTAACTCGGTGGCTTTTTTTCACACAGTAATCCAGTCAGGAGAAGCTCTCGGTTGTTGAGAAAAGCATAAATTCTTGTGATCAAGACTGTTTGGAAGTGACTGTCGTATAGTGGGTGAAGAGCGGAAGTGACGTATGGTTCGCGCATGCGGGGTAAGTGGTGCAACCGATTTGCTTCTGCATACAGAAAATGCAGCCACAACACTCCTCATCTGGGTCATTAAGTATGCTGTCGTTGCGATACAGTCTTTTGTTTTTAATTGAATTTAAAAACACCTCTATGTTGAGCAATACTGATGATCAGAAGTGTTTTTGATGAGTATAGAACAGTAACAGACATCCTTCGGCCAAGGGGTTTCTCCGTATTCGCGGATTTAGCATTTTCGCGGATGCCTCCGGTCCCCAAACCCCATGAATAAGGGGGGATTACTGTATCTGCTGTCCTGGAAAGCCAAAATCCCTTAGCCTTCAATTAAAAAATAGTTATGCCTCAGTCATTCTGTTTGTCAGAATAACCATTCTTGCTCTGATACCTCTTTTTAACGTGCTTTTGCTAAACCAGTTTTTTTCATGATATATTTTCATTTTCATAGGCTATTCAAGTTATAAACTAACCAATGGGATGCCTCAATAAGAGCATGTGGTTCCCGCTGGCCCCACCTTGAACGTTCACACAGTTTGATTAACAGAGTCTCGGACCAATCAATCACTGCTTACTGATGTCGTCTGGTCTCAGAATGGTGAAATCAGGCGATATCTGTACCGCGGAAAAATGGGGACTGAATTTTCTTCATTGTGTTGGAACCCGGGTAAGGGATTTTCTTCTGGTGATGTCACAGCATCGTTTTGTCCATCTCCAATCATGTCAATGTCAATATAGATTTATTGTGTCCACGCACCATTAAAACAATATTAGGAAACAGAACTTTAATCGATCCCAGTAAGGGTAATTGCCTAAAAATAATTGTATTAATAACAATACATTGCTTAATACATTTCTTGTTATGCATAATATTTAACAACCTGTTGTCTAATGTTATGAGGATGCTGCTAATAAAGGTCCATTCAAAATTTGTTGCACCTTCTGAGTCAGACGAAGCTGAAGTTGACATCCAGTTTTTTGGCTTCCAATTTGACAGTTATGGGTTAAGGATGCATTAATAGTACAAAAAATGAAGAGCAACATTAGAAGTTAAGGAAAAATGGAGATAAAAATAACAAATGTTTATTGGTGTGGATGAACCAGACGTAAGCTTGAGCTCCCCAATGGTTGCTTGACCAGGAGGGGTTTGGAGAGTTCTGTGTTTTCTTACTTCTAAAAGGTGAGAGGACCATAAAAACAAGTGGAGATGAAGAGGAAGAGATGAGGCATTCTAAGGACCAAAGTCAGATTAAAGATCCGAGTGGAGGTGAGTTGCTTTTTGATCTGCAATGAATAAGAAAGCACAAAGAGATGACATTTAAACTTGACAGCTCACGGGTGATAAACTAAAAAAGCAACGCATGTGGAGATGTGATCGGATAAGATCGATTAGTGACCATAATGGCACACAAAAATAAAAGTATCCAACTCCTTAGAAGACAAACTTTTTGCTGTGATTGTTTGTATGTCAACAACACTACTCACCAAAGTGGAGGCAACACATCCCTCTCAAATCCTGTATCTTAGTGCAGACCTGACTCATGTCTGTACATAGTCAAGCAGTTTGACTCATCATTCGACCTTTTCAGAATTTTTGTGTGATTTGTAATTTCATCATTGAGTTCTTAGTCAGACTGTTTGCCTTAAAATATGTAAATCTATACAGGAACGATATCTAGAATACAGCGAGTTAGGGGGAATTCAGACAAAAAAAGTCACTTGGTTCAGCTGGAGTCCGCTTAATTTTGTCCTGATCGAGTCCTGAACCGTGGATTTGGTCTGTATTCAGACTGGACATTTCTGTTTCAAACTAAAGCTTATGAACAAAATCGTGTGACCACATATCTCTTAAGTCATTGGTCAGGAAATACAAGGGTGATGCAAAGAATCAAGAGAATTCCTTGTTGTTATAGTTCACTTATTTAAATATTAGGGTATATTCAGACTGGATAAATGTGGTTAGCTTAAAATTAACCAGAGTTTGTTTCCTCCAATAATCCAGAACAAAGTTTCAGTCTGGATACACAGAAGTGGACCTTGTCTGGGACTGGGAGCCGCTCTCTGACCCATCTTTTGAGGTGGTTTCAGTTTGTTTCAAATTGGACTTTACCAGAACCCCTGGACCAAAATGGCCATCGTAGCTGGTCATGAGCGGACCAACATGGAGCAGCGGCCGGACAGCAGCTCATTATGCATGAATGGTTTTTCCCCTGGAACTATGGCTTCCCCCCCACAGTCCAAAAACATGCTACATTGGTTTATTGGTTACTCTAAAGCAGCGATAGGCAACTCCAGGCCTCGAGAGCTGCATTGTCTGCATGATTTCCAGAAAACCATGACTGATAGCTGGTTCAGGTTCAGCCAATTAGAACATCCCAGAGCAGCGTATGTTGGAAGACATGCAGGAATGTGACCCTCGAGTTTCCTATCCTTGATCTAGAGTGCCCCTAGGTGGGAGTGATTGTGTGGCCCTGCGACAGACTATACCTGTCCAGGGTGAACCCCATCTTCACCCAACAGTTACTGGGAAAGGCTCCCGCCCCACTGTGACCCCTAAAGGGATACAGTCCCAAGCTTTGACTACATTTTACATTAAAAAAATGATGTTTATCTAATTAGAGTCCCCCTCCAATGAAAATCCAGTGTTTTGAGTTTGTAACATGTATGTGTGGCTTTTTTCTTATAAAAGAGAACAAATTTATGGCAATAAAAAATCATTTAATTTTTTCATTTCTCCTTTTTCTCCAAACTGTCAAAGACAGGCTCTGAATGAATGATCTTCTTTCCATCACAACAGCTCTGCTGCACATGCACTAAACCCTCATCTGGTCCGGCTAGCGTGTCTAGTTCAGGTTCTGGAGAAGAAAAGATGCTATCTTCACATTGACTGCAGTCAAATGAGCCGCCATTCACATTTCTGTGGTCCAATCAGCATCACTGGATTTTTGGTGTGAGTTTCATCCAATACTTACGGTAGCAGGGCTGAGAACGCTGGAAAATCTCCACCAGACTCCACAGAGCTTCTTGATGTGACCACGGAAATGTGAACGGCAGCTCATTTGACCGCAGTTGGAAAGGATTGTAAATGAATGAAAGAGCATTTGGATGTTAGCTTTCATTATTTTCTGCTCTGAGAAACCAATGGATTGAATGGATTGATCACAGCAACGTCAAGAAACATCAAAGAGTCTTTGGTGAACTGGAAGGAGAAAGAATCAGGATTTTGGAGGAAGTTCTGTCCATGAAGATCTGAGCTGATGAGTGGATATTACCTTGATGGATGGAGCAGCGGGGAAGATTTATGCTAGCGAGAGTTATCATAATCAGACAGGAGGGATCAGGGGCGGGCCTGCTCATCTCAGCTCCAGAAGCCACGCCTCCTCAGAGGAGATTTTGGAAACAGAAGCTTCAGATGTCTTTTTAAGACATTTAGGTTATGGAATTTTCATTTAAATAAAAACAAAAAAGCTTCATGATCATAATTAAAACACTGCTGGGAATGTTTTTTTTTTAATTATTAAAAAAAAATTAATTTAGGGAAACTAAAGATGTGGATGGAAAATCTTTTAAAGGTTTTTTCACACATTCAATCAGGTAATCAATAAATATTTATGCATTTTAAAGAATTAGGGATTTTGAAATTGTTTCAAATGTTTTAAGATGTCGAACAAACCCAAAGAGAACTCACTGTCATTATGGTGTTGAAAAACTTTTATAGCTGAATTTACAATAAAAGTTCTGCAAGAAAAAAAATGCACTAATTAAATTAAATCCAATCCAATTAAAAAAAATACAAAATTTTATTTATACACATGGTTAAGTCTTTGTGTAAGCATGTGTGTGTGCATATATGTATGAATTTTATCAGGGAGCCCGACTTTATTTCCAAAATGTAATTTAAAGATTGCCTTGGGAAATTAGGAAAGGAAAGAAAACATTTGTTTCACTCTTGGCATGATAAAGTGGCCTAATGAATAAAACCATCAAAAATGGTTGTGTGTTTGTGTGTGTGCGCATGTTTTAGTCAAGGCGGGGGGTCCCTCTATTACACCACTCAAACCATCAGGTTCATTAGCGCAGCAATTACACATTCATGATTTTGCTGTTAAAATGGCATTTGCTGAGGCAGCTGTGCCAACTCATGTCAACCTTAAGTGCTGGGTAAAATACTTTTAATTGGCCTCAGTCTTTCGCCTGGTCGATTACGGGGGCTGGCTTTCACGGAGCACAGTTGAAACATCGGGGCTAAAAGCATCCAACATGGCGGAAAGGCAGAGGCAGAGCGGAGGAGAAGCTCTGAAAACAAAGGTCACAGTAATCACCATAAAGGGCAGCGTGTAAAGTAATTAAAGGGGAAATAATTGGCAGCTAGTTGTTTATTTGCATCTTTTCGAGTGTAATGGCGGCAAAGACAGCTTTGGAGCGTGCAAGCCAACACATTAAGGTCAAAGACAGAAGGCCAGTTTCATTTGAGGCTGTGGTGACGTTCAGGAGAAAATTTAAATATTAAAAACTCAACAGAAAATAAAAATGCAGATAATTTGCTGTTTGGAATTACTCCAATAGATTGTAATGATGTAGACTTAAAGTGTTAGTAAGTGTGTGCAAAGCCCAAAGAGAAGAATTGGATGATCAGGAAAAAGCGATGTATGTCTATATAAAGATCTACATCAATACAATTAGAGACAATGTGATGGAAGATTTTTTCCCCAATAGATTAGGATTTGAGCTAATGAGTTACATGAGATCGAGGCTCTATGCCAGCCTGTTACCATTGTCCAATGTACATCAAGATTGACACCATATTGGGAAGAGTAGTAATCAATGACACATGGCTTAGCAGATGATGTAAAAGTACCATGGCATGCTTAATTTTGGTCTGATTTTAAAAATAGCAACAATGGGCAGGTGGTGATCCATATGTGGTCTTTACTTCACTTGGTAGTATGCTTAAAGGGGTCCTACCATGATTTTCTAAAGCCTTCAGAGTGAACTATATCCATATATATGATTATATGTTGTCTTTGGAACACCAAACAAAAAATACTTATTAAATATTAGTTATATTTGATAAGCTTGTTCCTTCCCGGAAGTAAAACGACTCAATTCCTGAAGCTCCGCCTGCCGCTGCGTGTGGCTGCTGACCGTTTCATGAAGTCATCCTAGACTCTGAGGCAGTGTCTCTGCATTTCTCCCGTAAAAAAAATCCAAACTTCTTCAAAGAAGGATGCACGTACCATATTTCTGCCTTTAGTTGGCCCAGCCATTGAAGACAGGACACAACTGCAAGATATACGATATTCTGCATCTAAAATGAAAGTTGTTTTGCTGATCACCACTAGCTCAGTGGAGAAATTGAGTGTGTGTTAGACTGGGGGCGAAGCTGTCAGAGCAGATTTGTAGGCTGATCTTGTATCTTATTAAAGTTAATGGTAGCTGTAGACTTTTCACTATTTCAACGTTTTCTGGCTGAACCACCAATCTTTTTTAATTTCAGAGGAAGACCATGATATTTGTGTGTGATCCACCTCAGATCAGACCAAAAGACCCGCAGGTAAGCATATTACTAACTAAAAGAAAAGAGGCTAACCAGGAGGGAAGGGCCCAGCGCTGAACCCCCGTTCAGTGGGTGGACAGGGATATGTGAGTGACTGAGTTCTTTTGATAGAAGCTGGGTGGGATTCACTTGGGTATTTGCCCCACGGTGGTGTGGCGACTAGCTCCAGTTATATAACAAGCCAGAGGGTATGCAGGGGTGTCAAAAATCAAACACACAGGGGGCCACAACCCAAAACACACTTTAGGATTGTGGGCCGAACAGGATGAACATTTAATGAACACACTAAAACAAATTGTTTTAAATGTTTAAAAGGTAACTTTTGAACTTTACTATAAATAAAAACAAGCAGAGGTATCACTCCAGAATAAATTAACTTTAACCTTAAATAACTTTTAATGTTTTACTCACCATAAAAATATATGTTGTCAAAATGTTACAAGTTAGGAATAAAAGCAAGCTAAAACCGAGTCATAAATTACAATAAAATAAAATTATCTGGAGGGCCTTGACTTTGACACATGTACCTATAGGCTAAAACGGGTGTGCAGCGACTCCCCACCCAACCCGATAAAAAAACACAGTCATCTGACAGTTTATGTAATTCTTATTTTCTGTCTACCAGGTAAACATTGCAATTCCTTTAAAACAACAAATTAACTTGTAGAAAAGTAAAAAATCTCATTCATCTGTTGCAAAAAAAAACTGGGTCTTATTTTTGTGATGATTTGTTTTCTTCCTTTTAAAATAGGAAAAAAGTAATCTTTTTTAATTGTAAATTATTGTATCTGCTATAGACGTATCTGATTGTTTGCTGACATGTCCAATATGACGATAATCTTTTACATATCTTGGACAATGGTGAAGGCTATTGAACCAACTCTAGCAAAATATCTCATTGGATTTGAACCTCTTGCTTGTTGTTAGCTAGCTAACGTGTTGTATAACTCAGTAAACAATGGAGCCAACATGGGAAAGGAGGACCACATGGGAAAAATAGAATTAGAAACTGGATGATAGAAAATGAAAACAAATGATGATGGGAATATGCTGTATTAAAAAAAAATAACTCCAGGGGGAGGTGTGGTTCTGATCCCAAATCTACCGGTACCTAAACCTCATTACCACTTGGTTTGTTGGGCCGCATCACTGCTGCACAATCTTGCTTATAGAGTCAACGGTAAATCCAAAACGAGCGCAATTTAACTTTGCACTTTCTTATATGTCATCTTAGTAAACCGTCTTTGTGCCAGTAGAAAATGTCAAACTTGATGACACAGAAGTTTAGCAGCTGTTTGGTTCTTAATTAATGATTGGAATGAATTGTTGGCATCTGACAGTGGGCTGAAGAAAAACAACTTGTGACAGTCAAATGACTCTTTCCCAATAAACAGGGGTGGCATGATTGGGGTCTTCTGCAGTGTCAGGCCCCAGCAAACACCTGATCATTTCGTCTATCTTGAGAATCATTAAGCATGCAGAGGATATGACTGGATGCAACAGAAGCTGCATGATGAGATGAGAAGCAGGAGCATGCTAATGATCCGCTCTAATCCAAGTCCATGTGGCATTTAGTCAATACCCAACAATGGAAAACGCAAAAACTAAATGCCATAGGAGCACAGGGTTGGAGTTAATTGACAGATACTTTTCCCATGCTTCACTTTGAGGGCCTAATTAGTTTAAGGTCTCTGGAAAGAGACAGTTGACTGGATCAATGTCCAGGAGCGAAAAATATGAAAATGCACATCGTGGGTTTTTTTTTTTTTTTTTCAAATAATATTGATTTTTGGAGTTGAAATGACAGGTCTGTGTTACAATCAGAGGCCACAATGACCAATATTTCTCTCCTGTTTGAATCATTGACTGCTCCAAATAACAGCTTATGAGTTTTCATATTCATGGACTTAAAATGAAATGCGTATCAGAATAAATAAAGGGACATTGGAATGGGGACATGGATGGGACCCTTTCTACCACCATTTCTGGAGAGATTCACATCTGTTGTCACAATGGGTGGCACTTACTGATAATGTCTATAATCAGCCTATTTAATGCTTTCAGCTGAGCAGCAGATATGAAACAGATGGTGAATCTGCAGGCACACTCCAAACACAACACAATCCATATTGTTGAGAGCAGCAACCAGTTAGGGATCACTATTTCACAAAGAATGAGAAAACCAACTAAGGCTTTGCTTGTTTCTAACCTATTAGTTTAAACCAACCATGTGCAGAATGTCATTCTCTGCTTGTTGATTAAGCAAAATTTAAGTTAATACTAAAAACTATGATTGCACCAGAAGTAAATATTTGCTTACGTCTGAATATGATGATCCATCCCAATCTTTGGCTGTATGCGTGAACTGGACCGAGTGAGTGTGAGGTCATAGAAAAGGGTTTTCTTCAAACCAAATGGAGTAAAACCCTAAACCAGGAGTCTGCAACCGGAGACTGTGGAACCACATTTGTTGCTCTCTGGTTGAAGGAAGTTGAAATGTTTTTCATTTTAAAAAGTAGACTTTTTCTGACTATGTGACACATTCATCAAAACAAGAAAGTCAAACTTTATTGAACTTATTCACAAACATTTGAAGTACATATCATCCACCAGCCTCCTGATACGGTACCTATAATGCTTCAACAATCATCAAGCATTGCAACTTCATAGTTGTACTAAAACGTTTAGACAGAAAGCTGTGTACCGCCAAACTTGAGGTCAGTAAGCACATTTAAGATTCACCCTCACTGGATTAGAAAGCGGACTATTTCAAAGGTTTCATTGTGCCGGCCGGTCCGAAAAACCTCAAGGGTCATTAATAAGTTCTGAATTATTTCTGCATAGCTAAGTTTATAAATTTCCACCAAAAACTGTATTTTTTAATTTTTTTTTTATTAATGCTGATTAAACTATGTAATACAACATTTACTGCACTGAGATGGTCCTTTGTCTTTTATTTTGAAAGGGAGTCATATCAGAAGTTATAACCTATTTCATATTTAGAAAAAAATAATATTACTCTTGTACTGTTTATGTTTCATTCATGCACAAAAACAATATATTTTGTTTTTATTTTTATAACAATAGTAAAAATAGCATATATACAAAGGACCTATTTTTTCTATTTTTGTGTTAATTCAGTTGTTATTTTTTTCCTAATACGGATGCCACTATGAGGGATCCAGATGTTGTCAGAAAGCAGTGATTGGTCAGAACTGATCTAATTCAATGATTCTATGGCAACCACTCTGGCCAATCAGAAGTGAGCTTGTTGGAAGACCAAACCCCTACCACTTGAAAGCAAGCATGGGAGAACAACTGATTTCCTTCAATGTAAATTTAATTTTTCATTGATTCTTCATATGTAACACACTCAAAAAACATGTTTATACATACTATTTGATTTGAACCATGCTGTAAGGTGGCAGGACTGTATCACCGTGCAGCACTTTAGTACATGCTCCCAAATATTTAAATGTTTTAAAAGCTGGAGTTAAAAGATAGAATCAGAGATTGTTAGTGTATTTCTAACCCACATCAATGTTGTTGTTCAATTTGTCTCAGTTACAAACTGTTCAAAACTGGACTTGGGCACTCCCTACTTTTACACAGGCATCTGCTTGGTCAGTTGATAACTTAAATAACCTGCACAACAAATAAAATACATATAATGAAAAAAGAGGATTATTGAGAACATGTTAAAAAACGGGTATCAAAGCAAGAATGGTTATTCTGAGAGATAAAATGAGACAAGACAGAACACTAAACTTTTTTATTAATGATTTTTTATTTTCACTAGTGTCTTTGGCAGAAATGAAATCCTGTCCCCCTTTGTCCACATTTGTCACAGGACAGATCACACGTTTATGTAAGGCTTGGGTCATCTGGACCCCATAAAAGAGCACAAGGATTAAAGCTTTCGTAAATTACTTCTCTGAGTGTGCTGAAGACTAAGCAACTCACATTATTCACTGTTTGCTCTTTTGGTGGCCGGATACTTGGTCTGCTTTTACACTTCTACTTAACCGCACCAGAGTTCATTTGCAGGTGAAATTGGCAAAGTTTTCTCTGCAATAGAGTTCAAAATGAGCTTCCACCCCTGCTCGACCTGGCCTGAGTAAAGCACCTCTAGCACAGCAGGGAGGACGCTTCCAGTGAAGGATCAGGAAAGATCCAAATGATCATTTACCTCTCCATCTCATTGTAAATGCAACTTTTGTTGCATTAGAAAAGCATGAATGTGTCCAAAAGGGCTATTAAAGTATATTTGCATATCTAATCAGTGTAAACACAAGCATGTATCCTGATGATGCTGAAATCCTTTCTCCTTGCAGGCATCGGTTCAAAGGATATGATCTTCAGAGAAACAGGCAAACCTGTCATTGAAAATGTCCTTTACGTTGACAAGCTGTCATTTACCATGCATTAGAGATAGCCTTGCTGTAGTAATCCCATTCAGCTCAGAGCTCTCTGCCATTCATGCTTCTGTGACCAAAAAAAAAAAGTAGAAATTCTAATTAACATTCTCACTGACCCGAAAATAAACATTTATTTTCCTATCTTCTGCACACGATGAAAGATTTTTGACACTGTCCTTTGATAGGCTCCAATTTTCATTTTCATTTGGGTTTTACTTTCCCGTGTCTCAACTCGCAATTTATGCATCAAAGTCATGCATAATTAATTTTGAATTTACCACTGTATTGCTTTTAAAACACCAAAACAAATTCTGTAATAATGGAAGTACTGCTGGATCTCCTTCATCTCACTTTAATTCTTCCTTCTCTGCTCCATTTGTCTTTCTTAGAGGGGGACAAACAGCATAATCAGGACTTCCAGATTTTTAGGAAATGTTGATATCGTATTGAGAGAAAGTAAAATGTATTGTGATTTTGTATTTACACTTTAAACACTTGGTAGCTGAAGTCTCTTGGGGATTTGTCATCTGTACAGAGCATTTTCTCATAGATGCTGAACTCTAGAATGCAACTTACATTTACACATACATGCAGAGTTCATGCCTGCATTCATGTATGAGACCAATCTTGAAAAAACACCTCAGACTGATTTTTTTTGTGAGATTCATGATTTGTACAGCATACAGGCTAAGTGGAGTCCATCAGATACATTTAAATTTAATCTATTAAGTGTCCTAAATGTAAGCAATGTCCTTTATGACCAGTTATAACAAATAATTGCAAAAAAAAAAAAGGAAACGTTTAGTATTGGTTCATTTCAGGCAATAAAACAAAACAAACTAAAGAAAACAAAAGAAATGCATTATTATACATTTCGATGTTTACAGGAGCATACATGCATGTGTACATGTACATATAAATAGACGTAAATGAAAGTGATGCCATCATAATAACTATTAATCATTAAAGACATATTTACACTTAAACGTACATTACATGAAGCATTGAATTCATTAAATATTAAGTTTGTCAAATAAACTTTTTTCATGAACTTAATAGGGACTGAGAGGAAGCTAACTCGTAGAACCAATCCATTATATATTTTTGTTATATTTTTTCCTTGACATAGTAAAGAGGATCCAGGTTCAAAAACCCACATCATTCCCAGTGGCCTTTTAATTTTGAGTTTTTATATTAAAAAAACTGTTTTTCTTGAGGACATTGTTTCTTCAGAGCGGCAGGAGTTCATTAGATCTGTTCTGTTCTGCTTTGTCTCTCATTGTATTCCTTCATGGTTTTTTTTATCATGTTCTGGTTGATTTACTAAAAGTTTAAGTGTCTGTCACCAAGCCTGGTCTCCTGCATTTTAGGTCTTTCACCCCTTAAGTTCCTGACAGAATGACCTGACCACATTAGGCCCAGCAGGAACATTCTTGCTTCAGTGGTTCAAGGTTTTTTGCTACTGCAGTCCACACCATGCCACGCCATTCCAGAGGGGTCTTCCTGTAGTTCTATACAAGTAATGCCATGTCCGTCCAATCCAATGGTCGAAGCCATCCTTCAAGCTTTTTGATCCTGTGGAGGGTCATTGGTATTGCTCCTTTTCTTGTGTCTGTTCCTGAGGGGGGTTCTGATACCCCTCACATCAGTCTGGCCTCCAGGAACCCTAAATGTTTATTTTTGTTTTGTTTTATGTTCCTGCCAGATGTTTTGTTGTAGTTGGGTATCTGGGATCTTCCCTTTTGGGAGAGGTACTGTGAGAATTTTTAACTTTGGTGTGTCAGTTATGTTACGGTGTTACGACATGTTCTGTTTTGAGTTGTCCATCAGTCCCACCAGTTTCAAGTTATATATTTCAAGCGGTATATATAATACATATATATGGTCTGGCCCTTCTGCCACATTTCAGAAGCCTTTGCACCCCACAATTGGAAAAGTTTGCCCACCCCTGGGCTATTCCATGAAAAAATAACTTTTTGAGCTTTCAGTGTATTATACTGTTCAATTCTTTTATAAATAGACTCAAAGTGGTATTTTGATCCAATCACTACGGCCCATCCATTTCTGAGTAATCCTCTATGAACTTGTGCTTCCAGCAGCTCCTCCCATACCCATGAAAAAAAGCAGGTCCTCACAATCTGAGGTAACATCATGAGACAGCCACTTTCAGGAAGCGTTTGCTCTGACAGCACCGCCCCCAGTCTAACACCAACACTCTTTCTTACCATCACATACCTAAAACATACCAGCACTACATCACAGTCAACTTCGCTGGTTCTCATCTAACGTGCCATCGAAGATTTATCAATGAAAGACGCTTGGAGTCGTTCAAAGACCTTAAAAGACAACATCCAGATGTTCAGGAAGTAGAGAGATGAGCCTGTGGCAATCACATCTGGATCTAAACTGAATTTCCCAAAAAGAAATTCTAAACTCAGGGAAGGGTTTACCTGTTGCTTCATCTGACCCTGTTCTGCCGGCCATATGCATCATATGCACAAAAAAGAAAACACATTAAGTCAGGCAAACGCACGTTGGACCACCTTACAGTGGCACAGAACTTATCAGCAGGTATGTGGAAAATAAACTTTTGTTTATAGTTGTGATGATTTTTAACCCAATTCAGTGTGCTAATACATGTTTCCAAGTAGGCTTCTGAATATGATGTTATTATTATTATTATTGCATATTTTAGTTTTTGCCAAATCCCATGTAATAAGAAGAGTGTAAAAGTTGTAGCTCTACCTGTTTACTACTGAAACTGTTTACTGCTGTACCTATGATAAATATTTATTAAACACACATACAAACAGACCATGTTGTTGCTTTTATTCTTTAAAGGAATGCTGCCGAGATGAAGGGAGACTCTGGGATTCTTCTACACATTAAAGATAAAGACTGTGTGGTCACTGAGATCCGGTATCACAAGTCCAGTTACAGTCAGTACACCAGATTCATGACCAAGCCCACCACAACCGTTACTGGAACCACAGAAGAAGAAGCGCAAGACATGATAACATGTGGTCATTATAATTTGCACAGGCTGCACATGTATGTATTTTTAAAAGATAGATAATATGTTAAATTGTGAAACAAATAATATAAGTTTGTGTTTCAGGAAGGAACCAGCCTGCGATCTCAGCTACAAAATCTTCTGTGAGCAGATCATCAGGCAAGTATTAATAGTGAATCAAGAGGTGCTGAGGATGAATCTGCTGAGAAAAAAAGTCATCAGTTTGGTGAACGAGCATGAGAATCCTGATGCTTCAGACTACAATGTAAAAGAAATATCAAAATAGTTTTTGCTAGCTTTGAAGAAAAACACACTCCAGCAATTCTAAATGATGAATGAGTAGATCATTTTGAAATAATCCCTAGCTCATAATGAATTTGCCTCATTGAATTTTTTTTTGGTGTAAAATCAATGTACTTTTTTTTTTTTGGTACATGTGAATATACATGTATTCAAACTCAGAATAAAATAGAATTTATTACCATTGCCTGTGCGATTCCATTGTATTAATAAATTGCAGTTATATGTTTCAGGATGGACCGATTGAAGAGGAGGCTGACACTTGATTTCTGTCAGCTGGTTTTTGTAGAGACACTTGCTGCAGACAAGCTAATGCTCAGGCTAATACACTCAGCCATCAGGGACAGAAACAACGACGGTCAACAAAAGAGGAAAGCCAAGCTTAAAGTGATACTGAAACCAGACATCGAAGAAAACCTGCTTGCCAAACTCCTGAGGACTCTCTGACCTTTTTAAAGTGCAGCAATGATGTTGAAGAGACTCGTATATGACTCTCCTGGCATGACATCCCCGTGTCCCCCCACATGATGACTTTAGAGTAACTGAAACAAAATCTGGTGTGCCTCGTATAATCTCAATGCTTGGATTATATGTGATTCTGACGAACCAACACTTTCATCTTATGTTGACATATCAGATGATTTGAATCTTAAAGTTTTGTCCATTTGTCAAGATATACTACTGTATATCTTGCTTCGCTTCAAACCAAAATCTCTGTATCTTGGTTTAACTGTTCACCATCTAACTGGTTCATCACTAGTTGTGTCACTACTAAGTGGAATAAGACATTCAGCCTCATGGGACGCAGTTATGAGTCTTGACAGTAGCCTTGGACAGCTTCATGTAGTAGAGGGCAGAGGTAACATACCAAAAGGATTATGCAAGAAAGCTCCAACAATTCTGGTATGGGACAATATCGACTTTGGAGAGGAGACATTGTCAGGTCGGGGGACTACCCAAGTTCTGCCAGTGAACAAGAATCACACACAGACAGGCAGCCACAATGGAAGGGTGTTTCCACGACCAAACCACCTCCTAGCACTTAAATCAAACTATATCAGCAGTCAAAAAGACAGAGACCTCAGACTCTTTTTCATTGTGATATTATTTCATTGCAGACAGAACCAGATTTCAGACCCTGCCTGCTGCACAAACTGAACTGGCGTACATATCTGTTAAGTTCAGTGATGCTGAGAAATGCACTATCCAAAGTTGGACAGGTTGCCATTCATTGCTTCAAGGTGTTACAGAAATCAGCACTTTGCTATCTTCCTGTCATTGAGGCTTCACCAACACAGATATCAACTGTAAAAACAATCCTGAATGGACATGACAAAACAACATGACTGGACCTTGTTGTTCTAGTTTTTTACCAAGTGATACATGCCAAAGCTCAGTATTAAAATCCAGTATTTTATCTCCTTTTATAGATGCAATATGCATGTAGATCCTTCCATTGTGTTTTTTTTATTTTCAAGTCTTTTTCTCCAGCTGACTTTTTGTCAGATCGCTTCCTGGTTGGAAATGACCACTAACCCATTGGATCAGCAGCCTACACGTGACCCAAACCCAAATAGTACCAACTTTAAACACTAGTAACAAAAAACTGCAGGAAAACATGCAAAGAACTTTTAACCCAAAGTCCAGAAGTGGAAAGTCTAAATAAAGATGTACTTAAAATGTAGTGCCCAGATCAGTGCTTGTCATGGCTAAACCAAGATGTGATTGTGATAATACAGAGGTGTGAAAAACTATTTGCCCCCTTCCTGACTTTTTATTCTTGTGCATGTTTGTCACACAAAATGTTTCTGACCATCAAACACATTTTAATATTAGTCAAAGATAACACAGGTAAACATAAAATGTAGGGTTTAAATGAATGTTTTTATTATTTTGGGAGAAAATAAATCCAAACCCACACAGCCCTGTGTGAAAAAGTAATTACCCCTGCTCCTAACAACTGGTTGGGCCAGCCTTAGCAGCAATAACTGTAATCAAACGTTTGCGATAACTTGCAACAAGTCTTTTCCAGCACTCTGGAGGACTTTTGGCCCACTCATCTTTGCAGAATTGTTGCAGTTCAACTTTATTTGAGGGTTTTCTAGCATGAACCACCTTCTTAAGGTCATGCCACAGCATCTCGATGGGATTCAGGTCAGGACTTTGACTAGGCCTCTCCAAAGTCTTCATTTTGTTCTTCTTCAGCCATTCAGAGGTGGATCTGCTGGTGTGTTTTGGGTCATTGTCCTGCTGCAGCACCAAGACCGCTTTAGCTTGAATTGACCAACAGATGGCCGGATGTTCTCCTTCAGTAGAATTCATGCTTCCATCTATCATAGCAAGCCTTCCAGGTCCTGAAGCAGCAAAACAACCCCAGACCATCACACTACCACCACCATGTTTTACTGTTGGTATGATGTTCTTTTTATGAAATGCTGTGTTACTTTTACGCCAGATGTAACGGGACACGCACCTTTCAAAAAGTTCAACTTTTGTCTCGTCAGTCCACAAGATATTTTCCCAAGAGTCTTGGCATCATCCAGATGTTTTTGTTAGCAAAATTAAGATCATGAGCAGAAATATTTCAGTGTGACAAACATACGAAAGACTAAAAAGTCAGGAAGGGAGCAAATAGTTTTTCACACCACTGTAAATGAATAGTCTACATTTTGAAGATAGTCCGTGATGGCTCCAAAGTTGGTATAGAGTTTAGTGCTGTTAAATTGAGTCTTCCCTTCTAGGCTATAACTTCTAATTATTTAAGTTCTCACAAAACACAAGATGACATAAAAGAGCAACAACAGACATGAGTTTAAAGTCAAAAGCCACAGAGCTTGTTGGTAACTTTAAATATTTTCTTCTTTTTTCTGCTTACTTCTCATCAGTAGCCTTTTCAGATTGCTGCGTCCAGCTTCGTGTGTGATCATTTCAAAACGTCAAGAATCACCACTTATTTGTCAAAAGAAGGAGTCTTCATTTCAGAGTGCCGCCCTCACAGATTCCATGTGTGGAAAAAAACCTCCCATGTTATTCAAAAACATCAGAGGCTACTTCAGCGTGAAATATTTTGTTGTAGGAAATTAGCAATTATGTCCAGTTGTCTGGGTTGGTTAATGTAGTGCTGAGAGGGCTTTAAACCTCTGCTCCTACTTAATACAATATTTCACAATACAATAAGCCTAAAGAAAAATGTTGCCCACATCAACTTAAAAAGCCATTAAGCCGCCTACGCACCATCTGATGCGTAGTTCATGCAGGACTTACTCATGGCACGACAGCTTTTCCACTATGAGATGGGATGGATAAAGTAAATACGAACGAAGAGCAGAAACCCAGAGCGCTGCTGCAGCTGACACTGTTTATTTTGAAGTTACAACTATCAATTTTTATTGTATAAAATGACTTAATATAAAGTAGGGAATCCTCTGCTGTATGTGAGGAGGAAAATGCTGACAGCATGGAGCAGAGGAATCACAGATCAGGATTTTCTGAACGGACAAGGAAACAAGCTTTGAGAATGTTTGCAGCATGAAGATGGAGAGGCGAGCAGGTCTATTTCTTCAACGTTTTATAACTTTCTGTTTTGCATTAATACAATCATCTCTAGAGTCAGTAAAGAAAAAAGCGGGGAGCGCTTGGGTTTGTCCCGACTGCCATCACGCTGCTTTTAGTTACAAGCTTCAATCGCGGACAGAGGCGACATCCACAACCGCGGGTTTTCAGTAAAAGCTGCGTTGTTTGTTTAGTAAGATTACACGGTTGGTGATCTCGTTGAGGTTTTACTTTTGTTTCATGCTGGTTGGCTGCGCAATGATGGAAGGAAAATGAAGGAAGAAGGAAAAAAAAAGCAAGAGGAAAGCAGTGGAAGTGGAATAACGTTTGACAAGGGCACCAAGAACAATATAAGGAAACGGATCAAGATGTGGCGTTCTTTGTTATAAAATTAATCTTAAAGACGAATTTAATCTTTGCTTTGTATCTTTGCAATACATAAACCAAACAAAAGCCCATTTTCCACATGAAAAATCCCTTCATTGTGAGGTAAAAAGGCTGTTCAGTGGAAAGCCGGGGAAAAAAGCGCAGCGAAGAAACATAATTAGGAGGAAAAAAACTTGAAATGACGGTTCCGCTAGCTTAGACTTCTCCCTCCACCACGTCATGCTGTCTGCTTTTCTAATTCCTAAAAGACCCCCAGGACAATTTTCTGCTATGCTAGCACTATCCTTCAAAGGGATTGCTTATGATAATACAGCTGAGAAAATACTCTTTGCAATTAAGCAATTAATGTGTCTGAAATTTACTGTTGTTGCTTGTTAATGTCTGCTTCACGCCTCTTTGACCCAATCAGAGATGGAATAAACAAGAAAAGTATTTCAAAAGTTTACTCTTTTTAGGATTTGTTAACCACAGAAGGCTCTTCGGAAGATGAGTGAAACCCATTCCAGTGGGAAAATACCATTCATAAATGTGAATATTTTGCATTTAAACTGCTTTAAGCCTAATTAAATTTACTGTTCTAATGGATTACAATCACACAAGGAAATTGGATTTACTCCACACAAAATTCAATTAGCAAGCTTTTTACTAAGTCTCTTTTAATGGTGTGTGTCCTCCCCCACCCTCCATTATTTATAAATTCAACATTTTGGGAAATCTTTGACAAAAGTTGGAAATGTATGTAATCCTTTATAGTGCTTGGCTTGTTATGATAAAAGAGTCATAACGAGATACACGTCCTTTGAAAGTCCACAGGTTGACACAAAGGTAAAAGAGACATTCCAGTCTAGGATCAGATTTGATCCACTTAGCTTATTACCATATTTTCCTCACTATAAGATGACACTGCTCCTCATAATCTGGAGTGCTTTATCTATGGATTTATCCTGGTTGTGTTTACTAATTTTGAAGCAATTTTCTAGGTACACTAGAGTCTGTCGAAATGTCAGTTTTTTGTTTTATTTAAGTTCCAAACAAGGTTGGCTGTTATTGCAAAATTCACTAACAAGGTTAATGTTTGGCAGTGTCATACTGTGTTTTATTTTTTATTTTTACCAACATGGCTGGGATGTAGCGTAGTCACAGTAACATTTTAGCAGTTTAAGATTGTTTCGTTTTTTACTAGTTACTTAAGGTGCTTCACACTGGATGCAATTTGCGCGAGATGGGGCTAGTGTTTCATTGTATAGAGACAATCTTAGGTCATGTGACGCAGTTGGTGTCGGCCATGGCACTCAGCTTTGGGCATCTGATGCTTTCAGGTACTTAATCAAAGGGTAGAAAATAGATTCAATATGGCCGCTTGGCTTGAACTTCCATCCATTTTCTTAACCCGCTGGGGCCGCTGAGTTTTCCTGGTTACTGTTGAGGAAAGGCGGCATACACCCTGGACAGGTCACCAGTATGTCACAGAGCCCGTGGAGCTGGAGCGATTGAGCCCGCTATGCTTGCCGGGGACCCGATGGATAGCGTAGCCAGCTCTGCTGCTCAGGATCCGTCAGAGCAAACGCGGTTACGGCTACCGGTCCCTGGGCAGTGGAGCTCACCATGCTGTCCACCAGGTGACTGGCTGCCTGGGAGATGGAGAGCCGCTGTGGGTGCCATCATACCGGGAGCAATCGCTCCAGCTCCATGGGCTTCTGATTGTTGTATTTTCATCAAGCCAATAATAAAAAGATTCTCCAGTGATTTTTTTTATTTTATCCCTCTGGGGTTAATACTCGAACTGAACCACAGACAGACTGATGTAAAGTTTAAAACGGCCGTAACTCAGGCGCAGCTCCCGGTGAAAGACTGAGGTGCACCGGACCAGAAGAGACTCCGAAAGATCCCAGACATGATGAGGTTCTTTCCAGCGCCTCTGTAGAGCTCTCCAAAACATACAAACTCAAGCTACTATCTCAACATCATCCATGTTTTCCATGATGTAGCAACAAATGACGTCCAAAAAAATGTTGCTGATTAAATTTGATGTCAATAACCTCTGGTGTCAATGCACTGTTACAGGGTTGGAAATGACAGGTTTTGTGAATACTTGAGCCCTTCTAACATGGTTGACATGTTAGAAACAAGTTCTAGAGTTACAGTGAACTAATTTAATGAAGTCAGACCAACTGACTCTTTGGTCTCAATTAATGCACCTTAGTTTGACATAAGTTAAAAAATAGACCTTCAACGCAATAGTGCAAGAAAGCGGGGACATATTTCCTTAGGATACTATTTAAAAATGAAAACAACAGAAGAATCTCAGAATGTTTGATCCTTCCGCAGGTTCACCTACGGAAACCTTGTTACGACTTTTACTTCCTCTAGATAGTCAAGTTTGAGAATGTTTTTCTCTCTAATATTAATAACCCTGTTAGACGTGAAAACAACAATGAAATCAGATTTTGACATCTATACAAGTTTTCTTAAAGTATAAACGAGAACACAAAAATTCAGTTCAGTTCTGTTGGCACACTGGCGTTCAAATCTAATGAAAACAGTAATCCTAACCGCCTCATCCTGATGAGCAAGAGAGCAATAGAATACAGGCTGGATTCTTGTCGTCCCCGTCACAGATCCATGTATCTGTGTCGGGGACGACAAGAGGTGCTAACTTACCTCGTAGCTCCACAAACTCTGTGCAGACAGACTCACGGAACGAAATGCCAAAAAAAGTTTTTCCCGGTCCAGGGAGAGCAAGCAGTATTTGGCTTATTGTTTCAAGCCTGTGATTATTTGTGATTATGGCCAAATTCCTTTATCAACTCCCAACTGGTCTCCTACAGCCATTGCCCATATCTCAATGTCCCTGGTCCCTGAGCGGATTTCCTCACGGATTTGCCCCACTCTTCAGAAAGCACCACTATCCTGTCAGCGATTGATCGCTTCTCCAAAGCTTGTCGTCTCCTTCCTTTGCCCAAGCTGCCCACCGCCATGGAAACCACTAAAAAGCTAATCACACGTCTTTTTCTGATCACACTATGGCCTCCCTGAGGACATTGTTTTGAACCGTGGTCCACAGTTTATTTCACAAGTTTGGAGGGAGATATGTTATCTTATGTTGGGCTTCAACATAAGCCTATCATTCAATCAATCCAACGGTCAAGTGTGGTGTCTCAACCAGGAGATCACCTGGTTCCTGAGAACCTACTGCAGTTAGTATCTGGAGGATTGAAGTTGGTTCCCGGTTTGGGCCAAATATGCTCAAAATCATTGAAAAAGGTGGCCATGGGGTTCACGCCATTCCAGTGCATTTTATGGGTCCAACAACCGTTTTTCTCCTGGTCAGGGGAACCTACAGAGCTGACTGCAGTGGACAACTGGTTTTGACGCTGAGAAGCCCAGTCCATCGATCCCAAGAACAAGCCAACCGGCGTCGCCGCGAAGGTCCCAGTCCTTTCCCTGGCCAAGGGGTTTGGTTGTCAACCCCTGATCTCTGGCTGAGACCACCATACAACAAACTCAGTCCCAGGTTTGTGGGTCCCTTTCAAATTACCCGTCAAATCATTCCTGTTTCTCCCCTGTTGAAACATGCCACGGGACCTCGTGATGAGGGGACACGATCAGGGCCCTCAGCCACCAACGTACCCCTCCTGATGGTGGATGGTGAAAAGGGTTTTGGTAAATGCTGTATACTTGTATTGCACTTTTCTACCTTCCTCAAAAGCCAAAAGTGCTTTACAGTCACAGTCCCATTCACACACACAGTCACACACTGGTGGTGGCTCTGCTGCCGAACACTGACGCCAACCTTACATCAGAAGCAAAGTGAGGTTCAGTGTCTTGCCCAAGACACTTAGACACATGGGCGGGAATCTAACCCGCAATCTTCCAACCAGCAGTCGACCGCCCTACCACTGCACCACGGAAAAATAAATGAAACGCTTGTTTACTAATCAGAATATTACATGTAATCAAAGAGATGAACTGTGGAGTTTCTTTAGATCTCAATGGGTTACATTTATGTGACATTTTTGCAGTTTTTATTCATATTTTGTGATGTGTGTCTCATTTTGACTGACATAACTGATTGTTGCAGCTTTATTTTGAGATTTCATATAAGATCCAATCAATAAAATTGGTCGCCTAAAAAAACAGGTCCTTTACATTTGTGGTGTTTGAGGTTCCTCGCCGTTCAATCATCTGAACTGCATGCCGTGTCTAATCTCAATCAGATCTTCTTGTGTTTCATAATCATAGCTGTGTGCTGATTGGCAGCACTCAGCTTTTAAAGCTTATTTTTGATACCCAGACGCTGTAACCTCCTGCGGAGACGCTCTGAATGATTACATCCCCAATGTGTCTGTGGAACAAAGATGCACTTCATTTCTGTTTTTGCAGAAAATCACAGGACGAGTGAATAACTTTTAGGAGCATGCTGGGTTTCTAGCAAAATTATATGCATATGCAGCCTTTACATATTGATGTATTTTTGTTGTATAAAAGCAAAGCTTTTCATTATTGCAACAAAGCATGAGTCTAACATGAAATCACCAGCACAGAGAAATGGGTGAGGATGAAAGACTGGAGGCTGGGGAGAGGATGAGAGAAAGTGACTATTGCTCATCATAATGTGATTTGAGCTGAGGAAAGGATGGAAAATTACAGAGGCTCCTAAGTGCACTTTTTGATGCTGAAAGAGCAGGTAAAGCTCTTTGAAACCAGCCCATCACTGCTGTTTTTCATGGCATAGTGCCGGTCCATACAGGCATGGATAAATAGCACCTGCAGCACTCAGTCAGAGTGACCCAACATACAAACACTCCTCAACATCAGACAGGTGTACTGTTTGTGCTTGTTAATGCGTGAACTACTTTCTTTTTTTAGCATTGGAAGAAACCTCAAACATCAAGTGTCTCTTTGTCCGCCCCGTCTCTCATTCTTTCTGCTTCCTCTGAACTTTTCTACCCGGTTTGAGCTTCGTGTTGACGTTCTATTCAACCAGACATAATCTGGCTGCAAACATTTCAGGGCAGACGGAGGCTCAGATCCTTTTGACGCAATCATTTTTTTCTCTGCATTTCTGAAGCACCTTAGATGACTTCTTGTCTAAAGAATGTCAAGACAGCTGCTGATGGGTGCATGGTGGGTAAGTGCAATAACTTCCAATCAAGAGGGACAGCTTTCATGGTCATATCAGTTTCTTTGACTTTTGCGTGATGTTAAAATTCTGTTTACTCCTCTTGTGTTACAGGTCAAAAATGACCCATTCCACCAAAACCCAAAAAAGCAACTTCATTTAACTTTAATGCTATGTTCAGACTGGGAATGTGCTAAATGTAGATTCTTGAACGAGGATTTTGTCCATGTTGTTCACACTGGACAAGCTGGGAAAGGATTCAATTAGGGCTGGGCGATAAAACGATAATTATTGATATCACGATAGAACATTTTTTCAATAGAAGAATGAGTCTATCGCGATAGACTTTTATTTTGAAGGGTCCGCAAGTAACACTTGCCAGCGAACAGTTTCTCCTATTTGACGAGTAAAAGTTAGAGAGCTAGTCGCCAGTAAGTGTTTGTATCTAATTATTGTGTTTATTAGCTCTCATTTCGGTCATTTTTTGGACTCCACTTCGCGTCCTTCGTCTGCATGAAAGGTAAACAAACGCGCACGAGCCGACTTCTATCAGCAACCCCCGCTGCCGCTGCGTACCTCGCGCCCCGCGCACATTATTACAATCAATTCTCTGTCCACGGCGAATGCATTTGGCGTCCAATTAATTTACTGTAGACTGTATTATTTTTAAAAAGCGTCAGATTTGATGCTTTCGGTCATCAGAAAGTCTGTTGCTCTGAAGCCCCGCTGAGTGTGGAAGAAGCTTCCGTCAAAACTTTTCTGGAACTCTTCGTGAAGAACGCGGATACAGAGAGATTGATTTATTTTGAAGAGCTGAATAAAAACATTAGTACACATCTCCGTGTCGGAGTTGAGGAGACCTTCCAGCGAGGAGCGACCGCTGTCGCACTCCTGCATCCAGCTGGCAAGAGCCAACAGGGGAAGGTAGAGCAAGCCGTTAGGGTCAAAATTAACCAGAAAATACGCGGGTATGGCAGTGCGTCACCCGGACATGTGCTATGGTTAATAATACTTATTTGACATATTTAAATGTTGCCACAGTTAGTTTCAATACAACAATTAATACCAAAAATAATGAAAGTTTAATTTCAAAATTGCAGTTTAATTTGGTGGGATAGCATATGAAGCATTCCTTTCTCTCTCCAGACATGTACATGTAATCAGAAAATACATGTTTTGTTTATGTTCAAAGTTCAAAATGTGAGTTAATGCTTTTAAGTACTTTTTGTTTTCAAACATATATTTTTAACTTTTCAAAAAAGTAATTTTAGACTTTTATCTTCTTTATTCTTGTTGTTTTTTTACTTGTTACTGATCCGAAACAGGATCCAAACTGTGATCTTAAAGCTGTGACACGATCCGAGCCGTGTGTTTTGTGATCCGTTACACCTCTACTAAATACAACAAAAATAATTTGTAGTACATCAATACATTTTTGTTATGTGAATTTATTTGTAGACTTAATGCTTTGTTTTTTAATGGAACTGAAGAAACAGTTTAATATCTATTTCATAAACTTTTGAAACTTGAAAGCTTTTACTTTAATTTTCAGCTTAGTTCATTTATATATATATTCTTGGTTATTAAAAAACTAGTTGCATAATTTCCATTGGATCTGTTATTCTTAGTGTGATAGGAAATAAATATTTAAATGCAAACAACCTGCTGATGAGTTTACATTTCATTTTTGAGCCACAAAGTGTTCAAATACAGTTATTTGGTTTATATCGTGATCAATATCGTTATCGCGCAATATGTAAAAAGCTATATCGTGATATAAAAAATCCCATATCGCCCAGCCCTAGATTCAATCAACCAATCATACTTTATTAATCCCAGGTGAAACTGGTGGACCTCACATAGAAGACAAACTTCCCAATGGTGGGCAGCAGCCATGCAAATCTGGTGGAGCTTATCACCCAGAAAACACAGGAAGAGGGTACGGGAATGATGTCAAAAATCAAGCATCTTCAATCTTTTGGATCTCATCTACCAACTTTGAACACACACCATGAGTACCAAACACATATTTTTAATAGATGTACTCTTTTAAAATTATATATTTTCCCTCAAGTCAAATGCATGGCACTCATGCTACTTAAAGCCTTATTTGCAATTGTCTTTACAGGTGGATACGGGCTGTCTGCGGGCAAAAAGTGGGAAAACTTGCACGGGCAAAAAAGGTTTTTTTTATATACTGTAACCAACAGATCACAGTAAACATTTATACAACATTAAAGTAGGCGGACAGTAGGTGAGAATTTTTCAACTCCCCCAAATCCTATGTACTGCGCTAGAAGCCCATTAGAGCTGCTCATAAATGCATGATCTTTGCTTTGGCTGTTAGAATCTAGGAAATTAGACATTGAGAGCGTAGTTTGTGTGGTTAACCTACAGGCTCTTGCATATCACTTGCACACTCTGTTCTTGGGGCATTCACATGAAATTAGTAAAAAGGCCAATACTTGCACCTTACTAAAGTGTGATGTAAAGACAGCAGCACCACCTGTATGTCATAAGTGAATTTACTTCCATAAGCCTCAAAAATACTTCATGATACATTTGAATCACAGACAACAATGGTGCGTACCATTTTCACATTGTCACTTGGATGTATGACACTTAAGGGAGACACACCAGAGCCCCCCTTAACCCTCCCAGGGCCAAGTTAAGTTTCAGTAAAATTTAAAAAATGTGATGTTTGGGGAAAGTTCTCATACGGGGTTTTAATAACCAAATTTGACTTTTTTGAAAGAGACCTTCACTTCCAATGAGTTCTAAGCAAGGATGCAATGATAGATCATGGTTCTATACATACCTCGATATGAGCGTCACGGTTCTATAGGTATTGAGCAAGCAAAAAGAAATCCTACTGTTCCCACAGATGATTCATTTTGCAAAGAGAAACACCTTAGCAAAAATTCTGATTTTTTTCATGTGTACAATTCTTGGCATACTTGTAAAGAATACAGTTTTTATGAAATGCAACAATTTAAGTAGTTCTCTTTACTTTTGACAAGTGGATGTCAAACACTATCTAAACTGAACCAATTTAAAATGTTTAGAACTGAATTAGTCAGCTAAATAAACAACATTAACACAAGTAAAGCTGTCAGTGCTTTATTCATGTCCCTTTACATTTTTGCAAAACAAAATTAGTATCTCGGTTGTTTTTTTTAGCAGTTATCTAAACCTTTTACCACTCGACTTTCATAGAAGGGGCAATGTAGTTTCTGGCAGGGAGGGGGAAAGTGGGCGTTTGGGCTTTTTTGGGTTGTTTTTTTTTTTTTTTTTTTCGAAGAAAATGCCCTTAAGGCAACACAGGCTGGTACTGAATAAAAAAAATGCGTATTGTGAAAAATTTCATATTGAATTGTCGAACGTGTATTTGTGTGTGTTCGGTTTTATATTGAACACCGTTGCATCCCTGGTTCTCAGATCCCTCAACCCTGTGTGGTAAGTGACCACTAAAGACTTGAAAATGACATGAACTGTTCAAAACAATGTAACAAAGCTAACAAGACCAGATATAACCAGCATTATGCTAATTTTGAGCTGTTGCAAATCTGCAATGCCTGCCCGGAGAGGGTTAAGATGCAGCCACTCCTCTCCACGACCCTACATACGGGTCAACTCCCATACAAGTGCCTGTGACTGTTACTCTCTGTTCCTTACCTCTCCTCCTTACTCTGCGGTATACCGTCAGCGAACATCCACTGAATGGAATTGCACCAGGGATTGCTCCCAATAGAACCAAGATTTTCAAAAGATGAGTTTTCTTATTTGGTCAAACGAGCGTTCCCTTCTGCTCAGATTAAGTGGTTTGTCCCAACAGTCCCAGTGTGAAAAAGTTGTTACAGTCTTTTGTTCTTCCCACTAATTTAATTCATTTTTTCTCCATCACTCCATCTATATCCTTCCTTCTCTCTTCTGAATAAATGCCTACCTTCCTAACAGACGAACACACGGACAAACAAGCTTGTTTGGCCCTCCACCCCTTCACCACTTTGATTTGTAGCACTCATCCACTCCTGTCATTTCAGTGCTATCAAACAGATTGCCCTAACACTCAGCTGCCTCACCGGTCAGAGTAGCTCTCCTTCATTGTGTTCTTTTGCTTTCCTATTCTTTGAGATGTCATATCTCCTTCGATACATCTCTTCACAGGCATGTTTTTCTTTCTGCCTCTGGCATAAAAGCAATCAATTTAACCATATATATATTGAACACAGTTCCCAGGAGTAATTTGTAATCAAGAAGTGCATCGATTGAGTGTATCAATCTCTCTCGTTTGCCACAAATGTTGAAACTGTTTCACATAACATCACTTGAGTGTGGGTTGGTACATCCAATTGTGTGGATTAAAAATAAAGACTCCAGGGTAATGCCTTTAAATGAGTTTCTCCAGACAAAAAAAGAAATCAGATTTGAGGCGGCGTGGACGGGTTTCGCCTTGACAAGCCGAGATGCTTTTAGTCTTGTTGTACGTGTAGTGTGTTATGCATTTCTTGGCAGATGAATTTACTGGTTCACCACACAGACTGACAGGTTAAAGATGTTTTTATACTAACGTCACACCCTACAGAAATAGATCAACATAATCACCCTAGCTCTACAAGTCTAATAAACGCAGTGGGAACCTGAGATAAACTCCATCAACCAGAGCAACCTGCCAAAGTGAAACCCTCTTTAAAACAGTCAGACAGGCTTTACACGAGAAAACACTTGATGAACTGATTTGAAACCTTAACAGGAAGTCTTTAGAACTCAACTTTTTGAAATGAGGACGTTATGTAGACATTGACTGTGTACAAAGTAGCACCAGTCTTCCAGGGTGGAGCTGGACTGAGACGGCATGAATTGAAAACTCCCTTCCATTCAAGGTTTTTCATTCAGATGATCATCAAAGACCCTGTGGTGGATGAGCATGGGAAATGTGGGAATATGTTCATTTTGATACATCTCAATAATGTGTCTGAGTTACACAAATTAAACAGAGTTTCATATCTTCCAATAGACCAACATACTAAAATGATAACCTTCTTTTGACAGGACTGCAATGGAGACCCATCATGGGAGTTTGCTTCAGCTGCGCGGAGTTCTTCGTTCAAGAGGAAGTTGGAGCCAGGAGCAGCCCAGCTGTGCCGATGAACTGGTGACAATCAGCTGTAGTAGCTCTTGATTATCCATTTCAAAGATGTGAAAGTGGCTGCTGACAGTCTTGGCAGAGGATAGGAATTCTACTTTGAAAGTCTAACAGAAGACTTTGATTTGATTGGTAAAGCAGGTTTGGGTCACGACAGGCTCAGACACAGACGGCTCTAGCCTTCTCGTTGTCTGATTTCCTCTATAAAGAAGCACAAACACAATTCTAGGAAATAGTCACTATTTTTTGTTTTTTAGACAGTACTTCAATTCAAAATGTGTTCGATTTTCTAACTTTTCTTCCAATAACAATGATTTAAGGTGAAGTTTGACTTTCTAAAGCTCTAATTCTAAATAGCTGGAACAATGTCTCAACGGAAATTCCCCAATGAGCCATAATAGAACCATTGACTGTATATGCTAACACTGGACATATCAACTCCTCTCATCAGAGGAAAATAAAACACCACATCATGTTTCCAGCCAGACTGAAGACTTTTTGTGAAGATGGAAAAATCAAAGTGTTTGACAATCTGCCTGCTGCCATGAAAGGCCTGTGCTAGTTTGGATTGGAGATGAACCCACTGGCGGAGGAACCCGACTCTGGATTCAATCCTGCGCGCTTCAGGTTGGCAAACTGAGGTAAGAGGAGATCACCGGAGAGTGGAACGATGGAAGCTGTGAAATCGCTCCTGGAAAACGGGATGTAAACGCCTCCCTAAAAAACAAGAAAAGGTACTGGAAGTTTAAAGTTATTAAAAATACATACTGTCAATGAATTATGACTGCACGATTAAGAACGGACTTGATTCTTCTGATTTACACAATTATGAAATGGACTTGGATCCTGAGAAGAATGTGTTTAATTTAAAAAAAAATCTCCATGCAATTATTATAGGGAAGAGGAATTTGATTTAAAAGTTTTTTTCTCTTGTACATTATACGTTAGTTATAAGTATTTATTCCAATATAAATAAAATGATTATTTGGCTGCATTTAAATCACAGTTCAATGTTAGTGCCTTCTCTGAGACCTGGTTAAACACAGACAAAGGTCATCATTTAGCTAGAAATGCATATAGGTCGCCCAGGAAAAAGAGGACGGTGTGTGTTGCATTATATGTTGATCAAAAATATAATTGAAAAATGGTGAAAAATATGTCTGTGGCAATTGAAGAACTTTTGGAGTCTGTGGTAATACAAATTCAGTTAGAAACCAAGTCTGATAATAATTTGTGTTTACCGACCACAACGATCAAAGATAGAGGAATTTCAAAAGAAAATATCAGAAATAATTGATATTCTACCATCAATTACGCCAATTATAATGACCCCAAAAGATGAGACACTTAAATTTACACGGATAAGAACTCAAAGGGAAATTCATCTTTTTAGACAAGATTTATTAAACCAAGATTGGGAGAGTGTGTATGTAACGGATGTGAATGAGGCCATTTGTTCAAAATTATATTAACCTGTACAATAAAAATTGCTCATTTAAGTTAAGTAAACCAAACAAATTTGTTAACAAACCCTGGATAACACCAGGCTTAAAGCATGCAGAAAGAAAAACAAAATGTACGGGAATTTTTTCAATACAGAACAATAACTCTTGAAGTAAAATATAAAATTTAGAAAAACAGACAAGCAACAGTAATGAGGAGAGCTGAAAAATATTATTGTAAAAAAAAAAAAAACATAAAGAAACATGGAAAACCTTAAATAAACTGACTAAAAGACACGTTCAAGATAACAGAATAGCAGAATGTTTAATGCATGAAGGAAAAGTAATTAATAATTATTTATATTATATTATTATTTCTATAAGCACCATAAGCCACGCCCACACAGAGGGATTTTTGGAAACGGAGGCTTCAGATCAACAGGAAAAATTGCTTTTTAAGACATTTAGGATGTAGAATTTCCTTATTAAAACCCCACTGGGAACATTTAAAGAAAATAAAAATAATTATTGTACTGGGACTTAAAAGTTTTGTTTTTTTTTGTAAAACTACAGGTGAACTTTTTTGGCAGATGAGTAGAATTCTTGCTTTGCTTTGTTCCATCAAATCTTGCATTTATTGACGAATGTTAAGCTGGATCCACAACAGCATCACTTTTTCACCAGGCAGAATCTTCTGAGTGAGCTAGAGACGATCCGTCCGGTTTGAATGCTGAAGATTTGGATCCAAAAGTCTGAAATCAGAACTTACTGCTTCACATTGAGCATCAAGCTCTAGAATGGCGGAGGTTGAAACCACCAAATGGTTCCTGTGTGTGCAGCTCATCGTTTGCCCAGGGGAGGGGTCATATGCTGAGAACACATTTGTTTCACTCTAATGAGTAACAACTAACACTCAGACTGAAAGTGCTTCTCTGGTTTCATGCGTTTGGACATGCTCTCTCTGACGCAACCCTGTTAGCTTAGCCAAGCCATCTGAATATAATCAACATTATAGCACATTTCCTAGCTGAATCATGCTTTTTATATTCTTTAATGATGCAGTGAGTTTAAAAGGATTTTGTTGAATATTAATGAGTCTATTCGAGTGTAACCATGAGCAACTGCGTGATTCCTCAGCCAACAGAAAGTTGTCTTTGCAGTGTGAAAACAGACAAACTGCTGCCACATTAACGTCTCACAATAGATCTACACAAAAGCTATTATTGTTGTTCTGGTGATAGAGTGTTTCTAAAGCTCCTTTCTGCACATTTTTCAGCACGTGAAGACTCAATCACGCCTTCAGCAATTTTTAATTATAGTATGAAAAGGTTCAGCTCGTTCAGGACATTAAAGTTTATAAATACCAGAAATACAAGCAGTAGAGTTTTTAAATATTGAGCTGAATATTCCACCATAGGAGATGAAAGTTTTTCAAATCCTTCAAAACTTTGTGAAATTTGAAACTTGTGAACATCTGCATATACTTCCAGTCATAAAGAAACCATTCAAACGTTCAAATATTCAGCAACTACTGGGTTTTTTAGAGGGCTTTTCGGAATTTAGCTTTTAATTTTTCTAACTTCTTTTGGCTAATTTAGACATTTCTCCAGTTTTTTAGACTCATTTGGAGTTTAGTTAATCTTTAAGCATTATGCTAGCTGTTTTGGCAAATTAGTAATTTTCAAGTTTTTAGGCTAATTCTAAGTTTAGCTAATATTTTATCATCACACTAACTGGTCAAAATTAGAGATTTGTGAGTTTTTAGACAAATTTGGAGATTAGCTAATATTTTAGCAATGCTAATATTTTAACAGTATGCTACCTATTTTGACCAAATTAGACATTTTCGAGTTTTTAGGCTAATTTGGAGTTTAGCTATCTTAGCATTGTGGCAGTTCTGGCAAAATTAGACCTTTTCAAGTTTTAAGGCTAATATGGAGATTTACTGATATTTTATAACCGCTAATATTGTAGCAATATGCTAGCTATTTTGTTAAAATTAGACATTTTCACATTTTAAGGCTAATTTGGAATTTAGCTTATATTTTAGCATTGTGCTAGCTGTTTTGGCAAAATTAGACATTATCGAGTCTTAAGCAAATTTGGACTTTAGCTAATATTTTAGCATTATGCTAGCTGTTTTTGGAAAAATTTGACATTTCTTCAGTTTGTTGGTTAACTTAGTGTTTAGCTAATAGGCAAGTTTTCAGCTTCAGCGCTGTAAACTATCAGTTTTAGGATTTTCAGCTATCAGCACTGGGATCTTTATTGGCCACATTCATCTTAAAGCATTCACCCTTGCATCATTGCAGGTAATGCTATAAATCTAGTTTCGGTTATTTTCACACTCAGAAATCAAACCTTTTTTTTGTTTTTATTCATGGGTTTTACTGCCGGCCTTGTTTAGAACTTTCCGTCCCCTCTGGCTCTTTCAGCAACGGCTAAAGTGATCTAAATTGTGTAAAGACTTCATACCCCCTCGTGTGTTGATTAATGTATAATTATGATGAGAGATGCTCATGAACAAGATCTGCTGGCTTGTTTCATCTGTCAGAGGTTTCAGATTCTGAATTGGGACGCAGCTGCTGCCGCACAACGCAGACGACTTGACATCTTTCTTTTGATGAAAAAGAGAGGCTCACTTAAAACCATTCTCTGAATTTCCTCTTTCCTTTTATGCCATGTTTCACAGGATGTGGAACATGATCCTGCATCCATGCTTGGCTGGGATGTCATCTTCTAGAGAGCTTTTTGGATTTTTTTCAATGCACTTTCACCCTCTTCCTGTAATAGTTTTGGAAATCTATACATATATGTGTATTTTTGGAAGTTATTGAGCAGAATCTGATGTACTAAAAGCAGACAGTAAATACAAATTTAGGGAAATTGTCCTGCTAGGTTTGAAGAATGAGATTAAGGAGCAGATGACAGTGAAAAATGACTCTTTTCTGTCATGAAAATGTGGTTGAAAGCAAAAACACCAGACAGGAAAGTATAAAATCTTTCATTCAAGATTCAAGTGAAAAAAGCAAAAAATTAGATTCTGAGGGAATAAAAGGTAATTGGAGAGATTGGACAACAAATGAAAAACATTAATCATCACACATCTGTAATCTCAGAATTTTTTATTTTTTCAAAAGGACTGAACAGTTGTCACTGACTACACTGGTTTTATCTTTAAGCATCGGAACATTTCTGTTCTTTAAACTTTGTGGCATCGCTTGTTTTCAACTGTATGAACTAAAAGATTCTGCTGCTGCCAAATCCAGGGAAACTGCAGGGATTAGCCCAGGCTGGCTAGAGCCAAATTAAATTCAGTGAAGAGATGCAGAAATAGAAAAATTACGGTTTCCCTGCAAACGGTCATCAAAAGTCTGGCTGCTGCATTTGGGATCAACAGGGAAAGTTTTGTGGAAGGTACTTATACAAACCTGATAAAAAGGCAAACACAAGACAAATACAGGGAATTGTTTTTTTTTTTTCCTTTACTTTGATAAAACAATATTGGATAAAGAAAGCACCTTTATAAACTGGATTTTGACAGAACACAGCAATAATGTGAAAGTTAAAACAAAATTACTTGTAACTAGGGCTGCAATGGGAAAGTTTTACCGCACAGGATTAATAAAAAAGAAAAATTAACCTTAATATTCATTAAACTTTGCAAAGCAGCCCTCTTCCACAGCGGCCCAACAAAGTGTGCATTATCCTACTTATATAATACTCACTTTTAAAATGAATAAATCTTCAACCCACTTTTAGTTCATTGTCATTTTTTCGGTTCAGATAACTTTTTCATATGGCCCGTCGTCATGGTACCACGACAACGCGTCTCTGACCATGACTAAAGAAGCAAAGGAAAGCGATATAAATGCTGAAAGTCATGACAAGTTAAAGAAAGCATCAGTTCAGACCTCTTACCGTTTGTTTTTGTCCAGAAAGTGAAGGAAAAGTTTGTTTTAATGAAGCCTGCGCAGTGATATAGAACACTTGGGCTATATGACCGGAACTCCTTTATTTAGGTGTGAACCATAAACATCTATTGTGCATCCACACCCAGCAGCCAATCAGAGTCAAGTATTCACTCGGACCATAAGCATTACTATAACCATTATAACACAAACACAATGTTTGTTTCTTATGGCTGTATTTAAACATCTATTTTCTTGGAGTAATACTTCAGACAAGGAAGTCTTCAGAGTTCTGTTCATCTTACTGTTGATGTGTTTTGTACTCACAAATTACACTTCTAGGATATCTGAGTTAACTCCTAACAGTTTTAAACATTTTAGGGAAAAAAAATGGAAGGAAAATGTTCTCTCTGGCCCATTTTTGGTGAAATGCTGCATAAAGTCATAAAATGTACCTTGTAAAGCATTCCGATTAATCGTGATAAATCACAATCCAAAAGTGAGATTAATCTGATTATTTTTATATTGATTGACTGCACTACTTTTAAGTCAATCTTTTTTTTTTTTTTTTAAATGCTTCACCTGTAATTCAAGAGTTTAAGTTTTCTGTTCCTGTGGAGGTTAGCAGTTTATCCTGGGCCACTTTTCCTGTTTGAGTCACCTAGACTGCTCTGCTTTGTATTTCCTTTCCCGGGGGAGAGTCGTTGGGACTGCTCCTCTTCTAGCCTGATCCTGAGGAGAGGTTCTCCATGCCCCCCCTCACTGCTACTGGGACGCAATAACCTTAACATTTCTCTTGTTCAGCTTTTGTTTTAGTTGTTCCCAAATGTTTTATTTCATTTGGGCATCTGGGATCTGCCCTTAAGGGGAGGGGTACTGTGAGAATGATTTGGTTTATGTTGGTTTTTATGTGGCGTTTCTGGTAATGGTTTGATTTCCCCTCTTTCAGTCAATCAAATTTCATGTTAATCTTTCACAGCTGTTATGTATTAATGTCTTGTTTTCAGTTGGTCATGGCCAGGTCATCTGCTTCATCGTTTTCTTTTTTCTCCATTGGTTTTGTCATGTTCAAGTTAATTTATTAAACGTTCACATTTCTGCACCAATCCTGGTCTTCTGCATATTTGGTCTTACACCTCCAGTTCCTAACACATATTAATAAAAATGATTAATTATTTGCTGTTGTGCTCTTCAAAATACTTTTTTCCTCAACTGGAAACTCCTGAATTCTAAAAGCTTCACGAGTAGCTTAAATCAAGATTCTCTAAATACTTCATAGCATATTTTAATGCTTTTTTTTTCCAATAATGGAATTCAACAGATCATTCAGAATTCTTCTGAAACTTTCTGAGTTGGTCTTAGAAACAGTTCAACGGTTAAGACAGAGGTTTTATTTTAAAACCTTAATGTTTTTAAAGAAATCTTATCGGCAGTAGACACTTTATAAAATATTTCTTCTACGGCCCATTTGGAAATAGTTCATGGTTTTGCCATTAATGCACTGACCTGCAGAGAAATCGGACTTAATGAAAGCTCTGCTGTTGAGACCAGATCAACAGCACCAACAAACACAACAAGCGGGGTTCAACTCAGCAGAGACCTTATCACAACACTAATGGAGCGTTTGCAGAATTCACACTGACAGTAAGCGTCCTCTCATTTCTTTATTTCTATGTAATTGCATCTCTGAGGATGTGTGTGGGAACATGAATGCACAAAAATGCCTGTTTTCTGGGGTGTTTGTTTACAGAAGTGCACAACACAAACAGCTCATCGCTTCAGTATCCAAGCGTCCACTGTGAAGACATGGCAGGAGTCAGCAGCTCCCCTCTGCTCGCGCAGTTTGGCGCCGGCGCGCACATGAATGCCACCGCCGTCACGCAGGCAGAAGTCAGTCTGCGGGTTGACATCACCTCTGAGGAAGCTAATCCTTTTAGCTCTGCCGTGGCGGCAGGTGTGCTTAAGTGCCTGCTTCCATTAAATGACTTGGAGTTTTAACTGAAGCTTGATGAGACCGAATCATTTCAGAGAAGACCTTTGTTTACCAAAGACTGAGGAGTCTGATGGACTCAGAAGCAGCACACAATTCCTCACAGGGTTTGGTTTTGTATAAAGTTTTGACAGCTTTCATGCCATGTCAATATAATGAGGAACAACAAGGCAAAACCTTCATCTCTAATTCATGGAGTTCACTATAAGTTTTAAACAGTAACAAACTTCACATATAAGACAACATTATTATGTAAATAAGGTACTTGTAATGTAACACAATCTCTCCAAGTTATAAAGAGATTCATCTTGGACCGTGATAGAGAAAGCAAACAGGTTGAAAGACCATCTCTGATCATCTTTTGATCTATTTTCAAAGTTTATTTCATTCTTTCATTATAATTCAGCTATTTTTAGCCATAATATATATTTAAAAAACTGTTGTTTTCTGGAACATAGTTTCTGCAGAGTGGAACCCACTTCTCTTCCCATAATCCCTCTGTTTGGGCGTTCCACTGCTAGCTTACAGCCTCTCACACCACTAACCTAAAAGTACTTGTGGAATAAAAATGCAATATTGGAACTATTCATGATCACAGTATAGGTCCAGATTCCAGCTCAGATGAAGAAAACAAAAACTTTCATGGATCTAATTGTCTTCAAGAGGATTCATCTGCATGGAGGGTAGCAGGGAGGTCGTAGCTCGCCCAGCATTTTTCCTGTGTCACAAATATCTTCTAATAGCATCACTTCATATGATGGATTTATAACAATTGTAATTAATATACACTGCTCACAAATATTAAAGGAGCACTTTAAAGAAACACATTACATAGATCAGATCTCAATATGAAGTTGGATATCTATACAAATAACGACAGGGCAGTGTCTTAGGAACAAAAGGATGTCAAGTCTTTTATTGGAATAAAAGTTTTCAGTCTACAGAGGCTCAGTTGTGTAGACACCATAAAATCAGAATAAAATGAAGATGTAGCAGGCTAGTCCATTTTCTCCAAAACTTAATTTCTGCAACTCTAAATGCTTTTCAGTATCTTGTTTGCCCCCCACGAGCTTGTATGCATGCTTGACAATGTCAATGGTGTCTTATGGCATTTCCTCCCAGATCTGTGTGAGGGCATCCCTGAGCTGTTGTACAGTCTGAGGAGCAACCTGGCGGCGCCTAATGGACCCAAACATAATGTCCCAGAGATGTTCTATTGGGTTTAAGTCAGGGGATGGTGAAGGCCATTCAATTGTTTCAATTCCTTCATCCTCCAGGTACTGCCTGCAGACTCTTGCCACGTGAGGCCGGGCATTGTGGTGCATTAGGAGGAAACCAGGACCTACTGCACCAGCGTAGGGTCTGACAATGGGTTGAAGGATTTCATCTGGATACCTTATGGCAGTCAGAGCACCATTTCCTCGGCAGTAGAGGTCTGTGCGTCCCTCCATGGATATGCCTCCCCAGACCATCACTGACCCACCACCAAACCTGTCATGTTGAACCACGTTGCAGGCAGCAGAACGTTCTCCTTGTCTTCTCCAGACTCTTTCACGTCTATCACAGGTGCTCAGGGTGAACCTGCTCTGGTCTGTGAAAAGTACAGGGCACCAGTGGAGGACTTGCCAATTCTGGTGTTCTTGATCAAATGCCAGTGGAGCTCCACGGTGCTGGGCAGTGAGCACAGGGCCCACTACAGGACGTGGGGCCCTCAGACCACCTTCATGAAGTCTGTTCCTGATTGTTTGGGTAGAGACATTCACACCAGTGGCCCTCTGGAGGTCATTCTGTAGGGCACGAGCAGTGCTCAGCCTGTTCCTCCTTGCACAAAGAAGCAGGTATGGGTCCTGCTGAGGGGTTGAGGGTCTGGAGAAGTTGGACAACCAGTGCAACTTCTGTAGGGTTAAGGAATCTCTTCATACTGCCAGTAGAGAGAATTACACAAGAAAAATCAACACGAGTGGAAAACCAGCCAAAAAAGATCAAGAGGAGAAACTTGAAATGACCTCCACATGGAACACCAGTCCTGTTTGGAGGGTTTTCTAATTGTTGCCACTGAAGTGCACCTGTTGTTAATTCATGAACACCAATACAGCTGAAATTGATGAACGAGAACCTCAGCTGCTGAACCAACAAGAACATTATCAGACAGGTTTCATTCAGTTCATGCCAGGACCAATAAAAATGTGTTCCTTTAATTTTTGTGAGCAATATATAAATGCCATTATGAACTTAATTTTCTTAACCCATGAAGACCAATTCTTCCTTAAAAATAAAATGATGTGGACAATACCAAAAAACCAAGTTGACCACAGAAAACATTTCACATATTTTTCTGTTATACCGATGTCACTATATGCCTCCTCCACCATCAGAAAAAAGCAACAACAACATGTTAAAAACACATTTGCTTTGTAGTGGGTCTTAAAGGAGTCAGATCTATTCTCATTTCTTAAACCTTCATTTATTCCAATTTGGACCAATGTGTAATGATTGCTTTATTTTCTAACATAAAGAATCCAGTTTAGGACTCTTAACTGAGCACAAATACAATCTCTTTAATTAATTAGTGTTTAAATGGTTGACACATTTTACACAAACAAATAAGCATAAAAAAACCCTTTAAACTGTCTTTAAAAAAAATAATTATTTTTGGGTTTCATTTTAAGTCCCTCCGCTGTTAAAACATCACATTCATGAATAGTCTGGTCATGTGACTCCACTGGTCTCACCTGGAGGGTTGGATTGCTTCTTTTTTTTTTTTTTTGCTTTAATCATAAATGCAAGTCCAGAAAAAAAAAATCTTCCAAGCTTGACCATTAAAGAACTTTTATTTTTAGTTTTGTTCGGATTTGGTTCAAACTTTTAGGAATTCATAAAACACGTATTGCAAATGTACAGGACGATGGGAAAACTTAAATCTAATGTTATGAATTTTTAACAACTTATTAGGACTACTACTTTTACATGAGGCCACCCACTATCAACGGGATTGGCTAGCAGTTCAAAGTACTGACTCGATTGATGTGTCCAAAGACCAATAGAAGCTTCCGGTAGCTCGCGAACGACGAGTTGGAGACCCCTGCTATAGTGATTCTCCCGCTACTTTACGTAGGTTTCTCATCTTGTGAAAACTCTATCACACTTTCAACGATTTTAGCAATCTTGTTATCAAAATGTTCAACTTGTTCAGAACATTACTGCTTGTTTTTTTGGTATTTATAGTTTTTTAAAATATTGAGCAAAATATGCCCCATATGAAATTAATACGAAAGTCTTTAAATTTCAAAATTTTAAGTAGATTAGCAACAAGCCTTTAATATTTATTCATGGACCATATTTTAATTAATTGTTGTCATTTTCATAAAATTTAGAGTTTGTTCAATATTTTAGCAACAGGCAAATGTTTTTGGCTAATTTGTTATCCAATACGGTTTTTCAGGCTAATTTAGAGTTTAGCTTCAATTTTCAACAGGCTAACGTTTATGGGTGTGGATGCAATTTGCTAGATTTTTGACTAATTGACTACTGAGGTTTTTAATGCTAATTTGGGGTTTACCTAATAGGTTAGCAACATGCTAACGCTATTTAAGCAAAATCTTTTGCATCTATTGAGGTTTTTATGCTAGTATTTAAGCAAAATAGTAACTATTTTTGCAAAATTGTGCATGTATTAGGGATTTTAATCAATTTTACTACCATTTTTTCAAAAATGTATGTTCATTTCAATGTTCTTTCATAGTTCTTTAATGAAATTTTCAGTCTTTTAGCAAATTTAACACTTTGCCTTAACATTTTCAGCAAATTTATTCAGCAAATAAAGTAAATTGCATCACAATTTTCAGCAAAAAGCTTCAGCATCTTCAGCGACTACTTTTAACAAAAAGCATTCACACTAGCATTATCGCAGGTAATACAACTTTTCCAGTCTAATTTGGTTTGTGACTTTTCTTTGATAAAATGTGATTACATTGATTTTTTTTTGTTTGTCTTTTTAAGTCTTTTTTGTATTGTTTTACATCAAATATAACAGAAAGTATGTCTGGCGACGATATGGCGGCATCGAAATCACAAAAAAATGGCGGATAAATTTACTTAATTTGGATGGATTTGGAAGTAAGCCATTTTCTATGTATGATGTCACCCCCTGGATGGCTCCAGTTCTCCCATACACTTTAATGTGAAAAGCAGATGTGAAGTGGCTCAAGTGGATCAAGAAAAAAATACATTCAAAGGATTACAGTCCTTGAAAAAGTTAAGAATGACGCCTTATGGGTACAAGAAGGCAAAAACCAGTAGATTTTCTATAAGAAGGAAGCTGTAGTTGATACTGGGTCAGGTCAAAGTGTTGTCAAAGGTAAATGTGAGCTCTAAAGATCAAGGACAGCTGTTGTCTTCTATAGTGTTTCAAACCCTCTGTTGACTCACAGCTTCTATAATCTTCTTATAAAAATATTATATAAACAACCCCACTGACACAATGCTGGTCTTTGGATTCATTTGTGCAACCTGATTAAAGAGATGTACATAAAAAGCATCGTCTGGTGTCACCTCAGCAATCTGCAGCAGCTCTGTGGGATTTGAAACGTCCCGTGTGGCTTCACCGTTTCCTCTCGTCAGCTCAGAAAAAAAGCTAATCCAGTTTCCTTTCACCTGAGAGTGTAGGTAAGCGGCGCCGCTGCGGAGGGATTATTTTTGTCTGGAGTGGACTTAGCATAGATCAGCCTCATTTTACGCTTCTTATCTCCTCTCCCTCCTCCTTGTCAACTTTTCTTTGACTCATTCCACTTTGTTTTCCGCGCTTGTTGACAGCCTCAGTTCCTTTGTTTGTTGTTAAAACCGAGCGAGGATTTAGCTCCGCAGCTTTTGGCCTCGGATCTGAACCGTTTGATTTCAGGCAAACATCTTTTCTTTTTTTTTCCTCCCTTCTCTGCTTCTCCCTTCTGTGTCTCACTCCTAGTGTAATCCTAGAAGATAAAGCAACCTCCTCTAACATGGTGAAGTGTTGCACTTGCTTAAGGAACAGACTAACCCATCTTATCCAAACTGTTCCTTTTCCCTTAAAGTCAGAATACCTGTCAAAATGAAAGACTTCCTAAGCCCACAACTGTTAGGCTTAAGGTTTCTAAATAGCTCTTTCACATCTGATTTTACTAACAGCTATGCTATGAAATTAGGGAGACATCTACTGTATATTACTGGCTTTAGGTTCTCAGATGATTAAAATATTTTAGGGAAAGACAACCTATTAAAGTGCAAAATTCTTTGAATAATGATTTCATTCATCAGGGGGAAAAGCTGCCAGGGCCAAAAGGTAATTCTTCCCTCTTTGCTAAATAATGAAAGTTCTGTTATTAACCACATTTTTTAGAAACTGACTTCAGTTTCACCTGCTTCACCCAAACCTGATCCCCGCTTCACCCGCTGGGCCAAACTACACTTTAAAAGAAGCAGTCAGACAGAGAGGAAGACAGCAGCAGAACAACACAGACAGGAGGACAAAAAAAAAAAACCTTTGCCTTATGGTTTTCTGTAAACTGCATAATTGGAAATTTCTACAATAAAATGAAATTTATTGTCATGCATCCTGCTACTTCTGGTGTAACAGTTGAAACATTCTCTCAGTTTTCCTTTCTGCTATTTAACAGGTAAATTGAGTTTACTTGTATAGAGCGTTACTACTAGGGCTGAGTTGATTAAATTGATCTGAATTAATTTAAGCTTAATAGATCAATAATCGATTCATAAAAGATATAAATCAATTTAACACATAAAGCTAAAGTCCGCTAGCTTGATGCAAACGTTTAATGGAATTTCCCATAGGACGGCTAATGCTAACGCTCGACCTAAACATACATTGCTGACTAAATGACCATCTTTATTTACTTACAGGCATGAATTTTCCAAACTATTTTAAGGAGTTTTTTGTAAGTAACCAATTGGTTTTTAAAACATTGTTTTTTTTCTCATACTGTTTTCTTCTGGAATAAAGTGTAATGCAGACAGAGAGCCACTGCGGGGTGCAGAGGCTGCCAGCTCGAGCCTTATCGAGACAGTAAAAAAAGGGAAAAGGTCTCCTAATTTTATTTTTTTCCCCTCGGGTTAATACTAGACATAGAGCCTTTAAGCTCAGACACAGAGACACAGAAACACAGCGGATGCAGCTGTCATAGAGACACAGTCCCTCTGTATAGATAGATACATAGATAGATAGGCTTTATTCCGGACTCGTAGTCCAATAGGTGAACAGGATCATAATCAAAAAATTAGTACACGTACAGTGCCAACACACCAAATATAGGATGATGATAAATACATAAAAAGTACAATAGCAAAAAACCCCCAGAGAATATTAAACATACTTAAGAATACATTTCTTAAAAACACACTAGCTAAAAAAACAGTAAAAAATTAATTAAAATGGAAGGATAAAAAGACAGCTCCTCCAGTGTTTCCAAATACTGGATCTAAAGCGAATGGCACTAAACCTGATGTTATGTATGGACAAAATAAGAGATGAACTTGAATATGAGGTTGTGCAGTAGAGCATGTAAGGTGTTAATTCTGTTAAAAACAAACAGCTCACTTGCACTCGTCCATCGAGGCTTTCTTAAAACTTTTCTTAAAGCATCATTATATACCACCTACAGCTTTCACATCCTGGCTGTTTTGTAGTTCACCCAAAGATGTCCAGTGTATATTGGGGAACAAAAAGTCAGCTTGACACCTTTTGAAGCCAAACTTTCGTGAGAGGGTGTTGGCCATACAACACTCGACACTGTCTGTAGATATCAGCATCATCAGTCATGTCCTCAGTGAGTATATGCTTTATTCTATCAGAACATGAGAGTACAGCAAATCTTTTAATAATAATCATATAAACCCAGACATGGAAACATGATTAGCAATGTTTTTGTAGAACTCTTCACAATAAGTAAACCTTGTTTATTTCTCAACATCATTTGCATCTTCTAAACATTAAGTGAGATATCCACAGACACCATTCCTTACATCAGCTGGTAGCTTCTCCCACATGCAGCTGTGGCATCAAGCTCAGGCTGGTGGAGAGCAGCAAATTCACCGCATGCTGAAAGATGGGCGGCCCACATAAATTTGTCGTGGTGTAAATTCACCTTTAAGCTTGACTAAGGACTAGAGCAGGAGTCTGCAACCTTTAACATTAAGAGAGACAATTAGTCTAGTTTCTCACAGACCAGAACCCAACGAGAGCCACAAAGTCCCATTTTTTTTAACACTTAATATTTATGCTTTTTTAGCAATTAAGGATTTATTTATGAATGTAGTTTTTAAATATTACAATAACTGAATTACAACAGTCTTTATATGTTTATATATAACGGTTATGCGTTATTTTACTCAAGACATTAGCACACACTAGTTCCTTTCAAAATAAAACTCACTTTGTGTCAGTGTATATTTTTTTATGATTAGTAGTTTTGTGTGTGTTTTTTTCTTTTAATCTCAAAAATAAACATTTTAGTAGTATCTATTAAACAAAACTCAAATCATTTAGAATAAACTGAGCTTTTTATTGAAAACACACAATTCTAAATCATTTTCAATCATTTTACACCACATTTGTGGGTGAAATTTGTTTCAAAATTTTAACCAATTTAGTTTAATTAACCAAAGTAAAAAACTTTTAGACTTTTATATGACAAACTATAAATTAAAAACACAAATTTAAAGAACATTTCTACTAGGGATGTCCCGATCAGGTTTTTTAGGGCCCGATCCGATTCTGAGTCATTGGATTTTATGGATTTGCCGATACAGAGTCCCGATCCGATACTTTTTTAACATATTTAAAACATGAACAACTTGAATAAACAGATTTGTGTTGTCCCTTATTTATATTTCATTAACCTTCTTTATCATTAAAAACTTCAATAGAACACTTCTGTGAAGATGCTTTAATAGCCAAGTAAAAATAGAGCAAATATAAACCAGAAAAAAAACATATTTTCTTGTTCTATAAGTGATCTTTAGTCATGTGAGAAAGTTTAATGACTTTAACTTTAATATCTTTAGAGCTATTGAACATTTTTGAACAAATGTGATTCCTGTCTTCATTTAGAATTAGATAAATCATGACTGTTTTAGCATGAATTTGATGAGTGTTCATGACTAGCTCATATTATTATTAATTATCATTTATTAGTTTTTTGTTTGTTCGTTTTCTAGGATTATGTGCTTCTATTTAAGCTAAGACATCACATTTTTGGTTTTATTATCAGATTAGTTAATTTTTTCTTAACTTTTATTTCTCGTTCACATAAATAAAAACAGGCATATCAAAGGACAGCTCGGGTCCTAAGGAGTTAAATCAAGGTGCTAGCATGTAGCAGTTAGCAGCTGCTGTTTAGCATCTGTCTGCAGCACGAAGAGCTTAACATTAAAAAGAACCAAAACTCTGTATTTTTCTGTTGAAATGCCTTTAAAGCAGGGGCAGTCTCAAACTCAATTGAGCCGGGGGCCGCTGGAGGCAGAGTCTGGGTGAGGCCGGGCCGCATCAGGATTTCCACAAGAAAATCGCTGATAAAACATTCCAATGTTCTCAAATATCTTTATTTTTAACACGAAATAATGAATGAATTAAATTAATTAATTTTAAAAAATGAATTAGAAAATCAATCATTAATAATTAAAATAATAACAATGACCATACAGCAGTGCGCCCCCTGGAGGGAATGCGAATAAAAACATGTTTACATTAGTGATGAATATTGTGCATAATCCTACATAGTAGTAGATAATAAATTAAATATAGCAAAAACAGCCTAAAACTCAATTTACAGTGAACCAATGCGAAAGAACTGAATCTCTGAGAAAAGGCAATTCCATCACTACTGTGGAGAGAAACAAGGAAAGATTGTTTTTACTTTGTCTGGAAGTTTTGGAAGTATTCTAAAAAAAAAAAAAAGAAAGAGAACAATTAATAAAACTGATTATTTAGAAGTTTTTTTAATTATTAATTATTATTATTCTTTAATGATAATAAAAGTATGATATTTTGAGGAGATATAGGCCTATGTTTAACTTGAGCAAATTAACGGATACTAATGATGTTTGCAGTTGAAGGGGGGGGGTGTCTAATAGAAAATACCTGAGAAACACTGGACAAGAGAGAAATCTTTTTATTCAGTTTCAAACGTCTGTATTTACAGAACCTCCTTCATTTCTGAGCTGAGAGCAGCGCGCTCACTGAAAGCTCATTGCAAACGCCGCACACCAGAATTCCTGGCCTCCGCGTCTGGAGCGCGCGTTGCTACGCAAGTCTTTAAATCTGGTCTCAAGCTCTACGCACAAATCGTGCACGCACTGAGCGCGCGCTAAGTCTTCAACCCGGTTAAATATTTCCACGCACAGTCGCAGCAGCGCTAATGAACGGTAAAAACACCATAGAAGAAGAATCTCCTCTCTGCTACCACGTGCGTGACCGCGCTGCTGCGGTGTGGATACCACCTGCTGAGCGTGCGTTCATAAACCCGCGCAGACATGCGGCCGGTGTGGAAGCACCTTTGAAGATTCTGCTCGCTCGCGGGCATCACTCACGCACGCGGAAGTAGTCAGTCTCTCTCGCGAGGACTTTCTCTGATCGTGGAGGAGGAAAAAGCGCTCGTGAGGGTCTGATTTGTCCCCGCGGAATATTTGATGCGTGCGCGGAATAATCGCGTGGCGTCAGGAACACACTTTTTGACAAGCGGCAGGCTGTGTATCACGTGGCGAAAGAGAAGCGGGGCCCGCGAATCCCGTTCAGTGAGAAAGCACTTCCAGCAGCTACATGGCTCCTCCTCCGTCCAGCTGACTGGAGGAATGAATTAAAGAGTGAGGAGGCTCTGACAGCCCGCCGATGTCCCGCCCTCCAGAACCATATACCTTACCGTGATTGGTTCGTTCAGCTCTGGACACAACAACTGTCATTCATCTCAGCCTTGCGAGCCGCACTAACAGTAATCTTTCATATGAAGACGGGGGCCGCAAATTATCATCCCGCGGGCCGCAGATTGCCCGCGGGCCGCGAGTTTGAGACCCCTGCTTTAAAGGTTGTTGTATAGAGACACTAACTGTCAGTTTAAAGCGTTTTCAAAAGAGTTATTGATCCCAGAAGTCTGAATCCGTGATCGGCTAGCTAGCTGTTTACATCAGTCTTCTGCTTGAACTGTTGCCGTTTTCTGCTGCGTTTTCCGGAAATAACATTGATTTTGTGATCTGTTCATGACATGCAGACTTCTAGTGGAGGATTTATCCGGAATAATAAGATTGAAATATAAAGTGCTAATCATGAGAAGAATAAATGAAATATCCGATCCTGATCGGACAACGGAGCCCGATTTCCGATCGAGTCTTCAACCACCTGATCGGGCCCGATTTCCGATCACGTGATCGGATCGGGACATCCCTAATTTCTACAGAATTTCTGAGAGTGAACTAAACTGTTTTTGCTTAGCCGCTTGACATGTTAAAAATCTAAACAGAAATGACAAAACTTAACTAATTGTTAGCATTTTTCAATAAAGCTAAAGAGCTACAATAAAGGGATAACAGAGCCACATGTGGCTCCGGAGCCGTAGGTTGCTGACCCCTGGACTAGAGTGTTGGGGAAGGACACCTTCCAAATCATCACCCAGCCTCACACATCCTCTCAAACTGATTGCTCCTGTCTGCAACCCCCCACAGGCCTTCACAACCCCAAAACCACATGATGATGCCTTTATGGCGTTATTTTTGTTCCAAAAGTCCACCGCGTGTCTGGAACGAAATAAACGAAACTGGACACTGGTTATCCATTTGCTGCATTTTCGATTTAGTGCGCAAATAGGAAAACGAAAAAAAAGGTTTGTTTTTTGTTGGATCAATACACGGATTGCGTTCCTCTCTGCAAAAGTAAACTTCTTCTTGTCTGGTTTAATGGCGGATGGCACACAGCGTTGAGGTGCATTACTGCCATCTACTGGGCAAACGTAAACCTCCAGTGTATAAAATAGGCCAATCAGAAGAGAGCCAACGCAGCGCCTCCGTCTCCGCCCCCATGTGTCAAAAGTTGTCTTTCACTCGCGTGTAGAAAGAGACTCCGCAAGCGCACAAGCCAAAATGTTGCGCGCGCGCAGTCACTGAAGTTCTGCTGGCACGCGAGCATCATTCGGGCACGAGGGGCGAGCTCACAAGCACTTTTTATGCTCTCGCGAGGACTTCTTCTGGTCGCGAGAAACACACTCTGGCGCGCGCAAGGCCTTTTTCTCCTCGGGAGAGGAGCAGAAGCGCTCGCGAGGGTCTGCAATGTCCGCGAGGAATGTGTGATACGTTCGCGGAGATGTTTTATTTCTGTGTAGACTTTTGGAACAAAAATAACGCCATATACCTTTAACAGGAACCAGTTGATCACATAACCAAACCCAGCATCCTTCTTTCCTGTGGTCATTGGTGATTCACCAGAACCAAGCTGCAAATTTTGAAGACAAAACATACAAATCCTAAATAAATAAATGTTCGTATCTGCATCTGAAGCTGTGTTTGAGAAAACGAGACGCTGAGCTTAGCATCATACGTTGCGTTTTTACAATCAAACATGAAAAAAGGAATGTTATTTTTAACAAAAGCAGTTGAGAATGGACCGATGTGCCCCCACGCCCCACCTCTGAGTACTACACGGTACGTCTGGGTGTTCACGCCTCCGCAAAGAGCCGAGAAATCTTTTCCAATTCAGCTCGTACTGCTCACCTCAGAAAGAAATGATGGGGGACAGATGATCTTGCAGAGCCCTTTATAATCTTCCCTGGGGTGCCGGGGGTAGCAAAGTGTTGGGGACAGAGTATTGATTTATAGAAAACGCAGCGTTCCCTCTGCTGCCCACATCTGAGTGTGTCTGGACCGTGAGAGCGATAAGGGGCCGCACTAATGCCACCGCAGAGTAAAAGGGCCTTGATGCCAAATGGATAAGTGGAGAATTTTAACAACCTGAAAGTTTGCCCTCGCTTTGCTGTAACTTATTTTTTTCCCTCCTCATTGTGTCATTGTGCTGTGGCGCCGGGAGATGATGAATTAGAACATTAAGGATTATGTTCTCCGAGAGATGCCCCCGGTGATTGGAGGTAAAAACTGGAATGTGTCGAGTCTGAGCTGAACGAGCACAGACCGCATAGGTTTCGATCGGATTTATAAGCCTAATTAGGCCAAACCACACAGGCGCAGACAATACCGAGGACTTTACCTTGTCATGTTTTTTTTATGTAATGCTTGCTAAGGGGAAGCTGAATCTCAGAAAGGGTCTGCAGAGCCATACATGTTGTAAAACCCCCAACGAGCTCGCTGGCTGTAAATTATGAGTTCATCCTGGAAACAGTCTTGCAGTTTAAAGCTCAGGCAAACGTTTTAATGCCAGAATACGTTTCTGTAAATGCCATCTGAAACCTGTACGTATTATTTTCAGATTATCCAGGGTGTTTCACTAATTGGTTTTCTTTAATTGCTTCATTACATACTCACCGTGTACTGTATATTAAACGGAGCATTCATGATGTCGTCTGTTGTTCTAAAGTTAATCGAGAAGATCCAGAAGGTCACACCGGAGCTTTTCTGTGTTTTTTGCTGTTTTTCAAGCTTTGTCTATCTAAGAAGTGTAGAGTGTAGTGAGGAGTTTTACAGCCTTTCCGACCATGGCGTCCACATCTTGGGTAATATTATCACAGTTATTGCTGCTTAACCAGGGCCCTGTGACTGTGTGTAACTGAAACATTAGCTTAGGTCTTGAGAGGTTGATGTAGTTCACCTTTTGGCATGCCCTGTCAGAGATTACCACAGCCAATCAGCTTTCACTGAGTCACACATGTGGTTTGGCAGAGATTTTTACGCTGGATGGCCTTCCTGACACAACCCTGTATTTAGTCCAGACTCAGTCTTGGGCCCCTTGTAGATACATTGGCAGTGGTGTTTTAGAAACCATCTCCTACAAAACAACAGACTTTATGATTTTGGCTAGAAAGTGCATAATTGTAATTAAAAGACCAATAGATAAAATGTTACTATACCAAAAAAAAAAAAAAATAGTGTTAGTGGAACTTTAAAAAAGATTTGGTGGTGGTAGTGTAATGGTATGGGGATGTTTTACTAAGACTTAAATTACTTACCACAAAGTACTATGCTGGTTTTAATATGAATAACTAAAAGTTTTCTGGAGTAGTTTGGCAAAATCCTGGACATCATTTCAAAAAAGAAAATAAAAATGACGTGTTATGACTAACTTGACACATTTCTGTGAAGGTGTGGAATAAAATGAATCATCTCAACCGAACAAGAATCCAAGACAAGTAAAGAAAACTTTTTTTTTTCTCTCAGCAAAATAATTATTTTTTTCCAAATAACTAAAATTTGTCTTTTATAAGATTTTTTAACATTGACCTTTTTTAATGAGAAAATATGTGACTAACAAAAGAAAAAAATATTTTTTAGAGCATAACAGACCAGGCTGGATGCTCCTCAGATCACGCTCTGTTTAATTTATTAACTTCTGTGGAAATATTAACCGGTTTGTTTTAAAATTTTTCTTGTTGGTTGTTGTGTTGTTTAGGTTTCTTAAAGTCCCCGTCCAATGAAAATTATGTTTTTGAGTTTTTAACATGTATGTTTGGCATTTTTCTTATGAAAGAGAACAAATGTGATAAGAAATCATTTTGTTTTTGCACTTCTGAGTATTTCTCCTGTTAAATTTCTGTCAATCAAACTGTCTTAGAAAATCTGTTGAGTAGTTGATACGCCGCTATTGCTCTGCTGAACATATGCAAACCTCCTCGTCTGGCCACACCAAGCTCAGGTTCTGGAGAAGAGAAGATAATCTTCCTGTTGACTGTGGTCAAATAAAGTCAAAAAAATTATTTTTTTGTGTGAGTTTTATAAAATACTTACCTTAGCAGGACTGAGAGAACGCTGGAAAGACACCACGGAGCTTCCTGATGTGACCCCGGAAATGCGAACAGCGGCTCATTTGACTGCAGTTCGGTGAAAGTTTGATCCGTGAAGCTCTCAGCTGACAACCAGCTCAAAACGAAACTACTAGACATTTTTGTGGAGCAGCAGGTGATGATTTATGCTAGCGAGACAGGGAGCCACCATAATCAGACAGGGCGGGGTCCAGCTCAACTCTGGTCCAAAAGCCACGCCCACACAGAGAATATTTTCCAGAGGAAGGCTTCAGATCAACATGAAAAGTAGTTTTTTTTTTTATAAAAAAATGACATAGGGGGACTAACATTTTTCTGCATTTGCACACTCAAAGCAGATAAATGGAAGAGAAGGGATTTAAGCACCTATTCTGTGTTTTTAAAGACCTCCTCAGATGAATTTCACATTTTTGGTGTTTTTAACATAATCTTATGGCATTTTTCTGAGGATGAAGGAAATACATGAAGAAACGTGTTTTTATTTAGTCATTTTTGTACAAATCAGAAGCAGACGAAACAAAGCTGTTTGAAAAAAAATCGTATTTGTGATGTAGTGAATACACTGGGCGGGCCTACGAGCTCAATGCTCCACCTTAATCCTCCGCCGGCTTGTTTCTATTTAATGGTGTACATTGGACAACAGCAAACACGTACAAGTCCCTTTCAGAATAAAATACACCCTGTGTCTAATAAAGTTCTGCATTTTCTTGAACTACCAATCTTGTCATGTTTTAAGTTGACTTTCTCGCATATTTAAAGAGTCCAAAAATGCAATAAGATATAATAAAAATTTTCCCTGTGAACAGCAACTGGACAGTAGAAGTGGAAGAAACAAATCTGTGCTTTACTCTCACCGTCGTTAAACCTTCAACCATCATTTTGATCAGCTTTCTGACATACTAAAAATTCTAAACACATTAACTAAAACAAACAAATCCATTATTTATTTAATCAAAAGGATTTTTTCCTTTAAAGTTAAAGAGCTACAATGGAGTGATAAAGGCTGATGTGGCTGATCTTAGTTTTTTTTTTTATTATTTTGGCTAAAAACAGCATCATAATCTAATAAATGAACACTAGGAATGTTTTGATAATAGATCAAAAATGTTTGGTAAGACTGGATATGAAAATATCTCTTTTTGAGATGTAAATGTCAACAAATAACTGAATTTAACTCAGAGAATGTTTCTGTTGAGGCCAATGTGAGCAGAAATCAAGTCAAACGGTTTTAAATATTCACGTTTTTTGTGTGTGAAGCTGGCCGTTCTGGGTTTAGCATAACAGATTACAAGTAAACTTTTTCTTTTTACAAACATGAACTCAGCTTTGTTCGAAGCAAACATTTGGTACATTGTTGCATGTTTTATATTTATGCTTCAAACAGAAAAACTCACAGTTGGACTCCTTTTAGTTGGGCTTTCATGTCGTGCTCGTGCCACAAAGGAAGCACACCTGCTTTGGTGCGGCTCCCTCTCTGAAACTCTAATGATACCTTCTTCCAGGCCTATTTCAGGAACATCAAAGGATCAACTGGCCTAAGTGCTCATGCCACCGTGTGAGGGCTACACACTGAATCCTTTATTTAGAAACTCCCATCATTCTCCATGCAGACACCAGAGTTTTTGTTTCAATCATTCTCTCAGGGTTTCTCCAACGCGAAGCGCTGGCGCCACCAAATGGAAGACAGAGGTATTGGTGGCGATTCCTCTCAGAGGCAGCAACAAGTCTGGGAAAATTCATGCATAGTTTTTGATAAAAAAAAAGAAGAATGACTGAAAAATAAATGATAGCTCTGGCAGCAGCCGCTCTGATCTGAGACTCAAATCATGTAGACTGAGGAGTGCCAACAGAATAAATCTCCCATGCTGCCCGGTTTCTAATATTCCTTTGCTGACCTCTGATTTCTCTCTGGAATCAAATTGCTCATGTTTTTGTTGACTGAAGTCAGCCAGCCTGAGTCATCTCAACCTGTGATTTTCTTTGATAGGATGAAAAACATCCTTGAACAGTTGGAAGGCCAGAGTGATCTATCTGTTGCCTAGCAACCGCGCTGACTCTTATTTTGTTGTGCAGGACCACTAACTAGACTTTCAGTCAAGGTTGCATCAGTTTGGTTTGATTCCGCTGGAAACATGCAGCAATCAAAGATGAGCATCTAATATTGATGCGGCAGAGTTAACGCTCAGTATCAAATATATACGAGGATCTTGATGATGTGGGATTGGCTGAGAGGAATGCAGATGTTGAAATAGAAAGAAACTGAAAAGGAGGTTTTCATCATCAACCCGAGACGCGGAGGTGATTAAAACCTCAGGTGAGGGTTGCAATCAGGTCAAGCAGCAGAGATGTCCATACGTTTAAACAGGGTGTTGTTGACCGTCTCTGGAGTTAATCCCAACTTCTGCTTTAGTATTAGTTCTGCAAATCCTCTTAAAAACGCAGAAAAATGCAGGAAGGCCGCATGCAAGAAAATCAGTCCACTGCGATGGCAGAGGAGACTATTCAGAATGTTTCGGTCGAAGGACAAACAAGAAAAAAGCCTCAAGCTGCATGAAATAATAGGAATTATGAAACAAATGATTTTGGATTTATGCAGACAAAACTCCTGCAAAAAATTAATTAGAGTGTCTAGTTGAATTTTTTTATTATTTTCATAGCACACAACTAAAAATGTCAAAATACTTCTATCGTTGGTGAAAATAAAAGGGGACAGAAAGAAGAAAACGTATCATTTCTGCCCCGTCTAATGAAATCAATCGAGATATTTCAACCAAATCTATCTCTTTTATTGTAACATAAATATGTCAACTGGCTGGTTAAAGCAACAAAAGTTGGCAAAGAAAAACACAAAAAGCAACAACAAGAAAAAAAACAAATACCTCAGAGTTTATCTTTATTTAACCCGTTCCAAATGACCTCATAAATCATTGTGTGAGCATTTGTTTTTTTTAAATGTAATAATTGAACTGGACTCTGTTATTGATTTATTAACATGAATCTATAATCTGTTACCCTGCACCGAAACACTTTTCTTTCATTTTTGGTCTGATTTTTTGTTACGTTTTGAGTCAATTTTACATATTTTTGTAGAAAACATTTTACTGACATCAAATGACATCCTTTTAGTCAATATGTCTAAACATAGAAACAGTTTTTACTCTTCTGGGGGATTTTTGTTTTCCAAGTGCAGACCATTGACTGTATACGAGAACTGGACTGAGTGACTCCTCCCCCTAATGTTTCAAACAGGAAGTACCTGCTGGTTCCAAGAAGGCAAAATCCTATAAACTTCTATTGAGTTATAAACAGCTATTGCTCAGAATAACCCTTTATTGTTCTGTCTTTACATTTTTAAAATATTTTTTCTGTAATTCAAGTTATAAACTGACCAATCAGATGCGTGCTGGCCCCTACGTCCAACATTCAAATCGTTTGTGTTGCCAGCTTTCAAGAGGGGTGTGGCCTTCCAACAAGCTCGCTCCTGATTGGTTTGATAGAAATTCATTTACAGACTCAAATTTCAAACATAAATCCAACAGTCATAAGTAAGACATAGTGAAACATAAAAGCTAACAGCATTGCAACATATAGAGCCGTACCAGCCAGAACAAATAGACTGAGAGAGTGTTTCTTCCTTAAAGCTGTGACTGCACTAAATGCCAATTTCAAACCATCAACCTCATAAAATAAAATAATAATAAATAAAACATAAAATAAGTAAACAATAAGAACAATAAAAGTGATAAAATCAATCCCCGGGTGTCCACTGATCTCCATCCAGATTGGATAAGACCCTTGACGCTGCCGCCCCTCCAAATACAGGGTTGTTTCAGGAAGGGCATCCGGCGTAAAATCTCTGCCAAATCGCTAATGCGAAACAGTGGGTGCTGTCTCGCTGTGGCGACCCCGAATGGGACAAGCCGAAAGGTGAACAGCAACAAAAGAGGAAATTTTAAAAAAGGCATCTGTACCAGTATCTCCAAACTGGGGACTGGTGTCTACAAGTGTGTGATGTTGGTGAACACCAAAATAGTTTTGCTTTAGAGAATCATTCAAGTGTTGAGTAAAACTCTAAATGCATCATCGTAGGCCGCCTGCAGCTTCTGCACGTTCGCTGCTTCACAGATGTGTAGAGTAGAGAGGAGGGAAATGAGACTTGAATAAAAGAATCTTTGTGGTAACTGGACATGTTTCCACGTTAGAGTGGTTGCCATGGAGTTTCAATAAAAAAATGTGAAAGATTGTCGTCCGTCCAGGTGACGTCTTGAAGTTGAGTCATTGCAGAGACACTTGAAGTCTTCTGTTTTGATCCAAGTGGTTTCAACAGTTCCATAAAGACAAATTGTCCTCATTCTGTCTGTACATGTCAAAGAAAAAAAAAAAAAGGAATAATTTACTGTTTTGCTTTCCAGAGAAATCTGACCGTTGGTGTCAAAGACGTGTTCTTCACAAAGATTCGATAAATCTTTCTGTTCTTTCCGTGGCAGAAAAGAATCCTGCTTCTGAAAAACAAAGCATCTTTAAGAAAAGCTCCTAAAGGAGTTCAGGGTTTTAGTGATGGACAGTGTTACATCCTGCTGGACCTTCTTCCATCCAGTCCTGCTCACCTGGCAGGTGTGGCCAATAGGATTCAATTGACACACGCATGTAGTTCGGGTTTGTTTTGTTCTCTTTACCCACTTTATCCGCTGCTGGGTTTTGTTATTTTAGTTTGGGCTTGGATCTCGGTTGTCTTAGTTTTTGGGCTTTGTTTATTTGTTTTCTTTAGGTAGTTTTGGTCAGCAGGGAGCTGCTGACTCATATGGTTGACATGAGTCAGCAGTCTCCATGACTTATTTTATGTCTGGCTGAGGTTCCCTTCGTTTTGTTTCAGCACACTAATTGTTTTTCTCTTTTGATTTTCAGGGCAGAATTTCTATGTTTTGTTTTTTCTCCCAAAACTCAAGCCAGGTCTGTCCATTGGGGCTTTAACTATGGGAAGGAACACTTTCATTCAAAGAAGAACCAAATATAAATCTGAACGTGTTTTTCTTTGTTTTGGGAGAGCAAGAACAGAAATAAAAAGTTCAAATTCTGTTTTGTGACAGACACCTTTTCAGATGTTTGAAACTTTTGTTTTTTCTGGACTGAAAGACCTGATGTTGATCCAGTGGTTGAACTCTTTCTGCTGCTCAGAGACCTGAATCCTCCAGAGTCTTTTCTCTTCATGCTCCTCTTCACCCAGCGTTCCGTGCAGAGAGCTCACAGTCTGGGCTCAGAACAGCTGTCTGCTGCGTTTGTGTGGTCATAGTTTCACCGAACCTGTGAGACGGGCAGCATCTTCATCAGCTTCAGCTGCTCGTCCTTTTGTTTGTGTTACAAATCTTTATTTTAGGTTTTTTTTATTCTTAAATTAACTTCTTTCTCTTCCGAACATTCTCATCTTCTTCAGCTAATAAAACAAGAAGACATTTTCAAAATTCTATAAGCCTTTGACGGAATCTCTTCTTAGAATTCAGCCTCTACTTCATCATTGGAAGAAGAGACTGAGGAGGACTCGTCTCAGCTGAGGAAGAAAATGGAAGATTTTCAGAAGTCTGCTTCCCTTTAATGAAGACTCTTCCATCTGTGGGTTTATTCTCCTCTTCATCATGTAAGGCAGGGGTCTCAAACTGGCGGCCCACGGGCCATATGCAGCTTTGTATTTGCTTTGTGATGTTTCAGCTTCATGCTTAAAACTTTGCGATTGCTGTTGTCGTTGGATCTGTACGTCAGAAAAGTCTTTAGCAACAGTTGCTAGCATCGTTAGCTCATGTCGTTTCACAGGACAGGAAGAAGATATTGTTCAGTAGAAAATAGACATGAACAAATGTTCAATTAACTTGTTCAGTTGACATAGACAACGGACCAAAGATATACTTCTGGCCCCATAAGGTCCTGCAGCTTCAGCCAAACTCTGGTTTTCGGTTCCGGGTCACCGCGAGCGTGTGCCTCCAGCTCTCCGTAAATCTTCAGCTTTTCAAGTCTTTTAAAGTTGCCCATAAGCAACTTTAATCACCGGGCTGCTGCAACACAGCTACCACAACGAGGAGAGCTGAACATGGCACAGAAGAAAAATTTTGAAGCCGATCTGGCTGAGCTGAAGACCGCATTAGCTAACATCAAAGCTAAGCTAGCCCCTGCCTTGCTGCAGGACGTTAAGCTAACAGCTAAAATCTCTGCCAAATCGCTAATGTGAAAAAGTAGTGGGTGCTGTTCGCTTCCTTCCTCTCCATTTCAAGTGATCTACTTGTGATATGTGATGTTATTCCATGTATTATATCATGATTGCTTGAAATAAACCATTTCATTCATTCATTCACAATGAAAACACAAAACAACAATATATTCCTCGATACATGGAGAACAATATATTTACAGTATATTCCACATGTGGAAGCAATATTTGTCAGTATATTGGAATACTACAACCATTACCGTTTTCTCAAGTTGAAATATATCGATCCATTTACAGCGATATATTGCTCTATGTACTGAAATATGCTATATAATATGTTTACACATTCAGAAATATATGGATAAATGACTGATATTTTGAGATACTCTTCTAAATAGTTTCGCTATATATATATATATATATTGCAATATATTTTTGTTTTGTAAAGGGTTAAGTGGCCCCATGGTAAAGAGCTAAAGTGCTAACAGAGCTAAAGTGCTAACAGAAAAGGTTCAGCTATAACACGTTTAAATCAAAAAAATACTTGAAACTTCTCCAGTTGCTCCTGAACTTCACACCCAGTTGAGCTTTGCAGCAGTAAAATCAAACTGGAGAAGAAACAAACAAAAAAAACCTGTTCTTTTAGCCTGTTGTCATATGTATAAGGAACAAAAGTCAGACATCTTTCTTCAGTAAATGACTCAGAAAAGGCGGTTACTGCGCTACACTCTACTGTGCTGATGTAACACATGTCCCTGACCTCCAAACCTGAGCCTCATGGACAAAACATTACATCACATTTGGCCATAAAACACAGACTGAGCTTGAGTGCGTTGATTGAAATCTCTGCAGAGGAACCCCAAAGCTACACTCACTGAACACACCACTCTTTATCATGCGTTGAGCCACGGCGTTCACACCGGATGAGCAGGGAGCGATGGCATCAGAGTTTGACCTGGTTTCCCTGTAAATAAACATTTATGATCAAACATCTTGTACGTACAGCCTGAAACTGCTCATGGAAACTTGTGTAGTTACGCATTAACGCATGAGATATGAGCGCAGAAGATAAAATAAGGAGTTTACTTGGAAGAAGCCACTTGAACGCGTGTTGAGGGCGGTGTGAACGAAACTTTAACAGGTAATTTTATCAGTAATGCAATTTAAATTAATTTAAAAGCCTGAAGTGAATGACCACAAAAAGAAAAAAAAGAAAAATTGTTGTTTAGTGTTTTTAAAAAATCCTAATTATTGGTCTCAACTGCTGTAAACAGTTACATTTTAGATGTTTAGTCAAAGTTGCGGATAATACAATGAGTAAAATGTTTCTCAAATTAGTCACTAATGTCTCAAACTACAAAAAATATATTTTTTAATTTCTGTAATATATTACTTTTGTAATGAGTTACTACCAGCATTCTTTCTTAAACTCTTATTGAAGTGTTAAGAAAAAATAATAGTGTAAAATAGAATTTATATTTTTGTTGAATAGTTTAGGAGAATTTGAAATTTCTATTTGGTTCGAGTTCCTATCAAGATTCTTAAGACAGTCTTAATGCGCCCTCTTGTGGTCAAACAGACCTGCTCCATCTTTGAAAAAAAATGTTTTGCGTCAAAGAAATTGGCAGACAGCATTCATCACACACCTTTCAATAACTTATTTGTTCTGACAAAATTATTACAAGTGTTTCTGTAAAATAATTGTTTTCTGTTCATGTTTGTGTCAAAAGTGTGTTGGACTAAAGTGAAGTTTAAACATCTTTCATTTGTTTTATAAACATAAAGTAAATGATAGAAATAAAATATTTAAAAATATGAAGTCTGAGACCTTCATGCATGGCTTCACATTCCAATTTAATTGTGTAATGACAATTCATTGATTGGAAATCTAGTTTTTCAAAATAAAATGTGCTGGAAATGATTCTCAGTTGTGTCTTCTGTCTCCAGATAAACCAGGTGAAAACATTTGTGAAGAAAACTGCCACCAACCCTCCATCATGTTTGATTGTAATGAGCCGTTTCCAGACGTCTAACTGTGGTTGGTCTCCTGCTGCTGCTGTTCAAACATCACAGCGGGAGGCAGGACAACCAGAACTCTGGTTGGTTAAAGACGACACACATCAGGATGGGAAATGGAAGCTGGTTTTATGTCAGCAGCAACATGTGTGTTTTTGCTTTGATGGAAACCAAATGCGTCTGCTTTGTCAAAAAAAAGAAAAAGAGCTGAGTGCAGACCAAACAAACTCATACGATGAACTCCAGTGGACTGACTGCTGAAAGGATTCAGCTTCTCCACTGTGAGTTTGGTACGGTGGCCCTGAAGTCCAAATCACAACAACAAATCAAAACAAAATAAAGAACACGACGACAATTGAAAGAGTAAATCGAATAAATTTGAAACAAAAATATTAAATGGAAAATGTAAGTATTAGGGACAATGCTGATTGGATGATGATGCTTGAGTTTTGTAAAAAAAAAAAAAAAAAAGAAAAGAAGGGAAAGCAGGAGGGTGGCGTTTGAGGGGGGCTGCCCCCCCTTTTGACCAGCCAAAAAGCCCCCTTTGGCTATGACAAATTTAAGAAATAAACGAAAATGGTTTTTCTAAAATTGTCCTTTTTATAGTGGCTTTATCTCCTTAGCAACCACTCTGTTCTCAGGACATCAGGGTTGGTGAAGAAAGAGGCTTTAGTCCATTTTAGAAGAATCACCAAAATCAAACTTTTGGATTTCCTTGGTCCTCATCTTTGGAGATCCGTCCCGTTGTTGTTGGGTCAGATTGACTCTGTTGATTGTTTTAATTTCAGGTCAAAATATTTTATTCAGGAGAGATTTTAGTTGATTTTAGTAACTGTGTTTCTTAAAAATTATTATTATTGGATTTTACCACCTCTCTGTTTTTATTTTATGCTCCTTTTGTAAAACGCTTGGTGTTTCTCTCTGGGAAACATGCAACAGAAATAAAGATACTCTATTCTATTCTATTCTACCACCACATTCCTAACATGGTTGTATCCTATATTGTTTTGTTCACTTTGAACCAATGATTCATGTATTACATTTTTTTTTATTCTCCAATAAAACAAATATGCGAGCAAAAAGAAAAAGCCTATTCAGCAAGCTCACCATGTTAACGCTGTTCAAATAACTTATAAATGAATATTTTCTTTCCACCAAGTAGCCTCCAAATGACACTCAAGTAGTTAGGAGACGATAGATCAAAATCACATAGGACTCCTAATATACAATTTGTTTTATTTAATAGATAGAGATAGAGCTTCTTAAATAGCTTTTAAGTTAAAGAAATTTAAGCTGTGAATGAAGACTTAACCTGTTGCACTGAAAAAAAATCGGCTGAATTAACATGAAAAAAAAAACCCATCAGTTTCACATTATAAAATTATGCTTACCACAAATATAATTGTCTTAGACATACTTGATTCATTTTCGTTTATGTACTATAACTTTTATACTGATTAAGCAATGTATAGTACATAAAACTTACTCATTTTTGATAAAAAATCTGTTAAATTTTGTGAACAAAATTTGTTTCCCATATTGTGTGAAAATCTGCATTTTTTCTTAATTTGGTCACTGAGCCAACTTTCTTTGCATGTCCCCTACACGAGTGTTTTGTTAGTGGATTTAGAAAAAGTACTTGAGCCCCATTAGAGATTTTGTCCCGATTCACTTTTGAGGTTTCTCCTGCTGTGATGTCATCTTTTTAATGCTTTGCTCCTCTGGTTTCTTATTTTTGGTCATTTTTTTACATTTCTTTTTGATTTACAGAAATTTCTTTTGTTTCTAAAATGCTTTTTAACCGTTTTGGTGAATGGCCGATAACAGAGTAAACTAAGATAATATCATCTTTTCTTCTCACTGTTTTGTTAAAGAGAGATCTTGGTAGGTTATTTTTTTTAAATTATTATCTTTTGGAATAACTTTGTTAATTAAAGGCTTATGAAGGTGCAACAAGGAATTTATTTTTTTTTAATTTACCCAAAAAGGATTTTGTGACGCAAACAATTAAAAAACTTCAGCTTAACTTCCTAAATATGCAGATAGAAAACAACACATTTACACAGAAGTTCATGTTTTTAAAAAAATTAAAGAAAAATATTTACATGTTTATATGTATTTTGTTTCCAGTAAAGAAAATATAAAATCTTTTTTTTTTTTTGTTTTGAGTCTTCTGCTCCTCCTCTTAGATGAATGAGACTTTGAAAGAAGCCTTTCTTCTGCGGTGTCTCTCTTTTTCCCTTTTCGGATGTCGGTGTTCGTCCTCATTTCATCAGTCCCACCAAAGCGCCTGAACCCTGATGAGTGCTTTGGGAAGTGCTGTGGCTTTGGGGCCACATGAGTGAAGCCGCAGCCTTTGAGAACTGTGGCGCTCGCTTCATCGTGGTTAAACAATCCTCAGCAGGAGATCTCAGGCGGTTTTGAGTTTCCAGCTGGACTGGAAGCTTTCTGTTTCTGGGGCTCATCTGTTTGAGGCCGACAGGCTGCACTTCAAAGCTGAATCAAACCTTCCTGATCAGTCAGCAGGCTTCCTCTGCAGTGGAGGGCTTTAAAAAAAAAAAAAAAAACTTGATCAAATCGGTTTAATGACAAGTGCTGCAGATTCTTACTGATGTGGAATCCCAAAATATCCTGCCCACAGCTCAGACTCTTTTTTTTTTTTTTTTTTTTAAGCTAGTGAGCCAAACCATTAGCTCAGATGTGACATGTGGAAGCACTCAGGCTCTGCTGGACTACTCCCATGTGCGGAACCGGGACCAATAATAGTCATTACAGAAAAAGTCCTCCTTAAAGCTTCGCGGGGTGGAACGCATCTCACTGCAGAGGCATCCTTTGACTTTTGTCCCACTTTCAAAAAAGTTGATAAAGGATGGGGTGGGGTGGGGGTGCCGGTGCAGGAAGGTCTTTATGTCTGAGAAGCTCAAATGAACCTGGGAAACAAAACCACCTGTCTGTCATCAGAGAAGAGTGATGGAAAATTCTTGATTTCAGGACGATTATAATCAAAATGTGAATCATTCTGGAACCAGTCAGTCATTTTCCCAGAATCAGATCTTATTTGTGGTTGGTGGTTGTATGTTGGTACATTAGGTCCTGTCATGTCTCATGAATTGGAAAACTAGGATCCTGGGATTATGGAAAAGTTTAGGAAAATCCATGTTCTCATTGACTTTACCTAAAATGGAAAATAATCTAAATAAAATCGGCCTGGTTAGTGAGGAGTGTGAGTGTGTGAGACTCATACATTCAAGTGTTTCACAAAGTTTGGAAATGTGATTCATCTACAGCAGCCAGCACTAAAAGATAAGCTGTTTTGATGTTGCACTTACTTACATTTTGGGTTATTTTTTTTTTGCCTTTTTACTTGATGTCCAGGGGGCTACAGGTGAAAACTAGCCTAATTCTGACTTTTTAATTACTGAAATCATGAGTTGTTTTTTTTCTTTTAATTGCACTCTCTGCTTCAACAAAAATTGGCAAAAAACAAATAAAAAGTTTTCAGGATAAAATCAAACTTGGATAATGTCCAAATGTTTGTCCTCTGAGTAATCTTACTCCGTCTTTGGAGCTTTTTTGCTGTTTATCATCAGAATTTATCGCGGTGTTTTTGCAGCTTCACAGAGCAGTGCACAGAGCTTATTCCAACTGAGAAAACTAAGTGAACCGGAGCTCGGTGTGATTGGAAACGAACCACCTCGAAAAACGGATCTGAGAGCGGTTCCTGATCCTGGACCAGGGTTCACATGTATTTAGACTGAAAGGAATATCGGGGGAAACGAACTTTTGTTTCATTTTAAAGTGAACCAAATGTATCCAGTTATATAATTACAAACCTGAGGTCCAAATGTCAACACCATAAAAAAGATATAAATGTATTAATTTAAACAATATGGCACAAAATTACAAACTTAACAAGAACTTTAAAAGGCATCCATATCAGAATCTCTAAATTGGAGGCTGGTAATAAGGAATGCTAGAAAAGTAAAGGTTTGATTCTCCAAATTGTTGTAGAAAACCAATACAATGTCTTAAAAAAAATAAAGATTTAAACATGAAAATTAAAAAAAAAAAAAAAAATCATAAATGTTGTGCACTTTCTAAATAATTAAGTGGGACTTTGTGGTTCTTGTTGGGTTCTGGTCTGTAAGAAACTAGACGGACTAGAATGGCTCTTTGTCAGGGATGGTGGTTGAGGACCCAAATGCAGAAGATCAGACTTGGTGGCAGAAACAAAAACATTTTACTACATCAACTTCAACATGACAAAACCAGGCAAACACAGCAGTGTCATGACAGAACCAAGATGAGCAGATGACCTGACAATGAGAACTGAAAACCAGACACTTGAATACACTACGGTTGATTAACTAAATGAAGACAGCTGTGGATGATTAACCTGAATGTGGTGAAACTGACAGAAAACAGAACATGACAAAACCTAAGCACTAAATCATGACACTTTTAGTGTTAAAGATGCAATAAACTCAAAGTAGCTGATTCTTATTTCAATTCCACATTTTTACAAGTATTTTTGTCAATTTGCAAACATTTTATTCCGTTTTAGGCATTACTACTTCTCTGTATTCCTCACGTTTGCTCTCATTGCTCCAAAACCAGTAAGTATTGGTTTCAGTAAGCGTCACGGCTGCTCTCCTCGCTTGTTAAACTGGTGAGATCATATTCAGCAGGAACAAGTTTGTGTGTTTAGCCCTGTTGTTTGTTTTCAGGAGACACTTTTATTCTGTAAATAAAGGCATCCTAATATTCTTTTGGGACAAATGTGATTATTAAAATCAAATAAAGAGAGCGGCTTCCAGACACAGACGGCTAGCTAACGCTGCTGTGTTTGGCTGTGAAGGTTTTTTTCCACATTATCCAAATCTAAAATCTGCAGCTGTGGAAAACATTATTTTAACTATGTGACCTCAGAGATTTGTGCTGGACAGAAAAATCCAGCTTTGCTTCATGTTACGGCTGTAGCATTCCAGCTCAGATCTTCAGATCTTAATCTAAGGAAACACTTTGGCTTCATCAGAGATAATTAAAGGGACTCTTTCAAAATCATAGAAGTTTTCTGATATTTATATTTTTGCCAACGTTTTGTCATTTTTATTCGCTGCTGGATTTAAAGTGAAAGTTTTTTTCAAATTACACAAGTGCTTACGCAAATCGTTGCAAAATAAAATTGTTGAGAAAAAATAAAGTGCAACCATTCATCAGAAGCCAAGAAGACATTTAAAACAGTCTGAGCCATCGGTCCGTGTCACTGCTGTTGTACATCTTACGGTACTGCAATAAGAAGTTTACAGACGAGTCTCTCACATCCTAAAGAACATTCATGCTCCACACTTGAAAACATGTGTCAAAGTTATGGCCCAGGAGCCGGATCCGGCCCTCTGAGTGATTCTACCCGGCCCTCCAGATAATTTTATTTTATTGTTATTAATGACCCGATGTTATCTTGTGATTATTCCTAACTTTTACAATTTTGACAAAAAACATTTTTATGGAAAGTAAAATACTGAAAGTTATTTGAGGTTTAAGTTGGTTTATTCTGGAATAATATTTCAGCATTTTTATTGGTCATAATTATTTTTAATTAAGTAAACTTAATCTAACTTAACTTAACTTAATCCAATTAAGTTACGGTTTAAAGTTTTAAAGATAGACATTCTGATAGCTTTTTGGACTACTTTGGCATTTATTAAGATTGTGGGGCTTTTTACGGTGGCCGAGACGGCTCACATGATTGCAAAAGCCACAACACAACGGCAAAAGCCGAAACACGAAGACAAACGCCGAAACACGACGGCAAAAGCCGAAACACGAAGACAAACGCCGAAACACGACGGCAAAAGCCGAAGCACAACGGCGAAAGCCGAAACACGACGGCAAAAGCCGAAACACGACGGCAAAAGCCGAAGCACGACGGCAAAAGCCGAAGCACGACGGCAAAAGCCGAAACACGACGGCAAAAGCCAAAACACAACGGCAAAAGCCAAAGCACTCCAGCAAAAGCCAACACAGAACGGAAACGAATCAGAACGGAAGTGAATAATGGACTTTTTTTCTTAACCTTTCATTCAGTTTCAAGCTATTGGTGATTCTTGAGAGATACGGGATTTTGGTAAGGGATAGGTGAGGGTGGACATTCGCCGGTGTTGCCGCTTTTATTTCTTCTTTGAAAGCCTTCACGGAGAGCTTTCGGGGGAGAAAAAAAGGAGGGCGGAGGAGGGAAAACGGGATCTGGTTTTTTGTCTGCCATTCTTTCTTTTTTACCTATTTTTTATTACTTTTAAATACCTTCCACGTTATCGTCAGTGTAAACCCTAATACTGGGGGTCTATATATTGAGTTTAAACGTTTGAATACGCAAGCTGTGTGGTGGCCTAATGGGTAGCACACTTGGTTACAGTCCCAAAGGGTTGGGGTTCGAGGCTTGTGGGTGTCATTTAGTGTTATATGTTTTTTTTCTGTAAAAAAAAAAAAAGTATCATACTGGTTCTTACGTACATTTTAAGAATCAAAATAAATAAATACTTCTTGCAACATAATTCTTTTGCCGTTGTGTTGTGGCTTTTGCAATCATGTGAGCCGTCTCGGCCACCGTAGCTTTTTTTGGAATGTAGCTAATATTTCAGCAACATGCTAGCTAGCTATTTTAGATTTTTTATGTTGTTTTTAGACTGTTTTGGAGTTTAGCAAATATTTCAGCTACATGCTAGCTGTTTTAGCTAATGTAGGCTTTTTTTCCCTCTTTTTAGGCTGTTTTTTGAGTTAGGCCAATATTTACACTTGTTTTGGCTAATTTAGTTTTTTTCAAATTTTTTAGGCTATTTTTAAGTTTGGCTATATTTTTAGCAACATGTTAGCTGTTTTGGCTAACCTAAGTTTATTTTTTTTTTTTTTAGTTTTTTAGCCTAATTTGGCATTTAGCTAATATTTTAGATGGCTATCAGCATTCACACTAGCATTATCACAGGTAATGCTATATATCTAGTTCACACTAAGGTGTGTTTTGGATTTTGGCTCCCTGTGCGATTGAGTTTGACACTCCTGCTATAAAAGAGCGCCCAGCTGTTGTGTTTGTGGGTCAAAGCAGGTCACTGATGTCTTCAGGAGGGCAGCTTCTCAACAGTTTCCTTAAATAGACCCACGATGCTGACGAGGGTCAACATGTTTCAGCATCCAAGAACCACCTCCCTCTTCGTCTGCAGCAATACCCCCAACTCTATGAAGACAGTCTGCTAATGAGACATAAACAAGCAATCTAGGCTCAAGCAACTTGAACCATGTTAAAGCCACTTTGTGTTGAAACCAGACTGAGTCAGCAAAATCCTATTTATGTCTTCAAAGCTCTAAAACAGGAGATTTAACTTGGAGTTTCTTCTTCCCAGATAAAATATAAAACAAATATAAAACAAAAGCATCCTTAGTTTTTTTTTATTTTTTTATGGAGTCTCGAAAGAGCCAAAATGAAATAAATATATACACCATTAAATAAATCAATAAGTATTTCATGACATATTTATTTATTTCATTGTCCCTTGTAGGTTAAAAGAGCCAAATTGAAATAAATAAATTTAATATGAAATAAATAAATAAATAAATGTGGCATTAAATAAATAAATGTCGAAATAAATATGGCATTTCAGCACTTCCATGACACCCGCTGAGCTTCTCAGATTTGCTCATTTAAAACAACATATTTCAAACCTGACATTTAGGTATGTGAAAGAGGAGTTAAGAGAACTTTAATGTTGTTGCCGCTTCTTCCAGGAAAGTTTTGGTTTACCTTCAACCAAAGCGTTTCACATATTACTCTCTGCATGGCAGACAGGAAATGACAGAATACGGCGCTCGTACAATGATTCATACTTTCCCTGGTGCCTGAAATCATTAAAAGAAGCTTGTAAGACGGTAAAAATCTCCAGTGTGATGACCTAACGACCTCCTCCGATGAAGAAGTTTGGAAAGAAAATCTCTGAGCTGCTTTACATGAAGCTGTGGTTCCTAAACCCACAGAGCAGAAGAGGAAAAGACAAATATAAAATACGTTTCAGGTCGGATAATGATGGGAAGCCAGAAAACTTCTGGGAAGAATATTTGTTTAGGTAATTATATAGATGAGGAGAATTTTTCTGTATTTCTTTTGGTAAGTTTTCAACTAAATAACAGGAAGAATTCAAAAAGGAAACTTTCTTTCACCTGACTAAGGTTAGAATAGAATGCAACATTATTTTCATTGTTTATTTATTTATTTCACAGGGACAGTGCACACCAAAGGCTTTATTGCAATGCGTCAGAATTAGCCCAAAGGCAAATATTTAACTGTTGTCCTGGGACAGGTGTTAAAAATTGTCTACCTAAAAACCTCAAATCATCAATTATTCCACATGTCAATACACGGCAACAAAATACAGTTTGCATCCATCCAGAGAGCTTAAGCAGACATACATACTGCTCACTAAAATTAAAGGAACCCTTTTTTTTATTGGTCCTGGCATGAATTGAATTAATCCTGTCTGATAATTGTCTTGTTGGTTCAGCAGCTGAGGGCCTCGTTCATCAATTTCAGCTGTATTGGTGTTCATGAATTAACAACAGGTGCACTTCAGTGGCAACAATTAGAAAACCCCCAAAACAGGACTTTTAATATTTTAGAAAAAATATTTGACAAATTTATATGGCAACATAAAAAAACAAGAATCAAACATACAACCCTATATTTAGCTAAAATTAAGGGAGGCCTTCCACTTCCTAACCTGAAGACGTATTACTGGACTACTCAATTAGGAGCAATGGTAATCTGGATAACCGGAGATAAAGAAGCTCAATGGAATCAAATAGAATAAGGAGAAATTAAAAATATATCAGTGCTCCCCTTCATGAATACAAGACAAACTAATAAATTAAAGATAGATAATGAATGGATAAAACACACCTTAAAAATCTGGGCAGAAGTAAAAAATAAAATCAAAGATCCCGGATCATTCTCCCAAGCTGTGCCCATAATAAAAAATGTTGATTTCCCACCATCATTAGAGTATACAGCAGGGGTAGGGAACCCTGGTCCTCGAGAGCCACATTCCTGCATGTTTTCCACCATACCCTGCTCTGGCATGTTCTTATTGGCTGAACACACCTGAACCAGGTAATCAGTGTAGGGACTCATGACAATTACCTGTGTCAGGTGTGTTCAGCCAATAAGAACACGCCAGAGCAGGGTATGGTAGAAAACATGCAGGAATATGGCTCTTGAGGACCAGGGTTCCCTACCCCTGGTATACAGGCTTCAAAAGATGGGCAGAGAAGGGTATTATTATTATAAACCAACTATTTGAAGGAGAACATTTTAAATCTTTCTCCCAGTTACAGGAACAATATGGCCTCACCCAAAAAGATTTTTATAGATATTTACAAATCAGAAATTATATTACAAATCACAAGGAAAAAGAGAAAATTAAAAAAAAACTGTATAGAAGAACTTATAATATTAATATTAGAAAAACAAATTCCAGTTCAAAAGCTTACCTCTCAGATATATAAGAGATTGTCATCATGTGCAATTCATCATACCTATGCAATAAAAGAAAAATGGGAATTTGAATCCAATAGTATAATCGAAAATGATTCATGGGACTAAATGCTCAAAGAATGCCACAAAAACCTTAACAGCCAACAATGGAGAGAGTTTGACTGGAAATATAAAATTAGATATTTCTACACACCAATGGCAATCTCTAAATTTACAAAAAACAATCATCATTAGCACATTGCTGGAGACAATGCGGCAAAGTAGGGGACCAGACACATATATTTTGGAACTGCCCTATTATTGGAAATTACTGGACCAATGTTAAAGAGGAAATAGAAAAAATATTTAAAGAAGAAATACTCACAAATACATTGCTCTTTATACTTGGCCATTTACCTAATAATAGCCTAAATAAAGACCAAAGACAGATTATATATATACTATTAGTAATTGCTAGAAAAATGATTACACTTAATTGGAAAAATATTAAACCACCAACAATAAATAAATGGAAAAATAAAGTAAGACAAGTATACGTGATGGAAAAAATGACTGCTTCTCTTCAAATGAAAACAGACTTCTTTAATGAGAAATATAAAAGTGTAAAAGACTATTTAAATATTTAAATTACAGGTTGTTTAAAATTTCTATATATAATCAAATGTACACACTTATGAAGATGTAGTTAAATATAAGTACTCAAGGTTGATCTGAAACAATACCTATACAGATGAACTCCTAGTCTCATTTACTCATTTTTATGACCTCCAGAATGACCTCCAGAGGGCCACTGGTGTGAATGTCTCAAACAATCAGGAACAGACTTCATGAAGGTGGCCTGAGGGCCCCACGTCCTGTAGTGGGCCCTGTGCTCACTGCCCAGCACCGTGGAGCTCCACTGGCATTTGATCAAGAACACCAGAATTGGCAAGTCCTCCACTGGCGCCCTGTACTTTTCACAGACCAGAGCAGGTTCACCCTGAGCACCTGTGATAGACGTGAAAGAGTCTGGAGAAGACCAGGAGAACGTTCTGCTGCCTGCAACGTGGTTCAACATGACAGGTTTGGTGGTGGGTCAGTGATGGTCTGGGGAGGCATATCCATGGGGGGACGCACAGACCTCTACTGTCTAGGAAATGGTGCTCTGACTGCCATAAGGTATCCAGATGAAATCCTTCAACCCATTGTCAGACCCTACGCCTAGTATAGATCTGACTTAAAAAAGATTTCAAAAACATCAAAGCTGATTATAAATCTGAGCTAATTACATCATCGCCAATTCTATTTGGTTCTAACCAGTGAAACCAAATGAAATTGCCAACATTTCAATTGCTAAAGCTGAAAGTTCCACTGAAATCTTTATACCGACATACTTTCCCAGTTTTGGGATACAGAAAGAAAAACCAGTCCTCTAATGACTTGTTTCCACTGAGTGGTCCGCTCCTGGTCAGTTTAAAATGGTCCAGGGGAATTCAAGTAAGCGTTTCCAAGGAGTGTTGGACCATCAAGCCGCATGTGGGGTGTAGACCGATGACATGGCAGTATGACACGAGCAATTCTCCGTGTTTGTGGATTCGGCGTGTCTCTAGTCGCTAACCCTACCAATAAGGAGGGGAATCCTGAATGCAAAGATTTGAATATTCTTTCAAAGAAGATTGAAGATGAATACAGTCGAAAAGAGGACAGAAGGTGCTGCTTGGATCTTGAATCGGCAAAAGCTCTGGTTGGATGTTTTCTGTTTCCGTAAAACCATCCAGGCGGCCGTGGTGCAGTGGAAGGGCAGTCGTCTCAGGATCGGAAGGTCGTGGGTTCAATTCCTTGCCCCGCCCATGTGTCGAAGTGTCCTTGGGCAAGACACTGAACCCTAAATTGCCTCTGGTGGGAGGTTGGCGCCAGTGTTCGGCAGCGGAGCCACCACCAGTGTGTGAATGGGTCTGTGACTGTGAAGCGCTTTGGGCCCTCGAAGGAGGGTAGAAAGCGCTATACAAGTATACGCCATTTACCATTCCTCCTGATGAATTTCATCTGTGGCGACAGTAGCTCCGCCTTGACTGCTTCCATTTTGCTATGGACCTACAACCAATGGGGGACCAAAAATGGTACAAATCAGTCTTGCCTAATGGGTTCATTTTGTAATGGAAAAGCTCAAAATACCGTGCCAGTCCAGTCCAGTCTGGTCTGGACCGCTCAGTAAAAACGTGACACTAGTTTTTGGGTCTTTAGATCCATTTGTGTAAAAAGGAATGAATGAAGCATGAACCATCGCTAACCTGTCTGCTGTTGGTTCATCCCAACTAGAGATGTCCCAATCCGATCACGTGATTGGAAATCGGGCCCGATCAGGTGGCTGAAGACTCGATCGGAAATCGGGCTCCGTTGTCCGATTAGGATCGCATATTTCATTTATTCTTATTATGAGCAGCGCTTTATATTTCAAGCTTATTATTCCGGATAAATCCTCCACTAGAAGTCTGCATGTCATGAACAGATCACAAAATGTTATTCCCGGAAAACGCAGCAGAAAATGTCAACAGTTCAAGCAGAAGACTGATGTAAATAACTAACAAGTTAACTAGCTAGCCGATCACGGATTCAGACTTCCGGGATCAATAACTCTTTTGAAAACGCTTTAAACTGACAGTTAGTGTCTCTAAACAACAACCTCTGAAGGCATTTCAACAGAAAAAGACAGAGTTTTGTTTCTTTTTTTTAATGTTAAGCTGTTCGTGCTGCAGACAGATGCTAAAAAGCAGCTGCTAACAGCTACATGCTAGCGCCGTGATTTAACTCCTTAGGACTCGAGCTGTCCTTTGATATGCCTGTTTTATTTATCTGAAAGAGAAATAAAAGTTAAGAAAATTAACTACTCTGATAATAAAACCGAAAATGGGATGTCTTAAGAAATTAAAAAGAAGCAGATAATCTTAAAAAACAAACAAACAACTAATAAATTAAAATTAATAATAATATGAGCTAGTCATGAACACTCACCAAATTCATGTGAAAACAGTCATAATTTGTTTTTAAGAATTTTAGATGAGGACAGGAATCCCATTTTGCCAAAATTGTTAAACAGCTCTAAAGATATTAAAGTTAATGTCATTTAACTTTCTCACATGACTAATGATCACTTATAGAACAAGAAAATATGTTTTTTTTCCCCCCGTGTTTATATTTGCTCTATTTTTACTTGTTTATTAAAGCTACTTCACAGAAGTGTTCTATTTAAGTTTTTAATGATAAAAGAAGGTTAATGAAATATAGATAAGGGACAACACAAATCTGTTTATTTAATTTGTTCATGTTTTAAATATGTTACAAAAGTATCGGATCGTGACTCAGTATCTGCAAATCCACAAAATCCAATGACTCAGAATCGGATCGGGCCCTAAAAAACCTGATCGGGACATCCCTAATCCCAACTTTCCTTCTCTTTGCTTACCTCCATCTTCATATGGAGACAAAAATCTACTTTCATGGTTAGAAAAACCCAAAAAGGAGCTGCCGGCACCAAACCTCTCGACTAGGATCTTACCATAAATCTTTGTTCCCCTTTCTAGTCCAATCTAGACAACTCCCAAACAAGGCTTTGGTTTTTCTCACTAACATTTGTAGCTCTTCTAACCATGTGTTCATCATCTGCACTAAGCTCTATATTCACCCAATAATTAAGCAACAGTTGTTCAGATCTGAGGTTTATGTGAGGATGACACCCTTTAGTTTTGTGTTTTCTTGGTTCATGTTCTATTTTCCAGTTTAATGTTTTTCAGCTGTGACAATCTCACCTGGTTTGGTCTGATAATTATCCACAGCTGTACTTATTTAAGTCACTCACACTCATTCTATTTAAGTGTCTGGACTGTTGGCTCGCCTTATCTGCTTTGCCAGTGTTTTTGGGTTGTAACATGTTGAGTTGCTGTCTGGTTCTTATCATTTTTTTGGCCTTCACCAATGGTTCCTGACACTTTGGCTACATTTATTTGACTGTTTGATTCCCTGACAAATGAATGAAGATTTGATTCCTCGTGATGGAAGCAAGGATAGTCAGATTCTTGCTGGTCATTTTAGTTTATTTTTCAGACAGCTGTGATCCTATTCCTTAAGTTTAGTTTAAATGTGTTCCTTTTATGGTTGAGTTGTTAGTTGCATGTGGGTCCAAAATCACTCAAACTATGAATATTTCCTTAAAAATTTGCATTGGAAACACCTTTTAAGAACCAAACAACTTTTTCACCATATATAAAAAAAAAACAGATTCCAAATATGTGTTGAATGGAAAATGAAACCCAATAAAAACAGTTAAGAGTCATGTCTGTATAGACGCAAAAACATACGTTCATTTTGTTTTAAACCCTTCTACGTTCCTAACACTTTTAGAAGAAGTCAAACGTTTTAATTTCTTGGCTCTTAGACGATAAAAAAGTCCTCTCTGTGACTGAGTTTGTGTGTAATTCCGCTAGAAAACACAAGATGGCAAAAGGTCCAGATTTAAAGATTAAAAACAGCAGGTTTCCCAGAGACCTTCTGTAAAATAATCTATTATTATCAATAAAACTGCAAATTCTCTAAAAGATCACGCAGGAGTTCAGCTACCCATAATATTTTTCATCAAAGAAACCAGAACACAATTCACTGACAAAAAAGGTTTTACTTTATCACTATATTAATATTATTGATGTAACTTCCAAGAATACATAACAGATTTCAGATGAAAGAAAATATATTTACCAGTGAATTTTTTTTTTTTTTTTTTTTTTCATACTTTACACTATTACTATAATACCATGATTTGCTTAAGTCTTTCAGAGTAAACTATATCCATGTAAATTATAATTTATTTCCTTTTGGAACACTTAAAAAAAAAACAAATAATTTATTAAAAATGGGTAATTTTTGTAAACTATCTTTACCCGGAAGTAAAACAACTCAATCTCTAAGGCTCCGCCTTTCGCTCTTTGACGTCAACACTTCATGACATCATCCCAGAACAGGCATGTCACCCACAAAAAACTGAGGGGAGATTTTTATTATTATTATCTAATAGAGTGCAGTTCAGGCATCCTCCCCCCCCAAAAAAAAAAATGGATACAGACAGAATGGTGATGGCTAAAGGGTTCATTTTGTGGTGAAATTCTGACAAAAGATGCAGACATCACCAGTAGAACATTTTAGGATTTCTTGAAATGTTGACATATGATCTCCGTATCAAAAATCCTCTTGACTTGTCCTCTCAATTCGTCGCTCTACTTTCCTCCAGGAAATACTCTGCTCCCATTCTCCTACCGCCTTCCCAATATCCCCAGTCTCCTTGCACCATTCTCGGATACGTTCAGGATCTATCTCAACATGTTATGTAGATTTCTCATTAACCTATATGCTCCTATGTCACCGCTCCAAGTTTAACGCTAACGACTGAGCGTTTCTTGGCCATCTACACAAACTCACAACACAGACAGACGGCGTCTAGCGAAGCTGGCTGATCACCGCTAGCTCGAGCTGCTAGCTTTGCGGAGAAAGTGTTTGAGTTAGCCTGGGGGCGGTGCTGTCAAAGCAGACTCTTCCTGAAAGGGGCGGTCTCACTCTGTGACATCATATCACGAGGACCCGCTTGTTTTTGTGGGTATGGGAGGGGCTGCTGTTAAGAGCGCAGGTTTTTAGAGAATTAATCAGAAATGCATGGATGGATCAAAATACCGCTATGGGGCTCTTAATAGTGAAGAATGAACAGTATAACACACTTACAAGCTCTCAAAGTTGGTTTTTTGTTGTATTGCCCCTTGTACAAATTTTGCCGGTTATTATCGTAACAAAAATTGCTGCATTGGCTCTCTGTGCAATTCAGTATTCATTTAAAGTTCTTTTATTAGATTATAAATGTTTTTGTTGTTTAGTCGTCACATTTATCTGATACAATTTTACAGTATGAATCCTCGTGGACCCTGAGGTTCTCTGGGACAGGCCTTTGGTCACCTTTCGGCATATCCTTCTTGTGGCACTTAGGCAGTAGCATAAAAGGTCTTTCCTAAGGATCCATACTATATGATTACATATGTCTGATTTAATATTTTTATTTTACTTTTTTTTTTTTTCTTTTTAAATGTTCAAATTCCCGTTTTGTCCTCAAGGAGATCCTCCAAATATTGACCAACCATTCCCATGGAACAGGGTCATTGCAGTGGGATATTCTGACTGCTTGCCTTGATCTAGCCGTATCCCATGGTGACAACCTCTGTGATCACGATCAGGGTGAACACTTCCACAAAATATCAAGGCAGGTCTCCACATTGACACATTGAGTTTTATTCATGTCTCTTTGGATGCAAGGGGTCAGGAAGGTTGGAGGGATTCTGTGTGGTTTATAATTTTATTTTTAATCATTTTAACCTGTAAAGCATTTTGTGTTGCTGTTGCATGAGAAGTGATTTATGAATGTTTGAATTGAACAATGTAGATTTCTCACTGTGCTGCTGTATATTTTTTACAAATCCTCCATCTTTTCTCTTTGTCAAGATCTGCATCTTTTTCTATTGAGCAGCATTGGAACCATGAGTGGAAAACATTTTAATTTCCCTTTAATTGTGAGCATGGAAAGTGTCGTAAAAGACATTCAGCACCCCGAACTGACAGGGAAAAAAAATAAATCACAGCTACCAGTTCCAGCTCTGATTAAATAAGTTTCCCAGAAAGAAAAATTGGTAGCCTGCCACAAATAAAAGCTCGCTGTTGACTGAACGGTGAAAATCTGAGTCAGTTTGTGTGTAAAAGCCAAAAAAAAAGTCTTCATTTGAAATGATGTGCCTCAAAAGTGATTGAAAATGTCTCCACAGAAACCCTCGCAGCTATTTTTCCACAAACACTTGATTGTATTTATTGGTTATCAGGCTGAAGGGGCAGTTACTTTTTCATATGGAGTGGTTTGGACGGCTTTTTCCTTAATAGAATCATTTAAAACTGAATTTTGCTTCAGTTATTGAACTGCATTTCTGAGAAGTTTAGGGTGGACAATCAGGATTTTTAGTTTTTTTGTTACTCCATTGAACTCTCCATAGATTTGATGTACCGTATTTTCTGGACTATAAGCTGCAACTTTTTTCCTAGGTGTTAAATCATGCGGCTTATACGAAGGTGCGGCTATTCTGTGGATTGTTCTTCCACTGTTAGGGGAGTTCTAACCGGAATTTGAGTCAAAAGCAAGATAGACAAAAAAATCAATGCATATCAGAAAAGCCATCGCCACTTTTTCTTTAGCAGATAGAACACTCGTGACAAATTATTAACTGGCAATTGTTTTTAAAATCTTTCTTCATTGTGGAAATCACACAAAGAAGTTTGTGTGGTTGACATTTTAAGTCAAAAGATATGGAGCTTGCTATCTAGGAAAGAAACCGCACTGCTGCACACAAGCTTAGCATCAATGAATCTATGGATAGATGTGCATACATGTACATTTAAAATACAAAATTGTTATAGTAATTATCTTATTTTTCAACATAGATATCTGCGGCTTATAGCCCAGTGCGGCATGTATGTATTTTTTTTTTTCTTTCTTTTTTAAACTGAGCAGGTGCGGCTTATATACAGGTGCGCCTTATAGTCCAGAAAATACGGTAATTTCAGTGTCCTTCACAGTGATGTGTGGTGCGCTGTTATTCAGTTTTCCTTCTGTGTTTTTGGCTCTTTTGGTCACAAACGGTGTTGAGGCGCATTGTCTGGATCAGTTTGGAAGAGAACTCGTTGAACAGAAATGTAGTTTTAGCTGAGTCGACATTAAAAATGCTTCCATGTTCAGCAGCTGATGTTTGCCACTCTGAAACTCTTGGTCTTGGAATTTGCAGAGTTCTTCATCGCCCAATCCACTTTCTAAACATAGTCCTGAGGTTTTTGTCTGTAATGGATTCAGGAAGCCGTGCTGCGTTTCCAACTTCAGCACTATAACTCTTTGATAGAGGCTGCAGAACTGCAGTTTGCCCATAAACAGCCTGAACTCATCTAAATGAGTCCTGTCATGACTGTGTGTGTGTGTTTATCCCACCAGGCTCGTCTGAAACTATTCGTGTGTGGTGTATCATTACAGGCTGATTGCAATTTCTCTGAAAATGTGTCTTTGCTGTGAGCAGCCCTGTCATTGCCCGTCTTTTTCTAGGGAACGTCTCCACAGGAAGCTCCTCTTCTCAGCCCATCCCAACATCAGAAGCACCAAACCCTGAGACACGATCAGAGAATGGTAATTACTTAACTGTGAACTACAGACACACATCTGTGCAAGAAAAGCTAAACCATTTTTTTAACAGGCAGTTCACTTTTAATCAGTTTTATTTGATTAACAGCAAACAATTTTGATGTGTGATAAATTACTAAATCATGTTAGGAAGTGACGACCTTTTAAACTTTATGTTCTTACATTAAATATTAGAAATGACGTCTACTGGCAGACTTCTCATATTTATTTTATACCAGGGGTCCCCAAACCGGCCCCCGAACAATATCAGAGATGCCTGATTTTATTTTATTTATTTATTTATTTATTTTTCTTCAATCTGGATTTGAGATTGTTTGTTTGCTAACAATGCCAGAAAACTGGCATCAATCGCACAGGGAACTGCTAACAGAAAACAATGTTGGCATCAATCGCAGAAAGCACTGTTGGCATCAATCGCAAACAGAACTGCTAACATAAAACACAAACTACAAACTGACCCCAGTACCACACCAGTGAAGAAAAAGTTATGTTGTCCTCACAAGAGAAAGTTTGGGGACCGCTGTTTTAGACTTGGATCTGTGAACATTCTATAATTTTTCAGTCTTGCTTCTAATTGGATTCTGAAGAAATTCTGAATTGTTCGAAAACTATTGAATTCACTCCGCCACATCCAACTCACGCATGTTAAGTCGCTTGGTTCGGAGTCAAATCCGTCTGCTGCTTTTAAAGCGGCTGCTCTGATCCAGTGAAGAAACAAAAAAAAAAAATTCATTTCAAAATAAAAGAAAGCTGAATTTAACAGACAAAAACCAGAAGTTTTTTACTCCAAATGTGGATTTATTGAGACAGTTGTTCCCGCGTTGAATATTTTCAATTTGAGACTTTTTGACAGTGTTTTTTTTATTCTCTCTTCCAACTATGAATTTGCCTCAAAAGATTTCTCAGTGCAAAATGTCAGTCAACTGTTCAAATGTTGCCCAGCGTAATTCGTTGTATATTAACTCATTGCTCCCTGAATTTATTTCCAATCATAAAAACGAATTCAACAATATTTCACAGTCAAATAGAAGCTTTATTAAGTTGAGATGCTTAAAAAAAAATAGATACAGTTTAATAATGCCATTAATGTGCAACAACATGCATCAATGGATAATCTCCATTAAGAGAATTTTATTATTCACACAGTTATTTATAGGATTTTGATTCTAATTACAAAACAAGCTAATACTATTTCAATAAGGAGAGAACTCAGAACTGCGTAGAAAATTTTAATTGTGATGATTTAACAGCTGCAAGAATAAGTCTCTTTTGGCGATTGGGCTCTGGGCTGTAGAAATCTGCTTGATATGATGATCTTTGACCAAGTGAAGAGATCCCCCACACGGGATTCGGGAAGAAACGGAGCCACAGGAACTTGGAACCAGAGCCCAGACGCTGATGGTGGTACACAGGACAGCGCCAGTCAAGCCGGGGGGAGAAGGGGAGGAGGTGGGCCGGCGCAATGTCTGCAATGCGGAAAAAACAAAACGTCACTGAATTTAAAGGTAGACATTCGATTGTGATTGGCCATGAAGTGAGTGAGTACTTCGCAATTGGCTCCCGTGTTTACCAATTGATGACGTGAGAGTAGCGATGAACGCCCTGCACACCTGGGAGAGTAGATCTTCCTTATTGAAATTGCGCCAAAGCTTCACAACAAAAAAGAAATCCTGAAAAGCAAAAGAGCAGTTGCTGATTTAATGCAAAGATGGATGTTGTACTTCCCACACTGTACGACATGAATGCTGGATTAAACCTGAGAAAACTAAAATTTCAAGAAGCCGATATCGATTTTAATTTAATTTGTTGTTTTAGACTATTTGTGTTCTACAAACATTTTTACTGCTTGTTGCATTAGTTGCTTTGTCTTCGAGACAATTTCCAAAGGATGTTGCATAAAATGGTTTTTGTTAAATGTATTCTTTCATTTGTATTTTTTGTTGGTGTAAAAGGAGGAAGAAAAAATTTGATTCAAATTTGGTTGGAAAAAATCAGATTTTATGTTTTTGACTGTATTGCCCCGCCCTACTGGCCAGTGTGCCACAGCATCAGTACATGAAGCTGGACCCGACATTTCTTCCTCTGAAACTCTTGTTCAATGTCCGATGACGACCGTCCCCTTCTCGTCTCCACCAGGTTCTTCTCTTCCACGTGGGCCCGTGCAACGGATGATCCAAAAGCTAGCAAATCCATCTGCTTTTTTCTGTGAACACCTAAGAATGGAGACTGTCGATTCTCCTGATGGTTGACTCATGAACTGTGACTATAACGGAGTCGAGTGAGGCCTGCTCTTCCTTCCACTCTTCTGTCAGCCTCTGGATGAGTCGTCATCGTGTTCTTGGAGTCATCATGAGGTTAGCGTGGTACAACTTTGTGGGCTTTTTCTAAAGTAAAATAACCATTTGGAGTTATTGTAGAACCATCTAAACCTACAAGTTTTAATTTAGAAGTGGTTCTTGGTAGCTCTAGCCAGGCTCCACTAAAAGACAACCAATTTAGATTTATCATTTATAATTAGTCTTACACTGAACCAATAAGACCCTGCTTGACTCTCAGTACAGTTGGGCGGTTTGATAAGGAAAAAGGTTCTTTTCTGCTGGAATGGTCCAATGGAGGAAATCAACTATCCTGGATTAGACCTGAGAAAACTAAAATTTCAAGGGAACAAATGGCAAATCAGTTCTGCCAGCCTTACCCCAGAGATACTCCCATAATTCCCAGCTGTATTCAATTAAATGTGTTGTAGTCAGATGTGGAGGGAAAAATTATTTTAAAGAGCATTTTATTGAGACTGTGTGAATGGCAAATGAACAAAAAATCTTACATGAAGTTTTTTTTTTTTTTTTAAAGCTAACATGATTTTGTTTGGTTATGAGCTAATAATACCAGAAAACCAGACTTTTGAAGCCAGTTCCCGCAGCTGTAGCTTACGGGGTGATGACGCTCCAAATCCCTCGACTGAAGTCAACCTGTGATAGGTAGCGATTAAAATCTACCCCATGGGTGGTCAGGAAACCATTTACTGGCGAAAGTTATGTAGTTTAAGCTAACATCGTCCCAACAACCACATAATTAGACAGGCCAGCGCCATCTAAGACTCTCTCATTCGCACGTCTGAGATCTCTGTCAAGTGCCTCCAAGAAAGCCCAGAAGGCAGTGTGTAATGTTGGCCTAATGATGGGCATGCGTATAATTATGGCGTTCTCAGATTTGGCTGCGTGAGTGGTTGCGTTGCAAATAGGCTGACATGAGCACAATTTCAGTCCCTGACTTTAGGTCATGTTAAATCTGCTGCACAAGCTGCATTTTAGACTGCAAACAGCACCAAAAACAGAAAAATTGGTTTATGTTCCAGGGTTAGAGAGCTCAGACTCGAGTCACAGTTAATTTGCACTTTCTCAGGATTTATGCTTAACTTGAGCCTCATCTTTAAAATGTGGCCTATACTTGAGGTTTGTTAGTCATAAACAATTACTTTTAAAAACTATCCAGGTTAGTTGTAAGTTTGATCACAATCCAGACCATCTAGTGACCATAAGTTTCTATGAATGCTGCAATGATTAGATACAGGGATTTCACTTTATCAGGGAACTGAGTGCAAATACAACTTTTCAAAATAATTTTAATAATAAATATAATAATTTTCAAAATAAAACACAAGCACATTTACTCATTTATCAACACAACTTCAAAAGAGCATTTATGGATGACTTTTAAAAATTACATTATGTTTTTTCTTTATGAAAAAACATCAGGAGCTGACATAAAAGGTTAACACTTTATGGTGTTTTTTTTTTTTGTCAATATTTCTTCATTTTGACTAATATAAACCATTTATTGGCTATTGAAACCTTTTTTAATAACTAAAAAGTGTGGGCACCGTCTGATTTTCTCCATGACAGCAATATACAAACAAAACAGCGTGGGAGAGGGCTTCTGAAAGGGAAGGTATGGCAGGCTAGAAGAGGCAAAATGCAAAAAAAAAAAAAAAGTCCTGTAAAAATGAATTTTATTTAGCATTTGAATACCCAATACATATATATCATAAGTATATAATTGAATTGAATTGAACTTTATTAATATCCTAAGGGATAAATTTATCTGTCATGGCACCATATATCTAAAACATTTTTGCAAAACACACATATTCCTACAAACATGAATATACATATGAGTAATACACACCTATCTACAACAACTATGTACTATACAATACTATACAAAACTATACAACACAATACTATACAATACAATACAGTACAACACAGTACAATACAAAACTATACAATTCAAGAATATACTATACAATAATTTTATGTACAGATATTAAGGGGTAACTATAAAAATAGGAATATTTGACTGTTACAAATTATTTTTTTCCTCGTGTATCCTGCAGGGATCTGACATGGTTATGAACAACAGCAAAAGGCGGCTACATCAGAAAATAACGCAACAGTTATTAGTATGTTTGTTTGTTTTTTTTTTGTAAGACATGTTGAAATTGTCTTACTTTAGCTCAGTTTTTTTGGCGTTTTCATAATAACCGGAAGTCACTCTGCACAATCGCTGTTTTGTGTGACATCACCTGGAAAGGGTTTATTGGTGTGTATATATATATATATATATAATATATATATATATAATATATATATATATATATATATATATATATATTAGTTTGTATATTTGTTTGGAAAAACGCCACATTAACTAATTTATGACTATTTCTTTTAATCTGATTTTATACAGGATTTACAATAAAATTAGAGCCAAGTGAACTTTTTTTTGTGTGTGGAACATTTCGGCCTTTATGGCTTGCCATACCGGATGACGTCACAGTAGAGCCCCTTCCATGTTCGGAAAGAAAAAGTTTGTTTAGCTTCAGCAAACTTCACTCCATTGGTGCGGAAAACCATCAGAGGACATCGGATAGAGATGGTGGTCGCTGCCTCACCGTTCGCTTCTGAAATCTATTTTTTATTAACTTCTAGTTAATTTACGGTTCCTGCTTATATTAGAGGAACGCCGCTGTTTAATAACCGAGCCCGAACGACCGGTTCTGGACGGAATCAGCCGATAAAGCCAGCCGGCAGCGCTGGACCTTCTTTTCCGTTAACTTATTTTCCCGGCGTCGTCATCCTCACCATGGCGGTCCTTTCGACGAGCTCCCCGCGCCCTCTCCGCGCATGAGCCGCGGCGCAGGAGCCACCAGGGGTCGGAGGCTCCTCCGCCGGGCGTCAGGATGAAGATGCCCAGAGGAGGACGCCTGCTGCTGGCCACGAGCGCGGGCTCGCTCTTCGTGCTCGTGCTGTACTTCCAGAGCATCACCAGACCAGGTAAGCTGCGGCTTTACGACACTTCTCTGTTGATTTCCCTCTTTTGAAATATTCTAGATGGAATTTAAAGGTTAAAGCCTAAAGCGTTTGAAGGAGCCACAGTGCAGCACCTGTGTAACATGTGATGAAAGGTGAATGAAATGATGGATGAATGAGCCCACTGTGAGCAGAGGAATGTTTTCACAGCAACCCCCCCTTCTGAAGACCCCCTGCATTCCTCTGACCCCCCCTTCCATCCCTGCCTGGACACCAAAGCTCCCATCCACATGTTCAGACTGAAGGGTCCAGGAAAAATGGACCGTCAGGTGAAGGCTCCGGGGTCAAGCCTGTTTTTTATTTAACGCTTGTGGTTAAAAGAACAGACCCGACGAGGACAGTGGAGGACAGGGGGTCTGTCTTCTTCTACTCATCTGTCAGCGTGTGGGTTTGAACTCTTGCTCCAAAGGGAAACCTCTTTAATTCTCATAATCATTTCGAGTATTTATAACTTGGGCTGCCACGATTAGTCGGCTAATCGACTATCAAAATAGTAAAGATTTTGGCATATATTAAGGTTGTTAGGCTATTTTGGAGTTTAGCTAATATTTCAGTTTCATACTAGCTGATTTGGCTAACTTCAGCTTTTAAGAAAAAAAAATAGACTGTTTTGGAATTTAGCTAATATTTAAGCTAAATGCTAACTGTTTGGCTAATTTAGGCTTTTTTGTTTTTAGGCTATGTTGGAATTTAACTAATATTTCTGTTTCATGCTCGGCTTTTTTTTTTTTTTTTTTTTTTTTTTTTGAATAGGCTGTTTTGAAATGTAGCTAATATTTAAGCTACATGCTAGCTTTTTGGCTAATTTAGGTTTTTTGTTTTTAGGCCATTTTGAAATTTAGCTAATATTTCAGTTTCATGCTAGCTGTTTTGGCTAACTTTAGCTTTTTTTATTTTAAATAGGCTGTTTTGAAATGTAGCTAATATTTAAGCTACATTCTAGCTGTTTGGCTAATTTAGTTTTTTTGCTTTTAGGCCATTTTGACATTTAGCTAATATTTCAGTTTCATGCTAGCTGTTTTGGCTAACTCAAGCTTTTTAAAAAATGTAGGGTGTTTTGGAATTTAGGTAATATTTCAGCTATATGCTAGTCGTTTTGGCTAAATTAGGCTTTTTTTGTTTTTAGGTTTATCTGGTATTTAACTAATATTTTAGCTGACTATCAGCTTGAGTGTTTTCAGCTATCAATTTCACAATCTTTAGCGACCAAATTCAGCTTACAGCATTCACACCAGTACAGGTAATGCTAGTCTGAATGTATATACATAGTTTTAGTTAGTTTAAAGCTAATGGTGGTTAAGGGGTGTGTTGTACTTATACTTTATGCACGACCTGATTAGTCGACTAATCTGAAAAAATGATCGGCGATTAGTCAACTACCAAAATAATCCTTTGTGGCAGCACTATTCATAATGCAGCAGAAGTGTGCGGCTCTAAATTGTTCCCAGAGCCTCCTTCATTTTCAAAGAAGCCATAAACCAGCTTTTATAGCCGGTACAAGCTGACACACAAACCACATGTTGCTGAACATACAAGCTGCACACTTCAGCGCCGAACCCCCGCCCCCCGCACCAACTGCCTGATCTGTTGGGGCTTGTCGGCTTTAGAGGCGCAGCAGTAGCAATGAAAGCCACATGTGAAGCCGGCTGGAGCCACATTAGACAGGGCTAATTCACAGGATGTCAACAAAGCTCAGGCCTCTGAAATTATTGTCTTCCTCAAAGTGGATTTAAACAGCAGCAACAGTGGCGTTCTGATGTGTTGTTCCCTCCTTTAACCTCCCAGACTTTGATTTATTCAGACTTGATACGCAGCAGAAGAGGGTAGCTATTAGAGCCGTTTCATGGAGGACAGATTCATTTATCTTCTTCTGATAACTTGCTTTTAAAATTCTCTCCAGATGTTTTCTGGGCTTATTTTGTAATCGTGGTGACTGTACATCCCAGATTCTTTTATTTGATCCATTTTTGGGGTCAAAAGTTCCAGTAAAACATACATTTTGGATGACTTTTTAAACTTATTAGCAAATATCCAGTTTAAAGAAAACAAAATGAATGAGAAATGATTGACCTTTTCCTGAAATCTGAGTCAAAAATAACAAAATTCTACTTTCAGTTTATGGGTATTGGCACTGATAGATGAAGTTTCAACATTTTAAATCCCAAACAGGTCTTACTAGTATCTTATCACCATTGGTAACAAGAGTTAAAAGCACTTAAAAGCTCTCCGATTTCATGACTGGACCCGAAGCTCCTCCCGCAAGCGGCGGAGCTTCCATCAAAGGTGTTTCTCGAGCTCATTGCGGAGAACGCAGGTGATTTGAGATTGGGTTTTATTTATTTTGAAGAGCCGAATAAAAGCATCTGCACACGACTCCATGTCTGGTTTGAGAGAATCTTTCAGTGAAGAGCAGCAGCTGTCCCGCACCGTGGCAGGACGAAGCTGCTGCTCCGTCTAGAACAGGGAAGGGCAGTATGGCAAACAAAAGTGGGCAGTGCAGCACCTCACCGGGGCATTTTCTACTGATAATTATTATTTTAAATATTGAAATGTTCCCACAGTTTCAATAAATCAGTTCATACCAAATCATAATTAATAATTTAAGTTTAATTTGAACTGTTTTTTGTTTTTGTTTTTTTTTTAGGATCTAATTTGTAGGGATGTGAATCTTACAACAAGTCACGATTCGATTCGATTCCGATTCTTGGGGTGCCGATTCGATTCTAAAACGATTCTCGATTCAGACATTTAAAACACAAAGGAAAAATTTTTATAAAAAAAGGGAATGTATTTATGATACTGTGCAAATTTATATTATTCAGACCCTCAAGGATTTCACAGAAGATTTTTATGATTGTTCTGGCCCGAAATGGCAGCTTTTTTAAAAAGTTGCAATGTGTTTGAATATATACATATTTTTAAAAGCGCCTAAAAATTTTAATTATGAAATACAAATTATATTCTCATGTTCCAGTTCTTTTTATTATGACATATGCACAAAGTAAATACAGCACAGCATCATCCCCTTGAGCTGTCATTACCTTGAATAGAATTGTCAAACATAAAATGAACTTTGGTCTTTCCTGCTAACATAACCCAAATATGTGTTGATTTAAACATATTTCAGAATAAAATATTTCCAGATTTCCAGTGAAAAATCATGAACTTAAAAACATTATAAACAGATGAATCCTCAGATGTTCTCAGAATCTTCCTCTATCTATTCCTAAAGCATCACTGCTGAGTTGCTGGTAGAGGAAGACAAAGACTTTGAGGAGCTGATCTGGTTTTATTGATCTGCTCTGTTTTAAAGAAGCTTCTCTCAGGTGTCTGTAGGTTTGTTGTGGAGAAGGTTCTAGATGGAATTCTTTTCCTGCAGACTCTAAATTCTTCCTTTACATTACCAGTTAAAGTGAAATAGTTCCAGATTTCCAGAGTCTCTCTCTGTATTTCTCTTCATACTCGGTACCTGTTGTGCAGCAGCTGTGTCCCGCGCAATATAACAGACCCATCTGTACCTGCGCCCCCCCCCCCGTGCCGCGTGCGCGCCCGGGGACAGCGCACCTTCACCCCCGCGTGCACGCAGCGCATGCTCACCTGCGGGGTGACCGTTCACGCGCGTTATGAAGAGAAAAAGTGAGAGGACTATAGAACGATAATTAAAGAGAGAACGGTCGAGTCGGAAGGGAAACGGTCACGTGATCATCCATGACTGTTGTCACGGTAGATTGATCTCAATAAAGTTGCGGTGAAAATAAAAAGCTGCAAGGTGCGCAACAAATCTCGGGGTTTGATTGGATTTGCATTAAAAGTTGTTATCGAAACATCAGGAAATCCTGGAGGGACGAATGATTTCAACAGTATGAAGGCAGAGAAAGACTTTTCAAACTTTAAGCTCCGGTGATGGGACAAGATATGAGCGAGCATTTGAGGTGTTCCCGAAGTGTCTGATTTAGCAGATTTTACACACTGCACGTCATGTCAAGCTCCTTACCCCAGGATTTGTGGAATCCGAAGTGAGCCCACACATCTGCCAATTTATAACGGGACAGGAGGAATCTTTTTCTCTCATGTTGCGTAGCGCGCGCTCAGGAAGCTCCGCTCGCCTCCAGGGAAAACAAACTACGGTAGCCGTTTCGGGACAAACATTACGGCTTGCAAGTAAGCTAGCAGGCTCGAGCCATTAAATAAAACATATAAATGCAGGAATATGGCGGGAGGGGGCGAATCGATTCTTGGATATTTAGAATCGATTCTGAATCGTTAAAAATGAGAATCTAGATTCGAATGTGAATCGATTTTTTCCGACACCCCTACTAATTTGGGCATTGGGAGATGGAGGGGCACAGGAAAAAAATAGCATTTTTGGGGCTACTGCAGATAGATTTGGTAATTTAAAAACTATTTTTCTCCCCAATTTTTGTAGATTTGCTCTCAAGACATGAAAATGTCATCAAAAACATGTTTTAGTTTTTTATTTGTGTCCAAAGTTCAAAGATATTTTGTTTTTATAAATATGCCTCAATAAGCAAATGTTTTGATGTAATATATGTGAGAGTATATTTATGCTTTGAAGTACTACATATAGGCTTTATCAAATGTGTTTCGAAAAATGTTAAAAGTATTTTTAGGCTTTTATTTAGTTATTTTTTTTTCCAGCTGTTGTTTTTTTATTTTTTTATTGATCCGAAAAATCATCCAAACTGCGAAACGATCCGAACCGTGAGTTTTGTGATCCGTTACACCCCTAATTTCTACTGATTCCAACATAGGAGCCACATAGTCTTAGCCTTTAAGAAATTTGGATTTGCATTCATGACCATCTGTTTTTCAATAATACATATAAATTATAAATATTTATTTATTTATTTGTTAGTTTCCTCTCTTTGTCCTCAGCAGTCTTATACTGCTGGGTTTTGTTCTTTTAGTTTAGGGTTAGACCTTGGTCTTAGTTTGTGGGCTTTTCTTATTTGTTTTTTCAGGGAGATTTTGTTTAGGCACCAATTACCAGGGAGCTGCTGACTCCGGTCAACATGGCTGGATCAGCAGTCTCTCTGACTTTTTTATGTTTGGCCAAGGAGCCACCATGGAGAGATAAAAGAGCCACAATTGGATCTGGAGCTGCAGGTTGCAGACTCCTGGTCGAGGTCATGTCTCTAACATTACTGATGTAGCAAAAATGGCGAGTAATATAAGAGCTATCCAGCCGTACAGTTTAGATCCAGATTCCAGCTCAGACGAGGAGAACAAAGACGTTCATGGATCTAGTCGTCAGAATGGAGTGGAGTAGGGAGCTCGTGGTCCAGGTTTTGTCTTTTTTTCTGATTCACAACTATTTGTATAAAGAAATACTCAGAAATGCAATTTTAATCTTAATTGTCTTTTTTTTTTTCCTGCATCATCAGAAAAATGCTCAAACATGTCAAAGAACAATTTTTATTGCAGTTAGTTTATGAACCAAAGTGGAAATTTTTGGCCAAAGCCGTACAATAATTAAAACGCTTGGCCAAATAGTGACTGAATATCAAATGCGAATGTTGAGCTTTTCTTTAATTTTTAAATAATGCAGCAATAAACTACAATAAATTTTACACAACTATTTCAAATCCTCTAATCCAATGGTCCCCAACCTTTTTGTGGGTGCGGATCGGTCAACAAGTGAAGATTTTAGTAGTAGTAGTAGTAGTATATGTATAAGATCGTGTCATTTAAAAAAACTAAATACAAAAGAACAAAATGTAACACACACATAAATCAATTATTGATGCTAAAAAAAATCTGAATACTTTGAAGCTTCATGCAAAAGCTTCAAGTGAAACATTTTGAGAGGAAGACAGTTTTTACAGAACTTCAAACTCGTGACTTTGATCGCCCCTCTACTTGCACGCGCCACGAAGGTCCCCTTTTCTCCTCCACTCCCCACCCCCGCCCTGCTCTCTGCACTGCTACTTTTTTTCCTGGAAGTACATATATTAATCAATCGCGTGTTCACAACTTCTTTGAAATGAGCATCTGAATAGATGAGCTCGTTTCAGTATTTTTTTACCTGAAAAGATTAGATTCGTTCATGAAAGTCACATCTCTCTGCAAACCAGCTCGGTGTGCGGGAATCACCGGTTCTTGCGTCTGTTCTGTCCCTAACTTATCTGATCCATTTGCAAATGTGTTACACGCCGCCAAACTGCTTTTAGTGCTCAAGCTAATCGAGAGAATCCGATCGATTTTTAAAGTAAAATATTTCCGTCTCAAAAAAAAAAGAGAAAATTCTCCCGCGGCCTGTTGGCAAGGGGTCCACGGACCGGTACCGGTCAGCAGCCCGGGGGTTGGGGACCACTGCTCTAATCCATTCCAGTCAGTGTGCTAGGCCCTCAAACAAAACATCAGTTCTAACAGATCATTATTATCATTAAGTGTGCATGTAACCTCATACATGTATACATGAACACAATTTATCCCAGGACCAGACCAGATTAGTCGAGAACAGAGATGCAGCTTCAAAATAGAAAGAAGCAAACCTTGACACCTGAGTTGTTTTACAGACAAACCACTAACAACTTTAAATAAAGTGTATAAGAAATCTGAACATGTACTGATTATCAACATTCCCTCTTGGAATGTCCAACTTCCATCCCCTTTTTCGTTATTCCCTTCGCTTTGGGGCCATCCCTTGCAAATTTCTTCATCTTTTCAGTCACGTCAGAGAAAAGAATTGCTGTCAACACAGCGAGCCCTCCTTTAGACACCTCACCAGTCTCTTTCTTGTATTCCTCATTCTGTTCTGGGTGTTTATCTTTTAAATGCTGGATTAACGCCAACCTCCCTGGCCTCAAATCTGAGAAATTGAGTCACTTTGAGTTAGAAAAAGTTTCCTGGGAACATGTGGGCTCACACAGAAGCAGAAGCTTCTGAGTTTGCTGTGATTAATCTTTCCGATCAATTCATGAGACATCTGCTGTCCTCTACCTCACAGAAACCGACTTGTCTCTAACTCGAGCCCGTGCAGACAACACTGGGCCATAATTTTGTTTCTTCAGCACTTTCTCATTATCTGTTAGTTCTAACTCAATGGAGCTGAATCCAGAGACTGCCATAATTTTGATCCTCTCTTAAGCAGCACAAGAAGAATGAGAAATCTTCTGATCTCTGCAGGCAGAGAAGAACATTCAAATCCCTCTCTTCTTTTCAGATTAAAAACGTTGTTTTGTTGCTGTGACAGAAAAAGCTCTTTAGTTTTTGTCTGAACAAGCATTCCTAGAACTACAAAACCCGTTTCTGCCTTTCAGTCCTGCAGCTGCTGGAAACTGCAGATCTTTTATCACTCTCAAGCACTTTGAAATAGTCGACATTTAAAAATGGACGCTAGATCAACGGCATCCAAATCCAGGCCTCGAGGGCCGGCTTCCTGCTGGTTTTCCAGAAATCCTGTCTTACTGCCGCTGATTACCTGGATCAGGTGTGTTTAGCCAATAAGACGCTTCAAAAACAGGTTGGTGGGAAAACATGTAGGACACTGGGCCTCGAGGCCTGGATTTGGACACCTTTGCCACTAGATGGCTGATGCACGTTGATTGCGTCATTGCTACAGGCACCAATTTTTAGGCCGAACGTTTTTTTTTTGTTTTTTTGCAATATTCAGCCGAATACATTCAGTTGTCGAATATTTGATGCATCCCTAAATACTAGTTATGAATACTGATGATGAGTGTTTTTAAATCTCAAACACTTACAACTGCTGATTTTGTGTTGAAATCATCCCATTGGAACAAAAACTGGCACCAATATTTAATCTCAAACGCAATGTAATTAAGAAAAAAATAAAGGCTTGCTCTGTCCAAAAATAAAGGAAAAATAGAGAATCTTTTAAAAATCAAAGAATTACAAAATAACTGTATATAGAAATGAATAAAAACATTAATTTGATGGGAATATCTTGATTTGTTGACTGTACAGACACAGAGAATATGACAAATCTACCCAAATTATCATTAAACTCTTGAACGGTGTATTTCATAAATGTCTGGTTTCCATCTAGTCCGTGATCTGGGTCATGCATTAGGTGATGTTAGGCAGAAATGACTCTGCTTTAACAGGAAGAAATATCCAGCAGAACCAACCTGAAGTTTATAGTCTGAATCTTTAGAAACGGGGTTTGTAGTTCTGGGAATGCTTGTTCAGACGGAAACTGAAGAGCTTTTTCTGTCACAACAACAAAACAACTTTTTTAATTTGAAAAGAAGAGAGGGATTTGAACGTTCTTCTCTGCTTGCAGAGAGGATCCTTAGAAATCATGGCAGTCTTCTGGATCCAGCTCTATTGAGTTAGAACTACCAGATAATGAGAAAGTGCTGAAGAAACAAAATTATGGCCCAGTGTTGTCTGCACGGGCTTGAGTCATAGACGAGTCGGTTTCTGTGAGGTAGAGGACAGCAGAGATGTGTCATGAACTGATCGGAAAGATTCATCACAGCAAACTCAGCAGCTTCTGCTTCTGTGTGAGCCCACATGTTCTCAGGAAACCTTTTTCTAACTCATCAAAGTGACTCAAATTTGAGACCGGTGAGGTCAAAAAATATTTGCACACTCCATGTGACTAAAAGTAGATCAGATGAAAGATTGGTTTCTATAAATGAGTCAGAGCTTCTCCTTTGAAATCCCAAACATGAAATAATACACATTTGTTCAATCAGCTTTGACCCTTTGATTCATTCATTGTTTAACGGATGAGAACAAAACTAGAAGAAGTTGTAGTTTCATTTTCTGGTTAAGTGTGGCAGCTGTGTTTCGTTGCGCTGATGAAACTTCAGTGGTGGAAACGCCCATGTTTGTCTGCAGTAGATGACAATCTGCTTCCTGTAATGCTGCCCGGCTAACGCAGGACAAGTGGGAACATGAGTAAATCTGACAGTAATCTGCCCACTTTGTATATTTGATAAAACCTTGTGTATTTGTTCTTCAAGATTGACTCTAAACAGGAGACCATGTGGAGTGAGACGGTATGAAGTCTGTCTTGTAGATTGGCCAAATTTTGTACAATATCTTTTGAGACGCACATTGCTTCCTATGAAAGTCAAATTCTGGACAGGAAGTAGGGAGCGTGTTATTGTTGTGCGTCCATTGTGTTGCTTCCTGGGACAACACCCTGGGGGGCAGCACTCTGTAAATGAGAACAGTTGAGTAGAAAACATAAAAAGTAATGAAAAAGAACCAGAATATTAGTGATATTTGCACTGGATCCTTTCAGAATCATTCTTTCATGATGGCTGTAAATAAAGCTTGCATGTGGCTGACCCCCTTGAGACTGATGTATACAACGGGTCTTCATGGGCAATTGTGGCTTTTGGGTCAGATGATGCTTTTAGTGCAAATGTTTTATTGATCAGGTATTTTTAAGAGATGATCTGAGGCCGGAAGTGAAGAACATAAAACAAGACAAAAAATAGGAGAGTAAGATGTCAATGAAAGGTCTCATTTATCTAGTTGACGACTTAAAGTTGAGTGTTGGCATCTGGACTTAAATCCTTTTTTTTTTTTATGTTTCTCCGCTTGTCTGATTAGCCTCATCAGTCTGGTATTGGGTATTCTTAAGGTCCCCACTCCTTGTTGGGTTCTAGGGATGCCACAATTCTTGTTTGGAATCAAACTATCCAACGGTGTAAAAACAGTGTAACAAGTAGTGTATTGTTGCATTCTGACACCAATCCAGTAAAGCTTCATTTCCACTGAGTGGTCTGTTCTGGTATGGTCCAGTATTTTGAGTGTTTCTATTGTAAATTGGACCCTTGTGCTATCTTATAGGGTTCAGATGACCCCAGCCTTACATTGACGTGTTATCCATCCCATGAAAAATGTGGATGAAGGTGGACAGGATTTCATGCCAGCCACTAACACCAGTGAAAATCAAAAATCAGTGTAAAAAAGTTAAGAGCTGTTTTATGGGGTCCAGATGACCCCTCTCCCAACGTCAACATACATAAGGTAGCACAAGGTTTAACAGTTCCAACCTGTACCTCTTGAGGACCCCCATCCATTGAAAGTGTCAAACATGGTGGTGATGCTGTGGTTTGTGGGGCTGCAGGCCGACAGAACTCTTCTTTTCGTCACATTTGGGTCGAGTGCCGATTGTCTGTGTTCTGCCAGCAGGAACCTGAATTCCATCAGCTTTGCCTCCAGGCTTTGGGTCTCTGTCGTAATCCCACATGTGCAGACCAAATCTGACATTAATTTAAAATAAAATGCCAATTGTTTTGGGGTTTTTTCTTCTTTCAACAAGAGTGTTTCTCTCTGCACAAATAACATGATATAAGTTTGTTTAAACATTTCTCATATTCAGTTATCATTTTTATACTGTACTTTGAAGCTGGCATGAGTTGTAGTGTTTTGCGATTCATTTTTATGTTTGTATGTTACCACCTTGAACGCCACACGCTACCATGTGGTGTTTAAAAATGTTTAAACTGTTCTGGAGCAAAAGAACGTTTGTGTCCCACAGCCCTGAACGCCACACGCTACACCTGCTGTCCAGCTGTTTGTTTTCATTTGGACTCCAGTAAAAGTCCATTTAAAGAAAGATGGTTCTTGTCATGTTCCTTTCCACTGACTTTTAAATGAAGCATCTTTTATGTTCCCTAGTTCTCTATAATTGATAGAAAAACTTTACTGATTGTTGTTGAAGCTGCAGAAAATGTTGGAGAAGGGATAAAAAAAAATTCTTTCTCCTTCAATTCAGGTTCAGTTTAGGATTTTTTTCAGAAAATCTCAGAGAAACAGGTTTAAAATTCTAAATCTCGTCAGAGCATCAAACTTTTTATTTTCTGCCTCATCTGAATGCAGCTGAAAACTGGAAGCTGCACAGCATTCTGTCCTGGAGAAATCTTTGCTGCAAAGCATGAAGATGTGCAGCCAGAGAGCCTCTGCATACGGCTAAACCAAAGTCAGAGACAAAACTCTGATGTTTAGACTTTTTAGGACCTTCCAGTGCATCTTTCGTAAAGGTCATTGAACTCTTGTGATGGACTCACAGGAGATACAGCGAGGTTAAAAGTGAGGAACAATCTTCAGGATCTTCAAGCAGCAGAACCTTCCAGCTGCAGTCTGAGCAGATGTTCACCCAGACGACGTTTCGACTCTTAAGGTCCAGACTCAACCCAACAGGAAGTTCAAGTGCAGGAGTCTGCCCCGACCTTCATCTGAATCCACAGTTTGACCTAAAGTGACCTGACACGATGGAAGCGATCCAACCTCGGCGGGGTGCAGTCTCTACTGGATTTCTTAAAATCTTATATTGAAAAATAATGGTCTGAATAAAGGAGAGGGAAATCAAAACATTATTAATAAGTAAATTCCAAGAAAAAGGAAAAAAAAGTGAACAAATTTTCTTTTCCAAATTGTTATTTTTATTTTACAGTGTTTACTAAAATTGGAAGTTGTTACTTTGAACATTTTTGTCTCCAGTGGAGTACAAACAGGGTGACTGACGGTCCTTAAAAAGTTTAACATTTTAGAAAATGCTTTTTAAAAGGATTAAATTGTCTTAAATTCTGGGTGAATAGTTCTGAGTTTCTCGTCAATGCGATGCGACTTCTCGAGAAAGTCTATTAAAAACAACAAAACAAACATAAAAAGAGTGAAGAATTAGGACTGTGCATGTGCAGTCAGACAGAAGAGTGAACCGTTCACAAATGTGGATTTCCTGGTGAAGTCGGTTCTGGCAGCTGTAAATCCAAAATGAAATACCTGTTTTATCTCAGCTAGTGAAGCTAATTCAAACTAACTCATACTAAACTTTCCACCAAAAAGTTACTTAGTAAATAACACATTAATAGTAATTATTATTTAGCTAATAATGATAGTGTTTACTGCTAATTTATTAACTGGTAATATAAAACCCCTGTTTATCATTTTGGTGTGTTCTTATACTATTTAATGTTTGTCTGTATGTTTGCTAAATTAAACTTGTTCATTTTCTTTAAGCATACAATCTTAAATTTGGTTTTGAATAGTTTTAAGAGGGTCTTAAAAAGTCTTGAATTTCACATCTATATAAGTGTAGACACCTATAAATCTGTCACTCTGACTCTAGCCTGCACACAGCATTGCAAATGTTTCCTCATCGCAATATCAGAATATGCAATACATCTGGGGAAAAAAATGCTTAAATTGAGATAAATTGCTAACTACAATGATTACTTGGGCAAAAACAATCTTATGGCAACTTGACGTACTTAACAGATTGAATAGGGCCCCTTTTGAATTTGACCAATTGGTTGGACGTACCTACCTCATAAGTGAGTACACCCTTTACATTTCTCCAGATATTTATATCTTTTTCATGGGACAAACCTGCCGAAATGAATTTTTGCCATAATGAAAAGTAGTCGATGTCCATCTTGTATAGCAGTGTGAAGTTATTTTTTATGCAAAGTAAATCATAACAGAGGCATCAATACCCAAACCCCTGGTAACAAAAGTGAGGAGTGTACTCACTTCTGTGAGATTCTATATTTTAGGTAAGATACTGGCGTCCTGTGTAGACGTTGGTCGTTTGGAGTATGATTCAAGTTCTGTTTAATTTATTTAAATAAAACTGATGCAGTGAAATGGAATTCAGTTGTTTTGCTACGTGGTTATGTATCGGAAGTTATATCGCCATTGCAAAATTGATCAATGATATTGCACATTTTTCTAATATTGTGCAGCCCCATAATAATCCCCTTGATGTTTGGATGAAAACAGTTTAGGTCAGAAATCTTTTGCGTTTTGTTATTTCTAGTTTGTCAAGAGTCAAAAATTGCTTTAGAGTACTTTAAACATGATTTGTACCCTCAACAAAAAAATCAACTCACCAAACCACAAATCACTGAAAAATCCAAACCAAAAAACTCAAAAACTGATTTGAAGAACTTTTTAAACAAACATGGGTTCAGAAATGGTCACAGAAACCTAAGAACACACGCAGCTGTTGGTCGCATCATCTACAGCCCTGTCCTCTCCGCTGTCGCAGCTGTTGTCGTCGCCTCTTCCTGCCTGAACTTGAAGTGATTTGTTTTCTTTTTCAGTCACTTTCGGTTCTGCTGGGTCTTTGTTCGGCACAGAGAACTGTGCTTCTTCATCAAGGCTTCATTTTGGAAGCTGTGAAGCAGAACTTCTGCACAGAGCGGATATTTACCTTCTTGATGACACTTAGTAATCTCACTCCTCATCATGATTAGAGTTGTTTTCAAGTAAAAAGGAAACTCGTTTAGCTAAAAGATCGGCCGGTTAATCAGATATAGTGTTTATCTTGGGACGGGATGATTGACAGTTCCTCGCTCTGAAGCGGACCTGCTGTTCTGCTCAGTCTGCCCGTGCTGCTCCGGCTCCTCTGGCGTGTCTGTGTTGTCACTTCCTGCCTCTGAGAGGAAGTGTCGGTTTTGGGTTCTGCTACTGAACACAACGTTGTGGTTTCCGCTCTTCAGAATCGAGTTGTTTCTACCGTTTGTACTTTTCCTCTCACGTGGACGTCATGTGAAAGAACGTGATAACTGTATATTTAGTCAGCAATTTTCTAAACCGAACAGTTCTTAAAATGATTTTTTTTTTCAGGGACTGTGCATTTTGACTGTAATGTAGTGCTGCTCAAAAGCTCCCATAACTCCCAATAACGGTATCAACATTAAGGCTCCACAATGACAAACGGACGTTTTCTACTTAAAGACGTTGGTTCTACTTACAGGTTTACAGCTAGTTTGTTTGGTGAGCCTTTTTTTTTTTTGTTCTTTCCCTCAAAAGTCGTCCCATACACAGGAGGCTTGGTTGGTATCCAAATTTGGAGAAGACTTTATGGTGTTATTTATTAGTCAGAACTTCATGCATAAGGAAGACATCTCCACATACGTATCAAACATTCCTCGTGGACAATTCAAACCTCCGTGAGCGCTTCTATGCTCCTGCGCGCTCGTGTTTAAACCTCCCATAAGCAGAAAGTCCTCGCACGAGAGACTGTTTACTTCTGCGTGCATGAGTTGTGCACGAGGGACCAAGTGATGCGTGCGCGCTAACAGAATCTCAACGTAACAGCAACATTTGTAGGGCTGGGTTGATCAAATCAATGAGTTGATTTAATTTGCTTTAAGCCTAATAGATCAATAATTGATTCATAAGATATAAATCGATTTAGCACATAATGCTAATGCCCGCTAGCTTGATGCTAACGTTTATTAAAAATAAAAAAAAACACGACAGTTCAGGCTGCATTGCAGCAGCACTAGCTGGGGTTCAGAACTGATTTCATGCTAGCACATGCTGATTGTTGAATTCACTTGAACAAGAAATCTAATGAAATGCCAGAATACAGAGAGGGTCTAATCCCGCGTCATTCTAAATGTGTGTGCAGCCATTGCTGATGTTTTTAGATGCAGACGAAGGGTTACGTTCAGGAGAACGGTTTGCATCTATTGTTCTGGATTAGCAGTATTCCAATGTTCTTTAATAAATGTTTTACAAAGCATGATCAAAATTATTTTTGAGTATGGATCAGTAATTATTTAGTTGCAGGGGGTGGGGGGTGAGACAGACTGGGTGTTCTTTGTATGTATCCAGTGTATTTGCGTAGGTCTCCGTTCTACAATCCCCACGATTAAGAGGGGAACGCTGTATTAAATTAATTTTATTTTTTTTTTTTTTTTTTTTAGAAAATCCTCTCTTTAATAAGTTAATGTATTTTTTGACGGTATTGAATATGATGCCATGTCTATTATTAGACGCCGTACGTTATGACCTTGCTACCGCACAAGCATAGCTCTCATTCACATGTGGGTGGAGCTGTTTAACCCTGCTTGATCAGGCAATATAAAAATTGCCTTTTTTGATTCACTAGTGGTGTGTAAAATCCTGCAGAAAGACGAGAACGGCCGGCGCCTCGCTGTTCTGCTTGTTTCACATTTGCTGAGTCACTGTGGCTGAAGTTCGGTTATTTCATGACTTAGGCTTCCTCAAATAAAGAGGAAGCAGAATGGATTTAAAGCTGTTTTTCTATCTAGAAAACTGTTGTCTGTTTTCATGCTTCAAGGTCCATCTGTACACAAACATCACGTTCAGGTGGTTCCAGACCGGATTCTAGGCACCAAACGTCTATTTTTCTCCTGCTGTTCTGTCCTTGTAATTGTGTGGAGTTTTTTCCGTTCAACATCTGAGCTCAATTCACCATTGTTATATAGATGGAAATGTAAAGACATCCCCCATTGTTCAAGCACACATGTTAAAGAGATTAAGAATAACAAACCCACAGAATCTACTTCAGAATCTACTGTAATTATTGTGTTAACGGTTGAAAAGTAAAGAGTACATTAAAGAGGTCATTTTCTACACTGTGAAAAAACACGAGTTAAAATTATCTGTTTTTTTTTTTGTAGAACTTTCCCTGAAGAATGAAGGTGTTCCTGGGAAAAGCAGGAGAAGTCCTCTGCAGACGCTCTACAACGGAGACCAGGTGAGGAGGAAGCAACACGACACGACCAGGAGACACATCTGACTTCTGATGCTGAAGCTTTTTGTGGAAAATGGTGACACAATATACTTTTATTTCTGAATAGATTTGCTGATTTTGCGATTTGCAAAACGTTAAATTTGCAAAAAGACTGTAAATTTCGTTAGAGAACTATGAAAGAACACTGAAGTTGACTTAAATTTCTGAAAAATGTATATTAAAATTGCTTAAAAATCCCTTACCTAAATTTGCTAAAATATTTAGTGTGTTGCTTAAATATGAGCTAAACTCCAAAGTAGCCCCCAAAAAAACCCTAGCTGATGCCAAATTAGCCACAAAAACTAGCTCAAAAGAGAAGCTGAACTCTCAACTAGCCTCTAAAAAATTAGCCAATAAAGCTAGCATAATGCTAAAATATTAGTTTAACTCCAAATTAGCATACACAACCTCAGTAGATGCCAAATTAGCCAAAAAAGCTATCAGATTACTTAAATACTAGCTAAACTCCATATAGCCTAAAATTCCTCAGTTTATCAAAAACGTTAGCCTGTTGCTAAAATAGAAACTAAATTAGCCTCAAAAAGCCCAGTGGATAACAAATTAGTCAAAAACTTTAGCATGCGGCTAAAAGATTAGATAAATTTCAATTAAAAAAAAAATACTATAAAAGATAAAAACATTGCCCATGAATATATTTAAAGGCTTGAAACTAATCCTCTTAAAATGCTGAATGTGAAGACTTTCTCATTTATTTCCTATGGGGCATGATTCACTCAATATTTCAAAAGCTATAAAATGAATGAATACCAAAAACACAAGCAGTAATGTCCTGAACGAGCTGAACGTTTTGATGCCAAGATTGCTGAACTCACTGAAAGTGGGATTGAGTTTTTATGTGCCAAAAAATGTATGGAAAGAGCAGGAGGATCACTGTAGTGTGAATGCTCACTATGCATTCACACTATTAAATGAGGTCAGCATCTGAAATCAGGAACTGTTTTTCACTAAAGATAAAATTTTGGTCTCAGTGACTCAAAAAAAAAAAAAAAAAAAGTGCATTCTTTGGTGCTGAACGCTCACATCTTTGTTCAACTTTACTACACTCTGACTCAATATAATATAAAGTAACAACTAATTGGTTGCCGACTACTTTAATAGTTGATTAGTCGTTGATTAATCGACTAATCGTAGATGCCTTAATTAACAAACACATAAAAACATAACAAATGCATGAATTCTCAAAGAAAATTCCTCTTAAATAACTGAACCAAACAAAACTCAAACTTCTTTTTCCTTAAATATTTTTGTTATATTTGCTGTAAAATTAACTAAATTCTATCTGAATTTGAGGTTTATCTTGGGATTAATGATCAATTCTGTCAGGAATATTTATGTGAAAATATGTACATATTTTTTTTAACTTCATATCTTGTGTACAATTCTTCCTTTCTCTTTAACTGATCAGAAGTGACGCGTCAAACAAAACTCCAATAGTTTTGGTTCACAGAAAGAACCGGTGTTCTGGATTCAGAGTTTGAACATTTCTGACGGTTGTTTCTTCTGCGTCCCGACGATCAGCTGGAGCTGTCGGAGGAGCAGCGCTCCCTTCAGGACCGCAGGGAGGTGCTGGAGCAGGCGTGTCTGAGCCACACCAAGAAGCGCCGGGTTCTGTCGCCAAAGGATCTGAAGCACCTCATCGTGGATGACAAACACGGCCTTATTTACTGCTACGTGCCCAAGGTAGGTCTCCGTCAGAGGAGTGGGTGTGGCCTCATGTTAGAGAGCAGGGGTGTCAAACTCCAGGCCTCGAGGGCCAGTGTCTGGCACGTTTTCCAACCAACCTGACATTGAAGGTTCTTTATTGGGCAAACACACCTGATCCAGGTAATCTGCAGCAGATGAGGCAGGGTTTCTGAAAAACCGGGAGGCCGGTCCTCGAGGCCCGAAGTTTCTAGAGGAACACGATGTGTTGAGGACTGGAACCTGTAAACTTAAGTTGATATGGACGTTATGAATCATTACTTCCTCAGTAATGATTGGTATATCTGCCTGATGATGTCATCTATGTGATGAAACTGGAACCTTTTAGGTCTTTATGAACTAAAATGGAGCAAATAATTCACCTGATCCTCCATTAAATTCAGTTTTGCTAAATGTTTTCATTTAAATGCATCAGTGTGTATGTAATTAATTTATATTACCATTCAGTTCACCCTTTCTTCACAACAGTAAGACAAACACAACTCAAAAATTCTATTTTAAATATGGTCCATAAAAGCATTTATTTTTAAAGAACTTCTCGAGTTCAGTAGTCGGATACATTTCGATTTCCAGCTCCAACCTGGGATGAAGTGCTGCTTCTCCAGAGCTCGTCTCTTTAGCTCCTCCCCCTCACATTCACACTTCAGCGTTTACAAATCTTTACTTCAGTTGAAGCGCTTCTCCTTTCTGTTTCCTCTTTGACTGTTGCAGAAAACCGTCAGTTCACAGAACCAACAAAATCTAGTTTCACTGCAGTCTTCACTGTAGGAGAGTGAGGAATGTTGTGGAAAACACAAGAACTGCTCTATTATAAAAAAATATATATAGATTCTTACTTTATACTGACAAATCAGTGTTTTGTTTTGTTTTGTTTTTTTTTTTAGAACAAAAGCATCAAATAAAATGAGAGAAGTTTGAATAAGCCTGAAAATATCAGATACATAAGAAAGAGGAAATGGTTAAATATGTATAATGATGATGAACATCTTAAAAAATAAAACTTTAACCTATAAAAACTCACTAGATCAAATTTGAATATTATTTGTTCACTGATTGCTGCTACCCCAAATTAATCAAAAATAAAAAGGTTAGATTAACTTTGAACCCCAGAACATAAATCAAAGAAACAAAGAAACAGTTCTCATGCATGTTGCGTTCTTTAAGTTCACCTCACAAACCGGCTGCAACTTTCAAACAAGAGTCTGAAAACCTAAAAACTCTGGTTCTCCAGTTCACTCTTCAGACTGAAGGTCAGTGAGGAGGATCTGGAACTACTAGAACCCTTCAGATCCAAGTAACCCACGCTCATCTCAACCATCAGTCCTTTAGGGTTTGTTCCATACCAGGGATAGGCAACTCCAGGCCTCGAGGTCACAGTGTCTTAATGATTTCCAGATATCCAAGCCCTACTCATGATCGATTACCTGGTTCAGGTGTGTCCAGCCAATTAGAACATGCCAGAGCAGAGTATGTTAGAAAACATGCAAGAATGTGGCCCTTGAGGCCTGGAGTTGTCTATCCCTGTTCTAAACCCTCTTATTAGGAAATGGATTTATGAAAACTGGACCAACTAAACAAAGGTTGGTTAGTCTAAATTGTTTTCACCAAAAATAATGAAAACTTTGCACAACTAATTTCTTGAAAATCTTCCTATCAGAAAAGGGGGGAATGGAGGAAAGAAACCAGTCCAGAAATATTCTTTGCAAAATACAGATGAGACATTTAGCAGATTTTCTGATGATTTTTTGAAAACTTTTAGTCTTTTATGAATTTAGAAGTATAAAAAAATATCTGAGAATTTGTGTTTTTCTATCAAAATGTAGCTTAGTGAAATGTTAAAAACTTTACTGGTTACAACAGGAAGACTTTAACACAGGAGTGTCCAAAGTCCGTCCTCGAGGGCCAGTGTCCTACATGTTTTCCAACCAACCTGCCATTGAAGCTCCTTATTGGTTAAAAACACCTGATCCAGGTAATCAGCGGCAGAAAGACAGGATTTCTGGAAAACCAGTAGGAGACTGGCCCTCGAGGACTGACTTTAACACTTTAATGGTATATCTGCTCATTTTGCAAACTGAGGTTTGAGTGGAAATACGTGAAGGATTCAAATCCATAAACATGGTATTTAAATGAAGCCCCTTTGATCCCGTTCAGCCTCCAAAGGGCTTCTTTACTGCTCCTGCTTCAGCTCTTTTTTTCATCTGATCTAAATGACGGTTGTGGGATTTCCCTCCTGGGAGTTTGGCAGCATCTCCTTCAAAAACCAGGGCTGAACGGCATCAGACGCAGCTTTCCTCCTGAATCTCATGGCAGCAGAAATGCTGAACTCTTTTTCAGTCTCTCATAAACGACATTTTAATCATCGCTGTTCGATCATTTCTGCTGCCGTTTGCCGTAAAAGCGGATCTTAACGAGGATCTGCTTCTGCTTTAATGAGGACCAGGAGCCAGGAACTGAAACAATGGCTCCTCAGATAAACATAAACCAAGTTTTAGTGATCCACCGATGAGCAGTATTTCCCCCCCCGTGACACATTTCAACACATTTGGCCGATTTTCAGGACTCTTGAGCAACTTCAGTTCCAGGAAACCTGGTCCAACTGCAGACTCTCTGCGCTGCTTTGGTGGAGGGATGCAGACGTTCACCAACATGTTGCTCCATCCGATGATGAATAGGAAGACTCCTCTGAGCATGTGCAGTACAGTCAGGCTTCCTGGAAACTTTATTGATGGTCAAACCCTGAATGAGTAGTGAGAAGAACAGAGATGAGATTCCTGCAGATCCAACTGCATCTACACAGACTTCAGCAGAAAAGACTCTCTTCCTGAAGAGAACTGGAGGACAAACTAGGGCTGTAACCATTCATTTGAACAACAGTTTGATTCATATCAAAACTTGTGGTATCTAAATATGATTAATAGTCAACATTGGTTCATTTTGAATAACTGAAACAAGTCGATGAATTGTTACGTTCCTGTATATTTCCATGTAGATCTGGATAGATGTTTATAGTTCATGAAATCATCTTTAAAAGAGTGATGGGAACCACAGTGTTATTTACAGCCCTTAAAGACCCACTACAGTGAAAACTGTGTGTTTAACTTGTTCTTGTTGCATTTTTTTGATGGTAGAGCACATTTATAGAAAGAAATTAAGATTAAAATAGTGATTCAGAGTATTTCTTTATTCAAATTATTGTGAATCCAGAGAAGATGAAACAATGCAATTGAAAAATATGTTGTGTTTTTGGGCAGGCCACAAGCTCCGCCCCATTCTGATGCATTCACTTGTAGAAAAATAGATTCATGAACATCTTTGTTTACGTCGTCTGAGATGGTATCTGAATCTAAAATGTACGGCTGGATAGCTAAGAGATTGCTCACCATTTTTATTTGCACCAGAAATCAGCAAAGAGCTCTGACCTACCTCTTGTGTTCACATCTGTGGGATGCGACTCAAATCTCGTGGGCCGCGACTCAAATCTCGAGGGCCGCGACTCAAATCCCGTGGGCCGCGACTCAAATCCCGTGGGCCGCGACTCAAATCTCGTGGGCCGCGACAGAAATCCCGTGGGCCGCGACTCAAATCCCGTGGGCCGCGACTCAAATCCCGTGGGCCGCGACTCAAATCCCGTGGGCCGCGACTCAAATCCCGTGGGCCGCGACTCAAATCCCGTGGGCCGCGACTCAAATCCCGTGGGCCGCGACAGAAATCCCGTGGGCCGCGACTCAAATCCCGTGGGCCGCGACTCAAATCCCGTGGGCCGCGACTCAAATCCCGTGGGCCGCGACTCAAATCCCGTGGGCCGCGACTCAAATCCCGTGGGCCGCGACTCAAATCCCGTGGGCCGCGACTCAAATTCCGAGGGTCGCAACTCTATACTAAATCTAATGGGTTGCTTTGTGGGTAAGGATCCACAGCCATGAGCTGTGACCCGTGAGCTGACTCATCGAAGCTTTAATACCATTTTATACCATAAATTAAACATTGAAGCGCCTTTTGACATTGTGGATTCATTTTATCCAATATTATTATCCCCTAACTCTCAGTAGTGAGTTTATTGATAAAACAAGTGCTTGTGCGGCAGGAGTGGCTCTGAGCGCTGACTTCTGCCGTGCATCGGACTTTGAATCGCAGCTGTCACTCTGTTGTTCCTTCCCCGGAGCGGAATCTACAAACCGAACCCGGGAAGTTTAAACTCAGTCATAAGATTTTATTCAGCCCCATGATCAAAATAAATAAATAAATAAAATGAATCCACCGCGTCAAAAGGCACTTGAATACTTAATTTATGGTATAAAATGGCATTAAAGCTTCGATGAGCCAGCTCACGAGATTTGGTCGAGACCTGCGGGGTTTGAGTCAAGTGAGCGACTGGAAATTAGGTTGGAGCTGACAGCAGCGCCTGCTGTCTTTCTCTGTGATGTTACGTTGGTTGTGTGAGCGGCTGTAGCTTGTGGGAAGGAGTTTAAACAGATGATGGGAAGTGGGGGTGGGGTAGTGCAGCACCCTCAACCTAAAAGTATGTTTTTCTTGAACTCCTGCCGCTCTGCAGAAACTTTGTCCTTAAACCACACATGCTGTCTGATTGATTTTATTTTATTTTTTCCTTTGGCTGAAAACCTCATAATCGTCATAAGGAAAAATCCATTGGAAACACTCGTAGAATTAAGAAAAATTTACCGAAGAAGGTTGTGGAGATCCAAAAACTTTACATTTTAAGTTTCATTTTTCTTCTGGTTCTCTCATCTCTAGGTGGCCTGCACCAATTGGAAGCGTGTGCTCATGGTTCTGGGCAGTGGCGGCCGCTACACGGACCCGCTCGCCATCCCCGCCAACGAAGCCCACGTTGCAGGAAAACTGCGGTCCCTGTCTGACTTCTCCCCTGCGGAGATCAACCAGCGCCTGCGCAGCTACCTCAAGTTCATCTTCGTGCGGGAGCCCTTCGAGCGTCTGGTGTCGGCCTACCGGAACAAGTTCACCCGCAGCTACAACACCGCCTTCCACAAACGCTACGGAACCAAGATCGTGCAGCGGCACCGGCAGAACCCCAGCCGGGACGCTCTGCAGCAGGGGAACGACGTGTCCTTCCGCGAGTTCGTCCAGTACCTGGTGGACCCCCGGACGCAGCGGGAGGAGCCCTTCAACGAGCACTGGGAGCGGGTGCACTCCCTGTGCCACCCCTGTCTGATCCACTACGATGTGGTGGGCAAGTACGAGACCCTGGAGGCGGACGCTCAGGCCGTGCTGCGGTTGGCCGGCGTGGAGGAGACCGTTCGGTTCCCCACGTCCGGAAAGAGCACCCGCACGGACGGAAACATGGCCGCTCGCTTCTTCAAGCACATCAGTCCTTTGTACCAGAAGAAACTCTTTAACTTGTATCGCATGGACTTCCTGCTGTTCAACTACTCCACACCAGAGTATCTCAGGACTCGGTGACCGGCAGACGTGGACCTCCCGCTCCTGCGGCGTGACCCGACAGGTGAAGGCGCTGGGATCTGTGTACGGTCCATGCTGTCAGAACAGATGAACTCTGCTTTCAAACAGACGCCTTCTGTGTTTATGAGTAAACCTGGCTTTGGTTGGAGCTGCTGAGCCGCCGCCTTCAGCTCTCCTGCTGCGCTTCCAGTGCAAACGCTCGCCTTCTCCCAAATAATGAGCCATAAATGAAAGTCAGACTCAGAGAGGAGCGGGTTCTCTTCTTGCTGTTGGATGTGCCGACCGTGCTGGAAGGCCTCTATTTATGTCCGTCCTATTTATTTGTGATTAGGTGCAAATAATTTATAGCAGAGATTGTTGCTCTGTGAACGGGCTCGGGACGTCCAGAGCCCGCCTGCCATCTCCATCTCTCACAAACAGTACATGGCGTGGTGCGGGGCTCAGCCCAGCGCCGCCGCAATAGCTGGGTGCGCGGGGCACGAGCCCAGCCCTGCGGCGCCTGTTCTCGAATTGTTCTGCAGACCTGCAGGAATTCATGCAGCTTATTATAGGAAAAGATTTTCTTAATGGAATCTTGTGTCTGAAGGGAAAATCCCTCATTTCTGTCTTTCCAGGTGCAGTTTCAGCGTTTAGGAACAAACCTTTGGAAGCTGCTGTCTGTCGCCTGAAACGGTGTCGCTCTGTTCTCGCTAACATTAAAACTGCTGCATTAGATGAATGAAAGTCCATTTCTTTCTATTAAAGCAGAATATTCAGCCTTTACAAAGCTTCTCAGGAAGGTTTTTAAAAGGTCAAATCTGATTTTGAAGAATCCAATCCAGATGAGCTTCATTTTAGACCAAAGAGATATTTGTTCATGCCTGTTGAGTGAGGATGGGGGGCAGGGGAAGAGGGTAAATCCACTAAATTTGATAAAAGTCAAAGAGAATGAAATGAATTAATAAATCTAGCTACAACAATGAACACATTTTTAATGAAATGATTTCACAAAGTAAAAATGTGATTAAAAAAAAAAGTAATTCTAATAGATTAATCCAAATTATTCTTAAATTGCACACAGACTGTAATAACACATCATGCAAAACAAAATGTTTAAATTATAATCCAGTTCCAGATTATTTAATTGGACTAAATTATCATTTGTTTTTTAAATGTAATAAATGAGAAGTGACAGCAGGTGAAATGAAAGCATTTTCTGTCTTACTTATAAAACAGTCATAGGTTTCAGGAAAGATCTCTGCTGAATTGAATTAAAACCTAACCAAGAAGACCTAAAACCAAATCATTTCTGGGCTCTTATTCCTCCAAATGTGAGTTTGAACATGACATAAAACCCCAGTGATTTACTTCAGATTCTACCATCTTAAATCCCGTCAAAGAGGGCCGATTTGTGATCAGGAGGATCCAAAACGGATCAATAAATCCAGAACTAGTTTGAATCCTCTGAGGCAATTAGTGACACAATTCTCAACATTAAAATTAAGATTCTGGAGTAAAAAGGGATTCTTTTGACTGTTTTTATTCTATTTGATGACTTTTTCACACAGTGTGGATTGTTCTGATCCTAAACTCTAACGTTTCTTTCTTCTTCTTAAAGTTGTTTCGTTTCTGTAGATGGATCTGTGTGAATTAGGATGGATGCGGTCAGTAGAGGGCGCTGTGCTTTAGTAGCTCCACTGTTTTCCTGCTTCTTTCTGTGGTTGTTTAGTTTCTTTGCTTCAGGAAGAATCATCACTCAGGATCTCTGGATCGATCCATTGATGATCTCAGTGTGTTTATTTATTTCTTTTTTTTTTTTAATGAAATGATTCAAACCAAAAGTCGTACTGAACAAAACCCCAGAAGAGACATGTGGGTTCTGGAGCAGCCAAAGTCAATAAGAGCATCATGGATTCAGTCTCCATAAAAACAAGCTGCTTTTCTCAACACTTCCAGTCAAGAACCAAAAACTTCATCCGGGTTTGATCATAAACTCCAAAGATTTCACTTTAGTTGAAACAGAAGATGACAGTCGGAGCTTTTTCGTCTTAAATGTGATGTTATTCATCCGCTCTGATTCACTTCTGCAACAAGTTAAAAACAAACTCTTGATCTCTCATTTCCTGTCTGCCGCTTGTATCCTTGACGATGTTTTGAATAGCTTTGCTTGTTCTCTAAAAAGTGCAATAACTGCATGTTTTTCATCTTCTGCAGCTTTAGTTTTTCTCCACGTTCTCTTGGTTGTTCTGTTTCTGTCTGAGGGCTCAGCTCAGCTGTGGGGGGGTTGTCATGTAACTGTGAATGTGATGAACTGTAGTCCACTTGCTGTCTTGATAACTGACTGGTTACCCTTGAAGTTCCAATAAAGATGAAGCCCAGCAGCAGCATCAGTTGTCTCCTCTTTCTTCTCTTAGATTTTCTGCATCTCCAAACACAAATTCTGCAGGAAAACTTCTGAACTGAAACTTATATTTGTGGAAAATCCATAAAAAAATGAATTTATGGGAGATTTCCTTTTAGTTCTGTTAAATCTGAAATGAATAATCCCCTCATTCAAACCCCTTAATGCCTGTTGTTGCAAATATGTGACGAATCTTTTCAGCTCTAAAACTTCCTAAATCTACTTAAAAATAAAAACGTCATTTTTTAAAAGCAGGAAATAAATTCAAGCATTGGCCTCAATAATTTTTAATCCCTTGAGAAGAGAATAATCTGAAAATTTATATTTTTGGTGGTTAAACATTAGCAAATAGTTCAGTTTTTTTTTCTAAATCATGAGAAACAACATGGAAGCAAATGAAACCTGAAGAAGGATCTGAGAACGCCCACAGCTGCCCTCATCAAGCCAGTGGTGAAGGAGGGCGGAGCAAATGTCACATTCGTTTCCTCACAGCCGGATTCACATGGACAGCTTTGCTGGTTTTAGCCGAAAATCTTTTAGTGTCATCGTCATGGTGACAAAAGTATTTCTGAGGAGTGAAAGACGTGACAGTACCGGCTCCTTCCACCAGGGGAGCTGCATTTTTGGAGGTTTTGTATGACCTGAGCGAGGACTCAAACCCGCAATGTCCAAGTTCCACTCTTCCACAGTGACGGACAGAAACTCAGAAGGTGATTTCTGTTCTTCTGCATTTACACTTGCTTTTATTCAGTTCATTCTTTCTTTTTTTTTTTTTTTTTTTTTTGCAGTTTTAAGTCATCTGAAGGCTCGGAACAGGAGAACAAACGATCGTCACCGATTCTGACCAAACATTTAGATTAAAAATAACATTCATGATGAGCAGCAGAATAGTCAGACAGTAGAGACGGCACACGCTTAAGATCTAAACCATCAATCTGATCAGCCAATCAACACGGAGCAGTAACATGAAGGTTGAAATGCTTCAATCCTGCAGTTCTCCTCCTGAACCACTTCCTGTTTTGGGATTTCAGTCACAGCGGAGACAAAAACGTCTGTGTGCAGAAGGTCTGGATAATTCTCCAGCATGGGGGAGGGGGCAGCATGTCTAACATTTTTATTTAAGAGGTGATTGTTTTTAACATCTTTAATAGATACTTTGTTACTGGGACAACTACAGGGGAACAGGTGCAGCATGGAGCCCCTTCCCCCGTTTGTATCTCATCTTTTGGTTGATTTTTTGATGACCTCCTTCATTTGTACAGCTACTTCCTGTCACAACAGGAAGTTCTGCTGCTTCACACTGAGCTGTTTGGTCCGCACCACTTTGTTTTAGCGGGCGGATGGTTTGTTTGTGTGAAGCTCACCTGAACTCTGGGGTCGACCAGACGAGAGAACTCTAACTCTAACCCTAAGGAGGTTCAACCAGGAGGACTTGATCTGCCCGAGTCTCCGTCTGAGCAACAAGAAAACATTCAACAGAGGAATGATAAAACGTTAGGATTGCTGATGACGGTGAATGTGTTTCCCCTGAAGTGAAGTAGAAATGACAGGATGAGGAGCTCCCTTTGTCCAGTAGATGCAGTCAGAGGAGATCCGGATGGGAGGAGCTCAGAAACCCAGACCCTGAACCACCGAGACAGAGCGGAAGCAGAGGGCCAGGAAGCCGGTGCCGAGCAGGTCGCCCAGCGCCGTCAGGTACGGGATGGAAAAGTTGTCGGGATCCAGACTTCTCCTCCACATCAGGCGGACGATGAGGTCGGCGACGTAGAGGAGGATGGTCACCTGAGGAGACGAGAAGGTTCAATATTTGCAGGAATGTTTGTCCATTTAAAGAGAATCCAAGCAGTCGTTCAGTGAAGAAATAAGTTTATTTTAATTGTTGATTAACTTTGTATAAATTACAATCAATTCAATTGATCTGAATAACTTTCTGTGAAAGTTAAAGCGTATCTTCTTCATACTTTTGATTCCTATTTCTTTTCTGCTTTATCCCAGACTTTAAAATGATCAAATTCACCCAAACAGATTAAGGAAAACGATAAGATCTCTCTCATGTTTCTCTCTATTGTCTTACTGTTGTTGTAAACTGTGGAATAAGGTATAACATCTTAATTATGGTATCAATAAGAAGTTTGTGTTCAATATTTTTTATTTTGTCATTTCTTCAAAATTGACACCATCGAGGAGTCATTTTATGTTCAAAGTAAAAGTTGTAAATCTTTAACCTAAAAGGCACAGTTTTAGCAATATTTACAGCTTAGTTTGTGAAGATAATAAAAATGGAATATACCACGCCATCAACCATTTTCTAAGCTTTAATTCGAGCCATGTTTTGTGATAATCTGTTAACTAATGAAGGAATTTTTATTTCTCCGTGGGTTTTTGTCCTGTTTAGTTTATTTATTAAATGTTTATAAAATGGGTCCCTCTTCTCCTGGTTTTGACAGTTGAAGCCAATGTGACTCTTGTTCTGGGATTGCAGCAAACCTTTTTTCATTCTATCTATATCACTGACAAGAGTTAATTAATATTAATACAAATAAAAACTTAAAAAAAAACAAAACAGGGCACTGGGGCACTTTTTTATACGAGGCAAAAAGGGCAGGTGCTCAAGCACCCATAGGGCCCGTGTGTGCACGCGCCTGTTGCTGGATATAGACGCCAATTCCACCCAACCTCTGTTCTCTAACTTCCAAGTCCACTGGAAAGTTGTGTAAGTCAGTAGATTTTTGACAACTGAAGGCAAAACACATACGAGTCATGCTAAAGCTAACACGCTAACGGCGGACTGTTAAAGAATCAAAGATGGGTGGGGCTTTTTGACTGGAGCTGCAGAGCTGACCAATCACAAAATTCAACTGTAATGTCTCTTTTCAACCTGTAGGGGGCAGCAGATAGTTTTTGACTTCATTTTCATGAATTTAGGGTTTGGTTACCCTTTAAATGAAATCCCTCAAAATGAGGCTTTTAACTGCAATTATTAGGTTAAAAATCTGTGGTTAAAATCAATTAAATTATATTAAATAATTACAGCTCACGATTAATTATTCGCTCCAAAAATGTAATCGCATGACAGCATTGTTCTCAGTGGCTTTTTATGCTCTCTCCTGCAGATGGAGGAGCCAGAGCAGGACTCCTGACTTCTAGATCCCGTCCTGAAGCGGGTCAGAGTCACAGAGCTGTTGAGGCGCCGTGGCTTTCATCACAGTTCAGGAGGAGCTTTTGGGAGGTTTACCTGCAGAAGAGCAGCACACAGGTAGCAGAGGATGAAGGCTGCACTGGTGGGCGCCTCCTCGCCCTGCAGCAGGGAGATGGCGTAGAGGAAGACCAGGTGACCCGGAACCACCAGCATCAGCAGCACCCGCGCTGACTTGGAGTTTACACCTGGAGGAGGCGAGAGAACAACTGAATGATGGGTAAGAGGACAGCCGCTGAAGTATTTTGATAAAAATCTGTTCTCATTTCTGCTTTCTACATAGGAGACGAGTGGATCACCTGAGGAGAAGAAGGTGGTGCAGGGGTTGGGCCAGTTCTGCCTCATCTTGTAGGGCAGCACCCCCGGGATGCTCCAGAAATGCAGGTACGTTGAAATCCTGCTGGCCTGAATGGCAACCAGGTTACCCCCCACTCCTGCAGCGGGGGCAACACACAGGAGACTCAGCATTAATGGTGATGCACACACTTGGAAACTTTAGTCCTAAACTCGGGGGGGGGGGGGTTTGAAAAGCACGGCTGGATGGGAGGCCAGTGACCTCCAGACGGCCATGACAGTTTTGCTGAGCTGGGATCCAGAGAACTCCCTCTGTCTCAGCTGAGGCCTGGCCTGGGGGCTGTATGAACAGCACTGCACTGGAACCAGGGTTTGATGCCAGAGGGTGTGGATGGGTGAGGGCGGGTGGGAGGGTTCAGAACCCAGAGATTCAAGCACAGACATGAACTCGGGTTACAAGACCGTTAAACAACAGCAGAAAGAGTTTCGACTGATCGCGTTCCGTCTTTCCTTCAGCTTCCACTTGTTTTGTCTCAGAAAACTCACCAAACATTTGTGGGTTACTTGGACTTTTTTTCTAAGATTTTATTTAAAAATGTGTAAAAACAGGTTCAAAAGAAACATTTTCTTTGATTCTAATTATTCTAAGAGAACTTGTCCAGCAGACTAGAGCTGAAACGTAGAGTTGAAAGGTTCTGACAGATTTGATAATTTTTTTAGATTTTAGATTTAAATTTAATAGATTTCAAAATACAAACAAACAAAAAAACAAACAAATCCGGAAAAGACTGGTAAATGCTCTAAGTCGTTCTGAGTCAACATTTCAATGGTAACCTCTGTCTACAGTCAGGAGTCAGTCAACAAATTACAATCAACCACAAACAGATTAACTACCACATGGTTTTGTTTGCTTGCTTGTTTGATTGATTTATTGATTGACTGATTTGGTTTATTTCAAGCATAAATTGTTGACAATACAAGACAAGATAATTACACAGAAAATTCAAACTCAGAAATAATGAAATTCAATTCAATTTTATTTCTATAGCCCAAAATCACAAAGAATTTTGCCTCATTGGGCTTCATGCAGGTAATTTTACAGTTGCAAAAAATAGTCATGAAACATGAAAGAAAGATCACTAAAGACTAAACAGACTAAATAAACTGGAAATGCATTGATTCAAAACAAACAAGACTCACTGTTGTCACATTTGATTCATTAAATATAGAGGTACTGATAGTTTCTGACACATTTAATTTTTAGCTGTTTTGTTTTGCATTTTGTAGTTTTTTACATATTTTTCTCAGCATTTAAATAAATACTGCAGTTGTACTCTGCACTATCATCTTCTTCTGTGCAACTATTTGAAGTTTGTCCAGCAACTGTTACTGAAACGAGTGAGACTTGTTCTTCGTTCAAACTTCAAAAACTCCCAGTCAAAAACCAGAGTCACTTCCAATCTTTCAGGCCTCCATCTAAAAACACAAATCTTCTCTGTTACATGGTCGCTAAACCAGTCCTTGGAAATCCACCTGGCAGGTAGACAGAGAGCCGCTGTCAGATGGGGAGGCAGCCTGCTCGGGCCTCCTGAACCTTGTGATTTTTTATTTATATTTTCATGGAGACAATAATAAAAGATCCTCGAGTTATCTCGAGTTACTGTCAGACTGTTAGATCCAGACCACACCTCCTTCGCTCAGCCCGCCTCCCCTAGCCCCGCCCCCTTTCCTGGCATTTTCTGGGCTGAGAGTCGAGTCAGCCTCCAACGGTTCTGTTTGGTTACCCTTTAATCCTCATCAATCGTATAACATCACAGTTAAACTCCAGTTACTGACGAATGAATTACTTAGTTTTTGCAATTCCTCAAACCCGCAATATTCTGATCAGGAGTCGACTGCCCTACCGCTGCACCACGGCCTCCCCAATACTCTATTCTGATTGGCTGGAGGGGGACCGTTACGTATCCTACAGGTCACATGGTCTGAATGAGCGATACTGATATTTTTGCGCTGGTCTAAACACCAGTTTGTAACTGGAACAACAGGAACTTGGACTGTAGCTGGACAGACGTTATTCCACATTTTATCACAACAGAAAGATGGTAAAAAAGATGTTTGTCCTTCAAATGTCTATGATGGACTTGACAGGATCTCTGACACTTCTTACCATCAACAGTTATGTTGACTTTGTTTAAAATCTTTTTGTCTTAATTACTTTCTTGTTTGACAGATTGAAAATATTTTTCTAAATAATCCTATCATTAAATAATAGTTTGTTGATTCATGTTCAAGGTGGATATTTCTTCAATCAAAGTGATCTAGGAAACTACTGGTAGACTTAATTTCTTAGAAACAAACTTTTGCTTCATCCTCTGAGTAAAAACAAGCAGTAAGAGATGAACTTTCCCTCTGAAATGAAGCTTTGCATCACCTTACATGACTTTTAGTTATAAACCATGAGGTCAATACAGGCTCTCTAATCGTTACCATGACAACGGGTCACATTGCATATCATATAGTCTGTTACTTATGAATAATTATAACTGTGATAATTCCTGATGAGATCTCCATTAATTAGAAATTAACAGACTACGTGGAGGGAACCCACAGACCAAGACGCCTTCGCATTGTCCATTCATTTCTGATCATCATCAAACATTATTCTTTATTTTAGTAATATAGTTCTAAAAACCTGATAGAAATTAGCATTTAATGTGAAACGTCCTGCTTACTTTCTTTAACTCACGGCTCACGTTTTAAATGTAAGTCAAATAAAGGACCGAGTTCCAGGTTTTTGGCGTTTCCGCGCTGCATGTGCAGACGTCCTCAGGACTCTAAGTGCTGCTTCTATGAAGGACAGCTCAGTTGCTCGGGGAAAAGTTCCAGAAAAAGCTCAGATTCTCAGCATGATGGAGCATTTCCATGAAATAAGCTGATCGACTGCAGCCTCAAATGTGACATGAGCTCTGAAAAAAGCATCAGGAGTTCCTCTGAGGAAAGGTCTGACATATTTTAACAGGCTGCAGATGGATTTCAAGTATCGAAGCATAATTCACTTCCATAAAGTTCTTCTGAAAAACTCAGCAGGAGTAGATGGAAAACTCAGCAAACTTGGAGCTCAGAAGGTTTTTCACAGACAGAACGATTGAGCAACAGTTTGGTGTTGGAGGTGGAAACACATGAGGACATGGTGAAAACACCGAGGTTTTAAAGTCGCCGTTTGTCTGCCAGGATTCTGGCGTGCGCCGTAAGTGAGCAGATCTGCTCAAAATCAAAAGCAGTGAAAAGCTTTATTAACAAAACTTACTGGCAAAAATGTGGTCTGATGATGGTGAATATTTGTTGTAAAGTAAATTATCTGAGACATCCCGGTGAAATGATCGAAACTCTTCAGTCTCCTTTAAACACAGATAAAAAGATGTAAACAAACTGGACGCCTCGGTGATGCTTCTGACAGGTGATCATTTCACCCAGAAACTCCTGCCAGTCCAATAGATTTGAGGTCTTCCTCAAAACCACAATCTGAGTCTGTGAACCTCAGGACTCTGAACATTAAGAAAATCCAGAATCCCTCATCATTCAGACTGAGGAAACTCAGAGTGAACAGGGGCCCGTTTCAAGAAGCAGGTTCAACAAATTTAGAGTTGAAACCTGAACTTAGAGTCACTGGACTCAAAATTCGCGAACTTAGAGTTTTCGGTTTCAGAACAGCTGAAAATGTTTGATTCAATCAACTTGAAGTTGTTAGAACCAGAATCAGGTGCGAGCGTCGCGACCATTAAAAGCCCTGATCAATGGAGCAAAGACGGCACGATTCACCATGGCAACGGGAACAAGCATCCGAGTTACTTCCGGCGACGGAAATTGATAAGTTCCTCCAAGCATATGTAGACTACAAGAACATTTTCCGCAAGAAAATAAACCCAGCTGCAGCGGTAAATCAGAGAGAAAACATCTGCAGAGTTAATGCATACGTCTACATTTGAATCATTTCAAATAACGAATGAATAATAATATCAGGAAGGTTATTTTGTCACTTGTAAAGTAAGGAATGGTTCTTGATCTGTTAATAATTTAACCAGTCATCTCCGTAATCGCATGAATGACCGTCCCCCCACCCCACCACCACCACCACAACCACCACATACACACACGGATATCACTGCACGCTAAAAAGAAACACTGTAGCTGCCTGAGATATGTTAAAAATAAGCATTTATTTAATTTAATTCTCAAGACTTACAAAAATTTCGCTGAAAATAATTTTATAAACATTATAAATAATTACATAAACACGACGTGCCGGAGCCGGGACTTGAACTCGGGACGTCAGAAGCAGAGGCAGCATCGCTGACAACCGAGCTAATACTCGTACTGTATAACCAGTTGTATACGAGTTCAAAACCCCTACCGGTTTTTGAGATTTAATGATTTCGATTTTTAAGGGTTTCAAATGATGAAAATAAAACTCCTTATTATCAATAGCAAATCCCTGGAATAACTCACTATTTATAATATCGCTCAAATAAAAATCGTAGAAACTGCATCAATCGACTCGTGTCCTCAAATCCTCTCCTGACATAAATAACATTTCCTCTGGATTAATCCAGCCTCCTCTCTACATGATCCTCTATGAATGGACATGTCATTTTGGTTTCTGCTGGTGGAAACGTGACGTCTCTAATGTGAATGTTCTCTAAATATGAATGAAGAACTCAGATTTGAACATCTTTCACTTTAAAAAGGGGCGGAGACCGCAGAGAACTCTAAGTTTCCTGAAGAAAACCTGCTCCAGACCAGGTTTCGTTCACAGACTCAGTTGCCACAGTGATTGATTCTGAGTTCAGCTTAACCCGCTTCTTGAAACGGGCTTGGTTTCACCCACTTTCACGGGTTTGAGTTATCTCTCTTTCTGAAACCGAAAACTCAGAGTTTTGCTGAATTTGGAGTTCATGAACTCAGAGTTCCAACAAAACCTGCTTCTTGAAACGGGCCCCAGGAGTTCAGGAAAAAAAACCAGAAAGGACTTTAAGAGATGGGTCAGAGAGCAGTTCCTGGTTCCGGATCAGTATTGTATCCGTATTGTATTCAGACTATGAACTTGTTCTGGATTATCAGAGGAAACAAACTCTGGCTCACTTTAAGCTAATTAAATGTTTTCATTCTAAATAAAGCCTTTGTTTTTTCCAAAAATAATGTTTTCCAACAGACCATGAATCACAAAGAATCCTAAACAGGGGAAAGCTTGCTGTTACATAGCAGGGGTCAGAGGTGAACTTTGTGATCATTTCAACTAATTTCCAAAACACGTGATTGGAAATCTGAGCCGATCATATAGCTTTAGACTTAACTGAAATCAAATGTAGGATTCCACTCAGGGATCGGTTAAATATTTTCCTCAGTATTTGTTGTTACAGATAAAAACTCACATGGATACATGACATACATGTATTGCTGTAAAGCTCAACAGTTTTAATAGAGAGCATAAAAACATGACTGTTGTGTAGAGATACTTTACAGTTTATGACACTGCAAATCAAACAGCATGACGTACAAGTTTGGTATTTCAAGAGGGCGTAAGAACAAATTTGCTTTTAATATCACAAACCTCATCAGGTATCTTAAACAGAATAACTCAACACAGACCAGAGAGACTCCGCCCACAGCGGTCCAAAACATTGGTGAGACCAGAAACACGATCAAATCAGACAAGGTAAAGATGATGGTCTTTTAGATTCTTTAAGCCAGAAAAGGAAAGTAAGACTTAAGAGTTCCCTTCTAAAGAGCAAATTTGAGTTACGGTCTGAAAAAAAGGAAAAAAAAAAACAAGCGAAATCTGTGAAGGAAGATTAAATATGTTTAATGCTGTAAAGGTCCTCATTACAGACTTTCTACACTTCAGTTCAAACAGTAAAAAAAAAAAAAACAAGTTCAGTTTTTATAGAATGAAAACAAAGATCTGATCACAATCAAAGATTTATGTACATTTAACAAACTAAGTAGTTTCTGCACAGCAAGGAGGAGATTGACTGACGTGGTCTACAGCCAATCAGGGCGCAGAACACTGTGCTTAAAACAAATTGCACTGAAGGAAAGACCTGAGAGTGTAAACGATAAACCATGTTATACCGAGTGATCACTGGAATAGCCTTACCTTTACACTTTTATGTGTTTATTTGTTTACATGCCTGCTGGTTATCTAAAGTTGAGCTGCTGTTTTATGTCGTTCCAATAGATTTCTACTATTTTGACTAGTTATTAGTTAACTATCTCAAATAGAAGTACACTATTTTGGAGTTAAATTATAAAATAAAGTGAATACAATGAAAATATTTTGCATTTGGTTCATTTTATTGAACAATATGAGATCTAAACTCAAAATCAAATGACTCAGAACAGGATCTGGACCTAAAAAACCTCTAAATTAAACAAAAGGAGCGGAGTTTGGGTAAAACTGGATGATAAACACATTCTTTCATTGGCTGCCCTTTGATAATAAAGTTCCTAGAATTCATTCAGGACCACTCACCGTTAATAACAGGAGTGAAGACGGCCATTCCTTTAAAGTTGGGATCACTCACAGTCTTGTCCAGAATAAGTCCACCAAAACTGGAATGAAGAGCAAAGAGAGAACAGGAAGTGAAGATGATGGAGGTTTATGAGAAGCAGAGACACAGAGGATGGCGTGGAGTGTTCACCTGCTGATGGACATGGCTACGATGACGGGCTGCCACCCCGAGCGGAGCACCTCTGAGATCTGAGGACTCCGTCGGGCCACGGCCACCCACAGAGGAATGAGGGCCAAGAAGAGCAGGCACACCAGGGGGGACAGGTACCACACGTCTGAGGAGGAGCACACCAAACAGAAATGCTTCCAGTCTGTGCTGCCCCCTGCTGGACGGACCTGGAACCTCCTCACCTCTGTACTGGTAGAGCGTGCTGCTGACCCCAGCCAGCAGGGACAGCGTGATCAAATCTCCCAGACTGGCAGCGATGGGCGTGGCCACGTTGTCCGGGTTGATCCCCACCTTTCTGGAGCCGATGATCACCCCGATCATCACCAGGCCTGATGTGGAGCAGAGGGGGGGGGGGGGGGTGTTGACAGAAAGTGTTAGGGTGAAAGGTGAAAGTCAGAGAGCGACAAAATGTAAAGAGATAAAAACTAAACTTAAACAAATATTTGTAAAAATCTATATTTTTTTTATAGTTGATTTTTTTCTCAAACACAGGCTGCACAGTAATATAGATTATCTAGGTCATGTGATCGGAATTATCTATTTATTTGCTGCAGACATAAAAGTTCTGCTTATCTTACTTTTGATGTGTTTTGACACAATTTACAAGGAAAGTTTTCTCTAAGACCTGTTTTCGTTCATGTTGTCATTTAAAATTTACCAAGTAAAACATTTTAATAGACAATTTTCCAATCACAACACAAAAGTGTGATCAATCCAATTACGTTTTTTAATCAGTCGGCTGCACTAATGTATAGATATACATACAGAGCACTAAATGAACTTTTTTGGCTACATTCAACATTCAAAGTCTACCGGTCAAATCTGGACTCTACTAGCCAAAGGTTTTTCATTTCATTTCATTTATAAAGCACCTTCTACCACCAACCAAGGAGGCTCTAAGACCTGTACACAAGAAAGGCAGAGTAGAATAATAGAAGGGATCAAAAGCATAAAAGACATACAAGTACACAAATTGAAGACGACTTAGTAAAAACACATAACTTTCCACGTACAGCTGGACTTCCAGGTAACAGAACTAAAACTCTGTAAATGTTCATTATATGACGGCCCTCACACTGGAAAACAAAGAGTGCAGAACTGCAGAATGTCAAGACTTAAGAGTTTATTAGATTAATGCTTACAAGTATTGAGGACTGAGACACTTTTACATTTGATTCAATTGTTCACAAGTTGTGAACAATTGTTCAGTGTTTTCAGATATCAATTTTTAGCATCTTCAGCAGGGCATGAACCGTTCTGTGCGGTTCTATTTGAGTTTTTTTTTCTTAATTGACTGTTAAAATAAGCCCCAATAGCAGCTACATTCCCAGCATGACATCAAACGCTCACACCTTTGTGAAGTTTAGAAAAACTCCAGATCTCCAAGCAGAGCGGTGACGTACAGTCACATACTTCACGCCGAGGATGATGACTGGCTGACAGCAATTTGGCTTCACAGTCAACCAGTCAATCGATATCGACATATTGGACACTAATGAAGAGCATCACTCCTGTCTTACCTAAAGACAGAGCAGCTACAAAGGCGGTGGTGATGCTGCTGGCACACAGCACTGCTGCCTGATCCAGTTCAACACCCCCTCTGGAAACGGCTCCTAAGCAGATCGCTGCCACGGCTGCCAGGAATCCCACCACTGTGGCCTGAACCTGCAGGAGAAGGGCACAGAAAGTGACACTCTCCATCTCAGAGCCTTCAGGTCGTCTCTGCTCTCCATCAGATCGGTTTCAGGTTCACCTGAATGAGAGCCAGGTTGCTGCACACCATGGTCCACTGCTTCTCTGGGTCGTCCATCTGACCGGTGTTCGCCTGAAAACACGCAAGAGTCCAGTGAGTCTAAGAGGATGGAGTTCTGGCTGCCAGCTGCTTCCACTTCACAGAAACACCAGTGAACCAGTTTAACACGACACAAACCTGAAACTCCTGCAGCTTCCAGAACTACAGGGAGGTCATGATCAGCAGAGAGCTGGATCTAAAGAAGATCTGATGCAGCAGGAACATTCCTGCCTGAGTTTTTAAGAATGAAACTGAGGAAAAACACTGATGCTTTCTAAACAAAATGAAACCCCTGATTAATCAGGCTGAGCATCACTGGAAAACTGCTTAATCCATTTGATATTGATTCACAGTTTGACTCAATCTGTGACACTGCCTCCACATTAAAGGTATACTGAAAAATAAATGTTGTAAACAAAGCCTTGCAGGTGAAACGTGTTTTCTGTATGCTGTTAGAAATGAAGTGGCCAGAGTTTGTAGAAGGTGGACCGTTTAAAACAAGTTAAAAAAATAACTTTTACAGGAAAACATGACATGGGAACGTTGAGCAGGAAAAGACTGTCAATGAAGGGGCGGAGCAGCAAACGACGCTAGGTGTGCCACAGAGAACGGAGTCTGGAGGAGGAAGAGAGGAGTCTGAGGATCTCTATATGAACTCTTTATCTGTGAGAGACTGGAGAAATGTTACAGATTTACGGAGGCCATTTTTTTTTTTTTTTTCCTAACTTGTCCTGTCCAACAGCTGAGCAAGCAGATACCGGCTGAGAGCCTCTTGCGTTGGACAGATTTTATTGTCCCAACAGGGGTTTATACTTAATAAACCCCTGTTGTATTTCATGCTAAACTTTATTTATTTTAATTATGTTGTATCTTTTTCTTTTTTTTGTTGGACCGGACGGAAACAAAAGGGAGGGGGGGGGGTAGAAGAGTGGGGTTAAGAGAACAAAGAAGTTAACAGAGTAGCAACATCCTATAACAACCAGGTCTAAATAACAATCTGGAATGGGCGGGGCCTGTCTACACACACACTCAGTTACACACATACCTTTTGGCTAGACTAATCTTTACCTTTAAAGTTGTCAAAAATGTACACAATACCACTACAGCTCACACACAATCATAGAAGCTGACACAAATAAAGCCTTTCATTCCATCACACATTCTGTTAGTGCGAGGTGAGCTGACTGTGCTCAGGTGCTGATGTGTGTATTGATGGAATGTATAGAAGGAGAGAGAGCCCGGCCATCCCCACGCCAAGGCCCCCCCACCGGGGCGGCAGCAGCAGCACGGGCCCCAACACCCATCATGGAGCCATGGAGAGAACCAGTCAGCCGCAGAATCCCGCCAGACACCCAGACCAGGGCACGCGGGACCGCCGCAGAGGCCCCCACGCCCGAGAGGCGGAAGGCACGGGAGCACAGAGAGCGTGGACCCCCGCCCAGCCAGAGGAGCAATCCCCCACCACACCCGGAGGGCCAACACAAGGCCCCACACCCAGAGAGCCCCCCAACCCCAGAGGAGTAGCCCACCACCACCCAGCAGTACAGAGCATCCCCCCGCCCCACCCCAGGCACGAGCCAGAGCTCCTCCAGGACGGCCCGCTTCTATGCTCCAGACGTCCGCCCGCGCCCGCCGTGGGAGGTCCAGGGGCGAGCCGGGAAGGGGCCGCCCACCCCCGCCCAGCAGAGGGACACCCACGAGGAACGAGGGTCCCAGGGGAATGATGTTAACAAGGCCTGACCAGGCACACCCACTGATGGAATCCTGGAGAGGCCCAATTCTCGGGAGCCGGGACCGGAGCCCGAACCACCGAGACCTGGACACCCCATGGCTCCGATGTAGTTTGATCCCCTGTTAGATCTTGGGGATACCTCTCCAAGCGTGGTGAGGAGGCCGCCGAGCCCAGGAGACCGGCACCCAGGAGACAGGACCACCAGGCCGAATGTTTCCATCCCTCCTCGCCAGGGATGGGGTAGGGGACAGAGGGTCGAAGGTCCCACCTCTTTACGGAGGCCATTTCATTTCTCTACTGAGATTGAATATATAGTTTTTTTTCCATTCAAAAAACTTTTGTTTTTTGATTAGGAAAATAGATTTTTACAAAAGTAGGGAATAACGCTGAATAAAGGTAGAACTTTTAAATGAGAAAAAAGAAAACAGATGCAGGGATTTGATAAATGTGAAAAGTGAAGATTAAATAATGTTTTGAAACCTCAGAGTAGTAAAGAAACATTTCTCTAGTTTTTAGAATTTTCTTCTTTTTTAATAGAACACTTAATGGAAAACCATCATCTTCTTCAATCAAAGAGAAGTTCATGAGTCACTTCAAAGACAGGTTTAGGTTGACCTGAACCTACAGGAGATTGCATCACACAGCTTCACAACGCAACAGTCGGATCAGTGTGTGTGTTTTGTCAACTATCCATGGCACGCTGAAGTTGAGAGTGGGATGATCTGGAACCCACGAGGGATAAAGCAGCACAACTCACTGCAGTGGAGAGGCGAGCTGCCAGGGTCATCTCCAGGTTTCCTTTGAGTCCAACCAGAGCAGGAACCAGGATGAAAACTTCTGTGATCACTTTGAACACCTGCCAGTGCTGCAAACACAGACACACACAGGAAATCAAATATTAAAGAGGAAGTTACAGAGAAGACTGACATGCTCAATAAAACTGCAGGTGTCATCTCCAGATCTTTCAGACAAAACGCAGTTAAAGAGGAACTTTCCAGATTGATTCTGTTCAAACCCCCAGAGTCAGAATCAAATGGAGTAAATGAACCAGAAATGTAACGAGGGATGTAAAGAAAAAAAAAAAGAGAATTTCTGAGGAGGAGAGAGAGTAAACGGTGAGGGCCTTATGTCAAACGAATGTCTAAATTATAAATATATTTTCCTTTCAGGAAGTCTCAGAACACTGTTAGATTGTGTCAATCAGAACCTCCTGTTTTGAGCAGGTTCTTTTGGCATTTTTCAGATGATTTGTATAATGAAAATCATTCTTAAAATTGCATTTCTGAAAATTGTTGTGAATCAGGAGCAGACAAAAAAACAGCAGTTTAAAAAATATCCTATTTGTAACCTCAAAAATACACTGGGCGGGGCCACAAGCTCCCTGCTCCGCCCCCTTGTACATCTTTGTTTTCCTTGTCTGAGATGGAATTTGGATCAGAACTGTACGGAGGGATCACGCCATTATTTATCACTTTACTCTCGTAATGCTATGTTAGAGGAGTGAGGAGCTGTAAGCTGGTAGGAAAGCATGTAGACAGAGAGCTTTCAGTAACAGGGAGAGGAAGGGGGTGGGGGGGTTCTCCAAACCACAAGTCTCCCCAACAACTGGGAGGGAAATTTCTAATGAACAGGTTTTTATTATTATTAATATTGTTATTATTTAGGCTAAAAACTGCATAATCATAATTAAAAGACCACTGGAAATGCTTTGAAAATAGATTTTAAAAAAATCTAAGAAGATCTTCAAAAATCAAATTGTTAATGTGAACTCTGATCAGTCATTGAAAGTACTGGACAGATCAGCACTGCAAGTGTTTGAAATCATTGATGGTTTGAAGGTTTTGAGAGTCTAAAACTGTAATTCACTTTAGAATCAGAGATTTATTTAAGTGTAAAGTAAAACATTCAGGGCAGAAACAGGAAACAGCATCTTGGTTCTGCACCTTCTTGTTCCATGTGCAGCTGCATCTATTTATACACTTTCCTGTGAGGATTTGGGACTGCTTCGGCTGACGGCTGTCACACAGAGAAAGAAGGAGGCCCGGGATGTGGCCCACTTCTACTGAGAGCAGAGCCAAGCAGCAGAGGGTCAGCTTTCTGAAGCTTTGTTTTTTCCTCAATCAGGACAAACAAATTCAAATCTCTCAGTCAACTTTTTGTAGTTTGATCACCTCACAATGAACTGAAGCAGCTAAAGCGACTTTTCAAGCCCACAAAAATGGTTTCTACAACCTCTCTGGATCAGAACAACAAAAGGAAACTGGACTCCAGTCCATCCATGACAGACAGCTTCATTCATCTACTCATTAGTTCATTCAACATATGTTTGTGATTCCACTAACTTTGGTGCGATTTGCTCTCATTGGTGATCTGTGGATTCTTTGGAGCTGAGCGTATGAAACACAGACACTCACATGATCACAGCTAAAAAGTTTGTGTAAATTCAGTTCTTCCAGATTGTGTGAAAAAGCAATTTGCTAAAAGTTTCTTCCTTTATTTTCAAATTAGATCTGACGCAGTCATGTTAGGTTAATCTACTACAGTAGATTACTTTGACCCAGCAAGAAAAATGCAAAACTGATGCACAAAATGTGATCATGAAGATTTGCAGCAAATGATTCTTTAACCTTTTACAGCTTGCAATACATGGAGCCAGTCATAAGGCAGCAAAAACAAGACAATCTGTTTGGCGACCACAAACAACAGAAACTTTATTTGAAGTTACATCTGTCCCAGTTCCAGATTGGAATTGTAGCAAGAGAAATGTATTATGAGTCAGATTTTTGATTTTGGTCGTTTTATTCTTAAACCCTATTTTCAAACTAGAATGAAAGCTTTCCAAATTAGTACTACTGTTGACTACGGCTGTGTTTTTTTTTTAAACTTTCTATCAGACATTATTATCACTCTTTCTGCTGTCCACAGTTCATTTCTAACATTTCACAGCAAAGCCTCTGAATGTTGGTCCTCAGATGCATCTCAAGGTGAGTAAAATCGGGTTCTGGTTCTGCTGTCTTCCTGTTGTCGGGGCTATTTGAACAAAACACTTCCTCTTGGGGTCTGCTTTGGGGACCACAGGATTTCCTCTGCTCTTTGCAGATGATATTGTCCTGTTGGCTTCTTCGGGCCAGGACCTCTATCCTGCAGGTTTGTGGCTGGGTGTGAAGCAGCTGGTATGAGGGTCATCACCACTAAGACTAAAGCCATGGTCTTTGGGTCTTGTTCATGAGTGAGAAGATCAGAGCGTGGGATCTACTGGTGGATAGGTGCTGTCTGCTGTTACACGGTTGCTGTGCCGGTCCATTGTGGTGAAAAGAGATCTGAGTCAGAAAGAAAAGCTGACAATTTATCGGTTGATCTTCGTTCCAATGCTCACCTATGGCCGTTAACCAAAAGAACGAGGTCCCAGCAGGGTGGCTGGGGCCTCCTTGAGAGATAGAGTGAGACGTTTGGAGTAGAGCCGCTGATTCTCCGCAACAAAAAGAGCCATTTAGGGCAGCTTGGGTAGCCCACAGGGGCCCAGGAGACACTGGAGAGACTACAGCCTCGTTTCCACTGAGCAGTCCAATACAGTAAGGAGTCCAGTTCTAAGGTCAAGTTAATTGTGGCGAGCGTTTCCACTCAGTTAAGCCTCGCTTCCACTGAGCGGTTAGTTTTGAGGGCGCATGTGAGGTGAAGACCGCTAGCGTGTCATTGTAGTGTAATGGTAAGAAAAACAACAAGAGTGAAGGTCATCCAGAAGCTTGTCTTTTTCTGAAGGGCCTCTGGTCAAATGCAAGACGGCACCAGAATCAATCTCTAGCTGGAAGCAGAAATTTTGCAACTTTAGACGGTAGCATAGGGGGAAATTTCCTTAACTTTAGGAAACACTTTCAAAAAAGATATGTTAAAATCTTTTCAGAACTAATAGCTTTAAAGCATTTACATGTGAATAAACTGTAATTGTCTAGCAGTAGGGTGCAAGATGAGCTTCAAATGGGACAGAAAATGTTCAATGTTTTATTTCTTTTAAGTCAATATTAACTAGATATTTCACATTACCTGCGATAATGATAGTGTGAATGCTATAAGCTGAATGTGGCCGCTGACAGATAGCTGAAGATACTGAATGTGATAGCTGAAACACTGGAGCTGATGGCAAACTAAAAATATTACCTAATTGCCAAATTAGCCTTAAAAACTGGTAAAATGTTTAATTTAGCCAAAACAGATAGCATGCAGCTAAAAGATAAGCTAAATTCCAAAATAGCCTAAAAAACTTAAATAAAGCCTAAATTATTTCAAGAAAGTGGGCGGGGAGAGGAAGTCTGGACATCTTTGCTTAGACTGTTTGCCCCAAAGACCCGGTTCTGGAGGAAGCTAGATGGAATTGCTTCTTGTTTTAAACCTTACCTTTTGTCTAAAATAATCTTGTCCATTCATGATCTCCACATGCTTTGGACATGCTGCTGTTGAACACTCAGCCCCTCAGCATGTCAGGACACATTAGACTTCTCAGTAAGTAATTCATGAACTTCCAAACTCAGAAGGTTTGTTACAAACCAGAACCGGAACCACAAGGTTAAAAAAAGAAATCATCCAACAGCTCATACTTTCATGAGGTCCATCACGATTCCAGCAGAGACCATTCCAAGCCCGGATATCAGGAACGGCACCACGACCTGCGCTGCTATGAGCCAGGAGCTCTCAGGCAGGAAGCCGTGCTGCGACCGCGTTAGCTTCCAGGTCACGCCACGCAGCTTCTGGCCCTGGTAGCGAAGCTCCAGCTCCAGACGGGTCACCACCATTTTCACCTCAGCAGTTATCCCATGGTAGGAGCAGCTCCAGTCCAAACATGAAGAGGATTTTAGCTTCCTGAAAGTCCATGTGTTCTGTCCCAGAGCTCTGAAGAAGACAGCAGACCGAAGAGGATCTCAAAGTTGTCCTTGATCTGAAAAAGCTTAGCAGCTTCTGTTTGTATAAGAACTTTTAAACTGCAGCTCATAAGACATGAACTGGATCCTGTGTCTTCACTTGCTCACTTTCACTTCATGCAAAAAAACCTTTTGTCACAGTAAGAGTTGAATTTAGAGCAAAGACGTGTGGCATCGTTGGTCCTTTAGTGAGTCAGCAGATCCCTCCTGCTCTGACTCATAGGTCATGATGTTCAACAAGTGCAGATGTTCAAACACCTGCAACCCTGAACATTTTAAAAATCCAGTGACTCCTCACTGACGTGGACCTGAGAGCTCCGGAGACTTGGAAAGTTGTGGATCCAGTCTGAAATCCGCTCGACCTTCAGGTTAGAAGTGGAATCCCGTAAATCCCGCCACAGCTTGAAGTGACAGCTCAGCTCCTGATGAGGAGCACAGGAAATCGTCTTTGCCATTATGCCATTTGGAATCTGGACTTGAATTTGCAGCTCAGAATGAGAGAGAGGGAGAAGGAGCCCAAAAGAGAAGAGACGCAGCAGCCGGCTCCAGCAGGCTGAAGCTCTTCTTCCTGCTCAGCATCAGGGTCGACTCCGCTCTGCTGTGACGTAGCTGGCAGGGAGACGGCTCTGTCTGCGTGGGGGAAACTCTGGAGGGGAAATGACGGGCTCGCCACTTTGCACGCTCTCTTGTTCTGTGCCTGCGTCTCACTCCCCCCTCCACGTCAGATGCTCTCGTTGCGTTCATGATCTCCGTATCGTGACTTCTTCCCTTCCAGCCTGATTCAACCCACCGGCTGTATTTTTATCCGTGCAGAGAGAAAAGCTGCTCTAATGGCCGAGGTATCACCGTCAGCAGGAGGAATCCCACTGAATCATCACCGAAAGGGTCAAATGTGACAAACAGATGTGCTTTAAACACTACAGTTCCTGCATGACAGAAAGATTGGACTTTGCTTCAGTGTTTTATGTTTATTTGACTTTAAATGATCTAATCATTCCTGAAAGTTAAAATCCTGACATGGAGAAAACTGAGACAAAAATCAGCTGGAAAATCCACAGAAGTTTGTCGGACTGTATTTGTGGATGGATGAAACAAAAGCACAGGGTTAAAAACTGGATTTTATCCGAGTCTCAAAAAATTTGGCAGATTTTCAATAAATAAGCAAAACAACAGCAAGAAAAAGGGTATTAAAAAGAATTCTTACTTTAAGAAAATGAGTGTAGTCACAAAGACATATTATCTAAAACTAAGATTAATTTCCTACAGAAAAACTCTCTTGATAAGATTATTTTTTGCCAGATTTAAAATAAGACAATTTTTCTTGAAACAAAAATCTTTTTACTTTTCTAAGATTCTGTTTTTGCCATGTACTGACTAAAGGAGATTTTGTTTAAACTTTACTAAATTACTTCAATGTGACAAAAATAAATAAAAGAATAAAGAAAGGAATAAAATCCTGTTATTTCTTTGTACAGCATCTGCACTGAAAGAACAGCATCAAACTGCTGGTGCTCTCAAACACAGCACCTGTGCTGCAACGGTTTGACAACACATTTGTCTAAAACCTTCCCTGCATTAACCGCCGCCGGTGTTTCAGTTCCAACATTTCCTTCCATTAAATCTGCCTCATCACGGTGCTAAAATAACCCAGTGTTCTTCAGGAAGGGAAGATAGGATGAAGAACAAAAGCAGCAAACGCTGAGTTGTGCCCTCCCTCTACCACAGATTACGGCCAAAATACCGTCTAAGTATCGGCACAGAGCGGCGAGTGGAAGGAAATACAGATGAGCAGGGAGGAGGAGGACGTTTATCAGTGAATAAAGGAGGAAGAAGAGGCACCTGAAGGTCAAGGAAGCAGACAGTGGAGCATCTGATTCTCCTCTGCCCGTCTGGCTAAGGACCAAACGCTCAATATGCCAGACGTGATGAGCTCAGACGAGTTCAGTTTAAAGGACATCTGGCCGCAAGAGTTCACAAAAGCAAACTTCCCACACAGGCTCAAAATTACTGCGCCCCAAAAACCTTTTATTATTTGTTGCATGCAAGATCAGCACAAGGTCATCAATACCATGAAATGTTTGGGATGAGAAGAGCCAAATGAATCACTAAAGTCATCCAGAGGAGCTCATAGCATCCAATAATAGTACCTTGCAAAAATGCAGTGAAAAGTACCAAATACAAAACAATAGGAAGGTTGTAGATGTGGTTCAAATGGGTTTTGGAGCTTGTTATTGTATATATCACAGTGCATTAACATAGAGGCGGTGACATAAATATTACCTATAGTAGTTAGGAGTATTATGAAGGTCTGGGATCACGGAAGGTGCGTCCAAGATTTCAGTAGTCAGTGACCACAACAAGAGCCAAAAGCTCACAAAATATTTTATTTCTGTATATTTCATATCTTTCTATGTAATGGTAATTATTAGAATAATTTATGATTAAACTTTTGGTATATCCTCTTAAGGGTCACCATAGTGGTATTGTTGTACCCGGGATCCCTTCATGTGTCAACTAAGCAATCCAGTCGCTTAATAACAAAATCATGTGATTCTGTCAAAGATGCAGAGGCCCGTGAGAAGACTGTTTTCCATGTAGGTTCTTAATAAATTTCATAGATGGAGGTCTGCTTTAAACGACTCATCAGAGTGCCTCCGGCAGCAAACGTCCACACGTCTAGAAAAGTGTTTGGAAGTTTGGAAATGTTTATGACACTACAGTGATGCATGGCAACTAAGGATGTAATGATTCTTCGTGAATTGGTTAAAAAGAATTTTAACTTGTCAATTGTTGAAGAAAATTAAAAAATCGGTTTGTCTCAGCCTGTGCCTAAATGTAGAAATGCAGAGCTGATACCATTTCTCCATGCGTGCGTAGTAGACACGCTGCATGCTCTTCAACTGCGCTCCCTTTGTGGGAAATTTCCGCAGCTCCTTTGGACTCAAAAGTTTCACATAAGTCAGTGTGTGATCGCAACTATTAAAACAAATTCAAACAAAGCCAAGATTTGTTGCTCTCTCGGAAACATTACATTGTCATTGCAACTTCACTGCAACTTTGATCAATTGCAGCAGTCATAGATGACAACGAAGCTTCATGAATGTTTCCCTTCTGACTCCTTCCCGGGAGCCGTGCTCTTTTTATGAACTCTCTTTAGCCCTCTGTCTTTTTTCTCTGCAAGCTGCACGTGAAACGTCATTTGCGCTCAGTGCGAGCGCGGGCGAGTAGACTAATGTGGGACAGTAAGCCATCAAACTGGGTTACAAACAGACAGAAGAGCAGCTAAAAACACCGTCATTCAGATGCAGCTCCTGCAGGTTAAAAGGTAACGATCGCAGTTAGAAAAGGAAAAAGACAGCTCTCCTGAACCCAGACATGGACACGTGATTATAGATGCTTTTGTAGAGCTCTTCAAAAAAAAAAAAAAAAACTAACCTCTCAACATCATTCGAATCTTCTTTGCATTTAAATAAGATACACAGTCAAAGTCTCCATCATGTAGCTGTAAGGCTAAAAGATAGCTTCTCCAAATGCAATAGGGGTATCTAAGTTATAGACACATTTTTGGACAAGCACTAAGCATTACAGTTGATGCACGTCAAAAGAGGCAGCGGACTCAAATTTGAATCATGAATCCTGTCGCTACATCGGGCTTGATGAATTTGTTCATAAATAATGGACTTTTTACTTATAAGTGCGACTTATACTCCAGCGTAACTTATATATGTTTTTTTTCTTCTTCAATATGGATTCTTTTTTGTACCTGCGACCTGTACTCCGGAGCAACTTATAGTCCAGGAAATACAGTATGAATAATTGTTTATTTGCATTGAATCCTTTCTGTTAGTAGGAAAACACACAGTTTAATGTAAAGGGCAAAAAGAAAACATACTTGGCTTTAAAATGCCTGTAATTCATTATGTTGAAAAAAATAAAAAAAATTGAAAGTGTGACTTTAAAACTGTGAATCGAATTGTGTGTCGAATGGCGACACCAAAGCCGTCCATCTCTCTCTCTTTTCTGCTTATTTATCAGAAGGAAAAATTCTCGACTGAACGTCACAAACCTGATCTGATTCTGTGGAAACATTTGGTAGAATTTCTTTGTGACTTTGGAGAATCGATGGTAGAGAACTGAGCGATTGAGTGTGACGTCACCAATAGAAAATGGCTTAAATCCAGCTCCAAGTAAATGAAGTCAATTCAGTCGCCATCTTTTGTTCTTAGTTTCTGTGAGAACTACTCTCACCAATAAGGAATGAGCTTATTGGAAGACCACACCCCCCAACCATTTGAAAGCAGGCAACACATTCTGTCAAACATTTTGATCCAATCCGAATTCTTCCCTTCCCCTTAGCCCTTACCCTTCATGTATCCGTCCAAACGGAGAGTGATGAAAAAAAAATAGAGCAATATTTCAGACGTGACTTTCGTTTCGATGACGTCATCAATAATCACTAGTCCGCTAGCATTAGCGTGAAGGTTCCAGTGCTTGAATATACATAGCAGCAGTTGTTTATAACTTCAAAAAGGTCACGCTATAACAAAAAGTCATTATAAACTCCTGTGGTTCTGGGCACACCAACGTGAAGATAATTCAGTCTCAGCGCAACGTGGATTACTCTCGCGATGGTGGACTTTGGACTATTTAAAAAATAATAATCCGGACACAACTTTGACTTCAGCTGCTGCTTCAAATTAAGGGGAAGGGAGAAGGGAAGAATTCAGATTGGGCCATTGAATGTTGGACGTGAAGTGAAGAATGCACCACTCTTTTCTTAATCCGACAAATTGTAATATAGGAGTTCCCTGGTTAAATAAAGGTAAATAAAATAAATATGTATTCACATTTTAAGACAAATAATTTTGCAAGCTCAGACTTTCAGAAAACGAATTTTAAATTAAGGATGGGCATTTGAGTTAAACTCCAAACAATGAAAGAACTTTTTTGAATCCTCAGGTTTCTGTTTCTGTCTTATTGTGGAGGAAACACTTCTTTATCACAGATTATTTACAAGTTAGGCTGACAGCCTTAGAATTTATTTCAATAAATAAATCTTTGACTTATTATTTGACAATTTAAAAAGTAAAGTTTTAGTTCTCTATAGCAGTGTGGCAGAGTTTGTGCCACTCCGTGTTTATCAAAATCCACCAAAATCTAGAAAGCTTGTGGATCCTAGATCTTGTTGCCCCAAGGACTCGTGGGAGATTTCGAAACATAAATAAACCATGATGTAACAGTACAAATACATGCAAAAATCTGAGCTGCTATAGGTGTTTGTTGGTGAGCATCAACCAACAAACTAATGTTTCACATCACAGAAAAAGACCACAATTTATACCCACAGTTTCCACTATTGAAGGAAAGGAAATTGAGGTTGTCCATCTGTGTAAATATCTGGGTATTTTGCTTGATGACACTCTGAGTTGTAAACCCCATGTTGAAACCATAGTGAAGAAACTTAAACTGTTTTTTTTTACCGACACAAATGTTGTTTTTCTTTTAAAGTTAAGAAGCGCCTTGTTGCTGCAACTTTTTACCCATTTTAGATTACGGAAATTTGCTCTATATGAACATCTCTGCTAATTGTCTTAGTAAGATTGATTCTGTGTACCATGCTGCTCTAAGGTTCATCACCAACAGTAGGTCATTGACCCATCACTGTCAGCTATACCTTAAAGTGGGATGACCTTCTCTGCCCACCAGGCGATTAACTCACTGGTACAGTTTTATTTACAGAGCTATACTTGGACCTCTTCCTGATTACATTTGTAACTTAATCACACAGAGATATGTTCAATCCCATGCTTTGCGTTCCAATAACCATTTGTTACTCTCTGTTCCTTCTGTTCGTACTGAGCTTGGGAAAAAGGCTTTTTTCTCATCTGCTCCGTCCTCATGGAATTTGCTTCAAAAGGACTTGCAACTAAGAGAACGGATCTCCATAAATGCTTTTAAATCTAGATTAAGAGCACCTGAGACTGCTTCTTTAAATTGTACATGTTTTAGCTAATTTATATGAAATTTTAACCATCATTGTAATTCTGTTTTATATGCTTAACAAATGTTGTATTTTATTGTTGTATTGATTCCTCCCCAGGGCTCCCTTGAAAAAGAGGTTTTAAATCTCAATGGGATCCACCCCTGGTTAAATAAAGGTTAATAAAATAAATAAATCAAGACAGAAGGCCCCAAACATTTTCACCTGTTTCCTGTTGGGCCGATCTAACCGGGTCAACTTTGGCTGGAGCAGGAGCTCATCAACATCTACTGCAGGTAACGTCAGATGGGACTCAGAGTTTTACATCTGCATTTAAGCACCAGATGTTAGCAGATTTATGACAGCAATAAACAGCATCCATAAGCTTTGAAACTTTAGAAAAGCGTACAAAAAGCAAGCTTGTGGATTATGTTTGTCATCTGCACGACAGCTGACGGGTAAAGTTAGTGTAACACAGACTCAACTAAAGAACTACAGTGTTATGACCCTGCATAAAAGCATCCTGAAGATCTGTAAAGCCCAAAATATTTCCTGCCCTCTGTACTCAGTTCATGACTCGCATCCTGCGATGGATGTTCTGAGGTTTAAGTGAAGATGGCGAGGAAGAACTCACCTGTACATTATCCAGCACCATGCCAGCCATCACCATGCCCATCCCAGCCAGCAGGTAGGGGAGCAGCACCTGAAGGCAGATGGCTGTGGAGGACTCCTCCTCCATTTTAGCCACAGAAACTTTGGGTTTGTCCTCCTGCAGCTTTCTGGGCTGGAGGACTGGAGGTATAAGGAGCTCATCTTGACCGTCGGTGAAGTGACCGCCGGGACTCCCGCCTGGACTTTTTCCTTTGGACCGAGACTTTTTGTTCTTTTTCCTGTGCCGGGCCGGCTGCGGTGGTTTATCTTCTCCGGCCATGATGTTTGCTTTGATGGTTTAATCTGAAGATACAAAAGACAGTATACCACATGCTGGGTCAAGGTTGGTTGTACTTCCATGCTTTCTAGTATGTAGGACACACTGAGCCTGAGAAGTGTTTCCCCAAAATAAAGCTGCATTTCTTGACAGAAGTAGATTATTTTGACTTGACTACTTATTTCAATCGACCCCCTAACTTCACATGAATTATTAACTGTAGATGAGAACTGGACTGAGTGACCCCTCCCCCTGCTATTTCAAACAGGAAGTAATTGCTGGCTCCAAGGAGCCAAAATCTTGAGACCCATAGACTTCCTTTCTTGCTCTGATACCTTTTCTTAAAGACCTACTCTAAAGAAAATGCTTTTAACACGTTCCTGCAGCCATTTTCTGATGATAGAGGATATATGAAGGAAACTAAGATTAAAACTGTATTTCTGGGTATTTCTTTATTGTAATCGGGGTGAACCAGGAGTAGAAGCAAAAAGAAAATGCATTGGGAAAAAGCTCTAAGTTGTAATGTACAAACTGCGATGGGCAGACCAAAGTCCATTCATTTTCTTCGTCTAAACTGGTTGATTAAATATTTTTTCTGTATTTTAAGTTATTCAAATTATAAACTGACCAATCAGGCGCCCTGATAAGAATGGGTGGTCTCACATTAAACGTTCAAATTGTTTGTTTGACAGATTTTGTGTGGCCCGTTTTCAGTGGTAAGGGTGTGAACTTTCAACAAGCTCACTCCTAAATGGTTACCATGGAAACATTGAATTTCTACATTGACCAACTAGGACCAAATATACTTACTGACATAGACATATTTTATTTCCCTGGACATAGCAACGTGTTGACGTCACCCATGGGAAATGCCTTACTTCCGGCCCTCGCAAAATCCAGCCAAAGTTGTCACCATGGCTTCCTGATACGCTCCATTTTGAAACCAGACCCGATGATTGGTCCGAGCCGATCTGAGTCACATTTTTAGATGAACTACAGTTGCCAATCACGAGTGAGCTTGTTCACAGTCCACACCCCTTCCACTGACAGCAGCTAAGGAGAATCTGCCAATAAAACATTCAAGGCGGGGCCAGCGGGCACCACATACTTTTACTGAGGCCTCTGATTGGTCAGTTTATGACTTGAATAACTTGCAATACAGAAAAATTATTATTATATATTTATTATTAAAAAATTAGAAAAAATATGTTAAGAAGAATGTATCAGAGCAGGAATGATTTTTCTTACCAATGAAGTCATTAAGTATTCCTATTTGGAACACGAGCGGGGAAGAGTTGCTATGCCCAGTGATTATGCTGTCAATGACTTAGACCAGGGGTATTCAACTCCAGGCCTCAAGGGCCGCATTCCTGCAGGTTTTCCAACATACCTGGATCTGGCATGCTCCAATTGGTTGGACACACCTGAACCAGGTAATCAGTCATGAGTAGAGTTTGGATATCTGGAAATTATGCAGACACTGTGGCCCTCGAGGCCTGGAGTTGAATACCCCTGACTTAGACTAACTGGAACCAATCACTGTTTACTGAGAGCTCAAGCATGTAGATGTTCCTTTCACAAAACAATGGCATCTGAATTTTAATGGAACCGGAAGCAAGTCTTTTTTTGATGCATGATGTCACAATCACTTGGTCCAGTTTTCATATACAGTCAATGGCAGACACTAAAAATGCCATAGAGTTTAGGTTTTTTGGTTTTCAAATAGCTTTAGTCTGAAAATAAAAATATATTTTCAGGTTTGCTCAATATGGCAGTCATTCTAGTTATTCTTTTCTTTATAGCCCATTAGATAACAGTCAGGATAACTTTATATCCTTAAAAGATGCTGAAGTTTGCAGTAAAAAAAATAATGAAGGGGTTGAATCACTTATTTTTATTGGGCTAAAGATTTTTTATATTGAGATTTTGTTAAGTTAGATGTATGACTATGAATAACAAAATTATAGATATAAGGTGACTTTTTTTTTTTAAATACGCCTATTTTTATTTTTTAAGTACATCATATAATCTAAACCCAATTGTCACAGGCTCGACACATTACATTTTGAATGCATTTTTTATTCTTTTTTATATTTATTTAATATATTCAGCAAATTATAGAAAACCGTGTGAGACTGACAACATTTTTTCGGCTGACTTAATATTTTGTATAACTTCAAGATTAAAGCAGCATTTTGGGGCGGAAGCAAAAGTCAAAACGGTTATTCTTCATTTGCATGTTCTTTTTATCTTAGTGGATCCAGCATAACAACCTAAAAAGAAACAAAAGCACGTACAAAAAAGGCAAACCGCGAGTTGGACTGAGTTTCCGGTGAACTAAATCGAAATACTCGCTGTGGTTTACGTACATGTTTCCCTGACAATCTCCCCAAATGTCCGAATTCATCTGCGAATCCGAAGTTGTCGAATAATTCCGACAAAAATGCGTTGAAAAGCATTCCTCCGCGCGGGACTGCCATGTGTACATCCCAGAATAATAACCCAAGTCCCGGTAACCACGGTTACTCAAGGAGGCGCTCTCAGATTGGACGATGAAAATAGTCTCCGCATGTGGCCCCGCCCCTCCGGGAAGCTTATGCATGAAAAAGGCTAAAAGGGGCCTTTGAAATCTACATTTTTTTGAAATTGTTGTCCTCTTTTGTACAATGTTCAACTTTAATTAAAGGTTCATTAAACACCACCGAGTTTAAATAAAAACTATGTTTTTCTCCAAACTAAACAAATTCAAATTTTGTGCAGATTGTTGTCAAAATCCATCTTTTCAGTTGGTTGAGAATGTTTCTATTATATTTACTGCTCTTTAGATCATTGAAATAGACTAAAAATGAGTCAACGAACTGTTTGAGCCTTTCCTTTTAGACATCATTATTTTCTGTCAGGCCGTGACGACGAAAACAGATTTATCATCCTTACCTTCAGTTTGAGTTTAGGGGGCAGTCTGTGTGGAGCTGGCTCCCAGAAACAGTTAAGTGAGTGAATGGAAGTAGATGAATCTAAATGAAGGCCATGTGTACTATCTTCTTTTCATCTCGGTATAGAAGTTTGTGCATTGAGACCTTTAAGTGCAGAGTGAGAGTTAGTGCGCATGCATGGTGGGGCAGCACTGGCTTGAATTACACAGCGTGACAGATAAGGATATGTCCCTGCTGTCTCCTTCCATCTCTCTGTGGGCCGGCTGACAGCAGCAGGAATGCAGAAGTAGACACTGTTTCATTCAGCAAAGACATAAAACTTCACTACAACATCTTCATTGCATCGGTGGAAGTCTTCGAAGAACAATTAAGTGTGCTTTTAGCAACTTTTATTATCGTAATAGTGCAGATTTCGAAGTTAGATTGACTCTAACCTTTGTGATCTTTTAAGCGGGAAAGGACACGGCTCGATGTGCAGCCGCAGTATTTGATAGTTGTGTCAAAGCCATGCTGTTTGTACATCTGTCTGTGATTTTTCAAACTGAAGTGTCACTGGTGTGTTTCCTTCATGCATCTTGAAATAGAATTGGATCAGATTTCTATGTATTCATGTACTTTGTGTCCCCACTATGATGTCATCTTTCTGACTGGGATTAAATTATAATAATTCATCCATTATGTCCTAATTTAAACACTGCATAACCTGACTTTGATTTTAATTAATTTTAAATACTACCCATCAATTTTCTAAAGGGTCACAGGGATGCTGGGGCCTGTCCGGTTAGATGAAGGTGGGGAATATCTATTCGGTCACAGGGACAAACAAACTCAAACAGACAATTCACAGTAACCAATTAACTGTATATGAAAGCTGGACTGAGTGGAATGTCACCCAATTAAATTAATTCAGTTGCCATTTTTTAGCTATACAGACACTGCCATGTTGGAACCTGAAATCTTCTGTAAGCAGTGATTGGTTCAATCGGTCTGAGTCAACATTTCTATGATAACTGCTCTGACCAGTCAGGAGTGAGCTTGTTGGAAGTTCATACCTACCTCTTGAAAGATTGGCACTTGATTGGTCAGTTATTAGCTTGAACTGCAGTACAAATATTATGAAAAAATGAGGACTATCAAGAAAAATCTTTTTTGTTTTGTTTTTTGTTTGTTTTTTTAAAGTTACCAAAGCAATATTGGTTATCCTGACAAATAGAGTAGAAATCTTTGAGATTTTGGATTCTTGGAACCTGAAAGTACTTTCTATTTAGAACACCAGGGGGAGGGGTCAACCGTTCTCCAGTTCTCATATGGTTTCCAGCGCCACAAATGTCTCAGCAGCACCACTAGATGGAAGCAGAGTTTCAAGAAGGAGAGCCTTTATTAAACCTGCTTTAAATGTGCTGTCTCACACACATGCAGAATTGTACAGAGCTTGCAAATTACACAAAACGCTTAGGTGTCCTTTCAATCTGCATTCTTGATTTAATAATCACCAAAATCAAATGTTTTCCCAAATAGTTGCAGCGTTTGATGTCACAGTCCTCTTCAGTTTACATTAGAATTCTATGAACTATGAGCAAAGTCAAAGTTTTTGTGCAACTATTTCCCAACATTTTTAGTGCATGTTATGTGTCAAAAATTACATTTTATGTTTCTTCAGGTAACGTAGTATTTTGCAAAGAGTTTTGCTTTTTTACCTCTATAACACTTTTGTTTGCTCTTCTCTGTTGCATCATGTAAAATAAGTTCAAGATAGTATTTTGTATAAATAATAAGCAATTATTGATGCTGTTGTTTCAACTTATCACTTAGTGGTACTTGAGAGCTTTCATGCATTTCAGAAAATGTTTAGCCTTTTTTTCTTTAACAGTGGAAACAAAAATGCATCCCTGTTGATTCTCTCGAATAATTTGGCTTGTAAAATTTTTAGAGCCCAGGTCCTAAATTTAAATGAGAACTAGTTCTAAATCACCTATTTGGTCAAAAACAGGCAAATTAAAAAGTTTTAGCATCAATATTCACACCATTCATGTCTAAATTTATTCCAAAATATAAATGTTAATAAAGTTCTTTAGTGTCTTTTTAAGTTTAAAGTATTTCTAAATTAAGTGGAGTTATGGCTTTAATGGTACATTATAAATTAGCGGCATACAACTGTCACGCACATCGTGATCGCCCATTTTAATTTTTTCCACATTGTTTTTAGCTTAATGACAATTTCTTTGGTTGATTCGATTATTAGATGCCTATATAATCCTTTTAGCCTTTATTCAAAATCATTGTTATTTTGAGAAACTTACGGTATAAAACGTCCTGCCTCATTTTTACATAGATTAAGTAAACAGTAGTACACCTAAATAAACTACTTTTAGAAAAGAGGGGAACAAAATAAGAAGCTGAAGACTTGATTTTCCCTTTTAGATATTTAACTGAGTTCTACTTAAATTATGACAGTTTTTTTAAAACATTTTTGATCAATATTTCTTAATTTTGCATTAAATTTTGCTAACAGCCTCTTGGGTGTTCTCCATATTCTCCAAAATACCTTTTGTTTATTTTTCAGACCAGTTTGACTTGATGCAGTTTTACTGAACTTAAAAGAAACAAAAGCAGAAAGGGCATTCCATTCTTTTAATATAAAAGGAAAGTGTACAATAAATAGAGTTATATTCTAAAAAAAAATCCAAAGAACTTTTTGACAAATTACATCAAGATGAAACTCTTTTTGAGTGAACATCTCAACAAAACTTCTTCGGATTAAAGAAACAGCATATTTATTGGTAATTTGTTAAATACATAAAATCAACAGCAAATCTCAACCTGCTGAGAGGAAATTATAAATATCACTCTTCTATTTAAATCTCCATGTTCAGCTTGTGGGAGACCTCTTCAATGTTCCGTGGTTTCTGCACTCACATCTCACAGCAACAGGATGTGACACTTCACTGAAGATCTCTCTGTTTGGAGAAATTTCTTTCCTGATACAGCTCACACTCCGTCATGTCAGGAAGGTGATCAATTTCCTCCTCCAAAGGATAATTCCTGCCCCTAAAGTTCTGGAGTTTGATCAACATTCAGAACCCCTCCTGCAGGGTCTGAGGCTGGTTTAGAGTCAGATAGGACTCAACTGCTCCATCAGTGCAGTTTAGACATCTAGTCAAGTGTGCAGAGGACTTTGGGCTGTCTTAGAAATTGCTTTTAAGCAAATTTTCATTCCAAAATTATATCTGAAAATAGTTCTGTGTTTGGCAAAGACGCAACAGCAGTTATTCCTTTGAGTTTTTTACATTTTATCCTTAAAATCATTCATGAGTTTTTGCTAAATAAATTCCAAAAGCTATTCATAAATCCAGGGGAAACACTCTGGAAGATTAAAGAACAGTTTCAGAATTCAGAACAGGAGGTACCCAGGACTTCTGTCTGCAGACTTCCTGTGATTTGCGAACAGATCCAGAACCCCAGCTTGATTAATTAAATACTATATTTGGATTTTGAGAAATTAGAAATAATCTGGAGAATAGATACATTTTTGGAGAAAATCATTTAAAGAAGATGCAACAGAAAAATCTTAAAGAAAACTTGTTCAAAGAAAGAAGGTAAAAAAAATGGATTTCATTTTTGTCCTCTTACCCCACTATATCATGGAATTACAGAAAATTCACTTTTTTTTGGTAATTGAGATTTTTTTTAAACACTTTGATGAAATCCACAAAAAATAAATATCTTTTGCATGAACTATGGATGTATCAATTATGATACGTTGAATCATTTAGTCAGTTTTTGCTCTCAACATAGTGAGTTTTAGGGTCAAAATATCGACATTTTCTATCCAATATCTCACATTTTTAATATAATGTAACTATTTTTATTTTTTAATCATCAACAAAATTACATTTCTTTTAATGGTGTTTGAAAGAACTGAATAAAATCATATCATGAAGTTTGGAAAATTAGAAAACTTAAGGGTTGTGTGGCTTTGCTTGGTTTGTTTTTTGGTCATGTTTTGTTTGGAATTATCCTTCAGTCACATCAGTTTCAGGCTTATCAAGATTCATCATTTCAGTTAATCCACTTCAGTCTATTTACTGTAAGTGTCTGGTTTTCACTTCTTTCTTGTCAGGTCATCTGTTCTGTTCTGCTGTGTCACCATTTTTGTTGCTCCCAGGGTTTTTTGTCATGTTTTAGTTTATTTATTCAATGTTTTACTTTTCTTCCACCAAGCCCAATCTCCTGCATTTAAGTCCTCCACAATCCACTCTAGACACCAGAGGTGTTTTTTGACATGAAAGCAGCCATTTTTAAAGGGCCTACACTGTAAAAAGTGAAACATTTACTCAATTAACAAAAACTTTGTTACATTTAAAAATATTAGTTTTTATTAAAAAAAAAGGTTTGAGTTGGGTAAACCATCAAATCAAACAATTGTTCTAATTTTTAGTGTATCAAATGAGAGAACCTTTGTTAATAGATCCAAAATTTCACTTTTTCAGCGTAAATCAAGCAGTGTATTTCTGATCTTAGAAGTGTACTATTTTAATTCCTCACAAAGAACTATCCCAAAACGCTATTTTCCTCCATCTACACATCTCTGCGCATTTTTTTAAAACACTGCTCTTTAAACACCAGTCTCTCACAATTTAAGAAAACAAGTTGGTTCTCAGATTAGGCGTGTTTGAGATCATGCAGGCGGATGCAGCGCTGCGCAGATCGCCTGGATTGTGATGCATGTTGGGTATTTTTGACTCTAATGTCACATGTCAATCATCATGACAATAGGCGTGTTTGAGATGACTTGAGCCTCGCCTGCTTCGTCGGCGAGACTAAGCTGCTGCAGGAGGGGGCGGAGAAAGGCGCCTGAGATGAAGGTGAACGACGAGACTGTACGAGAACGAGGAGTTGGGGGTTGTCCTCAACATTCGGCTGAATTTTAATACGCCACTCCTCCTAGTATGATCTGTGCTGTTATGTCTTTTATAGTATGTTTTTACATCTCTTAGAGTAAAACAGATAAAAAAAAATAGCCGGGGGATTCATTCCATGTGCACAGTCCCACATAAACAGATAAAATAAAAATTAAAGTTCATTTTAAAGACAACCATGACACACATAACCACAGATTATTTAAAATCTTGTATATTCTTTCATCAGCGATTCACTACCGTCTAGAAAGAGTAAAAAAATACACATATTTCCTTCATTTAGCACCAGTTATTTCACATTTAACTACAAAAACTTTCAGAACACCGTTTCCCACAATGCATTGTTTTGTAGTCATCATGGCGGCTTGCAGCCAGCGCAGTACCTATTTTCTGGCTGCGCTGGCTTAGGAAGGCGCCTTAAACCCGCCCTTTTTCGCGATACTTCATGTCGTCGTAAATGTGACGTCGGTGACAGAAACTAACCAGCATGCACCGCAATCCAGGCGATCTGCGCAGCGCCGCGTCCGCCTGCATAATCTCAAACACGCCTATTACCGTAATCAGGCTGCAAACTGCCTTGAAGACTACAAAACAATGCATTGTGGGAAACTATGTCACGACTTTTAGTTCACGTGATTCTAATCAGAAATGACTGGTGCTCAATGAAAGAAATCTGTGCACTTTGTAACTCTCTCTGGAAAGTAGTGAATCACTGAGAAGATTTCAAACCATCTGTGGTTATGTGTGTTATTGTTGCCTTTAAACATTAACTTTAGTTTCTATTTTATTTATTTCTCTGGGATAGCAGACATTAAAATAACCAAGCGGCTATTTTTTCATCTGTTGACCACGGACAGATGTTAAAAGGTGTTATAAAAAACATAACAGTACATTTTATGCCTAGGAGGAGAGGCATGTTAAAACTCAACTGAATGTTAAGGACAACCCCCACCTCCTGTCCTCCTTCAGTCCCGATGTTCGCTTTTATATCAGGCACCTTACCTCGACCACACCTGCAGCCGCCTCGTCACCTCGCTGACGATCCAGGCGAGGCGCAGGTGATATTAAACACACCAAATGTTAATTATAAAATGTGGAACAGTCCCTTCTAGGAAAAGTCTGCACTGCCAGCACCGCCCACATGCTAACATACACAGCCACTTTCTCCACCGAGCTAGCAGTGATTGACAAAACCCTTTCATTTTATATGTACATCAGTCTTTGCAAAAGTTTGGAAAGTGTTTGTCTTTATGGGCAAAATGTAGACACCCTGCTGAGGCCACCTCTAAAATGATGTCATGAAATGGGCAGCACCCACAAGGAGTGAAAGGCGGAGCCTCAGAGATCAAGTCGTCTTACTTCCGGGTATGAAAATGAGCTTGTGTAAACAACTCTTATTTCATTTTAAAAATATTCTGTAGTGTGGCAAAGGTTATATATGATCATATATATGGATATAATTTACTGAAAGGCCTGAAAAGCATGAGAGACCCTTTAAAATGAATATTAAAAGCCATTCTACTGCCCCTAGTGGAATGATGACGAACTGCAGGACAGAAAACGTGCACTGTTATATACAATGGATTTTTAATGAAAGTTTGATCATGCTAATGATATGGGTCTCAGAAAAGCTGGATCAAATGGTTATAGCTTTTCTTCAGTGTCTGGCAGTGAGATTCATAATATGTTTCCCAAAGAATCAAAGATTACAGCATCTGATTGATGTCTGATAGCTCAATAATCTCTAAAATAGAATCTGCTGACATAATTATGAACCACCTGCTTATTCACCCACCAGGGAAAATAAACAAACCTTCTTGGATTCAAAAGTCCTGCTGGAAACAGTGTCTTACAAGCTTCTGCTGACAGCAGAGCTTTGGTGCCTGAGTGACGGTAAGCCAGCAGTTGATGGATTGCTATTTCTTTGGCTTGTGCAGCGGAAACCATCATGGAAACTTGTAATGCTGCTATAAATAACCCCTCCCTGTCCTCTGTTGCCAGCCGCACTATCGGCTTGTCAGGTCAACGCTCCGTCTTACGATCCACTTTTCTTTCTGTCTGCATCCTGATGAGTTTTTTTAAGTGTCAAGATGAAACTGAGCGGATTGGGTTCACGTTTCCCAGCTTCATATCCCTTAACAACAGCAGCCTGAATGGATAAATTCACCAGATGATAGATGTGCTATATTTAATATTATGAGCAGAAGCCGCATCCATAAACACATAGTCCTTATGTTTACAAGTTTACCTTGGGACACCTGCTGCTGCTCACACGAGCACCTGTTGGCCTTGTGATGGTCGCTGGCTTTATCACCCGCCGTGTGCCAACGCACAAACATGTGCACACAGCGTCAGTATATGAGAGGGACCGGAGCAGCTGTCATGTGGAAAGCGATAATGAAACCGGGGGTGGGGGTGTTGACGCATGGGCAGGTAGAGAGTTTGTTAGGATACGTCTGACTATTATAAAAAGTGAATCCTTGAATTTATAGAAGGCAGTTTATTTGTTTTATATATATCAGCAGTTCGTGTCTATGAAATTTTAACTTGAAGAGAGTTGTAGCCCACCAAGATCTTTACTGCTGATTACTGAGATCAGGCAAGTTCAGGTAATCTGATTTTAGGATGATCTAATCAAGTTGATTATCTACAAGTAGAGCAGGGTTAGCTCGAAAAAGAGATTGGAGGTTTAAAGTCCCACTTCGATCATCTTTTGATCTATTTTCCTAGCATTCCCGGTGGTCTTTTAATTCGCCTAAATAAAAAAAAAGACGTGTTGTTTTCCAGGACACGGGCTTTGCCCGAATTACCACCCTCTGATAAAGAGGGTAGGATCCAAACGCCTGTTCTCCTAACCCCTAACTACCGTATTTTCCAGTGTAGAAGTCACAAGAGCAAAAAATGTCTAATTAGGAAGAAGAAAACCATATATAAGTCGCTCTGGAGTATAAGTCTCACTTTTAGGAGAAAAGTCTGAGAACATACAGTGTATCTAAACAAAACTTAAAAATAAATAAATACAAGAATACTAATCTGTATAAGAAAAATACCAAAGTTTAAAAGGAGAACAACCAGATTCTCCTACATGCTCGCTTCGGACGACACTTTTTCTGGCGCTGTCAGTAGAAAATACTTATATTCAGATGCAGCGCCCTCTAAAGGTTGCCAGAGGAATCAACCGCTACAGGACAACTGGTGTTTACTGGGAAAATGACAAATATAAGAGCCTATGTATGTCTAAAACTAAAATAACATGAATAAGTTTCCCGTGAGTATAAATTGTATACTTGGCTAAACTGTAAAAAAACTGTGACTTATATTCCAGAAAAATACGGCACTAAAAAACAATATAGTGCTGGTCTATATAGTGTTCTGGATTTTAAAAGCAATTCTGACCCGATTCTCACTACTTTTCTATTGTTTTTCTAAACGTCTAATATGATGTCACCAATTTTACAGTCATAACCTAATCATTGCAAACATTTCAGTCTCTGTGTTCTGATGATGAAAAAAATAAAAATGTTTTTGCAAAAACTGTTTGACCGCAATGCATTGGGATCTAAATTTGCCAATACAGTGAGAACTGATTTTTGCTAAGACTTCTGGGTAACTTTCTAGGACACTCGATTTTGGAATTGTAGATCGGTACAGTACCAGAAAATGTCCAACGCAGTATAAAGTGCATTGAACGGTGAATGAGGAAGGAGTTCGGACATAGTTTTTCAGATTGCAGCAGTAATAATATATAGTATAGTAGTATGTATAGTAAAAATATCAGTAGACTGGTATTCATGTTCTTGTATTTTGGCACCAACAGTTGTCACCTCAACCCCTAGCTTCTTGCTAATGGTTTTGTAGTCCATTTTGATCTTGTGTACGTCTATACACTTGTAATATGCTGCATATCAGCTCATTGATGCTGGCTGACTGCATCAATGGTTAAAGAATGTCAACACTAGATCATTAAAGGATGAACTATTTACATCCCATTAGGCTTGGATAATTATGGACTATTTTCAAAACATCAACTTCTTTCTTTTAACTGTCACTGAACTGTTTGACTCTTTGAGTCACGAGACAAATAAATGTGAAGGAGACCATTTGAAGCAAAAATGTCACAGATTAGAGATAAATGTGAAAATTCAACTTCATCTAGTTGCAGCATTTTTGTGATATCGAAAAAAAATCCTGAGTGTTCAAATTTCAAGGAGGTTTTCTAATAATTGCAATAATTTGTGGGTACCAACAAAAATCTTGTGAGCTGCTGAATGAATGAATGAATGAATGAATGAATGAATGAATGAATGAATGAATGAAACATAAATCTTGTGAGCTGTTTTCAATTCTAATGTGGTAAAGATGGAGATTTATGGCAGTTTTTCACCAGTTGTGAGGCTTTGCAATGTAAACCCCCCCCACCGATGAAAATCTTGTTTTTTTCTGTTTTTAACATGTATGTGTGTCATTTGCAATAAGAAATGTAATAAGAAATCATAGAAATAAAACAATTTAGTTTTCTCCATTTCCGAGTATTTCTCCTTTGAAATTGCTGTCAGACAGACTGTTTTTCATGAATGATCTTCTTTCTGCAGCACATGCACTAAACCTTCATCTGGTCCAGCTACCATGTCTAGCTCAGCTCCAAAAACCACGCCCCCTCAAAGGAGATTTCGAAAACAGAGGCTTCAACTCAACATGAAAATGTCTTTTTCTTAAGACATTTACGTTCGTCAGGATTTTGGTTAAAAAACATCATGACCATAATTAAAACTATACTGGGAATGTTTCTTTTTTAATTAAAATAAGTATCTCATCAGGAAGTATTTAGAACTCCAACCTGAGGAGGTGCTATGAGTATGTTTACTCAGGACGCGGTCTTATTTTAGCATCAGGACACGCTGGTGAGATTTAAACATCTTACTATCCTCCTAATAGAGTTACAGGAAGAAAAAATGCAGGTCTCAAATTAGACAGATTTACAAAGTCAATTCTTCACAAAACCAACCAAGTCTTGAAGCCTCAGTTTTCCTTTGCTGTTGCTCTGGTGAACATTAAAATCATTGGGATGTCCCAGTTGAAGTGTCAAGGAATAAAGGAGGTTGTAGACACTCTTAAGGAATGAAGGAGTCTGAACCGTGTCACCCTGAGGACGACAAAACCTCCAAACTCCTCAAACATGACTGCTGGGCTTCATGGTCCTGCATGTTTTAGCTGCATTACCCACATATGCTGCTGAAAGATTCATAAACAGCATCAGTGTCACATCGTGCCGTTTATATTCTCCATCTGAAACTAGAAGACTCAAACAAAAGCCTCACAATCTCAAATGGTGTGTTGATACTTTTAATCCAAACTCCTCTCACATGGTTCATATTTGTAAAAAAAAATCCTCTTAAACCATCCAACTGCAGCCGACGTCGATCCATTACTGTGTGGTTTGAGTATCCACACAACACACAGCTCGTTTGTGGAGCCGTGAGACAAAAACGGTTTGTTTTTCCCCCGTCAGTCGGTCACAGATCCAGCCGTCACATGGCTTCAGCGGCAGCATGGATTCCTGGCCTTGCGTGCCTGTGGGAGCCTGCAGTATGTACTGTATGTGCATGTGTAGCAGCTTTCATTGGACGGCTTCTTCTGGTGATGTGTTGCTGTTTGTGGAAGTGACTTGTTGCATAATCCTGATGAAATCTGCAGCGTGATGTATGACTGTCGTTGTTTCTCCACACACAGCTCAGCCTGTTTTCAGCCCGGAGCGCCTGCTGCTGTTTTGAGAGTGTTTAATGTAGGGCATTAAAACAAAACTCAGCAACTGTTCACTTCATGTTCATTGAATAACTGTAAACTGACAATAAAAGGTGTTGTGAAAGGGGTGGGAAAATACAATATTTTCGTCTACCCACTTTCAAAAAAAGATTTTACAAGCTAAAGTTAAAAAAAAAATCGACTACTGCTTAGTGATTGATTTAGACCAAAATGTTTTTTTTGGTAACTTTTTATAAGATTCCTTAACAAGCTTTTTTAATACATTAACAAACATTTATGTGTTTATAAGTTATTATTAAGACATTTATTTCCACAATAAGCCAGATAAGGCGTATTAACATACTTGGTAAGATTTATTACCATCTAAAGTAAAACCATCGTCTACGAAGGCAATATTGATAAGCTGCTTACCAACTTAGTGAATGTATTGAGTGTTTTGCAGTACCTCCATAAAGTGTTTTATTTATATATATATACATATATATATATGTATATATATATATATGTATATGTATATATATATATATATATATATATATTTATTTATTTTCTTAGCCGCTTGGAACCTTTCGGGGACGCGGGGGTGAGAAGGCAGGGTTCACCCTGGACAGGTCACCAGTCTGTCGCAGGGCCCTCAATCACACATACATTCACTCTCACATTCATACCTGGGGACAATTTAGAGTCACCAATTAACCTATAAAGCAGGGGTAGGGAACCCTGGTCCTCGAGAGCCACATTCCTGCATGTTTTCCACCATACCCTGCTCTGGCATGTTCTTATTGGCTGAACACACCTGAACCAGGTAATCAGTGTAGGGACTCATGACAATTACCTGGGTCAGGTGTGTATATATGGGCAGCTGTAAGATCAGCACAATTAAACTCTAATTTAAGCTTAAACTTTTTATTTATATTCTGTGATTGAGATTAAGGAGGAGACAATATAGCATTTATTAGTAGTTTTTGGACAAAAACGATCTTTCATTTTAATAAATAAGGCGGAGAATGAACATCTATCTAACAGAGCTGTCTGCTGTGATAAATCCAAAAAGGAAACCGATCATTATTCTATTTTGTGATGCGGACCTATATGAATTTTCTTCAATAATAAGAAGTTGTCTAAAAATCAGGAGAGTTTCGCGGTTTTCCGCGAAAGTCAGAGGTTAGCAGTTCAGAGTGGACAGACACACCCCATCCTGTATAGATTCCAGGTGAGCAGAACACCTGGGATCCAGCTGGATCAAAGTTCTCCCAAAAAAATGGTTTTATTTTTTTTCACAAACACAATAAAGAAAATGTGCAAGAAATAAAAAGAAAAATTTATTAAAAAAAGTTTTAGCCACGCAGGCAGATGAAGTCACATGAGAAAGGTTACATCATGGAACTGTGAGGTCTGTGAAGTTCCTCTATCAATAGAAATATACTGCTCACAAAAATTAAAGGAACATTTATTTTATTGGTCCTGGCATGAATTGAATGAAACCTGTCTGATAATGTTCTTGTTGGTTCAGCAGCTGAGGGCCTCGTTCATCAATTTCAGCTGTACTGGTGTTCATGAATTAACAACAGGTGCACTTCAGTGGCAACAATTAGAAAACCCTCCAAACAGGACTGGTGTTCCATGTGGAGGTCATTTCAAGTTTCTCCCTCTTGATCTTTTTTGGCTGGTTTTCCACTCGTGCTGATTTTGTCTTGTGTAATTCTCTCTACTGGCAGTATGAGGAGATTCCTTAACCCTACAGAAGTTGTACAGGTTGTCCAACTTCTCCAGGATGGAACATCCACACGTGCTGCAGCAAGAAGGTTTAATGTGTCTCCCAGCACAATCTCCAGAACATGGAGGAGATTTCAGGAGACTGCTGGTTATTCTGGGAGAGCTGGACAGGGCCGTAGAAGGTCCTCAACCCCTCAGCAGGACCCATACCTGCTCCTTTGTGCAAGGAGGAACAGGCTGAGCACTGCTCGTGCCCTACAGAATGACCTCCAGAGGGCCACTGGTGTGAATGTCTCTACCCAAACAATCAGGAACAGACTTCATGAAGGTGGCCTGAGGGCCCCACGTCCTGTAGTGGGCCCTGTGCTCACTGCCCAGCACCGTGGAGCTCCACTGGCATTTGCTCAAGAACACCAGAATTGACAAGTCCTCCACTGGCGCCCTGTACTTTTCACAGACCAGAGCAGGTTCACCCTGAGCACCTGTGAAATTTTTCTGAGCAGTGTATTTAGGGCCCAAAGGAATCTGTGACTTTAACCTGGATTTTTTTATACTTTCATTCAAAAACATGTTGATTATTTTGTTGATCCATTTTACATTTGTTTTCATAAATCTTTGATTCTGTCTTGTAAAAACCTTTTGTTAAACATTTTTTGGGGTTTCCACAGCAAAATTAATCCCATTTTCCAGATGGAACTTTCAGTTTTTGTATGGTTTAATGTCTAGTGTGTGAATATAACCTGGAAAAATGACAAAATAAAAGTAGTGTCACATAGGAAAGCTCGTGCTGAATAAGCAGCAGGTATAGTCTTTCAAATTGAAAATATAGAAAATTCAAAAGTAGGCAAAACTAAGTTTTAGGCCCTATAGGTACCAAAGGGATAAAAATAAAACATTCTAAATTTACAATTTTGCTTGCGATTTCATATTGAGGTTATTCGCAGATAAGTGGCTGGAAAACGTTATAACTTAAAAAATAAAATCTATGATGATTAATCACGATTTTACACCCCCCCCCATATATATATATATGTAAATATAGATATATATATAAGCGCTTGGCAAATAACATAGGAGTCTGGGTGCTTTACTATGTTTTAGAATTTGTCTAACAAGAGAAACAATGAGACCACTTTTGATTTTCCAAGTTTTTTTCCACCATATTTTTTTCTTTTTTTATTATTTCTTGTGTTAATTTTGAGAATTAGGAGGGATGGATGAGATGGATGAAGAACTGTGGATAGAAGGTAAAGAGAATAAATAAAAAATAAGGTAAATAGATCAAGTTAAAGTGTACATTTACATTTGCAAAACATGCAAGTAAAGAGTTAAAATTCAAGTCTGCAGTTTTTTTTCTGGATTTTGTTTTGCAGCAACTGCTCTGCCCCCCCTCCAGCCCCCCGGAGACCATGCTCACTTTGGCACGTCTCCTCATCCAGAGGTCATTCTGAACCCCTGGTGTCAGGAGGCCAAAGGGAGGCATCTATCAATAGCCATGTTTTGGTGGCCCAAACTTTCCCCTGCATGGTGACAATAGTAAGTGTGTCTCCTGTGCTGCTGGTCAGTGCTTTTAGTTTTTCCAGTCCTCTGTTTTGTCCCAGTTTGATCATATTTAAGTTTTTTGTTAAGGGGCACATGTGTCAAAGTCAAGGCCCAGAAATCCTGCCCACCAGATCATTTTACAATATTATTATTTATGACCTGATGTCATCTTGCGCTGAAAACATTTTGAAGCAAAACTAAGATTATGGAGGCTGAGAAATCAGTTCTAATGATCCATGGCTTTCTGTTTGGAACACTCAGCATTTTTACATCACAAGGATTCATCATCAACTCTCTCCATCTCACTAGTGGCGCAGAAAGAACTAAAAGTTAACTGGATCAAATTATTAAGGTGAAAACAGAGTAAAACAGCCAGACAACAAACACAGAGCAAAGAAATCAGGATAATTTGTTTTGTTTCTGCTAAAAAGCACACATTTATTTTTAGTTCTAAGTTTTGTTTGTTTAGTTCAGCTGCATATTTTCATTTTTGTATCATTTTAACAGGATATATTTCATGTAGATCCATTTTTTAATGTAATTTTTCATATAAAATAACATAATAAGTAAGAAAGTAAATAAATTTGAGTGTTCCCTTTTAACGTGTATACAACGTGTAACTTGTATAATTTTGACAAAATATTTTTTATGGAGAGCAAAATATTGAAAGTTATTTAAGGTTTAAGTCGATTTATTCTGGAATAATATTTGTCTGTTTTTTCATAGTTATGTTAAAGTTTTAAAAATGTAGTTTCAGTGTCTTCAATAAATATTGATCTTGTTTGGCTCGCAACTTAAAGTGTGTTTTGGATTTTGGCCCCTGTGTGATTGAGTTTGCCACCCCTGTGTTAAGGTATCAAGTTCCTGGCATTAAGCCTTTGTTTTCTGGGTCCTATGCCATTTATCTAGCCAGGAGTCTGTTGAGAAACAAAGTCTAAGGAGGTTTTCTGTGTTTTAACAATTATTTCTATAAGCTTTTGCACACCTGACCTCAGTTTATAAAATGTGTTTTTTGCATTTGAACCACCTTCTTGGGGGCTGCAGATTCACTCTGGAACTATTTGGTGATTAATAACCCCCCCCTCCTCCTCCCAAGTCCTGAGTGTTAAGCAGGGAGGCTTTAAGCCCCATTTTTAGAATATTTCGTGTGACCTGACAGGATTCAAACCTTCAGCCTCTCAGTGTTCCTCACTTTGATCTGTACAGTGTTAAGCAGCGAAGTGTTTCACGCACACTGCCTGAAGAGTAGTTTAAGAGTTTATTACCATTTGTACATGCTAAAGGTTCAGAAACAAGTATATCGGAATTTTTCTTTGGCAGATTCTCGAGTCAGGATCATTACAGAATTGAACAACAACAAAATGTGTACAAAAATGATACAAAAAAGTACAGATAGAAATTAGAAAATATTTTAATAGAGGAGAAAAATATGAATATTGCAGACAGGCGTGCTGCAATCATAACCACATGTTATTACACAGAGTCCAAACTTTTCCATTATTGGACATTGTATTTTTGTCGTTTCATACTTAATGACACATTGTGTATAGGGCTGAGAATCACTGGGTACGATACGATACATGCCTCACGATATCAATAATATCACGATACTGTGATTATTGGTAAAAATCATCTCTAATAACTCACAATCTATAGAAGAACACATTTTTTAGGAGAATATATTACTAATTATGTTCTTAGCTTGAATACAATCATAATAAAGGATTCAAGTCGACATATTGGTGCTGGCGACAGCCGGTCTGGCAACGTGCGCCCGATGCAACGTCTCACCAAAGAAATATAACGTTTTACAGCCTCTTCAAACAAAAATAAAAGATCGATGTTTGGTGAAAAGCCACTGAGAATCAATCACTAAACATTGTGATACATAGGTATTTTGGCAAACCCCTAACATTGTAGTTGTTGGTTGATGACGTCGCAGTTAGCGTCCTGGTTGTGTAACAAGAGTTTTGGTACGTACAGATAAATAACTTAAATAAATAATTTTTTTTGGCAGGAGGGATTAAATGTGGGTGAATTTACTTTAAGCCAAAATAAAACAAAAACTAAAGTAATGGATAAAGAGACACTGGGTGGTTTAGCACAAAGCAAAAGTTACGTTTTACTGTTTACAAAAATGGACGTATAACAAAAATTTCCCCCCATTTTCCAACACTTACTGGTTTTCTTTACACATCTTTTTTTTTTACTTACAGTGGCTTTAATGTGAATGGAAACTTCTGAACATTTCTATCTGGTAGTTTTAAGGTCAGTTTGAGAAAGTACTCTGTTGCTGTTCCAGTTTTGACAAGTGCAGGGAGGTTCCTCTGACATGACCTTTTAACTGGGGTTTCTAAAGTTCATCCTTGGGGTCAAAAAGCCAAGCTCCTTCTCCTGAAGACTCATGAGGGGGCAGAAGGGTGTGCTAAAGGACTTGAGTGTGCATTATCGCTTACTTTTAAAAAGCTTCAAAGGGATGTGGTCAGCTGGTTATGTGAGAAGCACTAGATGACAGGTCAGATGGTCAGTGACAGACTGTCAATGGAGTCCCAACTATTTTCCATCAGAGAGCTTTAGTTTAATGCAAAATGGAACAAATGCTAAGAAAAAAAGGGCTACACTAGATAAAAAAATGATATTGAAAAGCAAATAATGACAACCATAAATTAGATTAATTAATTACATTACAGAAATGGAAATATCCATCAAATGAAAGAAAAAAAATATAACAGAGTGAAGGTGAAAAAAATTAAACATTTCAATGGAAAACCTATAAAACAAACAAAAAAAACCCCTTAAAATAATTGAGATTAAAAATTTGCTATAAATTTATATACTAACTACATGCAAAAACCTTCAGAATACGTATGATACATAAAAAAAAAATAAAATTACACATAATATCTTTTAAAATTTGTCAAAAAACAAAGAGAGTTCAACCTTAACATCCTCAATGGTCCTTTAAGGTGGCGTGTGTGCAGAATAAGACTGTTATCTTTAGCAAAGACATAGAATGACATTACTATGATCTGTAACACAAAAACACAATACTGTCACCGCTTTCAAACAAAGAGCGTGACATGTTCAAGCATCCTCATCAAAGGGGGAGAGCTTATGCAGAAGGTTTATTTTACACGTTGTGGTGGTAAATCACTCTAGTTCCACTTGATCCTAAGCACACAGGTGCAGGGGCGCCGGCTCATGTTGCTCACATGTCACACTCCGTTTTATATCACTCAGTCTGCAAACGCTGTTTCTTCAAAACGATCAACTGGTCATCAAGTTCTGTGTGTGGTCAAACTGGTCAAGAACTTCATTTTTCCAGGTGTTTAAACAACAAAAGAAGAAAAGGGTTAGCTCATGTAAGGTCATTGAACTGCAGAAACATCCCAACACCTCTGTCCTGCAACAGGAGCAAAAATAGCAGGAACACTCCCACAGTAAAGCAGTTGTTGATGCTTTTATAGCGGTGAGGACCAAGTCCTCACCTTGTTGCAGTTCCTCAGCGTTCCACTAGAGGTAAACGTACCCCTGAAATGTTTAAAAGAAGATAAAAATTTTAACCCAAGATTAAGTTACAATGGGGGACCCCGAGGGTCTGTCCTGGGTCTTCTCTGGGGACGCCACACCAGATGCCAGAGCCACCTCAACTGCCTCCTCTCAATGTGTAGGAGAACTGGCTGTACTCTGAGCTCTCACCGGGTGACCGAGCTTCTCACCATATCCCTAAAGGTGCATTCAAACTGAACACGATTCGCGCCACAAATTTGCGTGGCCTGCCCGTCTTTTGCCGCCCAGCAAATTAGCTGCTCCTCCTTTTAGGATGATTGTTATAAAGAACTGAGTCTGTGAATATCTCACTTAGAATGTGTGGAAGACAGATGTTGCAATATCAGGTTTAGTTATTGTGAAGAGTTCTGCAAGGAGTCTGGAGTTCATGTCTCCATGTTTGGGTTTGTGTGATTATTAAAAGATGTTCCCAGTACAGAAGGGTTCTATCTCACTCCGGGGGATGTGTCCGTATGACAGCTGCTTCCACTGTTTCTGTGTCTCTGTCTGAGCTTTAAGGCTCACTGTCAAGTATTAATTCGAGGGGGAAAAAATACAATTAAGATACCTTTCTCCTTTTTTTATTGTCTTGATGAGGCCCGGGTCGGCAGACTGCACCCAGCAGCGGCTAGCTTATGGAGAGAAAATAGACTCACTCCAATTTATGAGTGCGTAATTCTTGATGCATGCTTACATTATGATTTGTACATAACTTTTTATTTGTGCATGCGTAATTCTTCATCGTGCATAACTTTGGATTTGTGTGTGTGTGTAATTCTTAATTTGTAAATCATATAATAGGTTTTGTGCAAAAATTACGAAATTCTAAAAAATTTAAGATACAATGAACACAATAAAATTACAACAGTTTGAACCTGTTACGCACACACAAAACCTCAGTGATGCACAAATTTGTGGTGAGACTTATTTCATGTCTTAGAAATTTGTCAGAGAGTGATGCGTTTAAATGCATCTAGAATTTAAATCATTTAAATCTAAACATCTGCAGGGTAGAGAGGCTTGATCAGCCCACCGGCCGGCTACGATCTGCGGGTGTTTAGAAGAGTCCGGCACAACCTGCTATCCCCGTGACTGTGACCAGCACTTGGGACTGAACCCCGAGTCGTAGGTGGTGTCAGGGGAGTAGAAGCAGAGAGCAAGCAATCGGTTCTGGGACATATTTTTATTTTCAAAAGGAATAATTGTTTCAAAAATGCTCATTTCGACTTTTTTTTAACATTTATTATCGGAAATATTTGTTGAAAAAATTCAATATTAAATTTCACCCCTTATTAAGTTTAAAACGGCTAATAAGAAAACGCTGATGTCCGAACATTCTAGCAGTATTTAAATGCATCACTAACAAATTAATCTCTGAGATGTGAAATGAGTCTCATAGCAGATTTGTGCGTAATTTTTAAAGATTTGCATGTGCAATTAGTTCTAAGCTGTTATAATTTTAATTTGTAACTTTTATTTTTTAATTTAATAATTTTTATACATATGCTCAAAATGTACGAGTTACAAATCAAGAATTACGCACGCACAAATCCAAAGTTATGGACAAATCCAGAATTAAACAACCACAAATTAAGAATACACACACACAAATCCTAAATTACACACAAATTGCTGTCTGCCGTCATATCGAGTGAGTGAGCTCTGCTGTTGGAGCGAAAACCTGCGATCTGTCTAGTTCAGGGGTCTGCAACCTGCGGCTCCAGAGCCACATGTGGATCTTTTATCTCTCCATAGTGGCTCTCGGGTTGAAGGAAAATAAAATAGTAAATTAAAAAAAAATGGGAGATAAGCTATTATTTTAGCAAAATGCTAATGTTTTAGGCTAAGTTTTCTGTGAAATTTTATGGTAGTTTGGAGTTTAGCTAATATTTTAGTAAAATGCTAATGTTTTCAGCTAATTTCTTATCTACTGAAATTTTTTAGGATAATTTAGAATTTAGCTTCTATTTTAGCAACATGCTAACGTTTTTGACTAAGTTAGTTTTCTGAGGAATTTTAGGCTATTTTGGAGTTCAGCTAGTTTTTAAGCAACAAGCTAGCTTTTTTTGTCAGATTTGGCCTCTAATTAGTTTTTTATGTGAATTTAGAGTTTAGGTAATATTTTAGCAATATGCTAACATTTTTAGCTAATTTGTTATCTGCTGGGGGTTTTAGGCTAAATTTGAGTTTAGCTTTTATTTCAGCAACATGTTAAAAATTTTGGCTGATTTAATTTACAGAGAAATGTTATGCTAATTTGAAGTTCAGCTCGTAATTAAGTATCAAGTTTACTTTTTTCTACTAAAGTTAAAAACGTAAAAAAATCCCTTTTTGAGAGATGCTAGTTTCTTTTTATATATTTTCTTGCTTTTGTTCATGCCAAAAATAGACATTATTCACATTTATCAAAAAAAAAAAAAAAAAATAAGGTTATGAATGCAAATCCAAATTTCTTAAAGGCTAAATCAATTCAAAATCAGTATGTCTGCTTTATAAGGAGATGCATTTCTTTGATTGGCGGGTGTGTGGACTCGTGGGCGAATAAAAAGAAAAAAAATGTTGTTTTCTGTATGTTGTTGGGTTAAGCAGAGCAAATGCCCCTCTTTAGGCTTCATTTTTTTGGCACTGAAATTCTGTGCAGATTGCTATAGATCAGCCATCCAGTGTATATGTGTCTGTGGTTAAGACAGAACCTGGAAGGAAAAACATCAACGACCACGAGTGTGTGGTGAAAAGCAAACATTTGGAGCAGTGCTGCAAGAAATAGCCGGAAACAATTTACAAGTTTAAAAATAACGTTTATTTTTACATCTACTGTCTCCCAGAACACATTGGCTTAAACATGTATATTTGCAAAGCTAACGTCTGACTTTAGATGCTATAAACCGGGTTCTCAAACACAATGGGGCCACTGAAGGCAGAGTCTGGCTGAGGCTGAGCCGTATGGAGTTCCGTTTGTTCCAAAAATATGTTTTTGCGTCCACTGCCTATATCTTTGGTCCGTTGTCTCTATCTGCTGAACAAGTTTATTGAACATTTGTTCATGTCTATGGACTACTAAGCAATATCTTCTTTGTCCTGTGAAACGACAGGAGCCAACGACGCTAGCAACTCTTGCTAAAGATTTTTCTGACGACCAGATCCAAAAACAGCAAATGCAAAGTTTCAAATTTAAAGGAAGCTGAAAGATCACAAAGAAAATACAAAGATATCATCAAAGAAGTGTGAACATCCAGAAGATATTGCTTAGAAGACATTTAATTTTTATACTAGGGTGAGGGCCGCATATGGCCCGCGGGCCACCAGTTTGAGACCCCTGCTATGTGAGGGTATAAAAACAAAAGGAAAAGTCATAAAATTGACGGTCATTTACAGGGACATTTTATTTCAAAATATTACATTCCTTTGAAGGAAAGAACCCCTTTGGTTTTCAGGTTTTGACTCTTATTTTTGGTTTGGTGAATTGAATTCTTACATTTTAATTGTTATATCTCAACCTTCTTTTCCATGCTGTGAGACATAAACCCAACATATAAAATTATCTCATCTTTCAAAGAAGTTGGGAATGTCGAAACCTTTCTAAAGAAAAAATTGTAAATAAAAATCAAATAAAACGGAGCTGAAAACTAACATCACATAATCACAAACAGCCCAAGTATTGACAGGCATGGTGGTAGTGGGGTGATTATATGGGCTAGTCGAGAAGGGAGCATTCTTTAGTCATGTGCAACATTTCCAAGCCTGCAGCGTCCATTTTAACGAAGTGAATTCTTCCAGGAAGACAACTAGCCCAAACTAACCAGTTAGACTATGAATAAATGTCAGTCAAGGTGAAAACCCATTACACATCTAAAATAGGGCGTGAGACCTGAGAGACAAAAAAAATTAATTATTTCATTCCTGATTTATCACTCTCTAAACAGGCTCGACAAGCTGTTAGCAAAATGTTGTTGTAAATGACAGGCTGAGCAGTCAAGGAAAGACAAATGAGGTAGGTTATTAAAAAAAAAAGGAATAGAATGATGTGAACAAAATTCAAGACATAAACCTCAACACCAGAACAGTAACTGCAAAAGCAAAAGCATGGATAGAGCAGGTTACTTAAAGCTACAATCAAAAACAAAAAAAGTGTGTGAAAAATCAATATGACCTCAGTAAATAACAGTGTTGACACTGGAGTACCTTTTTATGTTTTTCCTGTTCATTCATTATATGTCAAAGAAAAAAAAAATAGTGGGTTTGAGCGCTAAAATGACACTAAAGCACTGTCTAATAGTGTTAAAGTGGGTCAATTGAAACTTCTTTAAAAGTAAAAGGAAATGACGTTTGCAGTGCAACAGGATTACAGGGAAGTAGCTAAAAAAAAACTCTTAAATAGAAGGCCAGCTTTGACTTATTAGTGTTGAAATTGTCATCTAAGCATCACTAAAAGTCTTTGTAAAATGTTTATTACAAACAAAACCAGCGAAGGTGAGTGAAAATGTTTCTTTTTTAAGTTTCATTTCCAAGTATTCATTATGTTTGGGGTCATGGGTTGCATGTGTTAATAGTGGGGAGGGTGAAGGGTTGGTTGGGTTTTCATCATGTATGTTTTTGTTTTTAAATGCAAAATATGAGAGACGCTTTTTAAAAATAGAGTTTGATTTGAAAAATAGACTTCCACTTTAAATTCTGAGATTTTGTCTTATTTAGAAAAAAAATGTTAATAGGAAATTAAAATGTGGCATTGATATATTTATGTACATTAGCTTATTGTTTATGTTTGTTAACACATATATGAAAACGCCACTTCACAAATATGGTTTCTCAAGGATCCATCCATCCATCGTCTGGATCACTGTGGTTGCTGGAGCCAATCCCAACCTCTTCAGAGCCAAAACAGGGACACCTCAGACATTCTGCTAGTCAATTCTCAGGCCAAAAAACATCAAACTGAGCTTTAATATTTATGACTTTTAAAATTCTAATCCTTCCAGAACTTTGATCTCAAGTCAACAATCCTTCATGCTGATCCCTCGACGGATTCACAGACAAATGCTTCCTTTCATAGTGCATGCAGTTATTTAAAGAGGCATGAGCAAAGTCTCAATCTACCACTGTCATGTGAGACAGAAGTCATAGAGTCTTTCAAAATGTCCGTATGGGGAATTTTAGTCCCTGTTCAAAAATACTCCTATAGGATAAAGCTGAGTCATGGTGAACGCTAAGTTCGTCCATCCATCCGTTTTTCAAGTTTAAGTTAGATTTTTAAGGCTTAAAATGGCGCCGCACATTTTAAACCCATTTTATCTCTCTTGGGGTCACGAGTTAGTAGCCTAACCTGTCCACACATGGGGGAAGGCAGGGTACACCCTGGAAAGGTCGCCAGTCTGAGCATCAAAGTCACTTTAAGATTCCATTGGAGAACATTTCCCAGAAGGACGTTCATCATCGGCAACATGGCGGACAAGTGACGTTTACATGCTTTCTACAAAGTTATTTAGAAACGTTCTTTATCAACTTCTCACAAACAAAACATCCTCAGAAATGTTGACAGAAATAAATTAATAAATAAATAAAGCCATGTTATGTGCTGCTTTGGTTTCCTTTGTGAAGCAAAAAAAAAGGAAAACAAAATCTAGATGATCTGAATTATTAAACTGTGACAAAAACGTAAACAACAAAAGAAAATCTCCATGGACGCAAACACTTTTTTTTGGGAAAAATTCAGTTAACTTGCAAATAAGCTTTTTTTTTTTGTCAATTACAAAAATAACTTCTAAGAATTTTCAAACTTTCTAAAGACCTTCCTCTGAGAGTCATGCCAAAAATAAGTAGGCTAAGCCTTCTGTTTACTGTCAGACTTTGCTGGCACATGACAGTTGAGAGGGGCTGATAACAAGCAGTGGCACTCTTATATAATGAAGAGAGGGGAGTCTTTGATCCCGCCCACCGAGTCGGGCGCCCGCTGAGAGCAAAGAGAAGCAGGCCAGAGAGCAGGGAGGGCTATAAAACGGGGCAGAGGAAAAAAAACAACCAACCCTCGGAGAACACTGTTGTCACTGAGGCCTACATAAACACCAGAGCAACAGCTGTACACCAGCGAGTGTTTGTTGTTTTTCTGATGCTGCTGGAATGTCATAACCACACATAATTACTCTCCTTAATCTAGAACTATAATTACCATATCATGAGCATAGAACAGTAATTTGTTCCTCCCCGTAATTCTTTTTCGCATCAGGCTGCCACTATTGTACTTTTTATTTCTCCCTCGGAGGAAAAAAAAAACTGATAAAGAACACAAAGCATTCTTTTCTTTCCTTGATACAAATTAAAACATTTCACATTGTTTGCTGCCATGCCTGTTTCCTGGTTGCCAACTGTGGGAAATGTTTGCCCTTCAATAGCCAGGCCGCAACAACTATTACACAAACAGTCCATCAGCATCTGAAGTGATCCTTGAAAACCTTGTAAACCTTTGTGGAGCAGACCCCCCCTCCCTCCCTTGCAGGCCTCTTAAAGCTCGACATACAAAAATCGTGTATTTTTGACTTCCCCTTATTATCCTTACCAAAGTAAGGCTCCCAGTTCCATAGTAAACATGGATCCAGCAGTTTTTGTTCCTTCACTCACATCCTGGATGGTTCAAAGTCTAAAGGTTTGCAGTAAAAATGCCTTCTTTCACAACTGTCTCTGATTTGTCATTCATGAAAAAAAGATGTAAAAAAGGAAGTGAGGCCGTAAAATATCAGGTACGATTAAACATCACACCTCACCATATGGGCGAGTGGTGAAAAGTCTTGCTTGGGAACCTGCATTACTGGGTCTACGTTCAGTCTGCCATGGCAAAGACGAAAGGTCGCATACCATTGTTTCTCCGAAGTGACTCCGAATTGAGCTTTCCTGAGAGCTCCTTGCTCAGAACAATTTCTCCCTGAGAAACAACAGTTTACTAGGGAAAGGATTGTTTGATAATACATGCAGATTTGCTGTGATACATTGCTATTCCATAACGTAATACAAAAGCTTCAAATGTGTTCTGGATTCCAAACTTAAAACGGGTCAACCATATAAAACACTTCCCTTTACCAGGTTTTTTTTTTTTAAAACCCCTACAACAGTTTTTTAAGAAATTTTCTTTAAACGTTCCCAGTGGGTTTTAGATGTTCTTAACAAAAATTCCACATCCTAAATGTCATAACCCTTCCGCTCTCCTTGGCTTGTTTACATTAAAAGTGCGGTCATCTGGACCCCACAAGACAGTGCACTGAACTTTTTTTTAATCTTTGATGTCCATGGCAGACATAAAACCATTTTCCTTTGCTTCCCCTAGTGGCAGAGTTGCGCATTGCGGCCATTTCTTTAAATAACCATAACTCACCGCAGAAATGGGCTACAAACTTGCTTTTTTAAACATCCTTATATTTTTTTTCTCTTCATGACTGGGCTGGATTTAATCATCTGGGCCGTATGTTTGACACACTTGGCTTGGCCTATGGCACAAGGTCAGTCCTTTTCACATTTCATGTTATGATGGTTTGAGTCCATTATTGTGGATTGGACTATCAAGGCACCTGCCTTTGACTTCTGCCTCAAACACACAGCACCGACCCCCTGTGGTTCTTCTAGCAGGTGGAGGATCTAAAGAAGGTGATCCCTCTTTTTGGGCTGAGCTTGGTCAGTTCCGATAGTAGGAGGCCTGGCCATGAGGTCCGCGTCTCAAACTCTGACCCCAGGTTTGGCTCCAGAGTGGAGACCAGGTGACAACATATGGAGAGAAAATAAACTCACTCTGATTTGTGTGTGCGTAATTCTTGATTTGTAACTCATATAGTACATTTTGTGCAAAAGTAAAAAAAATACAAAATAAAAAAAATACAATTTACAAATTACAATTTTAATTTGTGCATGTGTAAATTGTATTTTTTTATTTTTTTTTTTATTTTTGCACAAAATGTATTAGATGAATACAAATCAAGAATTACGCCCGCACAATTCAGAGTGAGACTATTTTCTCTCCATAACGTCGGTGGCTGGCTTAGTTTGACCTTGTTCAAAATTAAGTCTGAGGTGATAAACTGCTAATCCCCTAAAACCTGTTAGCCATGGGATATACTTCCTGGGATCAACCCCTTCATTACCCCCAAACTGATGTTTCTGTTACTTTTGTTGAAGAAACGTCAGACGTTTCTGTTTTAACAGAGTTACAATAGTTAAACAAATTTCTGACAAGTTTGTCTTTAAACTTTTTACCGATCTGCTATAGTTTCTGGTTTTTACAACAAAGAAAACTGTCTCTAAATGGAAAACCATTTCCAGTTTCCCCTCCAGCATGTTTGTGGTGTTCTGCAGATCTTTTGACAAGCCAGCAGATTACGGTTGTCATATTTTGTGGACAAATAAGACCGTCACGGATGCCTCAAGTCACATTAAATATCAAATATTTGGAGAATTAAAACTGCAAAATATTAGTAAAAGAATTAGAATTTTTTCCCTCTAAGCTATCAGAGGCTCTCCAGCTGCTAACAAGTTCTTCATGACTTGGGATCTCTGCCTGTTTAAGTCAAAATGTGAGTTTGCATAATGTTGCAAAAGAATGCAACCAAACCACTTTTTGAATTCTGCTGTGAGTCATGCTTTTTGGAAACCCTTCAAACAGAGGAGCTCTTCCCTTCTTCTCATTAGAAGAGAGAGCATTCTGCATGTGTGAGAGCAAAACCTCTTCCTATCGCCAAGTTGCATTGAAGCCAGCAGCCCCCTCAGGCTGTTACTTTAAGTAATCAATCAAAACTGAAACTCTCTTACTGACAGATCATAAAGCAGATGTGTACAGCACATTAAGAATCCACTCAGACCACACAAACACGTGTTTTCTTTAATCCGAGTGGTGTGACTTCACAGTTTCAGGCTGGAACATTATCCTTTCATAGACGGCTGGATTTTAGCCACTCACTGGTTTCATGATGAGACGACTCTCCTTATGGGTTTAAATCAAAACAGATTCTTAAAAGTAATGTTTTAAGCAAATATGTGCCCCTCCCTGAGTTATGGTTCTGCGTCTAAATCGTACTAGACAGACGGACGAACAGACGCGTGAAAAGACAAATTTGACTGGATTGGATTATAACTCTGTGTATCTTCCTCAGATGACTTATTGTCAGTTGCTGCTTATAAATAAACTAATTAAGTTGAAATATTCTGCCACATATTGAGACAAAGCTGTCTCCACTCACCCGTGCAACTGTTATGTTGTTTATTTTCTTTTCATTATGAACTCTGTTCACCTCCCCAAACTTTCAGAGGTAACTTTGCTGGGGAAGGAATCTGGCTCCTGCTCTTCCACATTCTCCCCTCAGGGCTCCGTTCTTGGCCCTCTCCCATACTATACTTACTCTGAGCTATTTCACTCTTTTCAGACAATGGAAGCTTTTATGGTTGTGCATTTGTTCACTTTTGCTCTAAATTCTAGGTCACAATAAAAAGATAAGTAGCTATTTTCTTCAAATCATCTTCTCTGCATGAATGAGAGAAAAACCTCCTCAGGTTAATGTCTTAAAGAAAGAAACCCTGATCTGCCCTGACGGTTCTCTAAACAGCCAAGTTCTGCGAGAAAGACGTTGTTCATCATGGATAACCATCTGAATTTGATAGAAAACACATCTTTGATTTGCTCTATACACACTTGATTCCTGCAGAGCTCTTCTTACAGGACGACCAGAACTAAAAACTGTCCTACACTTGCAGCCCATGACATCATTTTTCTTACAGTACCTGAGCCTGGATTATTTTAACCTTTTAAACTCTGTGTTGCGTTTTTAGGTAACCTCTACTAAACAACTTAAACAGAACTTCATCTGCAAACCTCAAAAATGTTAATGATAATACATTTAATTTAAAAAGTGTTTTTCCAGATACCAAAGGGACACTGTGCAGATAAAACACAGTAAAAACAACAGTGGATTAAAAAGAGATGATTCAGATTTGGTGGAAATGAAGCTAAGTAAAGCCTCGGGCACATCTGCCTGCACGGGCTCCCACGGGCGGTCTACGGGCCAGATATTCCCGCCCCCGTGCGGCGGTCCGCTCGGGTCCGCAAAGGTAGCAGGCTCCGCAAAGGCCCGTAGGCGCCCGTGGGAGGCTGTTCGACATGCACCAAAGTCTTCTGCGGGTGCCACGGTTTTCTCCCATTTTCCTCTGCCCGTGCAGCTGGCTGCACCACTCCCGTAAGGGCCGTACGGGCCCGTAGCTGTTTTCATCAACCCCAAGAGCCGTACTAGCCGTACTAACAGCAGTACTAACACCCGTACTACACCCTTACGAGCCGTGCAATCAGTTTCCCGTGTTCCAAGTCCCGCAAGGGTTGTACAGCCGGTTGTACGGCGACGTGCGTGAAACCTTGCGGCATGCACGGTAGAGGCTGACATTATTTCGGGATTCCCGCGGGTCACGGGATTCCCACGGGATGGGAGTCATTTCTTCCATTAATCACGGGACCGGGACGGGACGGGACTAAATTCTGACGGGAGTGGGCGGGAGCGGGAGTTCAACAAAAGCTAAACTCAAGAAACTTGACTGAAATTTTTTCGTCCGACGGTGCTGGATAATTTCAAAGTTGGGGAGAGGAGAGGAGGAGCACGCCAGCCCAAATACCTCTGGCTGCAGCACGCAGTTTACGTTTGTTTCTCCCCCCCCCCCTCCGCGAGTCGAGACGCTCACGCACAGGCGCGCGCGCAACCATTTGCACGAGCCCGTGCGCGCACGTGCGTCTGTAGCAATGCCTGTGGTACTTCCGCACCCGAGAATGACATCAGCTTTTCACACGACCACTTGCACGGGCTCCTGTACTAATGACCACAACTCATGCGGCAGTCACGGGCCTGGTCTACGGGCCAAACCACCCCAGACCCGTACGGGTCAAACATTCGCACGGGCAGATGTGCCCGAGGCTTAAGAGACGAGTTTTGAGTTGTGATTTGAAAATGGGCTAACAGTTTGTTTCCAAAGTTTGAAACTCTCTATAGTGAGTGAACGTATAAAGCAGCTGAAAGCTCTGCTCCTGATGGTGCTGAGATGGAGTCAGGGAACGGTGATGATCCAGTCTTGGACTACCTTCCAGCTAATGAGTTCCAGCCGCCATCTTTTCTGTCACCAGGTCCCAATCAAGGATTTTGAAATTGATTCTGCGATATTGAAAGATATTCAATATTATTGGGCAGTATAGCATTCACCTTGAAGTGATTCTATCTAACAGTAAGTCATTTAGGCTTTTTTTTCTCCTTTTGAATGCTTGTGTGGAACTCCATGTTTTTAGATTTTGACATATTTTTATAACATTGCTGGAAGGACGGATCATTTTACTACTTTCAGTGATTTTCTTCTTGAGATTTATGTTCCTTTCCTATTTTTAGACTACCTCTTTATGGGGAGGGCTGGGACAGTTGAGTTGGATTGAACTGAGTTCAGCCAGAAAAAATAAAAGTTAAATCAGTTGAAGCTGGTGTGGATGACACCAATGGAGGAGAGTCTCGGAGTGGAGGGCCCCTGAAGTCAAGCAGGATGAGTTTGACCAGTGATTTAGGTCGTGTCCATATTCCCTTCCTAACCCCTAACTACTAAAAAACTATATAGTGCAGGACTATATAGTGCCTTGGATTTTAAAGGTAACTGGACACATGCTCTCTACTTTTCTTTCGTTTTTCCAAACCCCGCATATGACGTCACCGATTTCACAAAGTCAAAATGGAATCAATATGAACATTTCACGTTTATTTATGATTCCATTGTGTTCCGATGGGGAAAATGTGGGGGGGTATATGAACAAAATTAATTTAAACATGTTTTTTTGTTTGAAAATGTTCGACCACCATACATCGGTCTATATTCACTAATCCAGTGAGCATCGATGCACTCTAGTTTTCGCAAAGACTTCTGGGAAATTTTTTATTGCTCTTCGTTTTACCTTTTAATTTTAAAAATAGACCCTTTTCACGTGTCGTGCAGAGTGCCTTCCAGTTGCATATCATGTCTGTGGTTTAGAACGGCAAAGCTGACTGCTGACTGTTGTTTAAATAATGAAAGGTAACCTAACCAATTGTAACGTAAATGCGACCAATTTTTATTTCAGAAACATCCTACCTGGATATATTGGTTTTACATCTTAGATCAAATGTCAGTATTCCTTTTACAGAATGCTCCACAGCTGCTCTCCTATCTGATAACCTGGTCATAGTTAGACAAAGGTTACAGGAACTTCATTGAATGCTGCTTGTTTGATTATGAAGGTCAGTCAGATTTTCTTCTTTTAACTGACGCTAATGCTAACGCTAGCTTTCCAGGACAGGGATGAGACGTAGATCTGCAGAAGATCTTTTCTGTCCAGTTCAAGTTGATTACATTTCCGTGTTCACAGAATCACTAAAAAGAGAGATAAAGAAAGACAATTTCAATGTGTTTGACAATAAAGACATTTTCTGACGTATTTCCCCTTTGCTGTTGTTCATAACCGTGTCTGATCCCTGCAGGAAAAAAACAAGTAAACAAGGATTAAAAAACAATTTGAAACTGTCAAAAAAAACATTCCTGTTAAAATCATTCTCATTTTTACAATGTTGAACTTATTAAGGTTACGTTTTATTTTTTATGTAAAATTGTGTTAAACTACTTTCAACTGTCAGCTTTGCCATTCCAAAAGCAAATTTTCATTTTTTTGGCCCTGTCGCCATTTCGTCTGACGTCACAGTGAAAAGGGTCTACAGCTCAGCCAAATCATGAGATAAACCACATTAAGGTGTTTTTTAGAAGTGAATCACTCCCTCAGCTTCTACATACATATTATTTAGCTACATGATGAACGTGACGCTTGGCCAAATCTTTCTATTTCTCCTCTCCTGTGACGTATAGATCCCTGCCAAAGCTACAGGATACATAGTGAAAATGTAACGTCAAAGGAGTGCTTTCAGTAGAAACTTTCCACAAACTCACACAGATCCCTCATCGTCTGTGGATCCAAGTGAATCCATGTTGGATTTCTGATTCAATGAGCCACATCCAGATTGTTTTACTAAACGAATGGCTTTCTCATGAAATTTTCCAAGGCAGGTTTGACATTCCTAATAGGAAAAATATTCCTAAACGCACACACACATGCAAAGAAATCTCTGGACCTCAGAAGAAACTGTAACATTAACCAGGAAATGTAGAAAAATGACATTTTCTGGAAAACACATTTTGGGCCGGGCTCTGGAGGTTCTTACATAATTCTACCGACAGACTATTGTGCATTGTAGTGCTGAGAGTGTGAGTGACTGAGCTTAACAACACTTTAACTTGCTGGCTGCGTTCATTAATTGATTTTCTGCAGGCAAACAGAGCTCGGTGGTTCTCTGCCAAGTGCAGCCTAATAACTCTTACAATTGGTCTGAGCCATCAAGAACGGATAATAAAACCGTCAACTCTCAGTCCAATCTCACTTTTTCTCCCTCTCTCACAAGTCGGCTTAAATACACAAACTCACACTGGACCGTGCGTGGACGCGAACACCGGCGCATATGGTTTCATAAGCGCGGATACGCACACAAACAAGCGTGCACGTGCCTCTCCCGCTGCTGGATTCATAGCATGTGGTAGTGTTTAAAGCGCTGTCTTAAAGAGAGCTCTCCATGTGAGTGTGTGTGCATGTACTCCTTCTCAGTCTCAGATCCCCTACCCTGAAGCCTCTGCAAGGTCTCAATTTCTGTACATTCCTGCGTAAAGGAGAAAGCAGATATCCCAGGAGGGGCACTGTTTTATAACAAACACTATCCCAGGCCTCAGCATTGAAAGCACCCGCTCCCTGTAAAAAAGCTGCATAAACCCAGATGCGAAAGCCTCCGCGCTCGTGAGGACATGGCAGCGAGTGTTGAAACCCCACTTCATTTCCACCAGCTTTTTTAATGAGATTGACTCCAGTTTATCAATGCGTTTACAGAGCTAGCGGCAGATGGTGGAGTTCTTTGACGACTTTCCAGATGGTGACTTCTTCCAGGGAAGTTTCAAAAACAGACTCATCACTCACAGCAGCATCTGTTTAAAATGGGCGTGTTTCCCTGCAGGGGGTTTCTGATTTAGAGCTGACAAAGTCAACTTTGGTTCTTTAAAGTCTGTTTTTGTGTCGTAATGGGACGCATCAGATTGGTTGACATGCAATGATTGACTAGGAGCTGGTCTGACTTCTGTTCAAGCATTTGACTATATAAATCTGTCTTATTAGTGCTTTTTTTTGCATTGTGACTGTGTCCTGACATCAAATGATTACGTCACCTTCCACTTATTTACCTCTTTAACACCGGAGCTAGGCTCCAGTGTTTATATTCTTTCGACTCCTGTAACCTTTTAACTGCTTAAGCAATTAATATAATGTGTGTCAGCACTGTGACTGTTTGAAAATCTGTGAAGTCTTTCAATTTCATTTATATAACTCAGTATCACCAAAAAAAAAAAAAAAAAAAAAGGCCTCATTGAGCTTCATGCTGGTAATTGTACAGAAGCAAAAAGTCGGTCATGAAATACAAACAATAGCTGACAATAGGACTGGGGGAAATCTTATGTTTTTTACCATATTTTTCTTCTTTTCCTTTCGGCTTTCCCCTTCAGGGGTCGCCATAGCAAATCAGTTTCCTCCATCTAAGCCTGTCTTCAGCATCCTCCTCTCTAACACCAGACACCTTCATGTCTTCATTCAGAAACCTCCTCTTTTTTCAGCTTCCACCAGTTTGTCGTTTTCTCTGCCTTTGCCCTCTCTTTCTTCATCTTCTTCATCACCAGAGTCATCCTACATGCCACCATCCTGTGCTGTCTGGAAACACTCTCACCAACCACTACTTTACAGTCACTGATCTCCTTCAGATTACACCGTCTACACAAGATGTAGTCTATCTGTGTGCTTCTCCCTCCACTCTTACAGGTCTTCAACACAACTCCTCCTCTATTTCTCTTCCATCTCCACCATGATAGAACAACTTGAACCTGCTCCTGAGCTTCTAGCCTTGCTACCGTTCCACCTGGTCTCCTGGACACACAGTATGTCTACCTTTCTCCTCTGCATCATGTCAACTAACTCTCTACCTTTCCTGTCATAGTTCAACATTTCAAAGTTCCAACTCTCAGTCCAACACTAGTGACTTTCTTCTCTCTCTTCCTATGAACCCTCCTTCCTCCTCTCCTTCTTCGACCAACAGTAGTCCAATTTCCACCGGCACCCTGTCGGTGAACAGCACCAATGGAGGTCGTTGTTAACCCGGGCCTCGACCGATCCGGTATGGATATCGTAGGTCTGATTCGCATATTTGATTTGGCAAAGATGCCCTTCCTGACACAACCCTCTGTATTTATCCGGGCTTGGGACCGGCACAATGAGACCCTGGCTTGGGCCCCCTCGTGGCTAAATTTTTTCCATATTGTGCAATAACTATATATTACGATATAAACCAAATACCTATATTTGTCAAGTTTGAACACTCATAAAAGAAACTTGTAATCAACAGCAGGTTGTTAAGATTTAAATATTTTTTCCCATCATACTTTAAACATAACAGATGCACTGAACATAATACAACTATTATTTTCATTAACTAAGAACAAGTACATATATATAAAATTAATGCAAAAGCTTTCAAGTTTCTAAAGAGAACATAAATAAATATAACCTCTAAACTGTTTGTTTAGTTCCAATAAGAAACAAAGCATTAATTCTACAAATAAATTCTAAAGTTTTCCGGCTTTACAGAACAAACATTAAATTATAACAGTATTTTACAAAGAAATACGTTTGGCATTTTACTTTTTGAAATTTTGAAGTTTCCTTTAAGAAAAGTAAATTGCATAGACATATTTTATAAATGGTATGAACATGTCTCTGTTGTCATCTAAATGTAAACTCAAATTCAAACCCACTGAGAAACAATGGTTGCAGTTTTTGTATAAAACCCGTTGCTAATAAATACACAGTGGATTCAATTCTGTCAATATATTAAAAACATTTTTTATGAATGACCTAAAAATTATTTTTGCTTTATTTAACCGCCACATCTTAAAAAAGTCCAGTCAGTGAAATATTGTCAGACTGTAAACTGTTCCATGAACACATCAGAGCTGCACATGGGACAGCTCGTTAGCATTAGCATCGTGCAAGTGCTACGTTGTGGTCACCAAATCAAGACCAGCCGGTTTATCTTCCAGTTATGACTTGATCGTGTTAAATCACCAATTGTAAGTATAAAAAAGTATATACCAAGTATACTTAAAAAGTATACTTATACTTTTTAAGTATACTTAGTTTAAGTATACTTAAAAAGTATACTGGAAGTTTACTACCAAGTATACTTCTTTGTACTAAATTGGCCCACTTTTAGTTTATAAAAAGTGTACTTAAAGTAAACTTTCTGGTATACTTCTAGTTTACTGGCAATAAACTTTAAGTTTACTCCAAGTTTATTATAACTAAGCTTAGGTTTATGAAAGTATACTTAAAATAACCTGTAAGGTACTTTTAGTTTACCATTTGGTATTTACATCAAATCTGACTTCTTGCTACAAACCTACAAGATAGATTACTGAACATATCTTGAAGAACATTAAAAATAATACAGCTTCTGTCAAAAAGAAAAATACTTGTACACCAATAGCTACACTAAAATATTTGACAAAAAGTTTAAGGCTAAATTCATTTAGAATTGTAGTGTAATTCTGAGTATAGACAATATACTTAACATGAACTTGTAGTTTATCTCTAAGTACATAAAAGGTAAACTAAAAGTATACTATGTTAACTTTAGTTTTGGAAAAGTTTACTTAACATAAACTTGTAATTTTTTTTCTCTAATAAGTACATAAAAAGTATACTTAAAGTATACTATCTTAAGTTTAGTTAAAACAAGTATACTTAAAATAAACTTGAGTATCCTTCTTTTTGGTAAGGGATAGTTCACAAAATTGAGTGTATTTCTGAATTTTTAGTTTGTTGTTTTAAGTGTGTTGTAGTTTATAAATAATAAATCAGAAATTGAACTTATAAAAAACTATGACCCAAAAACTGAGATTGAACTAAATCATTGGAAGAGTGAATTGTAACATCCCTACTGAATAGGAGAAAATAAGTTTTTAGTCAAAATCTTAAAATTCTCCAAATACAATTCCCAGCACTCTACTTCTTAACATTTAGTATCATTGAAAGCTCAGAATGTCCTCTGTAGATAGCAAAAGGAATGAATTCACTACTATGCAGCGTTAGAGAAATATTCAAGTTTAAAAATCTCCTCTACAGAGGATGAATTTACTTTGCTGGTAGTGAGAGGATATACATAACACCAGAGCCATAACCGGCAAAACTTAAACAACAAATGCTCTTTGACATTCCTTAGATCTTTATGTGATCACGTGAATCGGCTGATTCTGATGCGGAGTAAAGCGTCTTTTCATATCAGCAGCACATTACCAATATAAAGAGATGCATATCAGTACAAAGCTGGGTTTCTGCGCTTCAGGATCCGCTGGCACTACCTCAACTGCATTGAGAAGTTAGGGTGGCTGAAAAAGTGTAAACACTGGAGCTAAAACTCAAATGTAAAATCTTAAGACACTGTGTAGAAACAGGAAGGTCTACTGACATGATCCTGGGAAGTGTGACCCACCTTAGCTTCAGAGCTGGATTCTGTTGCTCTGCAAATGCAACTGAAAAACTTCATCTCCCAAACGTTGATTGCCTCTTTTAGCAGCTCATTTCTCAAATGCCCCTTTGCTTCGTTTTCTGTTGAAGGAGGAAATTTTGAGCAGCCCAAAACAACAAAGTCACCTTTTCCATCCAATCCCATTTGAGATGCGGCTCTATTTCTCCACTGTTTTCCTGCTGCAGCGTTCCAGGTGAACCTCATCGGTGGATAATTGGCTTTAAATCTGATCTCTCTTGTCTGACGTCATATCTGGCTCCTCAAGAAGCTTTTCCCTAAAGATCCGATGTGATTTATTAAACCTCTTTTGTTACTGCTCTGTGTGTTTTAAATGATACACAGACTACATATGCAGTCAGCAGTATCTAATCGTGATTTAGCCAAAGGCTGCTGTGACATTAACAAAAACCAATTATTGCAAATATACTTTTTTTCTGATGTAGGATTAGATGTATAGCTCAGTCTCTAAAGATATTTGTGCTGACCACCCTTTTGGGGTTGTCTAGGCCCATAGGGGGTCATAGGGAGAAGCAGACACATCTTAAAGGTTGGAAAGGTAGAAACTTCTTTACAATGTGGCCACTCCAAAGGATGTCACAAAATGGAACATACCATAATTGTGAGTGTAGTAGGTGTTTTGTGAAGTATTCATAAGGCTAGAGAACTGACTGATGCTAGGTTGACATTGGATGTGGATTTATCAATTGCTGTGTTTTATTGTGAAAAAGTATAGTTATATTTTGAAAATAAATCTGACTTTTTCATGTATCTTGACCTAACTTCCTGCCAGAATTGATGCAGATCGCTCATGGAGGACCCTGTGCTCCTGTCTACTCTCTTTGGAGGTCCAGTTAACAATGGTGGCCTGCGTCCCGCGGCGCTTCACAACGCTCCCCCGTCCGGTGGGAACCAGGCGTTAAGGTGATGCCATCGTACAATGTTCTTACGCCACACACTTGTCATTAGTCAGTACTGAGTATTGGCGCGTCACTGACCGCTGCACACAGAGTGTGCATGTGATACATAAAAGCCAAACTCTGATAATCTAATTTCCTGTGGACTTATAAACTGAACAGCCCTACGTTGATGGTTCCTCACACGCACTTTGAGACTGGAGAAGACAGAACTTTCCAGGCTGTTGCTCTCATTCCCTCTGCATTCCCTGGACTCTGAATTCTTTTAAAACTCAAAACGTTTCATTATGTCTCTCTTAATCTCTCCCTCTTAATCTCGGTTATCTCTTAGATGGCTCACACAGTTGTTACGGGAACCTCAACCATGTCTTCATTCACTTTTTTCAGATCAAAACACAAAAAAGTAGGACTTTTTTTTTACTGTGTTGGGAAGTTTCAAACTAAAAACCTTGAAGACCTGAAATGACATGAGCTGTTCATGTAATGTCTGTGAACTCAGAAAGCATTTTAGACCGCCTTCGTCTGTAGTACCCCAGCCAACGAGGCCAGGTGAGCCCCATATGGATTAAAAGTGGGCAGAAAATGTGAGCCCCGAATGGGTTTGTCCACAGTTTCCATGGTGACCCCACCTGTGTTTGATTAAGTAGACACTAAGTAAGTTAGCTTGCAATTCTAGCCAGCTGCCTAGTGGACAGCAAAGCTCACTACAGCAAAGCTCACTACAGTGGAGCTCGCTAACTTGATACAGCGGAGCTCACTGGCTCACTACAACGGAGATTGCCAGCTCAATAAAGTGAAGCTTGCTAGCATGCTACAACAGAGCTCGTTAGTACACTACAGTGGAGCTTGCTACAGCGCAACTCGCTAGCTCACTAAGCCAATACAGCGAAGCTCGCTAACTTTCTACGTGAAGCCTGCTACAGTGGAACTTACTAGCAGGCTACAGCAGAGCTCGCTAGCTCAATAAAACGGAGCTCGCTAGCACGGTCCAGCGAGCTCGCTGGCTCAATGAAGCGGAGCTAGCTAGCTCATTCCAGCAGAACTCACAATAGCGGAGCTCACTAGCAACCTACAATGTAATTTCACTAGCTCGATACAGTGGAGCTCGCAAGCATGCTACGCTGTCTACCGGCTGGCTAGCGTAGCGAGCTATATCCACTGAGTACCCACTTAAGCCAATGTGGGCAAACACAGGTGGGGCCCACAATTTCTGCCCACTTTTAAAACCATACGTGGCCCATTTGGCCTTCTTGGCTGGAATTCTTGACATTATTTAACAAAAATCAGAATAAAAGGCTAATACACATATTTTGTGTTACATTTCTTAGATATCTGAGTAAATAAACACAAAAATAAATCTAATGCTAACAATGTAGACAACATTAACTTCTCCCAAAAAGATATCTGTAGAAAAATGCAGTTTTTATGCAGAAAAGCGTTTACTCACAAGTGCTAAGCATGTGTATCTGCAACCCTCTCTGAAGCCTGATGACAAATACACGTGATGGATGGCAGAGGATCTTTCTTTTTTTCTCTAAATTATAAACCGGACATATTATGAGCTGAAATAAGAGGGGGAACTGACAGCAAACAAACCAGACGGATCATCTCATACCCTTTAATCAGCCTTCCTTTCCCACACAAATGAAACACTGATCACTTCATTCTGAGCAAGAAAGACCTCAGTAAACCCTCTGATATTTATTTTAATCTTCTCCAACTCTGTTTATGTGTTTTTGGATTTAAAGAAGTCTTCAGAAAGAGAGCCAACTGGTCACATCATTTCTCAGTAAAACATCTCTGAAACTTTTCTTGAACTTTTTAGTTTGGCTTTTCTGGCAGTGGAAAATGTACGGAGTGGGCGTATTACCTTTCAGGTATAGGTGCTCCAACACAAGCAAACTTCTGGCCTTACATCTCGCTACATTAAAAATATGAAAATAATCACTTTTACTAACTGAATAGACCAAGTGGATCAGTGCCTGATCTGTCTGAGGAGATGCACTGAGAGATAATGGCGCCAAGAGGAAGGCGAACTGAGGCAACAGGAAGATGACTGACTCATGTTTATATGTCAGGAGGACTGATTTGTTTTATTTGGGTCTGAAAAATGTTCTGTTCGAGGCAGCAGGAGCCGCATTGATATCTGAAGATGGATTTTTGTGAGGCTTACTGTGCCACCGACACAAAGTGCCACTGTGTGTCTGCCAGCTTGCTGGCTGTGTTCAATGTCTCACTCACAGAATCTGATCCTGACAACACGCAGGAAGCTCAATTACAGACCTAAAAACAGTTGCAGATTTTTCAGCCAGACATAATTTTGCACGAGGTTCAAATTTTTGAGATTTGCTCAGAGAGGGTCAAGTTCCTAAGTGCATGAGAACTGGTGGAAATGAAATTAATAAACTAGAATGTGAAGAAGAGGCAACATTAGTAGTCATACTATATATTCTGGACAATATTCATTGTGTGTTAGTGTTGAGTGCAATTTTAGAGCTATTTTTTATAGAGATTTGGAATCAACGTCATTCCCCTCTCCTCCTGTCCCCTATTCTTTATTGTTTAATTTTCCGTGCCTCTGTTTGGTGCAGTGCGATTCATGTGTTGTCCCTCTTTTAGTTTTCTCTAATGTCATCCAACCTCTGTAACCCTTGGCAGTGGACCTTGCCTCTGGCTTGACTTGCGCCCTCAGCTGTCCCAGTTTCATCTGGATGAAAGATTGTCCGTGCTCCTATCCTTGGCAGTGGACCTCACCTCTGGCTCGTCTCATGTCTCCAACTGTCCCTCAGCTCCATCTGGATGAAGCCCATCTACTGCACTATTCAAATATGTAGTCGAAGGCCCGATCCGAATTCTTCTCTTCTCCCTTCCCCTTCATGTAACCCTCCAAAAGTTATAATAAAATAGTGTCTCTTACTTAGAACGCCACTTTTGTTTGACGGTGTCACCAGTCTGCTAGCTTCCAGCACTCAGATATGCATAACAGCACCTTTATAACTTCAAAAAGGTCATGTCAGAACAAAAAGCCATTACTTACATATGAAATGTAAACTTCTGTGGTTCAGAGAACAGCCACATGAAAAAATGACCTTTCTAATGGTTGGGTAGGGAGAAGGGGAAGAATTTGGATTGGGATGTAGAGTTAGATAAGCTAGTTCCTCTTCATGAGGACATCCCTGAGGTTTTTTTTTTTTTTTTTGAGTTTATATATATATATACATATACTGTATATATACAGATATAAATGAACCGAATGTTGTGCAGGAACAGAAAAGGAAAGTTGCAGAAATAATCACAACATGAGTAAAAGGACCTAAAACTCAACCAAAGACAAAGACAGGGGGGATAATTTACTGCTGTTATAATACTTGTAAGAGTGACCAAAAAACAAAAGACCACAAAATCATGAAATTGTACTTTTATTGCCAAGCATATGATGGCTGTGCATTAGAGTCACATAAGACTGGCTTCCCACCGCAGTGGTCATGCCTTCTCTCAGACTTCATGTTTAGTGGGCAATAATTGGGGTTGGGGGGTTTGTGGGTTTGGGTGTGGCGCTGGGATGCTAATTCAAAAACAGCTTGACATCTGTCTTTTAGTAACACATTTGCACTTTAAAGAGTAATACTTTTTCTAAAGAAGAATTTTTAAGGATCTTTGGTCTCTACTCATATTTTTGCACTTTTTGTCATATTTAAAGAGCCAGTAACATGCAATTCCACTTTTTGGAGCTTTGAAGTGTATCATAATGTCGATTCCTTATGAAAAACTTCTCCAAAGTAGTGTTTTGCTCCATTCACACATGTCTGAGAATTCATTTAAAACCCTCCTCTCTGAGCACCAGCCCCTTTCAGTCCAAAAATACAAGTGGGTTACCACATTCATGTGTATGAATGATGAGGAACAGCCCCTTCCAAGAAGTCTGCGCTGCCAACAGCGTCCCCAGGCTAACACACACAACTGCTGTCTCTGCTGAACTAGTGGGGATTGACAAAATGGTTTCATTTTAGCATCGACTCGGGCTTTCATCTAATCTCCAAAGACAAAAGACTTGCTGCCAAGGCCGGCGGAAAAGGCGGTGCCTAATGGTGCACTCACACTGAACACGATTCGCTTCGAAATTCACGTTCCCCGCCCCTTTTTTCATTGTGAGACGAATTTGCTGCTCGTCGCCTGTCAAAAAATGTGTCCCTGAGCTTGATGCCACGGCGTCATGTGGGAGGAGTTACCAGCTAATATTTTTAGGATGATCGCTATAAGGAACAGTGTCTGTGGATATCTCACTTAGAATGTATAAAGACAGAGGATGTTAAGGGAATAAATAACCTTTATTTATTGTGAAGAGTTCTAAAAAAACATCTGCAATCATGTCTCCATGTTTGGGTTTATATGATTAGTATTAAAATATTTCCCCGGCACAGGGGGCTGTGTTTGTATGACAACCGCTTTCCGAAGGGAAAAAATAAAATTAGGAGAATTTTTTCCTTTTATTTTAATGTCTTAATGACGCCCGAGCCGGCAGCCTCCGCACTCTGCAGTGGCTCTCTGTCCGCCGCGGGAGAGAAAGCTGGCAATTTGTCTACAGTGCATCCTCTACTGTAAGAAGCCAAAAATCCTATAGACGTCTATTGAGAAATAGACAGCTATTGCTTAGTCAATTTATTCGTCAGAATAACCATACTTTTTTCTTAACATATTCTTTCTAATCTTAATTTATTTTAAAGATAATTTGTTCCACGTCAAACCTTTGCTTGATAAGATTCTCCTGAGCTGCTATCAGTGGAAGGGTGTGGACTTCCAATAAATTTTCATGACTGGCAACAGTAGTTGCCCTGGAAACGGGACTCAGACAGACTCGGACTACTCAATGTCGACTAGCTCCGAATGGCGACGCCCGTATTGTGAAAAATGGCGAGTGAATTGTCTTGATTTTGCTGGAGCCAGAGGTATGGCCTTTCCTATGGGTTAGGTCACAGTCGGCTTTGCCCATTAAGGTCTTCGGTCACATCCAGAACATGTACCATTGCTTAGTTCTAAGTATCACATGGGAAGAACTAAAAGTCACGATTTTGATTACAACAGATACGGAGTCTTGGAGTTGAGACTCTGATTCAAGTCACAATGAAGCCCCACAGCAGAGAGTTACTATAGACTTGACCTCAATGACCTGAGACTTGACCTTTTTGGAGTTTTTAACAAAGTTTATGTATTTCTTGAATATACTTGATTTTACTTTTATCTTATTTCACTGTTATGAGACAATATAAGCATTGTATTGGATATTTTTTTTTCTTTTTCATGGGGTTACTACAATGTTATTGACTTCATTGTATCTTGTTTGGACCCTCATGCTCTCTTATGGGTCCAGATGTCCTTACCCTTATATTGATGTGTATACCTCTCAGGACAAAGGTGGACAGGATTTTATGTCTGCCACGGACCCCCGTGAAGATTGCGCTGTCTTGTGGGGTCCAGATGACCCCACTTTTAATGTAAACATGCTGAAGATAGCACAAGGGTTACAGAGGTTGGATGACATTTGATAAAACTAAGGTTTAATTGCGATAACCTTTCAGGCTTGACTTTAATTTAAAGCTGAATAATTCACTTGGTTAGACAGGAAACAATAAAAACTTGTGACTATTTCTAAGTTTTAGATTATGGTAATAAAAACTTTAAATTTCTGTATCTTTGAGGAAGCTGACAAAAGACAGAAATTAATCTTTATTTTTGCACAAAACACACATGACCTGATTTAGTCCTGGGATATGAATAATGAAAAAACAGGAAGGCTAAAAGTGAACGCAGCAGCAACATTTCATTCCAGAGTAGTCATCCTTGCAAAGGTAACCGCTTTCAGCCCACATGAGGTTTGTGTTTGTGTGAGGGAGCAGCTTCTCATTAGCTGGAGTTTTGTGGAGGAATTATGTTTTTATTTTCATATGGAAATGGTCTTTACAGCACAGAGCTGAGTTTTTCTGCTTCATACTTAAAGGTTTGCTGTAGCATTCTGAGTGTTTTCCACTTTTCGTCCTGAAGGTGCTTGTTACAAAGAGGTCAAACGAGTGCCAAACATTCAGAGGACACTCAGGGCTGACAAAGACCTTTTTTTTTTTAACAGAGGGAGAATAAACGACTTTCTTTAAAACACATGAATCAAGTCAGGATGGAAACCCTACAATAAAAACATCCACAGTGAGCTATAAATACGGCCGTCTACGTAAAAGCTCTTCAGGTTGAGATTTTTACCTTCCAGGTCCTGAGTGCAGCAGAGATGCTGCCAGCAGCAGCTACAAGGCTTTGGCTGGAACCGGTTTGGAGTTGGGCGCTGAAGGCTGGCACTGCCAGCTGGAAAAGAGGCTGACGGAGGTCACCGGTTTACCCCTCAGGTTAATGAAGAACACACACGCATGTAGGGTTGTTCAGTGTCCTTAGAATCAAAGTAAAACACACATTAACTGTCCTGTTTGTGGAACTGAAACAGTGACACAGTCTTGTTATCACTCTGGTCATCATCTTTAAATCTTTCCAAGTGGCACAAAGTCACTTTTTGAAAGTTTTGCATGTTTCGACATACGATACTCAGCTAAAGCTTGTTTAAATAGTTACAGAATGCCTCCCTTAATCACAGGGTATACATTCATACCTGAAATACCTGTAATACGTGAAATCCATGAAGTAGAATTATAGATCTTTGAAAAAATAAAACTCCTCACTACACACTTTATTCACTTTTCTCTGACATATGTAAACATTTTCACACTCGTCTCTCTCGTCTTGACTCTCAAAACCTCTTCTTTCTCAGTGTGGTCCACAAAGTATGGAGTGTGTAAATAATTCAATGTAACTGAAGTTCTTCTTCATTTGGGAAAGTGTTTCATTCAAAAACGAGAGAAGAAATGAATCCATCAACTGGTAGAGGATTAAAGCTGATAGTTTCAGGTGCTAACTGTCATTACTTGCTGAAACCAAAAAAGCACACCATCATCTGCAAAAAGGAGAAACTAAACTCCCAAACGCCACAAACACCCCCCCCAACCAGAATCCTAAAATTTCCGAACAATGTTTTTAAAATAACTAAGAAAACTTTACAACATTCCACATCGCAAAAATGGGCTCACAAGAGATATGTGAAATATTTTTAGAATTTGATTAAAGAGAATGAAAATGGAGGGAGGAAATGGTCTTTTCAAGAATTCTTAATTAAAGAAAAAACTTTGTCACTAAAACATGTTTTTCTTCAACATAATTATTTTTTTGTTGAAAAACTTTTCTGAGAATTATTTTTCAAAGCAGAAAACAATATTTTTTTTTTTCTCAAAACAAGTGTCTTTTTACCTGCTTAACCTATAAAGACTCAGACCCATTTTTCCATAAAAATAAAATGTTGTGGAATACAACACAAAGCAAGTGGATCACAGAACTCATTTCTGATATTTTTCTGATGTCACCATGGGGTTGTTATGGGTTAAGATTCAGTTTTAGCAGTGAAGGCCTGAGAAAAAGGATCACACACAGAGAAGCTAACGCTTCTTTTTGGTCATTTGATATATAACTCAGCGGAGAGCATTCTTCTCTTGGCACATTTGTGCTCCACGTCTGCATCGGGAGCGCTCCGAGGCAACGTTGTTACCCTGGACTCCTGCTTCAGCCTTATGATCTCCCAAAGGTGCCCTCCTTTGAATGAGGTTTCATTTGAACTCAATAACTACGTTTCCCCCTCCCCACAACAATCAGCGACATAATTATTACACTGGTGGTCCATTTTGCAATTTTGTATCCCCCACAGCTGCACATAAGTAGGAGAAAAAAGATTCCTTTGGCCGGTTTTTATGATGCAACCGTTAGCGTCCGTCGTTCAAGACTTGTGGCTGGTTTAATGTCGAGTGTTATGTAATGTTTTGGTGTTTGGCCTCTTCAGTCTGGCTCCTCTTCAGCACTCACTTGGAACCCAGTCTGTGAGCTGTGCTCTCTCCAGTTTCCACCAGAACTCTGATCACCTGAGCTAAGACGTTTCTGGAAGACCGCGGGCCCCGGGACGGTAACTTTCCAAGCAACAGATCAGTGCTTGTACTGCAGCGCAAGGAATGCAGTGGTTGTTTTAACAATACAATGGCTTGGCAAGACGCAGCTGCGGCCGAGCGCTTGGTCTCAGACATGCCCTGCAGGGTGCAAGCAGCAGAGAGGAAAAAAAATACCACGATTACAACGAGATCTGTTTGAAAAAGTTCCTGAGAACTGGTTTGGTTGAAAGAAAATCTGGAATACTCAGCAGGTCATCCTAGAATGTGTTTTTATGCAACAAAATATTGTCTTTCCATCAAATCGTGCACTTTCTTGTGTTCCATTAGAAACCATAAACCAAGGAACTTTTTTTTAATGTTGCTCTACTTTTTTTTAAAATAATCTTTTTAGGAATAAAAACTCACAATTTTCCATGTTTCAAGGGGATTACTGTGAAAACAAATACTATAATTGGCTTTTAATTAGAAATTCTTTGCCTAGTGCCAGCATATAATTTAACGTCTTCATGAGACACTGCCAGCCTGTGTGAAGCATGAAATTTATGTATGTATTTATATCAAATCATGGGTTCCACAGCGGCGTGGTGGTTAGCATGGTTGCCTCATAGCAGGAATGTTTCCTTGGCGTGTTGGCATATTTTTCCTGTGCATGAGTGCCTTTTCTCAGCTCAGAATGAGGCATGTCCATTAAACGGGTGCCCACAAAACTGAGGGTAACCATGGATGACTTGTGTTGGTTTCTGTGTGATCCAGTGATGAACTGGACCCTTAATGGAACAAATAGAGTGGTGTTTTCTGTGCAACATTCAAAAGTAAAAGATTGAAGTCTAAAATGAACTGGTCATTTCACGTGCTTTGCAACATCCTAAAGCTAAAATCAAATAGGATCAGTATCAGGGAAGATTTAAGGAATCTCTTAACTAAACCAATAACATTCAGATAGTGCAGTCTTTGGCAGCAGTGGTTTGTTTCATGCTTCACATGTACTTGTTTTTGAGAAAAGACTGGGTTTTAAGCCTCGGTCACGTTCACCTGTTCGGGGTTTTTGCCAACAGATGGCTCGCGTCCACCCACAACAGCAGTTGGGTTTGGACAAAAATGATGTTTCATCAAGCAGAACATTTTTCAACAAAGAAATAACAAGATACAGGGTTAGTTTAAAAAGTAAAATGTTAAGCTGCAAACTTTCTTTGTGCTAAACCTCATCAAAATGAAGCAAAATGATTTATTTTCTGTCAATTCAATTCCGGGCATTTTGCAAAACTCACTTCAAAAACAGTTTTTTATATATAAAATGACGTTCCAGTGTTTTTAGGTTTATATCCTTTCTGCTCTCTCATGGTTGCAGTATTTAATATGCTTTTTAATAGATGTGGCTGGTTCTTGTGTTTGTTTAGCTCCTTTTCTCTCACTGCTGCTGCCATTAACTTCGTGCTCTTGTCTTATATTGGGTGTTCCAGTGTATTTAGGTTTGTTTCCTCACTGCTCTCTCATGGTTGCAGGTTCTAATGTACCTGTTTAGTCTTTTGGGGTGTTCTTGTAACTGTTTAGTTCCTTTTCTCTCACTGCTGTGGACACTAACTCTGTGCTTTTGCCTTATAATAGATGTTCCATTGTTTTGACTTTAGTTCCTTCATGTTCTCTCACATAGTATATTAGCTGTTCCAGGTATTTCGTTGACAAATTGACAAACTTCTTTTTTTTATGCGGGCATTGGAACTCTCCTTACGCTTCATTCCGTCTTGAAGTTTCTAACGTGTCTTTTGTCTTCTGCCAGACGTCTTTGTTGTTTTGTATGTTTTTGTCAGCGCTCTGTCTCCCCCTCTGTTCACCGGGAGGAAACATCTCCAGAGTATTAAACACACTACATCTCCTGGCAACCCCAGCGAACAGTTCCTGGATGCCGCTCAGCTGACTCGCCTTTGCAAATAACCCACAGGACACTTAAGAACTACACAGAGCCTCACTCTGTGCGAGGTATTGTTTGTGCCACTCTGTACAGAGCATTTCTATCTGGACCTAATCTCCTGTATTCTGATCCTGCTTTATCTCTGATTACCTGCTGCCTGCCCTGACCCTCCCCTGGAATTTGACATCTCTGGTCTCCTCTTTGATGAACCCATGCTCTTGATTTATCTCTGCCTGTCTGACCCTGATTGATCTTTGTTGACTCTCAGCAGTGCTTAGTTCCTGTCAGATCTAATAAGCCTGCTGCACGTGGAACCAGCTGCCTGCTATCTACTATAGTTTCTAGGGTTGAAGGGAAAAATCGATTTGGCGATATTTCGTTTGGCGATACTTGCATCGATTTAAAACGTTGCCATGATGATATTTACTTAATTATTTATGAGTGTCCTTCACAGTCTTTCTTTTGTTTTCCACCTCCGACCTCTAGTTGGCAGCAGAGTGCACTGAGCATCTTTGAGCTGCTCTACACCACGGTCAAAACAGCAACAAAATCTGTTAAATGTTCAGTCAGCCTCGCGGTTTTGGTTGTAAAGAGACATATACGACTTTGTCTCAACTTGGAATGGGGACTAAACCAAAACTGTGTACCACGTTGCTGCCAGTATCATATAAAGACGAGGATTGCGGGGCTTCGTAGTGGCTCAGATAAGAGCGAATGAAGCAGTGGAACTTCAGCGGCTCATGGACGGAGCCTCCATCAAAATGCTGTCGTCAAAGCGATCAGAAGTTCTGCTGAACCTCACAGCAACGGATTCTAGTTCAGAGACCTGATGGATCAGAGTGATGTGTACAACGCTCTGATAAAAAAACAATGTCGTCGCGATTAGCAGTGAATGCGCATTTACTTCTGCTTTTGAGAAAACTGTCATGTAAATAAAGCATGTTTGCCACATTCATCCTGTCATCACACTGAAATGTTTCTGGAAAGAATTGGTTTGTTTTCCCTTCACTTTTAAAGCTCCCCTTAAGGTTAATGAACTGTTTGACTGCTGGATTTAGCAATCTTGCAATCATAGTTTTAGAAACATTAGTTAAGACACATTCAGTCAATTTTTTCTTATATTATTTTGTTATGTAAATCAGGCATTATTGACTGATCTCTTAAAAACAAATATTTAGTAATTTACCAATAAAAAACCTGCATGAACCAGAATTTTTTTTTTTTTACATTTATTTATTTATTTTTTTTCTCTCAGGATTCGTTGTTTGTGGGATCATGTCTGTGTGTTTATGGAGGGAGGATGGATTGGGTTTCTCTCTTTTTTATTGTTTGATTTATTTGCTTGTTTCTGTTTCGAGCTGCACAAACACGAGAAGCGCTCTTTTATAAATAAAGTTTGATTGATTGATTGATTGAATTTCTGGGTCAAATCAACTTGCAAATGAGATACAGTCATGCTGTGATCATTAAATACAATTAATTTTACCATTTTATTACAATGAAAGATATTAAAATTTAGGTAGATTCAATTTAAGTCATACTCTTAAAAAAGTGAAGAATTGTTCTAGTACAGTCTTGGGATGTATCGGGATCCATATCGTATTGTGAGATACGAATCTAATTTATTTGTTTAAAGCAGATCATTTGCACTGATGGTGCTATTGTTCAGGAATAAAAAAACATTTGTGTTGTTAAATTATAAATTAAAATGTAAACTAATTTACACACAAATACAAATTGCATGAACTCGAGGAAAGTATTAACTTGGCGTCTTATTGAGTTCTCTTATCTGTGTCCTTATAAGAAGGGATTTACAAAGAGTGAGGAGGAAGAATCCAAAGATGTTTGTTTAGCCTTCTTTTCCCTCCACATATTCCTCATCAGCTTTCTTACAAACCATTTGCCCTCCTGTGGAGTCAAAATTTTCAAATTCCAGCACAAAAGTAAACCAAATCCAAATGAGAAAAAAGGAGCCTTCTTGAACCCAAAGACGACGCCTCCTTTTATTTCTGTCCGCCATGATGTTGCATTTATTGTGTCAGCGAGGACGAGTGATGGATGTGAAGCCTGAGAGACAAAACATAAATCTCCACGACAAAAGAAATCATTTCTAAACACTCTCTCAGAGAGAAAATGCCAAAGAGCATTGTGGGAAGTCTTTGTCCAGACAAACACTTCTGACATGACTTATCACTTTGGAACTCAGACTTACAACAAGGATGAATTCAAATAAAGAAAACAAACTCATAAACATCCAGTAAATGATGTGAATAGCTGTCGTTCCAATCTTTCTCTTTAAAGGAATCATGTTTTTCTCTTGATCATATACTTTGTTTAGCAAAAAGGTTTTTTGGACATTGCTCAATGACAAAACAGTAATGCAGTCTGGCAGCATCCTCAGCCCCCAACATGATTTATATTCAATAAACTGATTGTTACAAGATGAAGGTGTTGTGCTTGGGCATAAAAGAAACACTCCGCAAAGCTCTACCATTTCCAGGTGCGCAATGTTCTCTTTCTGCGTCTTGGATGAGACTCGAGGTCTAGTTCCCCTACCCATTTATGGGATTCTATTCTATTTTCTGATTCACAGTTTTGGAAAATCCTGGTTAAAACTCCTTTTTTAAAGTTTGGGGTTTACCAAACCATTTCCTCTCTCTCTCATTGAGTCTTCCTAAACTTACCGACCTAAAATTCAAACAAGTTCTGATAGTAAATTTAAATCATCTCTGTCTAGGCTGCACAGGGGTGCAGTGGTTAGCGCTCTTGCCTCACAGCAGGAAGGCCCCAGTTCAAATCCCAGCTGGGGGATCTGAAACAGAAACATCAACTGGGACCTTTCTGTGTTCTCCCCATGCATGTGTGGGTTTTCACTGGGTAGTTTGGCTTCATCCCACCAATCAAAAACATGTCATAGGTTGATTGGTTACTCTAAATCAGGAATAGGCAACCCTGGTCCTCGAGTGCCACCTTCCTGCATGTTTTCCAACATACCCTCCTCTGGCATCTTCTTATTGGCTAGACACATCTGAACCAGGTAACTGTCAGGAGTCCCTACTCATGACAATTACCTGGTTCAGATGTGTCCAGCCAATAACAACAGACCCAATAACAGCAGACCTCTCCCCTCTCTTGGATGATTAGATTGACTTCTGCCTGCCTGACCCTGATTTAGCTTTGTGGACTTTTCTTAGTTCCGTTCGGAACCAGCTGTCTTCCCGTTTGTGACACAAGGTTGAAAATACAAAACTATTCTTTCAAAATCATCTACTTTACTGGAAATCCCTCTGGTCACGTGATTGATGGGGCAGTTCAATATGTTGTAAGCTGGGGGGGTGTTTTAATTAAAAAAAACAAAGAAACACTGGAGTAACTCAATTAATAAGCATCAATAAAGGAACATTGACTTTTAATTAATTAATAATCAATACTAATACAGTACTCTAGACCAAAATTAGTAATGTGAGGGGATTGATACGTATTGGTATCAATTGCCCCATCACTACCTATGATATTGTCCTGAAATGTTCTGGATTCTGGATTTTTCCCCGGATCTTCAGTTCTAAGATCGGGCGCAGAGAATGCTGCAGCGCAGCTGCTAATCCTCTGCAGAGTTTAACTGCAAGTGTGAATGAGGGAGGGCTGCACACTGTAACACGAACAAGTAATAGTGTGCATGTGAAGTGCACAGTAACCACATGGCGCATCTGTTAAACTGAAACAGATTCTGCTGATTGGTGACTTTAGCTGCCCACAAAACTGCAGGCTCGCCAGAGGGGATCTTCCTCTGGACTGTGATCTTCAGGCTTCCACTGAAGCGCGGTTGATGGCCAAATTACTCTGCGAAGGCGCTGAAGGTGGCGGATATCCTCTGCATTAGGACAGTCCAGCCTTTTTTTCTCATTAAACTTTCTGAAATTTGCAGTTTTGTTGCCTCTGGTTTGTGTTTAAGCTTTGAAATCTGCCGTTTTGTGAGAGAGTGAGCGTGTTCGAGGGCTTGTTTATGTGGCAGAAGCAGCGAAGCATAAATCAACAGATGGAGGCAGAAAAGCTGAGAAATCTAATAATGAAAGTATCCTTTGTTCTTTGCTCAGTGCTCTCCTCTCCTCTGCAGTGGATGCCAACAGAGGCTGGAGGCATTACACTGTTGTCATTCTTCTTCTGGTTTCTCTTTCACACACAAACTTCATCCTGCTGCATGAGACTGAAAGGAAACCATAGAAATACAGAAACAAAGGCAGGCAGGGGGAAAAAAAAAATCACTGACAAGAACCACATCTTCTCCACACAGTGCAAATGGGAACCAGATGCTGATCATATGTGGTATAATCGTGGCAAGATCTCCTTCTAAAAACGCAGAAAGCCTTCATGGATGCAATTTACTGTTGCTCTCTGTCTAATCTCTGAAAGTTCGAGGCTTGTCCTGCTGCAGCGGAGCTCAAACAGGAAGATGCGGAGCCTTTAATGGGTTTCAGTTTTTCGAGTGAGAAAATCCCTGAGGGGTCAGGAGGAGACAAAAGTTCTGAGCGGAGCGTGAATGCCGTCAGCGCGTTTCGTGGCCGTCTGCCCATTCGTTAGTAATTTTGGTTTTACACAAAAGCCTTCATCGCCAAGGGTGAGCAGTGACATTGAAGCAACATCATTAATATCAAAATTGTTTCAGGAAAATTACAATCAGCTGCAGAACTGAGAACAGAAAATCCTCCACAGTCCTCGTCTGAACGTGTCACTAGCAGAGAGAGAGACTCCTGCACATCAGTTGAGGGAAACGGTTGAAGATAAAGAGGATAGAGAGAAGCAGAAATCAGAGAGAAACTGTCACATTCACAATGACTACCAGTTATTTCAATAAGGAGGTATCTTAGGAATGTAAATAAACATTTATTTGTGACACAAAATGTGCATGAATTAGTCAATAGTCTTTTTGGTGGTTAGACTCTGGGCAGAGGACATCTTTATCCTGGTGGGATAAGCTTGGAGCATAGATGTAAAAACTCCAGAGCGTATAGACACTGATGGCGTTAGAGGCCAGGTGTCCTTACTGGGGCCGGCAAAACCATCAGGTATGTAGAGAGATAGACGTCTAAGAATTTAAAAGCAGAAATGAGATTGTGATTGGCTGAGACGTGGAATTTAGCTATTAGCTTAAGGGTGCAAACTCAATCGCACAAGGAGCCAAAATCCAGAACACACCTTAGGTCACTGGCTGAACAGGATAAACATTGAACATTGAACCTCGTCTTCATGAGTCTGTTCCTGAGGAGGGTCACCGGTCATCCCTAGGCCATGTTTGAAGTTCTGGATGATGGTTGCCGGGGCTGCTCCCCTTCATGTTTCCTTTCTCTGGGGAGATTCATCGGGACTGCTCCTCATGTCAGTTCCTGAGGAGCGGTTCTTATGGCATCCCTCACTTCTGCAGGAACCCAAACTTTTTTCTGGACTTGTCTTAGTATTCTTATTTGTTTCTTATTTTTTTTTCATCGGGTTCCCTCTTCTCGGGTGTTTTGGGCATCTGGGATCTGCCCTTTTGGGGAGTGGTACTGTCATGATTCTATGCTTGGGTTTTTGTAGTGCTTTTGTCAGGTTCTGTTTTTCCTGTCAGTCTCACTATGTTCAGGTTAATCATTCTCAATAATCAACCTCAGTGTATTCAGAGTCTGGTTTTCAGTCCATCGTGGTCAGGTCATCTGTTCTATCACTATTTTGGTGTCCTTGGGTATTTGTCATGTTTCAGTTTAATTAAATGTTTTAAATTCCTGTTGGTTGGTCTCCTTTGTTTGGGTTCTTCATCCACCAACACTTCCTGACAGACAATTAGAAAACACACCCCCTGAATTGCACAAACTAATTCCCGTGATAAAATTGACATTACCTAAACACATTAAAAAGTCATTCAAAATAATAGTGAGTAAAAAGATTGGTTGTTAGGAAAAATGTTCTTTTTTAAGAGAAATACACAAGAATCATCAGCCATTCATCAGATCTATGAGAGGAAAGGACACTTTTGGTAAATAATTTGTATTTATTCCAGTCATTTCTTCAAGAAAACAAAACCAGAGCCTTCTGGATTTTCTCATACTTTCCTCTTCTCTGGGTGTCAAGATGTTAAATGTTTGGGTTTAATTGTGGAGGAGAGGAAAAAGACAAATCTGGCACTTCTCTTGATAACCAATCCAGAAATGTCACACTAGAATGAGAAAGGAAACAAAGTCAAAAAGTCAGCTCAGATGCTCTTTGCCCTTTACTGTGTGCTGGTTTTTTGTAACAGCTGGCATAAAAAAGAGGTAAATGACGCACATGGAGACAGAATTTCACCAGACAAGAGCAGCTCTCCTTGAACTCTTTCGAATATTAACTAATATTTTCAATTGTGATATTCAAAGAGGAGTGACCAATTCAAAAGAAATGATCTTTAAACGTAGATGTTAGATCATGTCTCTTCATGCTGGAGATGATTATTGACTTTATGAAATGCAGAGATGTGATGAAAGGACAATCTGCTCTCACGCTGCTTTGCTTTCAAACACACACACACGATCACATGATCACAGGCCGATGGAAGAGACGGTCTGTATATTGACCTAACCACCTGGAGTCAGTCAAGAACTCAGAGCTTTTCCCAAGAACACTTGTGTTGCTGGAAATCAAACGGTCAACCTTTAAGCTTGAAGGGCACTGCAGGTTATTCCAGCTCAAACTGAAGCTTTTTATTTGTAGATCCTCTCTGAACATCGTTTGGTCTATTTTCAAGGCACTCGCAGTGGTCTTTTAATTATCATGATGCTACTTTCAGGCAAAAAACCCCCAAAAACTGTCATAGTTTCTGCAGAGTGGTAGGAGTTCGTTAGGCGTTGGCAGAGAGCAGGGATGCCATGTCTGTCTCCTATGTCCCTCCATTGTGGCTCTCTGGTTAAAGAAAAATACAAAGCTTTAGTTTAAAAAAAAAAGTAAAACAACTTCTCACTCTATGAGCCTCCAAAGCACAGTAGTTCGATAGTCGAGAACTAAAAGTTTTGACAAATTCCAGTGTTTTAAGTGGCCTCTTGGTTCCAAATATACAGTTAGGAAGCTTTGTTTCAATTTTAGAAAAGCTAAATTTAGCACCACACATGTTTAAATATATGTGAATATATATTTATATAAATATATATATATTTTAATTGCTGACATTACACTATCTACCACTCGATTAGCTCCATTTAGAGGATCCTATGTGACACAGGAAGTCTTTTATTTTGTAAGGAAGTGCTGTGAACCTCTGTTAAAAGTTGAGAAAAAAATCTTTTTTCTCAAAGTTTGTTTTATTAATAAAAAATATATGATTTATATATATTTCTCATAAAAATTGCAATAAAAATGTACAAAGTGTTATTTGTCCAAAGGATGTGTGGCTCCTATACTGGGCTGCAGTCAGTGAAGTAAAATCGACCCAAATGGCTCTTTAAATGTTAACGTTGCAGACCTCTGGCTTACAGTAAATCTGGTCCGGATTGCTGAGAGCTCTCTGTTTACAGTCTCTCAGGCTAGCTCACAACCCAACACTCCTCCAAGTCCAACTTCGACCTTTCTTTATTTGTTTGGTGCCTTTCATTCATATGAAACATAAAGACTTTAACACAAAAGCAAATAAAATACACATTATAAAGCAGACTGAAAATTGGACATTTGCACAAACTACTGTAAGAACCCATCCTACCCCCGGTTCCGCCTTCAGCCCACCCAGTTCACCCAATATAACCCATGACAACAGAACTGAACAAAATCTTCAGAACTGCAGCAGTAGGGAAAAAAGCTGGCTCAGTACTGCTGTGTGGAACCTGTATTATTCTGAACCCGGGGGTCACTGTACCCCCCCAAAAAAGAAATATTTAATTAAAGAAATACTCAGAAATGCAGGTTGAGCTTAATTTTCTCTATATATGTCCGTCATCAGAAAACAGCAACAAGAACATGTTAAAATGTAATTTAAGTTAACACGTCTGCTGAGGTGTTCAGGGGTCAAAGGATGCAGCCGTGGTTCCTGCTGACTCCTGCAGAACTCGGTGCTCCAGGTTAGCATTGTGTGTAGTGTGTAGCTGTGTGTGCCCCCTGACTTACAGCCAAATTGCTGCACCTCAGAAGAGTGGATTGTGGCGCCAATAACTTCAATAGCTGGCCTGGGTCCACTCCTCTCTGCCCCCCCCCCTCATTTTGCAGGCATGCTGGAGCATAATTTTACACTGAACTCTGCACTGTAAACCCAGTCAGTTGCAAAGAATATGCTGTGTGTATAAACACAAGCCGTGTTTGTTGAATGTGCCTTTGGGTTTTACAGCAGACCGGAGAGCTGCTTCTAGCTGTAATAAAACCTTTGATAATGAACCCAAAGCCGCAGAGTTTCTGTGTAAAAACGCTCCTCTGTGCTGCTGCCTTTTCAGTGTCTCGTTTAGTTTAATCTACTGTTCGACATTAACATAGTTATTGTCCACAATGGTTTTTCTGCTGAGGAATCCTCAGGATTCTTTGTGGTTCAATTTCACCAGAGACTAGATCTATATGTTCTCTATAATTTATTGATGCAATAAAACTCAGGACAGGAAACCAAACCGTTAATTCATCAATTTACTCGATTACTTTGAAATTATGGAGACTAGATATGAAACCAAAAAGAAAAGGAACCGGGTCTTGATCATCATCTGATGCTTTAACAGTGGAGTTGGGAGCAGCCTGATGGATCTAAGACAGAGATGTCAAACTCAACCGCACAGGGAGGGAGCCAAAATCCAAAACACATGGGCCGAACAGGAGAAACATTTATCGAACACACCACAAATACCTTGTTAAAACTTTAAACTTTTAATATATTTATGAATTATATGTAAAGCATTACCTGTGGTATGCTGGTGAGAATGCTGTAAGCAGAATCTGGTTGTTGAAGATGCTGGTGATGACAGCTGAAGATGTTGGAATTGATGGCTGAAAACACTGAAGCTAATAGCTAGATAAAATATTAGCTAAATGCTTAATTAGCCTAAAAAAAGGAAAAAAAAAATTGAGGTCAGCTAAAACAGTTAGCATGTAGCTGAAATATTAGCAAAACTCCAAAATAGCGTAAAAAATCTTAGTAAATGCCGAAATAGTCCAAAAAGCTAGCAGAATGCTCATTTTTAAAACTTGAAAACCATAATTATTAACATAATTATAAATAATAGAAAGGCAGGAATATTGTTTTTAGAATAAATCAACTTAAACATTAAATAACTTTTCATATTATTCATAACTTTTCACATCAACACACTCCGGAACAGGCCCAGCAGAGGTTGTACTTCTTACGACAACTGAAGAAGTTCAACCGGCCTCAGGAGCTGCTGATCAACTTCTACACAGCAATAATCCAGTCTGTCCTGACCACATCCATCACAGTCTGGTTCGGATCTGCAACCAGAGCCGACAGGGACAGACTGCAGAGAACCATCAGGTCTGCTGAGAGGATTATTGACTCCAAACTTCCCTCCATTCAGGACCTGTACCGGTCCAGGGTCAGGAAGAGAGCTGGAAGAATCTGGACAGACCCTTCACATCCAGGACACGGTCTCTTCAGTCTCCTCCCCTCAGGACGGCGGTTCAGGACTTTGTGCACAAAAACCACTCGCCACAAAGACAGCTTCTTCCCGCGAGCCGTCACTCTGATGAACTCTTGACCAGTCTCAGAGTACTGAACACAACATGGGTGCAGGGCCGTATAAAATTACCCAGTGGGCCAGATCCGGCCCCCGGGACTCTGATACATGTGATCTAAGAGATGCACCAAGATGTAGTTTATAGTTCTGGGCTGAAGCTGCATTCACACTGAACAGGACTGGTGCAGCAGCGGTGTTCAGTTTCAGTGTTGAGTCCTTTCACAGACGTGATCTGAGGTTCTCCGGCGGTCTGGTGGCACAACGTTTTTGGCATTGCGACACGACTTCAGAATGTAAATACCTGAATGTTGGTGGAAAATTCAAGTCTCATCAACCAATCAGAAACTCAACTTTGGCCTGTGATATTTTAATAGTATGGAGACAAGAATAGAACGATCTTCTAAATGTATCCCCATTTTTTACCCCCCCCAACTTATCTCCAATGCTAATTTTGGTTTGTGTTTTACCTCCTGTTTTCCAGGAACAGAACGATAAGAAAAAAAGATAACCAGGTACTTTTGAGCAGATGTGGTCAAACTGAAAAAGTTTGATTTAAAGAAGTCAACCTCACTCGTGACTTTAGTAAAAATAAGCAGCAACCCTGAGTGTCGACAAACTGTTTGTCATTAAAGTAATGTGGTTTTGGACAGAAATAAAATTACTTAAAAAATGTAAGAGTAAGTAAGAGAAATTGAATGAGTTAAATCAATTTTTTAAAAAAATACTAAAATAAAAAGGAATAATTTAAGGTGAAAGCCACGGAATTACCATTTGCTGTTGTTTCATTTTAACTTTGAACACAGAAATTGGAGACATTAAAATACATTAAAATCATGAATGATTTCTGACACTTTCAGGGACTTTTTTCTAGAACATAAATTATAATTTATAATGCGTACAGCAACGTGATGTGGGAATCCAAATTCAGAGTTTTACTGTGAGAAGTGAAAATGTCTGTTTTTGGGTCAGAACTTAAGGGAATTTTTGGTTATTTCTATATTTGATCCCATTGAATAACGTATAACTTTTGCTTGACTGCAGCCTTTGGCTTGTAGCAGCTTGAGGGAAACAAACTGGACTTCATGTCTGTATCCCATCGACTTTAGTTCAGTTCAAACATAAAAGGTTTTCATCGCACTAAAAATATTTATTACTCATTTTATTTCTACTTTTATTACTGTTTTTTGTGTTATGAATATTTATATACATATTTTATCTTACTATTATTTTTTATTAATTTTGGATTTTTTTTTATTCTTAAACTCTTTTATGATTTTATTCTTTTGGGAAAAATGTGACAATGACTAATAAATCTATTCTATATTCATTTAAATTGAATTTTATTTATATAGCCCAATATTGCAACACAGGATTCACACCGGTAATTGTCCAAAAACAACAATCAGTCATAAAATAGAAACAATAGCTGATTGCTAAACTAAACTAAGCAGACTCAACTAAACCAGGCACCCCTACCCTGGTAAGGAAAGATTCCTAAAATTAAAAAAAAAAGACCTCAGCGACGTCCACCTGAAGGAGAGATCCTCTCCCAGGACGGACAGGTCATTAAAGAATTATCTAACTCTACAGCTACATGTTTGGAAAGTGTAGCAGATGGGCTTCCTCCAGTGAGCTGGGGAACAGGTTTGGGCGTGACTCGAGGCCAGAGGCGTGGTCCACTGCCAAGAACAGGAGCACAAACGGACCACTTGGAATCTGAAACCTCTGGGACAACACATGAACCACACTGCACCAAACAGAGGCATGGAGAACTAAATGGAAAATAAATGATGAAGAATGGAGGAGGAGATAAAAGACGGAACCCCAACGCACCAAACTTCAAACAATGTCCAAAAATAAAATGATTTAAATGGTCCAAATCAAAGATCTTAATTTTATTTTAAAATTTGAAGTAACGCAAAAGAATCATCTGAGGTGAACTCCGCCTTTGCCCAGCAGAAGCTGGGATAGGCTCCAGCAACTCTGTGATGCCATGGGATGGATGGATGGATGGATGGATGGATCGACAGACGTACGAACTAACAGAGTGAAGTTTAGCATTTAGGAAAGTCTTCATTAGGAAGACAATTGTGTGAAATCATATGCTAAAGAACCTGCATTCTGAAGATATTTTATTGGATAACAGATAAAACCAACCAAGATAAAACCTTCCCAGAAAAACAACTTTCTTATGTAAAAAAAGAACAAAATTAGAGGTAAACTTACGAGATGTTACCTTAAAAAATACCTTTCAATGGTTTGTTTCTTTTTGGCTTAATTTCTGTTTAATAAATAACAGTACAGTGAAAGTGCTCATATAATGTTTGCTTGAGGTTAAATATTTAACTCACCACAACCAGATCACTTCACACTTTAAAAATCAAACTTCAGCAGAGACTTCAGATATAACGGGTGAATTCTCTGTACGTTCAGACAAAAACCTGCTTTTGCCTTATTGTCAGTTTCCTGTAGAGTTGGATAGCACAGACACAGAGCAGAAATAACTCCGGTTTCTGTGGTCAGAACGGTCTCGGTCTTTCACCAGGTTGCTGCAAAAGCGTCAACACACTCTTGTTTGTGATTTCCAATTACCTCTCAGTATTTCCAGCTCTGAAGGGATTAGAGGACCTGACTAAACTCGAGATCCGAATAATGGCCTTCATTATTCCAATTTCAAATAATTCTCCAGTATTTCGGGCTGAATGACTACCAATAAACACCTAAATTATGGACCATCCACCCACAGGGTGCAGCTAACCACAAATCTGCTTTTGCTGCTTTGGGTGTGCTTAAGAAACGCTCAGCTGAAAACAGTTTCTCTCTCCTGCAGCCGGGGGGCCAGGAAAGAGGTTTGGAGAGTGGGTTTGAAGAGGGAGGAAGTGAATGATTCATCCCTGATCCTCTGCACTGCCGACTGTTTGCAGTGACACCTCACTTAGCATTCTCCTTATTAGGTTAACTGTTGGATTTGCTGCAAAAGCTGCTTGCCATGAGAAATATTTAACACTGTTGGGTTCGCTGGAGCTCTGACAAACAATCATATAACTTATGTGTTCTTACATAAACAAGAGGAAGGAAATCATTAACTCATATTATCTTATTCAATTCAAAAAGCTGTGAGTGACCTTCTGTATAGAAAAACATACTGAAATGATCATTTGATTCATAAATAGGCTGGCTTTCCACGATTTAACTGATTTAATTACATATGAAGCAGTGTTTGTTACATAAGTGTCCCTAAAAAACCTTTTTTTTTCAAATCAAATGACCATAGATGGCACTGATTACAAGGTAAAGTAAAGCAGACTCGGCCCAGTCTTCATTTTTACCAGCTCACATTGATTCTTCATCATAATATGCACCCATACAGCGGTTGACCTTTATGGGTGTTGCAGGTTTTTGGGCATGTTTGTGGGTTGTCTGGCCCCGGTGTGTCTTGCAATTCCCTTGAGGCTCAAACAGCTACTTCAAGGGACATTATGAAAATGAAATGGATCCAGAGTGTCAAATTTTAACATTAATTGCAATAAACTATGTTTTGTGTTTGTGTACGGAGTTGTGTGACGTAGTTCCAGTTTCGAATAAAACAGTCTATTTGCTTCCGGTTGTGGCTATCTGTATGTGTGGAGTCAGTAAATCTCTGTGTACTTTAGCTGGTATTGGTTTATTTTCATTAGTTTTTTATATAATATGTTAGTTTGTCGTAATGTGTACTAACAATGACATTAAAAAAGGTAAAGTTTGCCTTCCTGAAACACAAAACAATCACTCAGTACTCACAAAACACTCCCTTACCAAAAAGAAGTGTACTCGAGTTTATTTTAAGTATACTTTTTGTTTACTTTTTATGTACTTAGAGATTAACTACAAGTTCATGTTAAGTATATTGTTTATACTTAGAATTACACTACAGTTCTAAATGAATTTAGCCTTAAAATTTTATCAAGATATATTTTAGTGTAGCTATTGATGTACAAGTATTTTTCTTTTTGACAGTATCTGTATTATTTTTAATGTTCTTCATAGAAGATATGTTCAGTAATCTATCTTGTAGGTTTGTAGCAAGAAGTCAGATTTGGTGCGAATACCAAATGGTAAACTAAAAGTATACCATAAAGGTTGTTTTAAGTATACTTTCATAAACTTAAAGTAAACTAAAAGTATACCATAAATTTTATTCTAAGTATACTTTCATAAACCTAAGCTTAGTTATAATAAACTTGGAGTAAACTTAAAGTTTATTGCCAGTAAACTAGAAGTATACCAGAACCTGTACTTTTTACAGTATAAACTAAAAGTGGGCCAATTTAGAACAAAAAAGTATACTTGGTAGTATACTTTATTATACTTAAGTATACTTTAAAAAAATATACTTGAAGTATACTTATTTTTGGTAAGGGATACCATGTACTGTATGATCATATGACTTCTATGGATGAAACACAGTAATGTTAGAACATTTAAAACCTGTTCAACAGAGTATTTTATGTGTAAACAAACTTTGAAGTGACTTTCAGAAAACTGATCGTACTCTCAGCTGATGATGAGGAGTCTCTGCCTTCATCATGAAGCGATAGTAGCATTCGCAAACGGTCACCTCGCCTGTGTTAAGACGTTTAGGAAAGAGAATAACATCTCAGACTGCTTCTACCTGACACTAAAAATTACATTTAATCAAATTTAGAAAAACTTTATTGTGGAGGAATTGAAACACAACTAACAGGACATACAGATAAAGTCAGCAATAATTACATACGTCTTTCATGCTAGTTAGCATTAGCCCGAATGAAAAGTAACAACAGTTTTCACATGTAATTTAAAACTGCAGTCAGATCTGAACTTCTTGGCTGCACGGACCCGGACAAGTTAAGGTTAGGATTGCGGTGCCGGTTCCAGTTAATGCACCAAATGGTTCCAGATCGCGACCACATCTTCAGCTGTGCTCTAGCTGCTGACAGCTAACAGGAATTCATTAAAAACTGCGACCAGTAACACTGTTTCAGTTGGGATGCACCTAAAAATTGTGAAACAATACACCAATCTGCATCTCGGCTGCATCTGTTATGTGTCATCAACATGGATTTCCATCAGCTTTTGAGCTGATAGCACATAAATACATGCAAAGAGCATCAGCCTTAGCTAGCTACCTTCAAAGTTTGCTATGTAGGACGACAAACCAATTAAACACTTTTTGCAAGATTTTGCAAGAAAAACAAACAAGCCTAACATTGTTTATAGTGACTCTTGGAGGCTCCAAAAGACATCTTTAAAAGTCTAAATACTCTACTATTTCCACATAAACAAAAGCCCACTGCTACTGAGCGGTCATGTATCGAATGCGGAATAGGTCGTGGATATAGCCCATTATTAATTATCAACTAATTAGCACTTCTTTCTTGTTTTTTTGCCTTAAAGTTCCACTACAACAATTCTTTTTCTATTGAAAAATCGTTATTTTAATCATGATTATCCAAGTTTTAGCCACAGTCAAAAAGCTTGTATCATTTTTTTAAGACACATGTTTTGCAGTTAATTAGAAATAAAAGAAAAACAATTCTGGGTTGTGAGAGGGACGGTTTCTGCGGATGTTAGCTCCGCTAATTTCCCATCAGGCCTTTGTTTACACCCTATCCTGTTGACTCATAGCATCTCACAAACCCAAGCTAACATTAGCTTAGCAAAAAAATGAGGACAATGAAGTTGCTAATAGATGTATTTGTCAGAATTGGAGTGGAAAAGGTAACTTTTAGTCCATCCATCTCAGCAGCGACATCATGAGTTTGAACATTTTTCAAGAATCTGGTTTTGTCTGTTCCTGAAACTGAAATGCATAAAGAAATACTCTGAAAAGCAGTTTTAATTGTAAATTACTTTATATCGGTTTTCTACTATTATAAAAATGCTACAAAAACATGTTAAAAACACAAAATAGAGCATTTTCATTGGAGTAGGTCTTTGATCTCATTTTAAATCTATAACGTTCTTGTTTCTGCAAGTGAGTTGATTGAAAAGTTAAATCCGTTTTTAAGCTTTTAGCTGTCAGGTGTTAACTGCACCCTGATGAACATCAACTGACTGTTGACTGACTTCCAGTGACAGCAAGATTAGGAGAAACGGTTGTGTGTGTGTGTAAGTGTACCATGAAATATTTGTAAGGATAATAGAAGTAAACAGAAGAGTGGAAGATAATAGAAGTTAAACACACATTTGACGTACGAGTGATGCAGTCGGACGGTGTCCTCATGGGACACTCCAGTCCAGGGGTCAGAAACCTTTAACAGTAAAAGAGCTGTTGACTTGTTTTCTACTGATCAAAGTCACAAAGTCTGATTTTAAAACTGCTGTGAATTCATTACTGTGTATTTTTTAATAATAAATATAAATTGTGTTTCTTTCGTAGCATGAATAAAAAGAGAACAATAAAAAGAAACTAACATTTTCTCAACATGTGAAATTATTTTGATAGAGAATGATGATTTCCTTTCAAAATAAAAGACTCCTTGTACCAGCAGGGATGTAGAAACCTTTACATAGTTTATCATTGAGGTGAACCTCAGCCACAAATTTATAAATTTAAATAATGTAAATTAAATAAATCCCAATTTAGTAACTCTTACTTGAAAAAATGTCATTACTTTATTTAGCCAGAGAGCCATAATAGAGAGGTAAAAGAGCCACAAGAGGCTCCGGAGGTTGCAGACCCCTGATCTAGTCGTTAGTAAAGTGCAACTAAAGATCCGTTACTGATTGCATGCAACAGAGTGTGCACGTGATATGTAAGTGCCTGGAGACGCCTCTAGGATGACCATCAAACTACACTGATTGTCTAGTTTCCATATTTCTAACAGTCAGGGTCAACACAAGGAGCAAACGCGTAACACATGAACGTCACTAACAGACTTCTAGTACTTGATTTGGGGTCAGAAACATGAAATATTTCTACAAGATTCTGCGTTCTACTTACTTCCCTCTTAAGGAGTCGTGTGTCTCATACAAGTTTGGCTATTTTTCCCTCACGGATCCACGCATTGGGGCAGTTGGGACTAAGACCGTAGTTGAGACACTGAGAAATAATTTTGTTTAATTTTATACATTTTAGTTTTAGAAGAGCTGTTCCCTCGTTCATCTTATGAGACTACTTTTTTTTTTGTCTCAGATGTTTTTTTATTTAATTTGACAAAATTCATTCATTGATTTTCTTAAAGCTGGCCTGAACACTCCGGTATTAGCAAGAGCTTTGTTTTTTTGTTTGTTTTTGTCAGTTTCTGTGAACACACCTGAACTGTGTCAGGATTCTGTGATTTGGATTTTTCATGTTCTGTTTCCCTGTCAGTCTCAACATGTTCAGGTTAAATCATCCACAGCTGTCTTCATTTAGTCAATCAACCTCAGAGTATTTGTCTCTTTTTCAGTTCCTCAGTTCAGATCACCTGACCCATTCCGCTCCATCACTGGTTTGTTCTCCCATGGTTGATTTTATTTACTAAACGTTTTAGTCTCGTCTCCTGTTTAGGTCCTTCTCCACCACTTCATGACAGCCTGCTCTTTATATCAATTCTCTTGGAAACTATTAAAAAAAATGCTAGAAAAACACAGAACCAACAAGTTTAAAAATGATGATGACAAATATGAACTATTAAGTCAAACTGGACTAAACTGCAATGAAAGAAGTTATTGAAATTCAGGAAAATAAATCATTTTTAAAAAACCTGCAATGTTATGATAAACTAAATGCTCTTGAAGAGAATGTAACTGTTTACCAGGTTTTGTTCCTTTATGCACACAAAAACAAAGGAGGGATTATTAGAGGATGGTACATTCATACCTAACCGTTTATGACATTCGAACCGCCGACAGATTGAACACGACTGTTCTTCCTGAGATGCAACTGCCGGGAAAACCTACAACTTGACTTTCAAACAGACCTCACTTTGACACTTGAAACAGGACTGCTCATTTTTTCTGATTGGATCTGATGTCTTCTGCGAGGACGGAACCCAAACCACAAAACTCTCAACACGCAGGGCCCCGAGGATCTCTCTCAGGCATTCTTATTCCAGGCACTCCAGCGCTGTTCAGATCCAACACACACTTGTGACACACACAGTTCTATCAACCAAAACTGTGAGTCACAAAAGAACTGATGCCTTACTTTTAAGTGTGTTGGTTACCCATGAAGGGAATCTTCTAAACAAATGTCACCAATCTATGATGTAAAATAAAAAAAATATAATGTAAAGAGAAACTTGTTTGTTTTGTTTCCCTTCAGATGAGTCTGGATCAGTGAACAAAGCACAGAACTGATGAAAACACCCTGGACTGTTTAAAGTCCATAAAAAAAAAAGACTTTTGATTACCTATAGGCTTCAATTGTGGCTCTCAAACTCTGGAATGGATTTGCCTTTTTTGAGGTCTGAGCCTACAGTTAACTTTTGTTTGTTTTTTTAATTGCTTTTATTGTTTCATTACTTGTATTGGTTCATTTGTATTGCTTCTTTATTGCATTTAATTGTTTAGTGATTTTACTTTTATTTGAATTCTGTTGAGCACTTTGGTTGCTCCAGTTCTATACAAATAAATAGAATGATTTAAATTCATTGATGGTTCAGAAAATCAAGTTTTATTGGCTGTTTTTGAAGATCCATTTTTACAAGGATTGGGAACTTTCTTACAAGTTTTGCATTACACTAAGTTTTATGTTATACTATTGTAAAAAAAAAAAAATAATTAAGACCTTTAGTTTGAAAATCTCTGGGTAAAAAAAATCCAGTCTAAACCAGAACCAGAGATGGGCTATAAACCTTCTAAATGTGGCCAAAACCCAAAATGCAAGAGTCCTTATCCTCCACATTCTTCTTCCTCTGCTGTTCCAGTCTGGAAGTCTTTCACCCGGACAAGCCCCCAGTGTAGCAGACTAAGGAATCACTGTAAAAAGTGAAACTTTTGATTGCTTTACAAAAATTATGTAATTTGTTACATTTGAAATGATTAGTTTTCATCAAATTAAAATTTGAGTTGATGGTTTACTTGACTTGAAGTTAATTTGGCAAAAACAATTATTTTTGAGTGCAGCAAATTACTGAGCTTTTGTGAATTGATCCAGTGTTTCACTGTTTACCGTGAAAGAAGTGAAATCCATAACAGAAAGACAGGAAATGGCAGCAGGAGAACAGGTTCTGGTAACAAATACAAGCTGAGCTCACATATTACTACAGTAATAAGCAGCTACAACAGTTTAGAAAAGCTCCTGTAGCTTATTGAGACATTGTCCTGGGGTTAACAGTTGCTTGCACTGTCGTCAGAATGAGCTTCAAAGAGATGCCAACATGAAGGGGATGCTTTTTATAGCTTCTGTGATAACAAAACTTATTTTAAGGAAAGAAATAAACACATTCCAAAAAAAGAAACTCAATAACCCTCCGATGCTTTGACTTCTGCCTCCACATATTCAGGTTTAGTGGACAAATAAAGAGCATAAAACCTTCTCTTCAACCACCAAACCCAGCTTCTCACAGAGAATACAGGAAATCCCTAAACCATCTGGTTCACCCACAGACATTAAAACTATAATCTTCTCTGATTATTGACAATAGCCCACAACAGTCTGACAAACGGTTGAGCGTGTATCCTGTCTTCATTCTTCATCCTGTCATAAAAAGTAAGTATTATGTTGGGTCTGTCCACTTGGTCTTCATCCTGCCAACATGAAAAAACTGACTGGACACCATTGAGTAAAGATAGACTTTTAAAAAATTCTTCCTTCTGAAAACAGCCTCTAGTGGTCATTTGAGGAATTGCATAATTTGTTTCTCCCAGTTTGGCTATAAAGTGCTTACATATGATTTTCTTAAGGCTTTCGAGTGAATTATATTGTTATGTACATAATTATATATTAATTCAATTCAATTTTATTTATATCAAAGAAAAATAGCCTCATTGGGCTTCATGCTGGTAATTTTGCAGATGCATAAAATATGAGCAATAGCTAAAAACTAAACAGACTAAATAAAACTGGTTATCCCTGTCCTTACCTTGGGCTCACACTGCTAGCTTAGGTGCGATGTGGAAGCGGTCTAGCTATAGGCGATGACTCATATTAGCTACAGGTCAGCTGCAGCCACAGCTCTCTGCAGTCCTCGTAAAACTCCAAACTCACATACGATCACGCTAATCCCCCCTTTGTCAGCAGCGTCGTCCGGCAAAAATTTGAACCAAACGAAACAGATTCGCAGCGCCGCGGTGGCTTGACCGCAGACGCAGGACGTGAACGCCTGCAGTGGGATTTCCTCTCGCACTTTCAAAGTTAGCTAAAGACTACGGCGCTCGCATCGGAGCTGTAATGCTAGCAGTGTGAGCCCAGAGATAGACCCTCCATCCTGGTAAGGAAAACCTCCTAAAAATACCTGAATCTGGAAAAAGAAGAAACCTTCGGGATGCCCACATGAGGGAGAGATCTAATCCCCGGACGGACAAGCGATTTACCAGAACTGTTAAAGAAAAATTAGCTTCTACATCTACGTATTTACGCTCCGGCATTGGTGGTGAAAACTCATGAACGGTGATCAACAGAAGGAGCAAATGTGGAGATGGAAGTGCACAGCAGAGGGCTGACGTGAAGGAGGGGCAGGAGGATGTCCTTCAGGATCCACAGGTCAGTTCAAAAGGTTCACATGAAGGGTTGATGCTCCACGGAAGACTTGAGACAAACTGACAGAGACTGCAGGGCAGCAGCTCCTACTGAAGGGAGGTAAACAGGTGTCATCATCACCTGACTAGCATAAAACATTTAGATCAGACACTTTCATTATGATATCAGCCACCTGGCCACATACAGTGTAACAAGACGATGTTTCCTGAGGACATATTCTACACACAGCAATGGACACATCTGCCATGTCGAAGAGGAAAATGCTGTTTGCAGCAGAAGTTGTGATCTTTCCAGGAATTCAGATGATCTATGGATGAAAAACTCTTCCACATGTTGTGTTTGAGTCCCAGATGCTTCATAACTTTTTGCAACTTTTGCGAAAGAAACGAGGATTTAAAAACCACAGTTGTTTTTCATTGTCACCCTGCAGATGAATAGAGAGGGACAGTGACCCCCAGCATTTAAAGAAAGTTTGGGGGTTGACTTTGGTCCTTAATGCCAAATAAAAAGCTTAATTTATGCAGTCGGCTGGAGGGCTGTAATACCTGCCCATCACCTCCAAATATGACTGCTATTTGGAGGCATTATTTTGGCATGAAAGAGGTCAACACAGTGCAATGATAAAAAGATCAAAGCCTGAAGTTTTCAGCTTTTGAAAACTTTCGACATAATATAATTGAGTAACTGGAAGCGAGTAGAGGTCTTTGTAAAGCCTTAGAAGTGTTTTGAAGTGCTCACATATGATTGGATAACTGACAGAACCTGCTTCATGGGCATGCAGAGGCTTCCCCTTCATTACTAATGTGTCAGACCGATAAAGCTTTTGGAACAGTTCCCATCAGTTCTTGAAAGCTGCTGCTGCCATCAAAAGAGCGTCCATTCAAGGCGGCGTGGGAGTGACGCTCAACAACCTTAAGTAGAGAATTTTGTTTTTTTAAACAACTTTATTGAAATGATCTGTCATCAAACTGCATCACCTCGGGGATTAAACCACCGGTCGTACTTGCAGAGTGAGTTTTGCCTGACAGTTTGAGTTTTACCTCTTCAGATGAAAACATGTTTGTTTCAAGGTGTCCTCCTCCATGTTTCTGCTTATTCATGTTCATAATTAATATAGAAAAACAGGTTCTTGGTTACAAGGATTGATATGTTTTATATTTTTAATTATTATTGTCAATAATTACAACTTTTAACCTTCAAAATCTTACAAAAGTCAACACATAAATGTATTTTTTCATAAATATAAAGTGTTTAAAGTCCCCCATGACAATTCTTTTCTCTTAAAAAAACGTTCTCAGTCGTGTTTAATTGTAATTATGAAGTTTTTAACCAAAATCCCACAACCTAAATGTCTTAAAAAGTCTTAAAAAGCTCATTTTCATGTTAAAGCCTTCCTCTGGAAAAAATTCTCCGTGTGGGCGTGGCTTTTGGAGCTGCTCTGTCCTGGACCCCCACCCCCTGTCTGATTATGGTGGCTCCGTGTTTTGCTAGCAAAAATCATCACCAGCTGCTCCACAAAAATGTCTAGCAGCTTCATTTTGAGCTGGTTGTCAGGTCAGACAAGGAAGTTGAGACCAAACTTTCACCGATCCTTTCCAACTGCGGTCAAATGAGCCGCCGTTCGCATTTCCGTGGTCACATCAGGAAGCTCTGTGGAGTCTTTCCAGTGTTCTCTCAGTCCTGCTAAAGTAAGTATTGGATGAAACTCACCAAAAAATCCAGTGACGGCTGATTGGACCACAGAAATGTGAACGGCGGCTCATTTGACTGCAGTTATCTTCTCTTTTTCGGCACGGTAGCCGGGCCAGACGAGGAGGTTTGCTCATGTGCAGCAGACCAATCATGACATTTTAACTACTCATTAATTCCAAGATTTTCTGAGGCAGTTTGATTGACAGCGATTTAAAGGGAGAAATACTCGGAAATGCAAAAATGTATTACATTTGTTCTCCTTCTTAAAAAAAAATTCCACACATACATGTTAAAAACTCAATAAACATGATTTTCATTGGACAGGGACTTTAAAATGTTTTTGATGTCGTAGATCTTTACTCAACTGAACTCGAACACAAAACCAATACAAATCCGTTCCCATTCAACATTTAAAAAGGGATTGTTTATATTTTGAAGGGATTCAATAACTTTAAACAGCAAATGTCCAAAACAAAAACAGAGAAACAAGTTTATATTAGTGTGTGGGTGTCACAGTTCAAACGTTCATCTCCAACCACCAGAGGGAGCCCTCGCCTGAGTTCTGACTCCTCATTCTCCTCACTACAACTCCCATCAGCCACTGCCATGGACTCCTTCCTGCTTAGCTGTTTATCATCATAATCATGGTCATACAACATTTAAACCCTCTCCGGTGTGAAGTCTTGTTTTACTCACACTCTGAGCAGTTTCCTCTTTTGCCTGTTTCACTGTGCCTTGACCCTTGCCTCCTTACTGACCTTCTGCCTTGGTTTTGTGTTTTGTCTTGCCCTTGCTCATTAAACCATTTGCACATGGATCCAAACGTCTCAGCCTCTTCATCACAGAGGGCTTAGACTCACTGATCTGAACAGATGGGATTCAGCCAAAGCTCTAGTCCCAGCCGTCGTTACAGGTGGACACGAGTTGTTTTAGGGCAAAAAATGGTCAAACAATAAGTGAGATGAAGGTGTGGTGTACAGATTTTACATTTCAAAGAGCTTGTTAGTGGCGTTCACGTGATCAGTGATGTGTACAGACTTACTGTCTGAAATAGGGTATCTAGACAATAAGAGTGTACTTTGGGTGGGCTTTTCATCCAAGATAAATATATTTATGACGTGCACTGTTGTGTGTAGCATTCACACAGTCAGTGATGAGCCAGGACTTTTGAAGTGCATCATATTTACTAATCGATGTCTTGATGCTCCGGCCAAGGAGCAGCCACCAAAGTTTTTCTGGACTTCATTTATTGTCACATCATGGAAAACACAGATGATGTCGAGCCAGTAGTGTTGTTTTCTTTGATTACATCCAGCATTTGGATTCATCCACAGACATTGACGTTCTATAATGGAGACTCTCTATTCGTCAGCTGCAACACACAGTGTAACGGCATCCGCTACACCAACTCCTGTAGTTACGTCACAAGACTGACATCTCGCGTGTGCTTTAGGGTCCTGTGGGAAATAACAGCATCATCTTAAGCAAACACCAGGTGTGTTTCTATTATTTCTGAAATTTCGCAAATTGGAACTTTGACGATAAATTCTCCTAATGGAAACACCCCATTTAAAAAAAAAAAAGTCACATTTTTTTAAAGAAAAGTTTTTGCGCTTAGAGGAGGTGGTATTTGGGGCTTATCAAAATTGACATTTTTCATTAAACTGTAATGAAAACACTTTTTTAGAAATAGATGCACTTCTCTGAATGAAGAGGCTGTCCCGAGTGCAGCACAGCGGGCGCCACAAGAGATCCAACAGCTCATTATAAGTTGTTTATCATGTAGAATCGTTCAGTTCCTCCATAACAAAAATCACTAAGATTTCATCTTCGTTTCATCTTTTGCCGCTTGGAGTCTGAGTAAGACGCAGGAGTCTCCTTAGAGGAAGAGTGTGAGTGCCGTGACAAACTTCTCAAACAGAAAAAAGGGTCAAGCTGCTTACTTGTTAGAATGGTTATTTTTTCAAAAACCGCTGAACAGACGTCTCTTGTGCACCTGAGACTGTAAATGGACTCGCTGCGCGACACGCGGGTGCCAGACAGTGCTGGGACATCACCAAAATGCTCTTTTTTAGTGAATCAGATAAAAACAGATACTTGATCTCATCCATCACGTGAGTGACTTATTGAGTGAGTTGGTTTGTACTTTATCCCGAAATTATGATTCAATTTAAACAGTGTCATTTTGAAACTGTATTTTTTTTTTTTTTTGAAATTCCTAGAATTTCGATAAAGTTTTGCTCAAATGTGTATTGGAAACACAGCTATTGACAGTCTAAGAAAAGAGATTTTGATCTTAATACTGCCAGCAGTTTGGGTTTATGTGTTTTCCAGAGCTTTACAGAGGCTCTGGCAAGCATCAGATTCACCAGATCATTCAGTTTCTCCCGGTGCGGAGTACTTCACTCCTGCAGTGGTAGCTGTATCCAGGAGGACAGTCATTTCAAATGTTACCTCCGTCTGTCTGTCGCCCAGTTTGAGTGTTTGGGCGGCCGTGGTGCAGCGGTAGGGTTGGTCGACATCTGATCGGAAGATTGCGATTTCGATTCCCGCTTTGACCGCTCATGTGACAAAGTGTACTTGGGCAAGACACTGAACCCCACATTGTGGTGGAAGGTTGGCACCAGTGTTCGGCAGCGGAGCCACCACCAGTGTGTGTGGATGTTCTGTGTGTCATAAATCTGTGCAAAGTCCATTGGCCAAACAAAAGCTTGATAATACGCTTACAACATTCATTGATGCTCAAAAGTGGTGTTCGATTTTCCTAATGTTCCTTGAGTTCTATGTACAAGCCTCAAAGGAATTGTAAGGCAGACTTGTTCTACCCCGGAGATGCGGCAGCTACTTCATTTGACCCTCCATGGGCTGGACAACTCAAGATCCTGCAGCACTGGTACAAGTCAACCCCTGTCCAGGTGACTAAGGCTGAAGACAATATCCATCCATCCATCCATCCATCCATCCATCCATCCATCCATCCATCCATCTTCTTCCGCTCATTCAGGACCGGGTCATGGAGGCAGCACTCTAAGGACCCCAAGGTGTTCTCAGGCCAACCGAGGCACATAGTCTCTCCAACATGTCCTGTGTCTTCCCCAGGCCTCCACTCAGTGGGACATCCCTTGATCACCTCCCCAGGGAGATGTTCAGGAGGCATCTAGACCAGATGCCCGAGACACCTCAACTGGCTCCTCTCGATGTGGAGGAGAAGCGGCTCTACTCTGAGCTTCTCACCCTGCCACCCTCAGGAGGAAACTCTTTTCAGCTGCTTGTAGTTGGGATCTCATTCTTTGGGTCATGACCCAGAGCTCGTGACCGTAGGTGAGTCCTGGAATGAAGATCGACCAGTAAATTGAGAGTTTTGCTTTCTGGCTCAGCTCTCTCCAGGACTGCGAGCTGGTGCAATAACAGCTCAATGACTGTCTGTTGATCTCACGCTCTGATCCTCCCTCACTCATGGACAAGACCCCATCCTTTATCCTAAATGTAAAAATAAGAAAATAGACTTTGATATGAAAATGAATAAATAATCCAAGTCTAAAGACTGTTGGCATTTAATTTGAGGAATTTGATAGTTTTGATTCAGATTGTCAGACTAAAAGATAGCCGTGATTTCAAATACATTTTAATAAGCAACCAACCACAATTTATCATATTAATTAATGAATTTTAAAGGGTGGGATCCAGTACGTTTTTTTTCCAATTTTCAATCTCTTTATGTTAAAATAAATGCACATACATTTGTTTCATTGATTTCCATTATTATTATGAATCATTTTTGTGTAGCTGAAAACTCAGCAGATGTGTTTAAAATCCCTCTGCCAGCTTCTGCTGCGTGGACGTGATTGAAAACCTATCACACGTCTCTCCATCTGCACAACAGCAGACGCAGCACCAGCAAACAGCCTTTTTTTTCCTTCCACCCCTTGCTGTGAATTCCTTACATTCACGAGACCTAAGGGCAACTCCGAAGCAAGCCCTCTGCAAGTCTGGCTCGTCTGTTTTACGGCCCTCTCCTGTGGCTTATGGAGCTGCATGCGTGTGCGCCTATAATTCATGGCTCCTTTTCTTTAAGGGCTGTTGGAGTAAGTGTAAACATGTATAATGTCGCTGCAGAGCTCGGACATAAGTAACCTGTGACATAAGGTGTCGGGTTTGAGTCTGGGATGAATGTTCAGCTCATTACATGGCTTCCGTGAGCAGGAATATGTGTGGTGTGAGCACGCCGACGCCTGATTATAGAAGGCATATGAGAGGTCACACAGGACACTTCTGAGCTTTAGATGCAGCAGTGAGTGGCTTTGTGAAGCTTTTGAATTACTTTACCCAATTTAGACTCCCTTTGAGCTCTTTTACTCGAAAGAGAACAAACTTTCACTGCTCAAATAAGTACACGAGTGAACTTCAAAAACAGTGCCTCCGTTACGTCCCCCCACCAGAGCCAGTCCTCCCCGTCCCCTCACAACCTACTGCTGCTCTGAGCCACTTTGGAAATCACTGCCGGAAATCAGAGCAGGTGGAGTTCAATGTGGTTTCAATTCTAATAAAAGGCCAGTGGGGTCATAGAGTCATTTAAATCAGAAAGCTAGTCCATAACAACCACCATCGTTCTTGTAAGTTTGGTCCTTCCAGATATGAATGCTGTGTATAATAATTGTGTAATACTCGCACAGAACTTCATTTTGCAATTTAACATAGCAACTGATGTTTACCTTTTATGCCTCCAAGAATAGTTTAGCTCTTCAAGTTCAAAATGACTGGAAGTTTGTCCTGAAGTGGCCTTTTCTCCATTTCCATCCCAGCCATTGGGATTAGAACCAGCACTGGGTCATGAAAACAAAGGTCCACTGAGCTCCAGTGGGAGATGAAACTGCACAGACTGTGGAACTAATGCAATCGGAACAATACTGAATGCAACTCAAGCTGCTTCAGATAATCAGAGGAAGATTCCCCTTTTAACCAGTTTTTGACACAGTTCCCAAGAGGCACTTCCTGCCATCGTGAAGACTGCTGTTTGGATGATTGGTCAACATTTTTGAAGGGACAGGTGGAAAGATTTTAGTAACACTAACTGCTACATTCAAATGGAATTTGAGGTTGAAATACTCAAAGAAAGTTGTAAAATGACAGGATTCTTAATTGATGCTTTTGTTCTTGTTGAGTAAAACGATGCACAATGTGTGCAGCATTGGAATATAGGGCCGTGAATGTAAAGATTTAACTAATTAAAGATGAAAAGAACAGTTCAATCAGATTTACTTTTCTACATCTGCTACATTTTTTTATTACACTTAATGTATTTCAGATCACTGTCAGACCAGAGTGTTATTTGTAAGAATGCTCTAAATATTAATGTGAAAGTCCCAATCCGATCATCTTTTGATCTACTTTGAAATCGTACTCCAATGATTATCTTAAACCTGAATATTTTGCAGAGCATAGTAGTTTATTAGAAATTCACATCTGAGTTGGGACTATTGGCATGGAGCTTTAATGCCTTTGTTATCACTCCCTTCATCTATTTTACAACAACAGCCTCGGACACCTGGGTTTACATAAACGGTGCAACCAAAATGGTGAGCAATGAAGTTATCCAGTCAAACAGTTCAGATCCAGTTAGCAGCTCAGAGGAGGAAAACAATGACGTTCATGGATCTGTTTGTCCTCAAGTGTGTGAATTTGAAGGGAGCAGAGGAGGGATCTTGATTGTTGTTTATATGTAACAACATTTTTTGTCTGCTCCTGATTCAAGAAATACTAAGAAATAATCTTTTTTTTTTTTTTAAAACATCCATCATTGGAAAAATGCTAACATATTTTAAAAAATAAATAAACACAAACACAATTTACCTTGGAGTGGGTTTTTAAAGTCCCCCATGACTATTTTTTTATTTAATTTTTTTTTTGCTGCAGTGCTTTACTTATGAAGTTTTAAACCAAAATCCCACAACCAAAATGTCTTAAAAAGACATTTTCCATGTTGATCTGAAGGCTCTGTTTCCAAAATCTCTGATCCCCCCCGTCTGATCCTGATAGCTCTGTGTCTCGCTAGCATAAATCTTCCCCGCTGCTACATAAAACCCTCCATCAATCTGGGTAATGTCCAGCCGTATGGTTCTGATCCGGATGTCAGCTCAGATCTTCATGATCTGAACTTCCTCCAAAATCCTGATTCTTTCTCCTTCCAGTTCACCAAAGAGTCTTTGATGTTTCTTGACGTTGCTGTGATCAATCCATTCAATCCATTGGTTTCTCAGAGCAGAAAATAATGAAAGCTAACATCCAAATGCTCTTTCATTCATTTACAATCCTTTCCAACTGCGGTCAAATGAGCCGCCGTTCACATTTCCGTGGTCACATCAAGAAGCTCCGTGGAGTCTGTTGGAGATTTTCCAGCATTCTCAGGACTGCTACCGTAAGTATTGGATGAAACTCACACCAAAAATCCAGTGACAGCTGATTTGACCAGAGAAATGTGAACGGTGGCTCATTTGACTGCAGTCAATGTGAAGATACCATCTTCTCTTCTCCAGAACCTGAACTAGACACGCTAGCCGGACCAGATGAGGGCTTAGTGCATGTGCAGCAGAAAGAAGATGATTGATGAAAAACAGAGTTTGTCCAAGACTGTTGGATTGACAGATTTAAAAGGGGAAATACTAAAAAATGCAAAAACAAAATGATTTCTTGTAACTTACAAGTTAAAAACTCAAAAAACAGGGTTTATATTGGAGGGGGACTACTTGATTTATCATATGAACCAATTTTCTAATGACGAAGGAAAAGAATTGTGTCTTTGTGGTTTAATTACTAAACTATTGAATTCCAAATGGGTTTTGTTTCTTTAGGTTTCAATCATCCAATGGTCTTAAAGACAACCATTGCTAAGGAGCCAAACCACGACTGATGTCCAGGTTTGACCTCCTACCTCATGAACGTTCATCCTTAGCCAGTTCTGTGTTGGATCAACACAACAAACATGAAGATGGTGGTCATTTCCTGTTTCACGTCGTTCTGGTAGCCTTGGAACCTTAGCCTTTGGTTTGGCCCGAAAAGATACAGGGTGGATTGAAACAGAATGAGAACAACTGAGCCAGTCTTCTCTGGCCAAAGCTGGACTTTTTGGAGGAGATGAAAGAGGGATGGAAGCCTAATGGCATCCATATTGTTCCATCTGTCTGAACTGCTGCATCAGACAAAGGAGGTGCTGTGCAGTCATGCAATCTCAAACAATTATAATGACATTAAAACATGTGATCCAAATGTATGTCTAATTATTCATTGATGTTGAAAATTCTTTTTTCTGCCTTTAAGCTGCAGCTTGTTTGAACGGTTTGTACCAAATAAGCATCAACACCAGAATAAACAGTTTGGCAGAAAAGATTTGTGCAAAACCAAAAGACAAATGTGGCATAATTTAAAAGAAATGATACCGAATTCTGGTTTGAGAAGTTCCTCCTCTTGTTTTCTGAGTTGATTTGATGGCTGTCTTTTTTTAAACAGTTCAATATGGTAGAAAGTCTCCTCTGGAAGTGCCAGTAACACCTTGTGCAACCCAACACAAGCAATTACACACACGTGCACAGATTTACACTGCAGCACACACGATGAGGGTGACTGGCTGCGGTCCAGTGAACCTCACGGTCCTCGGGTCCTTCCATCAGGGGATGTGACTCATTAGACAAACAACAGATTGCTTAACAGATACGAGTGTGGTAATCTTGTTGAAATCCAACATTTGTGCGTCCCCAGATTATGCCTTCAATGCAGAAAGAGTTTGAAATCACCAACAAGCGTTCACTTGAGAGGCTCATCTGTGACTGTCATTTTCCTGTTTCTGCTTTGATCTTTCTCACACAGCGTATATTATTTTTACAATGCATTTGTTTCAACTTTATTTATTTATTTCAGGTCCCAAAAGAGGCAGCTGATTAACCTTCAGAAGTAAAAATGAGTGTAAACCTGCTGCATCAGCTCGCCTCACGGTAAAGGAGGATTCCGCTTTAATTAAAGCTGTTAACTCTGCGGTTCCATCACTCCCACCGTCTGTGTCTCAACACGTCTTTGACAGAAAGGATTACGTCCTTTGAAATGGTACTTAGCTGCCTTGTCATGACTGCCATTTCTGTCATGGAGACCCCACTTAGTGAAACTGCTGGTTTGGCTAAACCTTCACCTGTTTTTTAAGAGACTTAAGTTCACTTCCTGTACGATGAAAGGGTGTCAATTTAAAGTTTGTTTTCTTTGACAGCAGGCAGCTGCCGGAGCAGGTTTCACCCCCAGCAGGTGAGTCTCTGCGCTGAAGCTTTAATGACGTTAAAATGAGCTTAAGTGTGAAAAATGAACCTCAAAAATCTGCTGTGTTATGTTGAATTGTTGAGACAGACGTCTGTTTGAAAAAACACTGTCTAGGAAACAGAAGCAGATCATGTATTAATGTTGACTTTTTCCATGTGTCATCGGATGAATTTGTCTTAATTTACAGTCATTTGTGTTTTCAGGACTTCAAGAACTTCAGAAAAAGTATTTTTAAAATAAACACACAGACCCACACACACTAACAAAGCTGTATCAACAAAAAAGGCTCAAAGACATACAACTGGAAATCACAATTTGCTAAACAAATATACTTTAAAATCTGCTTTCCTTAAAACCCACCAGCTCTGATTTTTTTTTTTTTTTTCCCCTAGGGTCGATCTGAGAGCTTAAATAATTCAAAACTGCAAAATCCTTTGAGATCAGATATTTCTGGTCTTTATTTGGATGCAAGCAAACCAAAACTAAATCAAGAAATATTTAAAACTGCTTTACAAAAAAAACAAAAAAATCTGCCTTAATGAAAGGGAAAACCTGTCCAAACCTGTCTGGTCCTGAGTGGAAAAAGTTACCCCCCCACCCCCCAACCTCATAACTGGTTGTGCCACCACCAGCTAGAATACCAACAGTGACACGTTAGTGATACCTGTCAGTGAATGTTTTTCTGTCCTGTTGTAAAGATCTGTTTGTGTTCAGACTCACCAGTGGTTTTTTGTTGGGCCGTTCCATTTATGCTCAAATTGTGTTTGAGCATATTTGGTTTATTGTCTATGTCTATTGAACATGTTTTTTGAACATTTGTTTATATCTATGTACTACTACAATATCTTCTGCGTGTCCTGTGAAACGACAGGCGCTAACGACGCTAGCAACTGTTGCTAAGGACTTTTCTGACAACCAGATCCATCGAAAAAAGCAAGTGCAAATAAAGCTGAAACATCACTAACCAAATACAAAGCTATCATCATAGAAGCACTTGGTAGACATTAGTAGACATTGAACTTTCATTAAAATGTGGGGGCCACAAAATATCAACTTGGGGGCCGCAAATGGCCCGCGGGTCGCCAGTTTAAGACCCCTGGTCTATTCAAATTGGGTGCGTTTGGATGATTTATTCCTATGTCCTCAATTCTAAACCTGAATATCTGGTATCTGCAGAAGACTTTTGGGTTGTTTATGGGAAGGTGTGGGGCTCTGGACATTGTAGTTTTTGGTGAATTTACAAAATATTTGACTGGAAAACATTTTTCTGGTAGTTGGGAGGAAATATCTGCCACAAAAGGACTCTTGATCTCCAGGTCATGAACATTTCCGTCAGTGTTTGAATTGAAAAATAAAAATTTTAAGTCGCGATAATTACAGTGAGTCCTGAAGCTGCAAAGCAAACCCCAGATCATCATACTACCACCACCATTGTGTTTTAACTTTGTCTTGATGGTTTTTTTTGTCCGAACAAGACAAATTGGACACAGAGTTTTCCCCATTATTTCCTGTAATTGTGGGAAATGGCTTGAGAGAGATTTTCTAGAGCCATAAAGATATTCTTTGTGTTTCTTCTGACATCCTTTAGTTGTTTCGTTTTTTCAGCATGCGTATCGAAATCTTGATTCAACATGTCTGACAGTAATCAAGCAGCAGTGTGGCAGGTATTGAATGGTCTGTCATGGTTCAGTTCCTCCTTGATCTGTGGTGAATGGAGGGATTATGGCAGCCTTTTGTCCATTACTAAACAACTTTAAACAATGTTTGTGTAAACTTTAGTCTCTTTGTCTTTGTTCACAACTGAAGGTAGAATGGAGGGACACAAAAGTCGGGGCAGAATCTGCAATGATGCTGACTTTGCAACCTCCCAATGTGTAGAAAAGAGACTTCAGTTGGGACACGAAGATCTGAATTTCAATCGTTGTTATCATGAACTCGTGCAGACAAGATTACAGATGACAGACGCTTATGAGTGCCTCGTTTGAAGGATTTTTTCCATTGATATTGGGTCTAAAACTTAAGATGGAGCTGCTCCTCCTCCACATCGACACAAGCCTGTTGAAGTGGTTTGGACATCTGGCAAGAGCGCCATCCTTTCTGGTGAGGTTTTAGGGGCTTAATCAATCAGGAGGAAGCTCCTGTGGCTGATCCAGGAAACACTGGGCAGAAACAGCTCAAAATCTTCCTGAAGGAGCTGGAAGAGCTGGGCGAAAGAGAGCTGGACTTCCTTGCTTTCACCCAGAATTATGAACCTTATGGAGGATGTAAATGAGAGGACAAAATGATATTAGCTTGACTGTTTAACACTAGAGCTGTCGCCATCAGCCGCAGATAAATAGTCTCACTCTCTTTGAACTACCATAGCTCTTCAACCGGTTACATAATTAACAGAATTCCAACAGGTTCTTACATGAAGAAAAAGCAGCTTTGCAATACTTTAAGTTAGTAAAATGTAAATTTATCCCTACAGCAGTATTGCAGGGTGATGTTCATCTAAGCCAAAGTATGTACATCTTTTCCAATATATTGCATTTTTCTGAGTGTTATGGATCCTGGGGTAACGTCATACATGTCCCAGGAATGGGTGGACCAAAGACCAAGCCTCCAGTGTGTGTGTATATATATATATATATATATATATATATATATATATATATATATATATTATATATTTTTTTTTTTAAATTGAATTTTTTGTTCTCAAATTTCTAAATTTTTTTTTTGGTCATTTTTCAGCATGTTTTCAGTATCTTTCTATACTCTTGTTTTCTTGTTTTCTATTTTCTTACATAAACCACATTTGAAAATTAAAAAAAACTGACAAATACTTTTAATTGGGTAAAAATTACCCGACAAAAGTGATGGTGTAACTTTTTATAGTGAAAGTATTCTAGAGTTAATCAATACAACAGAAGGTGTCGATTCTTTGTTTCAAACCTCAAAAATGGTCTTTTAGCTTCATCTGGAAATGCTTCTTTGTTTTACCTGCATGTCTATTTTCAGATGCATCCTTGAGTTTTGACTGTGACCATTTTGTGCTTCAACCTTTGTGTCCAACCACCTTGATGACACATTGATTGCGCTGGCCCTGAGCCCAGAGTGTGCGGATGGTAAACCTGGCAAGCGTGCTTCATGCCACACCGTCTCTGGCCAGCCACCAAAACACGAGAACCACAAGGCTGGAGCCAGTAAACCTGTCAGCTATTAGGAACGCAGGCTTCACAATGTTCATCTGCGGTAAAGCACACTGGGGTACTGTTGTATTCTGAAATGACGATGACCTGTTGGACTGTGGCTCTCGTGTTGTACCATGAATTGATGTAAAATTGTTTTGTTTTTTTTGTTTTCTAAACACAAATAAAACACAGCAACATTACCATTTATAAACTTCATGCACAAAACTCTGTAGAAAACAAATAGTTAAATAGATTAACAAAAATACAGAAATAGACAAACATAGTATACGGTGTTGAGTGGGTTGCAAGAAGGCCAAAGTCCCATAGACTTCCATTGATAGACAGTCATTTCTCAATCATTTTATTTGTCAAAATAATCATTCTTGCTCTGATGCGTCCTTCTTAACATGTTCTTTCTAATCCTAATTTTTTTACAGATATTTTTTCTTCATTGCCAGTTATTCAAGTTATGAACTGACCAACCAGATGTCTCAGTAAAAGCATGTGGCTCCTGCTGGCTCCGCCTCGAACGTTTGATAGACACATTCCTCCGCGCCATTTTTAGTGGGAAGAGTGTGGACTACAAAACAGATGGAACAAGCTCACTCCTGATTGGTTGACAGTACTTCCTCTAAAACGTGACTCGGACTAATTGCTGTGGATGGGTTGCAATGGCGGTAGACGTACCAGGAAGTGACGGTGAAGGCTCTTGCCTGATTTCGCGAGGGCCGTAGAATGCATTTCCTATGGGGCACCTCAACACTTGTTATGTCCAGTTCTTATTCAACTGTCTATGATGCGGTCCCACAGTGGCCAGAATTGCCAGATTGATGTCTGGTTATCCCCGGGGCTCCGGTTTATGTCAACAGCCCTCGTTGAGTGCCCACACTGCCATCGTCTAATTTCTAGCAACCAGACCCTCCCATCACTCATTATCATGCTGCTGCCTTCCTGCCACCCGCCTGTGACCCGACTGCCCCTGTACAACCTCCAAATGAGCCCAGATGAGCATTGACCGATGTTAAAAAGTCTTTTAATTTGAACTTATTCTTAAACCCCCGTGGCGGCGCACACGTGTAAAAATGCCAATGCTGACTCCTCCTACAAATGCCACCATGAAAACAAAGAAACATGTAAACATTCTAAACCACACCTGTCAAAGTCAAGGCCCGGGGGCCGGATCCGGCCCGCCCGGTATTTCTATCCGGCCCTCCAGATCCTTTTATTTTATCGTTATGTTATCTTGCGCATATTTTTAACTTGTATAATTTTGACAAAATATACTAATATTGAGAGTAAAATATTGAGTTATTTAAAGTTTAGGTTGATTTATTCTGGAATGTTCCTGCTTTTCTATTATTGTTAGTTTTGGTTTTCAAAGTTATAAAACTTAGCATTCCGCTAACTTTTTGGAATATTTACTACGTTTTTTTGGCTATTTTTGCACTTAGCTAATTTTTCAGCTCCATGCTAGCTGTTGTGGGTAATTTAGGCTTTTTTCAGTTTTTAAGGCTATTTTCGAAGTTCAGCTATTTTTTCAGCTACATGCTAGCTGTTTTGGCTAACCTAAGTTTTTTGTTTTTCTGTATTTGCTTTGTTTTTTAGGCTAATTTGGCTTGTAGCTGGCTATCAGCTTCAGCTTTTGTAGCCATCAATTTCAGCATTTTTAGATAGCATCTCCAGCGACCAAATTCATCTTAAAGCCTTCACACGAGCATTATCGCAGGTAATGCTATATATCTAATTCATAATGATGTTAAAGAGTTACGATTAAAGTTTTAAAAATGTAGTTTTAGAGTTTTCAATAAGTATTTATCTTTTTCGGCCCGAGGTCTAAGGTTTGTTTTGTATTTTGGCCCCTTGTACGGTTGAGTTTGACACTCTTGTTCTAAACGAACATCATGATCCTCAAATCAATCATTTCCAGGAGAAGCTTTCATGTTTTACAGCTTTAAGCCACATGAACAAAGTGTATTGAAGTTGCTTCAATGTTTTTTTTCTAATTTTTGGTTCTGGTTTGGTTAACTGTTTATTGTTTCAATAACTAAAGAATCCTCACTAATCTGAATGTCTGGATGAACCAGATCATACCACAAATCTGCAGTTAGTCAAGATTGGTGAAGAAATTCTCCCCAAAACTTGGTGACTCTTTGTGCTTCACCTCCTACTCTTTTGTCAGTGCATCAAACAATCAAACATGCTTGTTACTCAGTGGAATTAGTTGTTATTAAGAGATTACCACAAGGCAGAGAACAGGTTGAAGACTGACATCTGAGTCAACCACCGGGAAGTCAGAAGAAAACAGTTCAGGGGTCAGAATTGGAGAATGCTGATACAAAGTCAAAAACTGAGCAGGTAAACAGATCAGACGTGTTATTGGAGCAGAAAAAGTAAATGTTTGGGTTTATATAACGACAGTTTTTCACAACTTCCATGGTAGAATTTCTAAATATCGTCTGAGGCAGGGATTGGCTACTCCAGTCCTAAAGGGCCACACTCCTGCATGTTCTCTAACATACGCTGATCTGGCAAGTTCTAATTGTCTGGACCCACCTGAACCAGCAGGTAAACAGTCATGAGCAGAGCTTGGATATCTGGATATCATGCAGACACTGTGGTCCTGGAGGTCAGGGGCCGTTTCAAGAAGCAGGTTAAACAAATTTAGAGTTCAAACCTGAACTCAAAAAGAGTTGATTCAATCAACTTGAATCTGTTAGAACCAGAACCAGGTGCAAGTGTAACCATAGAATGCCCTGATCAATAAAGCAAAGACAGCACAATTTGGTACAAACGCCTTTAGAGTTTCATACTTCCAGTGTTCTTACAAGCATATGCCGACTTCCTTTCCTGAAGGAAACCCGCTCCAGACCAGGTTACATTCACAGACTCAATTGTCATAGCTGATTCTGCATTCAGCTTAAGCCGCTTCTTGAAACAGGTTTGGTTTCACTCAATTCACGGTAAGAATACTTTCACAGGCGAGCAGAAGCGGTCACAGGAGCGTAGGAATACTCCCACGAGTGCAACAGGTTTCACGAGTGCGTAGGAGTAAAGACTGTCCTGCGCCTGTGGAACGTTCCATAGATGCGTGGAGTTTAATGCACTCTCATGGCGGAAATTTAACACTGAATCGTGTGCTGGTCTGAGAGAAGACCAACACTGAAGATCACCATCAGATACCAAAACAGTCGAATGGGTAGAAAGTGGATGGATGGTGGTCAGAACAGGTCAAAAAGATAACCTTAATATGTTGTTACAGCTCTATAAACTCTCTCATGTCAAAAGCTTGAGGTCTTTAATCAAATTCATCCCAAACAATCATTTCTTTTGATGTTGAAATCAAGTGACTTGAAAACCATAAGACTAATTTCATGCTAATCTTCTTTTCTTAACTTTTTCATAAGCTTACCAACATTTTGGTATCAGTTTTGCTCTGTGGTTAAAACCGAACTATTTCCAGGGAAAGTGTATAAAGATGTTAAATATAGCATGAGTGGTGTGGTAATTTCTTTGTGTCTATTAATAAGTCTTCCTTTTGTATTCAGAGGTTTAAATCCAGTCCTCTGACTCTGAACTTGGACAAGAGTTGTAGGTAGTTGCATAACGGTGATCATCTGATCCTGCATGTCAAATCGGCACATGTTCTTTTGCAGTTTGCTGCAGGGTAACTTTTGTCTGACCTTCAGCTTTGTTTACACTATCCATTTATCTGGCTTCCTCCGCCTTGCTGACGTACAGTGTGAGGAGAAGTGCACACAGCTGTTTCAAACCTTTAGGAAACCAGAAAAAAAAAACAAAACTGTTTTAAAAAGTTTCTGCATGTCAGCCTGAAGGTCAAAATGTTAAATTTACTCACTTGCTAAAAAGCTGAATCTCTTTTATTATTAGTTTACTAATTATTAGTCTTAAAATCCAAATTGGAATCGTATTTCAGCAAAACTTAACTTACTTTAAGGTTTTTTAACCCTTTGACACCTGAGCTGTTGCCGGTGATGCTTAAAAACACAATCTTTAACATACTGTAACCTTTCAACCGTTTACACCATCAGTGTCATTCCAGCAGATTGTGATTCACTATTTTCAGCTCCTTTAACTTTGTTCAAATGACAAAGGTTGTGTCTGAATTCACTCCCTACTTTATACCACTATATAGAACGATTGTCATTTTTCTGGAATGTCTGAATCTACACTTCTAAAATCCAATGCAATGGAAGTTTCCCAGAAGTCTTGGCGAAAATCAAGTGTGCATCAGTGCCATTGGCTGTATATGAGAACTGGACTGATGGTTTACTTCTGGCTCCATTCAAATAAATTAAATTTACTGCATTGTTTCCACAAAATGGATGCCGCCATGTTGCAGCCAGACAATGCCAATTAGCAATTATTGGTCCGAATCAGTCTGAGCCATAGTTTCCGTGACAACCACATTCATCAATCAGAAGTGTGGTTGTTGGAAGGCCACACCCGACCACCTGAAAGCCGGCTACACGATCAATCAATGTTTTAAAACGTTCAACATAAGACCACCTACTTGTATTCAGGCATCTGATTGGTCGGTTTATAACTTGAAAGTCTTGTAAGCCACGAGTAGTGTGATTATGATTTGCGACTCAAAATCGTGAGTCGTGCGCCGAGGGCCACTTCTGCCACATATCCAAATTTGATCATAAAGCTTGCAGTACTGAGAGCTTTGGGATAATATTTTGGACTAAATGAATCCACCATTTCAAATAAATTGTCCCATGTTTAATCTATGCCATAAAATTGCATCAACATTGGTGAGCCGGCTCACGACCCACAGCTCATGGCTGCACGAGAATTGAGCTGCAACCTACGAGATCTGACTCCTGACCTACAAGATTTGAGTTGCGAACAGCGAGATTTGAGTTTCTATCCAAGAGGTTTAAGTCACGACCCACAAGATTTGAGTCGCAGCACTTGAGATTTGAGGTGCGATCTACGAGATTTGAGTCGTGACCAATGAGATTTGAGTTTCTATCCACGAGGTTTAAGTCACGACCCAGAGATTTGTGTCGCGACCAAAGAGATTTAAGTCTTGACCCACATGATTTGAGTCACGACCTATGAGATTTGGGATGTAAACGACAAGTTTTTAGTCACAATCTACAAGATTTGGGTTGTAATCTACAAGATTTGAGTCATGACCCACAAGGTCTGAGTCGCGGCGAACAAGATTTTAGTCGCGACCTACGAGATTTCAGTCATGACCCACGAGGTTTGAGTCGTGGCCCTCAATATTTGTCGGGACTTAAGAGATTTGAGTTATAAATTGCAAGATTTTAGTCGTGACCTACAAGATTTGAGTTGTGACCCACAAGATCTACAAGATTTGAGTCATGACCCACAAGGTTTGAGTCGCAACCAACAAAATTTGAGTCGCGGCCTATGAGATTTGAGTTGTAAACTACAAGATTTTTGTTGCAACCTACAAGATTTGAGTTTTAGATTTGAGTTTGAGTTTTAGTTGCGACCTGTGAGATTTGAGTCACGACTCGTGAGATTTAATTGAGACTCACGAGACGTGAGTCAGGTGACTCACTGGTAGTGGGTTGGAGTTGTTTGCAGTGCTCGGTGCATCTCAGAGAGACGCCACTCAGCCAGTGATCGACAACACTCGATTGGTGAATATAGACCACAGTGCATTGCGATTAAACGGTTTGTCATTTGAAAGAATGAATACATTTATATTTTATAAATCATCCAACTTTTCACCACCAGAACACAGAGGCTCCATTAACTGTCTTTATAAAATGTTCATATTTATCAGGTTTTTACTTCGATGAATGAGTGAGATCCTATTTGCTGTTAAAATAATGTGAGCATGTGATTGGATTGCGTTAAAATACTGAATAATCTCACACTGTATATAGTTTTCAAAATTTACCACTAGAAGAATGCAATGCTTTACATTCAGCTATTGTACATCTTTGCAAAAAATAAGACAAATAAAATATCAAATAACATTTTCTACTATGTGCAGCACCAGAATAACTAGTTGGATCATTCTGTTTCAGTGTAGGTCAATAAATCAATCACTCACTAGTTTATCTAAGTCTAAAGCAAAGTATTTTTGTTTGCTTTTTTATTAGACATTCTCAGTTTTAGGGCTGTAAACATTTAATGCCACATTTTGCAAAGCAAACATCCTGTGTCTTTAAGTTAATAAAAAGTTATTTTGCTTTTACTAAAAAATAATTTTTGCAGAAACTATGACTTTGCTGTCTGATTTTAGTCATGAAAACAGAGGCAGTCCCAACAACATATGACAAGCATTAAAGTGAGGGGCTGTTTGGGGCGCAGAGGGTTAAGCAGAGCTTGTAGAAGCTGCCTTTAGGGAGGATAAACGTTTCTAAGAATTAGCTTCTTGTTGCTTTTCTACTGGAAATTTGGCTCTGCAAATAAACGTGGAGAAAAGACGTTTCATCACAGTTTTGTGCGCTTTATTTTATTTTTTTTAAAACAAACACATTTTTAAATGCTGGTTCTTTTCTTTTTTTTAACTAACTATAAAACAAGTAGAGATCAAATCTCCGAGGCAACAGGGAGTTAAGTTGTAGGTTTTTTCCAACTGTGTATTTTAAATGTTCCATGCTTTTTTCTTTTTTTTTCAATGTGGTATTCCCTTTTTCAAAGACCACGCTGGCTTAAAAAACTACAGTTTAAATTGTATTTTGAAGTATAATTGGTTGGGCCATTATAGGCAATCAGTGTTTAGAATTTGGGGCTTTTTTTTCTATATTTTTTTTCTCTACGGTCAAAGGAAAAAAGGCAAACCCCCCCCCAGACGTGGACGGGAGAATGGAGCCTCAGTGCAGAACATGAGCAGCCAGTGTGCAGTTCGGGTCCAGATGCGTTGAATTAAATCCTCCTGTGGCATCCCAGAGCGCCCCTGAGACCGCTTTGGCTCATAAATCGGCCCGATGTACATCCAGGAGAGGCACGACAGTCACACACAGCTCGTTTTCACCGTCAGAGCGGCCGCTTCTGCACATCTAACCTACTTGATTTCACGCAATGACTCAGCAGACATGCCAGAGAAAATCAAAGTGTTGCAGAAGAAGACGAGTGAATGGTGCAGAGTAAAGGAAGAGCAGAGATTGGGGGAATAATTTCCATGCAAATCTGCCATGTGTTACAAATCTTACACTGACATAGTCTCACGTTTTCCAGATTTGCTTCTTATGCAACTTTTCCGGGAACACTCCTCTTGTCTCCTTCAGAGTTGCAAATGGATTAAAGTCATTCGATGCACAAAAGTTTCTTTTAATAAACATTTTATTCAACGGTGCAGCAGTAAGTGCTTAGTGAAATCATATTAAGGGATTATTTTGAAAGCTGACATTTCCAGTTTCCAGCCTGGGAACACATTTGTCTACAGAAGCAGGTTCGAAAAGTTTATGAAGATGTCTTTTCTTTCTTTTTTTGTTAGAATGTAAAATTCTGGGTTTTCTTTATCTTCCACAAGTGACACTTAAGTTAAATGGTGTCTTACCGTTCTTGCACTTAAAGAGGGATTTGAAATTAGTTTGAGACAAAACTTTATCGAAAAAAAAAATTCACAATTACACTGTTTCCATTCAGTAATAACTTTTGAGAATAAATGTAAGTCCTTCACAAACAATACTTTGATTTACAGCAGATCCATTCACATTTCTACCACGGCACTAGCGCTCACCATTTATCTATCAAAGGAGACGTCGGTGTCTTATTAAGACCATGGAGCAGCGAGCCACGTGGGAGTGGCTACAGATGAGGGGATTTTGGGAAATTATGGTTGGGGATTTTACAGAGGAGCTGTGGATCCAAAAATTCCACAGGACACGCTCAACTTTTGATGAGCTGGATGATAACGTGGGACCTCTTGTGGTATCTGGTTCTTGGTCTCATTTAATCAAAAAAAAATGTTTCCATTGCAGTTTTGCGAGATTTGTTAAAATTTCTTGCAAAATTGACGTGTGTCCATCAGGCAAATTTATTATTGCTAATCCAGTTTGTGCAATTTCATAGTCAATGGAAACCTAGTTGTGACCACTGTGTGACTAGAGGAAATTTACATCGCAGACAAATCAATTAATGATGACCATTCCGGATTGTAATAGAAGTGACCAACAACCGCTGGTGTTTAAACACCCTCTGATGTCAAACATGTGTTACTGTCAAATAGAAACGTGTTGTCATGCGTGGTCAGTTTTAGCATGTATAGAGTCTAGAAGACGGTCGGGCAAAAATCCAAGTTGAATTTGTCTTAAATTTGGTAACTTTTTTGCAATTTGCAACCTTAAACAACTCACAAGATGAAGCTGTTTTAAACATGTTTTAGACTCCATCAAGATGACCTTTAATCCAGGTTAATGAGATTAATCTCCAGCAAACTTCAAGCATTTTTGTACTAAAGGCCTGAAATTTAGCATCGCAAATGAAGCTCCCATTTCATTTATATGCAAATGTATTGGGGATTGGCTAAAGCTGATTACACAAGAAAAATCAAACCAAATAAGCAGTTATATGAGGATTGAGTAATATTAATAATAATAACATTTTCTTAAATATATATATAAAATAGATGCCATGTTAGGCCTTACTCACATGCACCGGGTCAGCGCCCCGTATAGTGCTGCATATTACTGGGTTGTCCAGCCCCATAGAGGGTCGTGGAGAGGAGGAGCTGCATCTTAAGGGGGGCACAGGTGTGCCTTAAAGTTCCCTTGAGGCTTAAGGGAGCTGCAGCAATAAGCCATCAATTTAAGTGTATCCACAATCACCCGGTCTAGTTCATACTAATGTTTGGATTTGCTTGCGATTATATGTGACAACTGCGCTGAACTTCTGAGCGGCGTTTACACTTTTGCAATCGCCTCCAGCATTCATTGTTGGAAAAGAAGAAGGAAAACTCATTAGATGATGATCCTTGTAATTTGTTTTACTTTTGCAAAAATCATCTTTTTTTTCAAGCAACACAGAACTGACAGTATTTTGACAAAAACACAACAACGACTTAATTTTTTTTTTTTATTTTATTGTAAATGTGTTTGTACATGGTAGAACAAAACAAAAATATACGATCTGAACAAACTCTTTTTGTGTAAAGTGTGTAAAGAATACATTTTGTGTTTATTTTCATGAACAAAATGCATCTGCCACAATGATTCCAGAAGAAATAATAGCTTCACAGAAACAACAAATGTGTTCTGTAGACACTTAACAAAAAAAAAAAGGTTTCCCTAGTTTTTATATTTATATATTTATATATATATATATGCAAATTATCTAGTTATGTACAGGTCTTATCCAAAATCTTTTAAAATCACAGAAATTACAAGAAGAATAATTCAGCTCTCCTTTGTGCAGTATTTACATACATTCGTTGGATCACATTTGACACCCGTTTGGAGAAGTGGGTCTTCCGTTTGCATTGAAGGAATGCCTGAAAGAGTACGCACATTTCCTCCACACAGCCAGGGACAAACACTTTAAATGCTTTGTGGATCAGCTCTTCTTTTAAATAGAATTCACTTTTTGGTTTTATAGCATACATTTGACGTTTTAATCTTAGGGAAAGCACCTTTATCGTTATGGAGAAGAGAAGTCTTAACCAGGAAGTCCAATCCTCATAAACAAGCAAACAAATGCATTAAAGGGGCCTTTAAGAGCAACCTGTTTGTCTTTTAAATCATTTTAAATTACAATCTTCAGTTAGCAGAGACGTGTCAGGTAAATGAAGCTACATAACAAAACTGGTGTATCAGATCAAGTTGTGATTCACTTTTCATCTTTCATTTCTTGGATCATCGTTGGATGTAGCTGCACACAAAAATGTTTGATCCAAGAATAAATATTTAAAAAGGGGATTTAATCCAAAATATTTCATTTACCGTATTTTCCACCTATAGGGCGCACTTATTGTGATTTTTCTTTTCCAAAAAAACGTTTGCAACAAGACAGTTGGAAGAGTCTTAAATACAACTGTCGAGAATCTTGCTCCAAGATTTATCTTACACAGCTCTAATCTGATATATGAAAGACTTGGCTATGTCTGAATTGTCACCTAATCCCTAAAAAAACTGAATAGTGCGGGACTATCTAGAGTCCTCTTTTAAAAGCGATTTGAACACGATGCTCACTACTTTTCTTTATTTTTTTTTGAACACCAGATATGATGTCACCGATTTCAGGAAGTAAAAATCAAATAAACACAAACATTTAACAGCGTCTATTTATGACTCCACTGGGTTCTGATGATGAAAACGTGGATGGTTTATTAAAAAACTACATTTAAACAAGTTTATTTTCCCCAAAACGTGTTCAGCCGTACATGCATTGTGGTCTATAAAGTCCCATTAGTTGTCACACACCTAGTTGTGTGAAATTTGTTCTCCGCATTTGACCCATCCCCTAAGGGAGCGGTGAGCTGCAGACACAGCCGCGCTCAGGAACCATTTGGTGGTTTAACCCCCCAATCCAACCCCTTAATGCTGAGTGCCAAGCAGGGAGGCACTGGGTCCCATTTTTACAGTCTTTGGTATGACTCGGCCTGGACTTGAACCCATGATCTTCCAATCTCAGGGCGGACACTCTACCACAAGGCCACTGAGCTGGTGGCTATATCTGCTAATGTAGTGAGCATCGATGCATGCTGGGAAATTTCACTCTATTTTGGAATTGTATATTCAGACAGCACTAGAAAATGGTAAACGCACTATATAGTGAGACGTGAAGGAAATATATATATATATCACAAATATATATAAATATATGACATATATAAATATGAAAATAGACCCTTTGCCCAATTAACCAGTGGGCCCTATAGTGTGGAAAATGTGGTCATTTTAATCAAATAAGTGCAACTACCCGAAATGTTTCATTCTCAGTAGGGGCAGACAACCAAAAGTTTCTTGTGTGCCAGTGCAAAAATACACAGTGTCACCATCTCCAGTCATAAAACTTTTGTTTGAAGGTTTTTTTCTTCTCACGGGATCAGAAAATGCTAAGAACATTTAAAGGAATGTTTCCAATACTCTGCTGTCTCTTCAGCAAGAACTCCAAATGAATCATTCAATGAGACACTTTTTTAAGGGAAGAAAACATGGATTCAGATGGTCTGTTTCATTTTCAAGATTTAGCTTTAAAAAACACAAATTGGGTCAAAATTAACTGAAATACTCCAGAAATGTGAAATTATAAATGGCTAAATTATTTTTTGAAAGAGATTGAGATCTGAAAAAGATGTATGAGAAGCTTATTCCACCCTTGAGATTGCTGTGTCAAGTAACAGTTTTCTGCTTTAGGTTTTCCAGTCTTTCCTCGTCACCCAATAAATTATCACAGTACCATGAATGTGCGTCACATACTCCAGCGTATGCACACACGCCAGCGAAAAGAGCTCTGCGCGGCGTCCTTTTAAGGGTGTTTGGACTGCGGTGGCACCAACCTATGCCCTTGTCTCGTTTTCGTCACGCACACCTCCCCCACCCTCTCCTTCAGCGTCAGTCTGTCAGAGCGGGGTCACAGGGGTCCGTTTGCAGAGCGTCCTGTCCTGCTGCTTCGTGGAAAGCGGTGGACTTTGAGGTGTTTCGACAGGTGATCGCTGCGAGCAAACTTCTTCTCGCAGACGATGCACTGGTACGGTTTCACTCCGGAGTGGGAGCGGCGGTGTCGGGATAACTCATCAGATCGGGAGAATCTGGAGAGAAAACAAATCAAAAATGAAGATTTTTGTCAATATTTCTGAAATCTACAATTATTTTCTGCACTATTTTACCAAATATTCCATCTAAATTGTGTCTGTAATTAATAATCCTTTTGGACACTACATAATGGTTGGAGTACAAATACAATAAAGTCATGATGCTTCATGTGTGTAAGACTCTACAACTTCTGTGTAAATGAGGAGGCATCCATATTTAGCTCAGCACATGAGTAGAGTGAATCCAAGCCCGCTCTATTCCTGGCCTGATCTGCTGTGGTCTCCATGGGCTCCACTCACCCAGCAAAGTGTTAACTGGATGTAATGCCTCCACACCTAGACGGGGGTTTGTGCGCAGAAGCAAAGCTGCTCGGATCAAATTCATCTGCAACCAGGACTGGTTGGTTTAAAGGCTGCAGGACGGAAGGTTTATGAAGATTTAAAGACACAGTTATCTGCCTCAAGATCAGACGCTCGATGTACCGCCGGCCTGTTAGCCGTCTTCATTACTGAGTCGTAAAAAGAAGACGCGGCAGTAAAATCCGGAATGTTTCAACAAACGCTGTGGTTAGAAATGGGAGCTTTTGTTTACCAGCATTTCTCGCCTAAAACCATCTACAAACTGGAATAAACATAAATATGTCCTTAATGAAAAAAAAAATACAAGTTTACAGGTTAAAAGATAAATCTAAATATAAATACAAGCTGGCCAGAAATCCGACCTGAAATCTCTTAATGTTAGAGACAGACATAACTGCATTAGTGTCATGGTTTTACTATCTCCTATGTATTTATGTTTGATCATTCTTTTTTTAAAAGCCAAAACAGTAGATAGAGGAAAATGTTTTGTTTAAAAAATCTCAAAAGATTTGGCAGCATAACGGTAGAAAAGCTGAATGAAGCTTGTTTATATTTAGGATTATAGATGTTTTTTGTCATTTGGCACACAAATATTCCTCCAAACTAAAATTAAAAATATAAATTAATTTATTTTTGAAGATTCTTTCAACTGTAAATATCTTTTTATTTTTTTTGGTGATTACCTAAAGAACAATATATATATAAAGTTACAAATCTACTTACAAGCAGGGTAGTCTCTAATTAAATATGTGTATTATTTATTAAACTTCAGTATCTTTCCTATTTTATTCATAGAAAACATTGCCTTTTATTCTTTTATTCATGTTTATTTGTAATACAATATTTACGTATAAAAAACGTTTGTACTATTTGTTGTTTTTGCACTGACACAGAGACAGATTTAATCTAGAACAATGAAGAGATTCAGATATTTTTGTCCCTTTTAACCAAAATTGGGTCTTTTCCAGTGAAAACAATCAGAGTAAATATCAATGCATCAAAGTGGATCAAGTTGTTATTTTTTTAAAATGAATAATTACTTGTATTGAGGTCTTGCTAGTTAACAGATGGGCTGTATATCTAACTTTGGTTCGTTTTTGTTGGTTTTTACATGAGCAAACCCATCATGAACAGAATATGGTGTCCATTAAAGGTCACTATTAAAAAGTTGTGACTTCATTTGTTCCCTGATTTTTCAGCAGAAACGTGTTCAAATTTGGCAGAAACTTGGCAACTTTTTCGAGAACCGTTGTTATCCTTTACACTTGTTTTTGTCTTTCTGTAGCATTATCTACACACACAACAAACATGAACCTTTAAGACCCACTGATACGCAATGACTCCCAAAAATCTGCCCAATTCAAACCCTTATAAACGGTGAAACAAACAACAGATTACACAGACACTCTACTTTTTTTTGCTGCATCTGATGCAGATTAACAGCCAACTAACACACCACCTAAAGTCAAAAGATCATAAAATTTTATTGTATTATTCTATAGTTGTCTAGTAAGTTTTAACCTGTACTGGACGATACTAAAAACCGACACTTAAGCATTTAAATGATTTATTGAAGACACTAAACAACCCAAAAAAGGTTCTTAAAATTCCACTTATGAAAACCAAACAAACTCAAAGTAAGAATTTTTGAGGGAAATCAACTAAAGAAAATGTTTCTTTCTGTTGAGCCAAAATGTTTACAGTCGGGAAATCTGATCTTAGTTTTAAGAATGAATGTTTGTGCTGCTGAAGAACTGAAGAAGTACAATGAAGGAAATGATTCAGAGTGGAGATTGTGAGGTAGACGTCCTGAGATTTTTTTATTTTTCTTTTTCACTTGGTGGGGATTACGTTTTTTTCATTGTCAGTTCAGGTTCTCAGGTGTTATTCCTCAAATGTTCGAGACACTGTGATGGTTTATTTCTTCCTTTCCTGAGATCTACCATCAATCAAAATACAGTAAAGTGTTGCATGATTCCGTATTAGGGTATGTGGTTATATATGGTCTGTACACTCTCCTGCACTGATATATTTGAGTTGTATTTGTCATTTTAATCAATATGATTGCATTTATGAAGCAGCTGTTCAATCTGCTGTTTCTTCTTCTGCTTTAAAAGCAGTTTGCTGTAAACCGAATGAATTCCAGCGATACAGGTAACCTCCCAGAGGTGTGAAAACTGGCAGAAAAGTATTTTGGTTAATAATACCCTTTTCTATCTGGCAATATTTGTATCCAGTATTTCTAACGACAATCATCTGAAGAACTGCGTCTATCAATGATGAAAGAGAATTACAACCTTTTTGAAAACGAGCCAACAACAACCACAATAAATGTTTGCAGGATTTATAGCAGAAAAACGGATCCTTTACTGCAATTAAAACTGCTCTCAGTGTACTGAAAAAAAAAGACAAACTGTACTGATAAGAATGTGCTGATTAGTCAGAGTAATGATAAACGTGCACATATTCCACCCTAAAGCATTGGCAGGTTATCGACAAGCTGCAGCATGACAGAAACCTCGTCCAGCTCCTCTTTTACTCAAACCGGGCCGGAGTCCAAATGCAACATTCTGCAAGAATACATAAAATGACAGTCCTTTCTATTTTTGAAAATATCTACATTTCTGGAACTCCATTCCTTCATACAGTCTGAATAGTTTTTTTCTTCCCCAGAAGCCGCCACGCCGAACATTTCTGTGGCTGTAGGCGAGGTCAGGGAGTTCACAAACACAGGGATGGAGGGATTTGTGCCGATAAGTTTGGTGTGTTTTTCACTTTGAACGCGGGCTTTTACACTCCGCTTCCTCTAGGCTGCTTGGCGTGGCTTCCACACAACCCATTGAGTACACATTAGTGTAGGTGCTGTGGGAAACACATGTGCAGGCTTTGTTCAAGCTTGTCCTAAAATCCACTCAGCAGGGAAGGTGGGGCCTTCAGCTCAGTTTGGGTAGTAAAAATAACAATACCTTTCTCATCCTGACTTTTCATGTCCTTTAATCTTTTGGATGTTGCATGTTGGAGGGATAATCACTTCATCCAAATGCAATTTCCTGACACAAGTTGGCCTCGCGAAGACAAACCGCACCGAAAGTAGCTGGAAAACCTTTCATGAAATTGATCTTTTTTTTTATTTTAGATAAACAGATTTATCTAAAGCTAGCACTCTGGCTTTAGACATAACGCATTATTTTTGTGGTTGAATTAGAAAAATAAAATCTTAAAAGTAACTGCAGATTTGCTGACAGGAACAACGAGACGTTGCCCCGATGACAGCCACACTGTTTTGACATCAAACTTTGGTTTTCTGTCTCGGCTGAAAATCTGACTGTGTTCTTTTGTATGTTGTTGCCTCCATGTCTGAGTTCAGATCCAGGCTTGAACAAAACCAGGTTAGGAATGAGAGAAAAAACCATAAAACTGGGAGTCCGGCCAATGAAATAGCACTTCTTCAGAGGAGCCAACACAATGATCTATTCTTAGGTTGCAGAGGGTAAATGGTGCCTGACTCACTGGTTCAAGTCCATTTCCCAGCCCGGGAGAAAGTGGGGGCTGAACTTTATATGAGAGGAAATTATCAGTGTTCTTTAACAAAAAACATCATTTTTAAATCTCTTAGGAAGTTTTTCATCCTTCGCAGCTTTAAGTGAGTTTCCACATGTTGTGCAGATACGTGTTGTTTACCTGACTGCAGGAGAGCATTCACTAAAAAGACAAAGTACCTGAGAATGTGAGATTTGCTCCCAGAGAGCTTTTCCTCAACCTCATGTTCGGATCTAAACAGCTACATATGCATTAAAGTGACCCACTTCTCCCCTTTTTCCAGCATTCGAGTCACATCTGGGCCCCAACATTCATCATCACCTGAAAAAAGTGCTTGCTTCACTCTTAAACATTTTTTCTATGCCGTCACCGATTGAGTCTAGTGATCTAGTCCATACAGTTTACCACATCTTTTAATAAATCCACTGTGTTCTGATGATAAAAACGTTGGTTTGTTAAAAAAAAAAAAATTGCATTTAAACATCTTTTTTTAAATCATAAAAATAGTTAAAACGCATTGATGAACACTGCATTTTTGCAAAGACTTCTAGGATATTTCTAGGGTACTTGATTTTGGATTGTGAATTCGGACAGCACTAGAAAAAGGCACTATAGAGTGAGTAGTGAAGGAATTCTGACATAGTCACAGGTTATGTAATTAACATAATACTAACAGTTACTACTTAAACAGAGAAGCTCCAACAAAAATGTTCAGATCATTAACTTTGTAAACATTGTTCTGCCTCTCCTGTAAGTGTTTCAGTTTGGCCACTAGGTGGCGATAGCATTGTAGCAGTACTCTGAGCCAAAAAAACGAAGTTTTAGACCGCAAACGGAAACTTTAAAAAATACTTTCTTAAAAGAGTTTGGAAAATTCCTGCCTGCGAGTTTATAAAGATGTTCATTTAGTCAGAAATATACGTTCAAGTCGACCGAGCGTTAGCATTTGTCGTCCTAAGGGAAATTCCAATAAACGTTAGCATCAAGCTAGCGGACTTTAGCTTTATATACTAAATCAATCTATATTTTTATGTATCAATTATTGATTTTTTAAGCTTAAATTAAAGGACACGTGAGTAAATGTACTAAACCTTACATGTAAAATTTAAATTTGGTTTAAATTAATTAACTTAAGAGGATTTTGTTCCTCTCAAGAGAAGAAGCTCTTAGACATTTCTGCACTCTAGGAAGACTTAACAAAGCAGAAGTGCACCAAGAATGACAGCCATGTGCAGAGAGAGCACTTACATTCAGAAGTTGAACTTTACCTTTAAAAAAGGTTTCTGTATCTCTTTTTTAGTCTCAAAACCTCAAAATACAGAATGTGAACCCGACTTCCAGCAAACCCGGCTTAGACCAAGACTTCTGCATTAGCTGTGACTCAAAATCCCTGTTTTGCCTTGATGGCAGAGCGAGAACTGCTAAATTTAAAAGGGTTCCACTGTCAGAAAATGTAAGCAAACAAAATGTGATGTTTGTGGAATAACTAGTGAGACTAATCTGTCAAACATTAGAAGATTCAAAAAGGTTTGATCAACTGCCTGAGTCAAGAAGATCAATCTGACTCAACAGCTTTGGATTTAGACTCCAAGAGTTCTGCTGTTCTGTTATTCTTGGTGAAGACTTGGACTGGGGCAATGCTCCACTTTCAGATCAGTAAGAAGCCTCAGTTCAGGATGATGAGAAGCTGGGAAAGACTTGAGTGAACACAAGGCAGAGAAATAGTATTCTGACTCTAAACGACAGCCCTCATGGAGGCGATACATCCACATCAATCATGGTTTTTGTGTCTAAACTCAAAATAGGTTCAGCAGCTTTTGTTTCTCTACATTAAGGTACATTTTCATCTTTAAAGGCCCACTTTGATTTTAAACTATTTTCAAAGTCGATTCAAAGTTGATCGATTAGTCGATTGATGTCGACTATTAAAATAGATTAGTCTTCTATTTTTTAACTCAAAACAACAATTTGTGCTTCTTCCGCCATTGTCTTTGACACACGTGTGCAGTAGTTCTAATCCAGGTCAGTAGTGATGTCACAGGAAGTTCTAGAAAGCCTCGGGTACCACAACAACACGCCAACGGAGCTTGAAAACCAAAAGTAAGAGACAAAAATGTCCTTTGTGACTGAGTATGACAACGCTGAGGAGGGATCAACGTCTAGGTAAGCTACGCTAACATTATCATAAACAGAGAGTCATCCCTGTAATCTGTACCCATCAGAGTGAAATGTCTCTGCTGAAGGGAACATCTGCTCTCAAGGAGATCCTCCTTCTGCAAGACATGTAGAAATGCTAACTTTCCTATATAAGCAAGAACATCAGTTTGGAATTCTATAGAGTCTAAGTGAAGTTGAATCCAGTCGTGAACATGCACTTTAGTTATATTTGAGTCAGTGAGACCAAAACTTTATATTCAGAGGAAAAATAGTTCATTTGTTTCAGATGTCGACCTCATTTGATTTAAGTCTAGTTTTACCGACAGAAAGGAAAGAAGCTGCACGATTCATTAAAGGTTTAATAGACTATCATCTTTATTTTTACTTAGAATATTACTTAAACTCTTCAAGTTTAAAGCTATTGATGGTTTAGATGTGTTTAACACAGTTTAGTCTTGACCCGATTAGTCGACTCATTGAGAAAAATAATCGGTGACAATAACTGATTATTAAAATAATCGTTTTTGGGAGCTCTAATTCCCAGAAGTATTTAAAGATTTTTGGACAAAAAAAAAAAAACAAAAACAAAAACAAAAAACTGAGTGGTTTGCTTAGACAGTTTCTGCAGAGCGGCAGCAGTTCATTAGAAATACACCTCTGAATTGTGGGCTGGACTGTTAACGTGGAGCACCCCCCACCCCCTCTTCCCGTCACCCATATCTGAAAGCTCTCTGTTTACATTCTCTCCTGCTAATTTGCAACAAATACAGAGCAACAGATGCACAGTTTTGATTTGGATTCCAGCTCAGACGAGGAAAATAAAGACGTTGATGGGTCTATTTGTCTATCAGCGTATTTTCTGTCACAAAATGATGTTTTTTGTTCTTTTTTTAAATCTGCTCCTAATTCACAAGGATATGAATAAAGAAAAGATTTTTTTTGTAATTTTATTTGCATATGTCCTACATCATGAGAAAAATGCCACAAGAACATGTTAAAAACATGTAATTGGAGTGAGTCTTTAAGTAATGAAAATTGTTGTTATGAGAAAAATGTCCAGAAACTTTCAAGTCTGGGTACAAAGTAATCAAATGAAGAAAAACCTGTTCAGTCCTCTTCTCCATTGATTGTGTTGCTAAGCTACAAATGAGTAATTCCAGATTTTGGTGAAAAGCGTCACTTCTAGGAAAAACCTTTGATTTGACTAAACTACAGAATCAGTTTCAAGCATTTACATATGAATGCCATCACTTCCATTCACACACAGCGTGTGTACTATTGGGCAACAACTGCGAGTACAGAGGAAGAATCCATTGACCGGCAGGTCAAAAGCTGTACTTTGGATCAGCATGTTCAAAACAACTTTCTGACCCAGATGGGAGGAAACCCTTAAAGAACAGAGTAGCCAGAGGTTTATGGCAAACTTTAAAGACGTATCATGTATTCATAAACACGTCAGTGAAAAGACACCATCCTGTAGGACGGGGGGGGGTTGTTACATAAATGTGTAGCAGACAGTGAGTAAACAGGTGTAATAGTTAACAGGGGGACAAAGTCTGCCAAGAAACAACTTCAAAGGTTCTCCTATCTAATCTGTAACCTCAGTTCGTTCAACAACACACAGATAGCGGGGACACGACCAGCTGCTAGAACAGAACACGCTGATGACAACCGTCCTCTAGCAGCTCATCTGCTCTCACGGTCAACAGAAAACTTGAAGCATCTCTACAAACATGTAAAAGACTTTTTTTGGTCTAGAAAACAGCAAAAACAAAGAAGAAAAAAGGACAAAAACAAAGTTGAAAACACTGCAAGAGAAGGAAAACCTTATCGCTTTTACCTTTAACTACCCTCAGATAAACAAGCTAAGTTCATTACAAGTCAAACTATCTTATTACATGTTATCAACAGCTGACTTAAAGTGTGAAGATGGAGTCGGATGGGAAGGAAGTTGTTAAGCCTGATTGGTCTAATCCCTAAGATAAGCATCATCCTGGTATTACATTGATGTGACTGGATCTTTGTTATCTCTGTTAGCCCAGTTAGGCTGAAGTATTTCAGGTGAGTGTGAGGAGGCTGCTTCTGCTCACCTCCATCCACAGCCCGGCCACGTGCAGGCAAACGGCTTCTCCCCCGTGTGCCTCCGCAGGTGCGCTTTCAGGTGGCTGCTCTTGGTGTACATCTTGTTGCAGCCGGGAAAAGAGCACTTGTGCATTTTAATGAGGTCTGCCACTGCGCTTTTCTGGCAGCGCTGCCCTCCGGCGAGGACCCCTGCTGCCAGACTGCCGCCCAGGCTTCCGTCCCCGAGCCCTGTGGGTTTAGCAGCAATGGGAACCGGTGCGATCCGGACAAATTTGGAGGAAGCAGCACTTCCCATTTTGTTTGCGCTAGCAGCTGCCGGGGAAAGAAGCTGGGGCACCAACGCAAAAGTTTGCCCCTGGATGGTGACCAGGAGCTGCGCGATTTTGATATCAGATGGACCTTGGGCAGGCTGGGAATGGGCTTTCTGAGGCTGACTGGTCACAGCGTCTGATATGGCGTTGGGATTTGGTTCTTGTTTGATCTGGATGGGCTGGATTTGAAGAATGACAGGCACAGTGGAAGAAGCATTGGCACTTTCAGACGAATCTGATGAGGATCCACAGTCCTCCTGTTTGATCCCATCAACCCGACTGTCGGCTGAAGTAGCATCCAGCATGGACGGCGAGCCGTCCATCTCCGACGGATCCGATGACCTCTTCAGCGCATCTTTGGTCTCTAGAAAGAAGGGAAGCGGAGAATGCGCCACGGGCACAGTCTGATCCGAGTTTCGCGGCGATGACTGTCCCGCCCATGTCCTCGAACCCTCCGCCTCAGCATCGTCAGACGTTGATGTCTCAGGTGACATCGCCTCCTCGCTGCCGTCCTCCTCTTTCTCCACCCCCACAATCATGTTCTCCTCCAGGAACTCCTCGATCTCCTCCAGAGTGGGCTGAAAGAGGAGTGCTTCAGGATCCTGCAGCTCGTCGAGGAAAACCGGGAACTCGAAAACGTCCTCTTTGGTGTGCTGCTGCAGGACGTTCGGCCGCTGCTCCCTCTTGGACTCCCATGTCAGGCCTATGGCAGGAGAGTCCAGGCCCATGATATGGGAGGGGGTTGTGGAGGATGAGGAGGTAGTGGAGGAGGCTGGAGAGGAGAGACAAAGAGAGGAGCAGAGAGGGAACGAGACAGAGCTGGTGCTGCCGTTGGAGCTCAATGAGGTGGTCACAGATCCTTGTGAGAGTAGGAGGTCCAACAGGCTCTCTTGACTTTCTCCTCCTGAGGAGCTGCAGCATCCATTGCTCCTTCTGCTCTTGCTCTCGTAGCTGGCGTGAGACACCGGCGAGGAGGACTCGGGGCTGGAGCATTGGGAGGAGCAAAGGCTGGAGGAGTCACTGAGGTCATCCTCAGAAAGGCAAGGTGGAGAGAAGAGGGTCACCCCTTGGTAGGACTGGTGATGGTAGGAGCACGCGTCGGTTACCATGACGCCCAAGTTGTAGTCAGACCTCGGAGAGCCGGTGCAATACAGGAAGGTCTCCTCACCAAGAGGCAGGTGATCAACCATTCCTGTAGGGAGGGGGGCCAGCCGACTCTGCTTCGCTCTTAAGATCAAGCAGCTTACCAGAAACAATACCTGTGAAGAAGAAACAGACGTCAAAACCATCCTGCAGACATTCTGTCTGACCACCAGTTGGAAAAATCTGACCAAAAGTGGGACATCAGACTGTCGCCGTCGGGTGATCTTCCAAGCTTGTGAGTTCAGGCACCCGTCTGTGGTCAGTCTGACCTGCGCTTGTGGTTAATGTTTCACACAACTGCCCGTCAAGTGTCAATAAGTGTAAAGAACTGCGGAGTGACTTGACGGACTACCTGCAGCTCGTTTGGGAGCTTTTAACTTGAAGGGCGAAAAGAGTCAAGCACATGTCAGGAAAAAGGAATTTGAAAACCTGCGCGCACGCGTGCATGTGCACTCTGCAGCTGCTAGCTGCAAGCTGACCATGTGGAGTCAGGGTTTCCCATTTCTCACCCCATCTAAGATTAAAGCCACATGGTCATTTAACCGTGTCTTATACCCCCCCTCTTTCTGCTAACTGATCTTAATCCAAAATAATGACAAAACAATGTTGCTATGAAGCAAAAGTGAGATTACAAAGAGGCAGTTTTTACATCTATTCAGATTAGGATCAACATTGCTTCAATGGGATGATGAGTGAGGGATTTATGCTCTATTTTAGGCTTCAGGAACCACGTGCGGTGTCTAGATTTACATGGATTAAAAATATTAGACAATATCAAGTGTCTCTAGGGTAAACTGTGATTAAACATGAGTTTTAACTCTCTTAAAAAGCCATCCTGTTACAGGAAAAAAATGTGGAAATAAAAAAACGTGCGCCCTCTTCTGCTGAAAAAAACAAAGCAGTTCGCTTTTCAAAGGGGGGGCTCCAGGGGTTCTAATCCATGTTTGCATTTTTTTTCCAGGTTAATACGTTTAAAATGTATTTTTTCTTGTCTTTTTTTTAGCGAGGGTGGTAGGGATAAGTGACATGGAAAGGCTGCAACAGCTGCTATTACAACTTGGCAAAGTTTGAAGTCATTTGTCCTGCAGCAGCCCTGAAACATCAAGACGTCTCCTGACAGCGTGATGCTCCAACCCTGCGCGAATCAAATCGGAATCTGCGGCATGTTTAACGCTTCTGGCTGTGACAGCGAGTCCAGCCACAGCTTCGACTGACTCTGCTTAAATGATAGAATAACTCATTCCTGACAAAAAAAAAAAAAAAAAAGAAAAAGAAAAAGTCACTCTTTCTGCTCTTTGCATTGTGAACATGGAATGAGCTTTGCGCATGGATGGATCGCTTCTCTCATTTTCAAAATCACGACCAAAATAATCAGAAAACATCTTCGCGGAGACACACGCATCCTCTAATAGAAAGCACTCACCTGAAGCTGCGGGGAAAACCCGCACCGTCACGCTGTGCGCTCCTGTCTTCAAAGTTTGTGCGTAAAGGCGCACGACGCCAATACTATTCCAGCAGCACGAGCTTTGCGCAGCGGTCCCCACTGTTTCTCTCTGTGTCTTTACACATACACACACACAAATACCCGAGAACACACTCCCCCGCCTCCCCCTGAAGAGCCTCGGCGTCACATGATCGCTGCTGACCGACTTACGGAAGTCAGATGAAGGCTCGCCTGCTCGACGCGTCCTGATTGGATCCCGGTGAAGTGGGGATCATAAATCACTGTCATGGCCTCTATTGTTGCTTCACTGAGGCTTAAGGCAGGTCATGCAGGTGCTGAAAAGCTCCACTTGCAAAATATCACAATTACCCTTGAGGGTGCACTTCAAAGTCTTATGAATTATTGCTGTTTTAACTTCCTCTTTTTTTATTTTTGTGGTATGAATGAGCAGATTTACAATTAAAATAGGAAACAACACAGTCACGTTTTTCAAAACAAGAGCTCTTTAATCCTGCAGGAAAAGCTCACAGACTTCGGAAACTCCAAACAAGCCTTTTGCTTGTTGCGGAGCGACATGTCTGAGTAAGTGGCTCGCTGAATGAGGGAGTCATTGAGCCTGTTTACACACTGACTAATAACATCAGCAGCAGAAGTTTTGCTTTCAGTCCTGCTGAGCAGATCTGGTATAAACACCTCTGTGGGCTGGAGTGACTTGTTGGCTCCAGCCTAATTTGATTTGACCGTGTAGGTTTGGTTCTCTTTCAGTGTGTTTGGATAAATGAACCACTTTCATTTTGCTTGTAAACATTAGGTGTACTTGTGTGCAACAGCGAGTCAGTGTCTCCTGCGGCTGAAGGGAAAGGACGCACAATGTCACACTGTGCAGGCCTGTTAATTGTGCACCGAACCCTCTGAAGAATGACTCTTAACCACTTGAGATTCTGCAGGGAAATACTGACTCCTGTCTCTGCTGCTGTTCTGTTACCACCTCCTCTAAGACTTGGTAGCTCTTGTGGCCAATGTTCCAGCTGGATATATCACTGCAACTGCATTAACAGTAATAAAACTCTTATTACTGAAGCAAATTTACAGAGCAATTGACTTAGATGAAGCAACTATCCTTTCCGGACCAACAAATTACCCCCCCAACAAGAACCAAGACTGGCTCTGTTTACCTTCTTCACATGCTCAATTTGGCAGAATAAACACTTTAGCAATTAGAAATGGTGGGAAAAAGTGTAAAGCTGACTCACCTGTAAAAGCAGGCTTTGTTTTCTGAGAACTTCCTGTTTCCACGAGTTAAAACTGACCGTACCAGGACCTTTCCACCGTGACGTGAGTGTTTTGTTCATTTTAAAGACCCACTCCAATGAAAATGGTGCTTCTAACAGGTTCTTGTGGTATTTTTCTGATGATGCTGGAGATTTATTTAGAAAACCTTTCCATCTATCCATGTTCATATCCCACCCTTACAGGTCTGTCCACACAGGCGAACTCAATGACAAGGGATATTTTAGATAACCAATCAACCTATGAAGCATGTTTTTTGGCCATGGAAGCTGAAGTGCTTGAAGAAAATCCAGGTAACTCCACACAGAAAGGCCAGAACTCGAGCCAGAGCCTCCTCACTCAGGCATGAGAGCACTAACTAGGGCTGGGTGTCAAATATAATTTCCAGAATCGATTCAATTCAATTCACAAGAGAAATGATTCAATTCCTATTTTTTTCTATTTTTTTGATTCTTCAATTCAGGTCATGTTAGAGTTTACACATTTTGACACATTTGTTTAGAAATACATTAATATTCTACTATATGTTCTGATTACATTTCAATATTATATATAATACAGAATTACACCTTAATCCAGAAGAAGAAGACAGTCTGAGGAAAAAAACAATGTTTTAAACCACAAATCACAAATGGAAACTTTAAAAATATTTCCTTAAAAGATTTTGGAAAATTCCTCTCTGTGAGTTTATAAAGATATTTAATTAGTCAGAAATGTATGTTTAGGTCGACCGAGCGTTAGCATCAGCCGTCCTATTGAAAATTCCAAATAACATTAGCATCAAGCTAGCGGACTTTAGCTTTATGGGCTAAACTGATTTATATTTTTTATGAATCGATTATTGATTTATTAATCTTAAATTGATTTAAATCATTAATCAACTTTAATACCCCGGCCCCAGCGCTAACCACTGCTCCAACACGCAGCCCTAAAATAAGACAATTAAACTTAAAACTGCATTTCTGAGTATTTCTTTAATCAAATTGTTGCGAATCAGGAGCAAACAAAAATTTGCTGTTGGAAAAATTAAGTTTTTTTTGTAGAAAATACAGATTTTTCTTGTCTTATTTTTCTCGTCTTAGCTGGCACATGGCTCAAAACTTTACATATGGATTGATTTATTAATACTCACTATTTCTTTGCACCGGTGTGTGAGGGGCTGAAAGCTAGCAGTAGAGTGAGTAAGCAAAGGGATGATGGGAAATGAGAAGCGGCTTACTCTGTGCTAACAGCCCCGTCAACAACTCAGAAGTAAATTTCAAATTAACTCATGTCTTAGAAACCCACACAGGTTTCTTTTTAATTTTTTTTTGACAAAATTTACAAGCAAAAGAAAAAATATTGTAATTACGACTTTTAAGTCGTAAATTAACAAGAAAAAAAGTTGCAATTGTCAAATTATGAGAACAAAGTAGTATATTTATTTATTTATTTAACATTTCAAAAACAATAAGAGGATCAGCCCCTTGAGATGTTACATCTCGTTTTCAAGGGGTTCCTCATGAAAACAGATATCTTAAGTAAACAATGACGGAGTACAAAGTATATAACCAATACACAAATCTACATTCTCACACACATACACACACGACAGCTCTCACTTTTTCCCCACTCATCAATATGCAATTAACAAAACAAATTCAGTCATAGCATAATGAATAAATACTATGAAGGACAAAAACAAAACAAAGTAATATATATACAATTAGATGACAAAAAAAAAAAAAAAAAGGTTAAAGAATTAAGTCACATAATGAGAACAAGTACAACGATCAAATAAATATGTTCAGAGAGCTCTTTTATATAATGGAAAAAACGTATGGGATCGTATTTGAGATGGGAGGTTATTCCATTCACTGGGGGCTCGAACACAGAATGCATATTTTCCTGGTTGTCTATTATATCTAGGAACAAAAAAATAAATCTGACCAGTGTGACGGAGGTTATGTTGTGAGTTCAATGGAACAAGATATTGTTTTAGGTATGAGGGAAAGTCAAAATGAATGCATTTAAAAGTGAACAGTAAATAATGATACTTATCACTTTAAAAGTCATGAGCTAAATTTATTAAAATTTTTCTTGTAAATTTACATGTATTAAAGTTGTAACTGTATTATTTAAAAGTCGTAAATCTTCAACTCTTAAGGATGCAGGTCCTGTCCTTGGCAGTGGACCTCACCTCTGGCTTGTCTCACGCCCCCACCTGCCCCTCTGTTCTATCCGGATGAAGTCCACCTGCTGCACTGTTCAAACACAGTTGTAGAGTTTAGATATGCTCATTCTTCTTTATCATTCCTAGTACATCGCCTGTCCATCCCGGGAGAGGATCTCTCCTTCATGTGGACATCCCTGACGTTTTTTTTGTTTTTTTCCACTGAATCTGTTTTTATTTTTTTAGGAGTTTTTTCCTTCCAAAGTAGGAGGGTCTAAGGCAGGGATGACCCGTTTCGTTTAGCTTAGAGATCAACTATTCTTTATATTTTATTTCTAATGTTATGTTTTTGGATTACTGTTGTGGCACTATGACAATCAAAAGATCAGAATAATTTGAAAATTGCGGAAAAAATGGTCAGACTGGGACTTTAAGCAGTGGGAATAGTTTGTTAAATAGCAAAATACCAGTTAGGTGCCCCTTTGTGAGGTAAAACCTTTCATTAGCACACGTCGTTAATGCAGGGATTTCTGTGAGCCATCGTTTCAGGATATTGCACTTCCACACCTAAGTTCCAGCTTCGCCCTGATCCAGAGGTCTGTATTTGGAAACATGTCATGTTAACAGCCTTCACTTTTGATTTTCTCTTTCCAAAAGTGTTTTATTTAGTCCAAAGCAGAACTCCCAGACAAAGGCTGACTAAGTCGACAGTGGTTCTTTTCTTTTGCCCACCGAGCTAATTGGTTTCGTCTGCTGCGTTCAAACTAACAAACACCTTCACATAAGCATATTATGTAAGCCCCAGATGGATGCAACAAATCAAATTGATTTATTTCTTCTGGTGCTTCTTGAGTGATGCCAAAAGTGAAATAGGGAAAGCATGGGCCTCTGCAGTCACAGGCAGTACCCTCCACAAAGCTGGCAGTCTCTCTGAAGAAGCTCTGGAGGCTGGCACCGCTCAGTGAGTCGGCATGAAGCTGTCACCGAGGTCAACGACCTGGCTGGCAATCTTTAGGAAAATGGTTTTCACATGTGCATACGCTGTTCCTTCACTGCTCGCATCTCCTCTGGGATTGATCTGATTCAGTAATTTTGGAAATAAACCAACAAACTGCTAAACTGTCCCTGCCTAAAATGGCTCTGCAAGCTGACGGTGTTTGCTGGACGTCTTGGATCTATATTTTCAAACCTCTCCTCAGTTATCTTGGGTTAAGTATAGCCAAACCTCACAGCATCCAAACACCTTTACACCCCGTCATGTAAACAGGGGGCAGCAGGGCTTCGGTGGGGACACTTATTTGCTCTTGCTACACAGGATACACACCCCAGAAACAAAAACACATCGTTTTTCATCTGCTGATGGAGCGAAACGGTCAGATGGCTGCCACAGTTTTAAAAAAAGGAACTTTGATCCAACCACGTCCTTGTTTGGAGTTTCACCTCAGAGATGTTAAAATTGGTTTGGAGGGGATCGACCCTTTGCTTATACATTTTCTTGTGTGCTAAGCACACATTTATTTAAGAACGTCTCCTGAGACACTCCAAGAGGAGCATTTACTTCAAAAAAAGAATAAAATAATTGTGTGAATGTTTATCTTTAATAGATAATCTGTATGTTTTTCAGGATGTAAAGACTCAATCACACTTTCAGCAATTTCAGCAATCAAAACATTCAGCTTGTTCAGCACATTACTGTTTGTATTTTTGGAATTCATAAACTTTATACAAACAGGCAAATAAGTGAAAAGTCTTCAAACTCCAACTTTTGAGTTAGTTAACCAACAAACCTTTAAATATATTAATTTGCTAAGTTTAGATTTTTTATTGTAATTTTAAAAAACATTTGGAGTTTACCAAATACTTTTACAACATGCTAACATTTTTTGGCTAATTTGTTATCTACTGTGGTATTTATATGGTAATTTAGATTATTTTTTTAAATGTTATTTTAGAGTTTAGCTAATATTTTAACAGCAGCTAACGTTTTTGACTAATTTAGTTTATTGAGGAATTTTATGCCTTTTTGGAGTTTAGCTAGCATTTAAGCAACGTGCTAGCCTCTTGGCTAATTTGGCACCTACTTAGGTTTTTTATGCTAATTTGGAGTTTAGCTAATATTTTAGCAACATTCTAACATTTTTTGCTAATTTCTTATTTTCTGAAATTTTTTAGGCTAATTTAGAGTTTAGCTTTTATTTTAGCAACAGGCTAAAGTTTTTGACTAATTTCGTTTCCTGGGGAATTTTAGGCTATTTTAGAGTTAAGCTAGTATCTAAGCCAGGGGTCACCGACCTTTTTGAACCCGAGGGCAACTTCATGGTTACTGGGTCATACGAAGAGCTACCATTTTGAATTAACAAATTTTGCTTAGTTATAGTTAGTTATACAGTACATTATTAATAATGAATAATGATACTCCTCTATGTAAAGACCAGGTAAAGACACTGATTTCTCACCATAATTATCAACAATGACATCAGGCTAGTAAACAGATATCAATATACAGTACTTCATTCATCTCAGTAATTGTTACATTTTCAGATAATCACTTTTATTAATAGGAACAATGTCCCATTTTCTCTATGTTGTTCCATGTTTATCTTACACATTTTTAAATAAATCTTGTCACATTTTGAACTAATGACCAAATCTGCAGCATTTTTAACAAAATTAATGATGGAGTGGGTCAGAGGTCACCTAAACTTATTTAAAGTTTGTGTAATATGAACAGATTTTAAGATGTTATAGATGTTTGAAATCTATGTAAATATGAGGGAAATTTTAAAAATATCAACAGAATAGAATTGTATTTTATACGCAGCTCGCAAGTGAGTTGGGCTATCTTTGGAAGAGACCTGAGGGCACCTTGTGGGGTCGTTGAGGGCTACCTGGTGCCCGCCGGCAACACGTTGGTGACCCCTGATTTAAGCAATGTGCTAGCTTTTTTAGCTAATTTGCCACCCACTTTGGTGTTTTGAGCTAATTTAGAGTTTAGCTCATATTTATGAAACACACTAAACATTTTTGCAAAGTTGGCATATATTAGAGATTTTTAAGGAATCGTACTACAATTTTTTTTCAGAAGTTTAGGTCAGCTCTGGTGCTCTTTCATAGTACTTTAGCAAAATTTACAATCTTATAGCATATTTAACATTTTGCAAATAGCTTTTACATTTTCAGCAAAAAGCCTTCACACTCGCATTATCACAGGTAATGCAACTTTTCTAATTAATAATATTTATAATTATAATTTTATTTGCTTGTTTTATTTCACAAAGACCTTTTGTTATTTGAAGAGGAAGTTAAATATATACTAACTGTCTTATCCTGAGCCAAAAAAGAATTGTCCCATCGTTTAGACGGTCATTGAAGCAACTGCAGTCAAGTGTCAATGCTGGACTAATGATCACATTAATTGCTGGTTAGATCAAGTGAGCCACCCTTCAAACCCCTGCTGTGGCGCCCCTCAGCAGGGTCCTGACCCCGCCGGTCCGGTGGTGCACTGGCTCATGGGCCACACATAAGGCTGTGGTTGTTGAGCTCCATATGAATGTGGGACTGTGTGGAAGTGAACACAGTGTCTTTGAAAAAGAAAGCTCTGCTCTCAATGGAGCTCTGCGTATAAATAAATGCTGAATCAACAGTGTCTGTGATAACCCATAGGCAGCTACTTGACTTCCATATTGAAGCTTGTTTGAATGGGAAAGTGACCAGGGCCAGGCGCAGTTCACCAAATCACCAATAGGGGCTTGTTATACCATTTGTTTTAATTTAGCAATGGTTGAACATTACAATAGAAAAACTCAAAAAAAAAAAAAAAAAAAATCCGGTTCAGGCTCATTTTTGCCTCTGTGGATGTATTCACTAAAATTATTATTTTGAAGCTTTCATTTCAAATGTGAAGGATCCCTCCCCCTCAAAAAAACTTGACATCTCAGTGGGAGAAACCATAAAAAAATGAATTGGGCCAAAATCTCTTCTTAGGCTTGAAAACATTTAAAAATAATTTACAAACATCAAAACATGTGAGTCTGTGATATCCAAAGGAAGTTTTAAAATTATTATGGGATGGCCACAGGACCTTTGGCCATTTTGTTGCAATACATTTCGCACGTGATGGGAAATGAAAACTTTTGTTAAGCTGATCTTCCTAAAATTTCACTTCAAGGTTATGTCTACGACCAAAATTGTGTTTATCTTTGACCTTGGGAAGAAACCGCCATCTTAAATTTTCATTAAAAAAATCTTTAGTTAATAATTACTATATTTAATGAATCAAATAAGTGTGTCTTTTTTTGTTTGTTTTTTCTAATCAATGTATTTTATTATTTCTGTTATGAGTTTGAAAAATCTATACTTTCCCCTGTTTGTCCACAATCTGTCCAATCCAGATCGATCAATTATTATGTCAATCAGCTATAAAGTTTTTCAGAACCTGAAGCTACAGTCCCACTCCATCATACCACTAACATGTCTAAATGTTGCTTAAGTAACTCTTTGTTTGTTTGTTTGGTCAGTTGGTTAAACATTAGAACAATAAAACATTTAAAACATCAGGAAGATAAAACTTTAAAACACAAGGACAATCTAAAGATGCAAAAACACTGGAACAATAAAACATAGCATCTGTATTAAAAAAAAAATACTAATCTGATATTTTTGTGTCTCTTTTAAGGAGAAAAAAGAATGACTAAATCGTAAATTAGTAAAGAATTCAGACCTTCAGGAAAGTTCCTCTTTCATCAATTCAAACTATTTTGATCAGAAGTTCTGAAAACAGAAAAGTTTCTCTGTCAGGTTCAGACGAGTTCTGTTGGTTCTCTGTCTCTCGCTCATGTATTGTCAAAATTTCATCTGTTTGTTATGGTGTTTTATTAATATAAATCGGATTATTTAATTTATTTACTTGTATCAAAAAACCTACAGAAAGAGTGACAGCAGCTGGGGAAAAAAATAAAAGTTCATCAGCTTTCTGGATATAAAAATCCCTCACAAACAAACACAATAAACAATTAAGCTAAATTAAATTGTCTGTTTTAAATCCAGTAAGACCAGAAATGATTTAATCAAAAACGCAGGACTTCTTCTCTAAACAATCATCATCATTTCTGAGAAAATGTAGAAATATTTTTGGTTCAAAGTAAAAAAAATAACACTTAAAAAGGAAATGTTTTCAAATAAATGGCTTCATGATTTTTAAAAGTTAACAAAGAATTTACTTTATGTATTCTAAGTAATTGCAAGAAAAAATATCCAATAAAACTGGGAAAATATTATCAAACCAAAAAAGACTGAAAGAATTATCATCACGTGGAGGTAGATGTCTTTAACAAAAGGTGAAGTGAATGATTATTTACGTTTTAAGTTTGACACTGTTTAATGGAGAACCAAATAAAAAATGTATGCAAATATATCTGCATTTATACCCAGATATGACAATGGAGAAACAGAGGAATGGAAGCTGGAAGCTCAGTTAAGATCTGATTCCTTCTATGTCCGTTTTTTTCTCCTGTCTTTGTTATTTTTGGTCAATTGTTATGTTACATGTAAAAATACATGTCTTGTATGTTCATGGGTTAATAGGTTTTGTTTTCTTATAGATTATTGGTTTCGTTTGTACCATTAAATAAAAAGCAGAATTGTGTATTTTAGTCTCTTTCTTTGTTTCTAACTCCTAATCAATTTACTCTGATCTCAGTACAGTGCGTTTGGGAAAAACAGTCTGTAGCATCATATAAATTGAAGAATCTAATATGAAAAGCTTAACCTTTTACTTCTGGAAAGTATTACGCCATGAAACTGAGTACTGAAGGAGAAACCCCTGTCATTGTTTTTTACGACTCCTCGGTTCCCCAGATGCTGATGTTTTACCTGGACAGAGGCTGCAGTGTGAGGAGCTGCTGCACAGCTACTGCCTTGCTCCACGGAGAGCGCAGAGCCTCCAAGTCTTGCATCTGTATTCCTAATTCAAACCATTTACAGACACGGAGAACAAAGCGGAGCCTTCTTTAAAACTACAAAGACTGGGGTATTATGTGTCCCCGGTCTCCTCTGTCTCTGCAGAGCTAAAAAACAGTTTGCTTCTGTTAGCAGAGGCCAAGTCAACTTTTAATGGCTGTAAATTGTGCCACAGTGGCAAAAAAAACCACAGATACCATCGCAGTTTACATGACAGCACTGGAAAACCGTCCCATGTCTCCTCTGAGCCGTTCTCCAGCTCATATTTTCCAGATTTCATTTCTTTACTGGTGTTTATCTTGATCAGGTGTGTCCTAGAAGATACTAGAGCTGAATTTAGTAGAAAATAAACAGGACTGCAGCCCACAGTGCTATGAAAGATGCATAAAACCCTGAGAGAAGACAAGTGGAATGCAGGTTCTCACTAAAGTTTGTCTCCATGGATGATTGGCAGGTCTGGAGGCTCACCTTTACCTGAGAACCACGGTTTTAGTTCACTTGCAAATGATTTTTTTGTGGAAGTATTTATCTGATGAATGCGAAATGGTTCAAATAAACAATACTTTAAATTTAGTTGTGATGCTATAACTTTAAGAGAACGTCAGCGAGATGAATGATAATCGTCATTGACTTGGAAATGGAAAAGTAAATGATAAGTAGTACAAAGAAAAACCCACACAAATATTTCCTGTTGTACAAATCTGAAGAGGTGAGTTTCTGTTCTCCTGAGTCATCGTCACACCTGTCTAATAGAACAGTTTGTCTACTATCACCTGATGGACATCCTGCAGGTGAGCGAATGCATTACAACTTAGGAAATTCAGATTATTAACACTGACAAAAATGTCACTTTGTGCTCCTCATGCTTACCTCAAAGTTTTTCATGTTAAAGTGAATAAAAAATACATTTGAAAACAAGAAATGGAAAGATCAATGCATCAAACACAAATGTGCTGTAAAAACTATATTTGATGGTCAAATAACTATGTCCTTCATTGACCAAAACTATTTTTTTTGGCTAATGCCATCATTTGTTTGTCTGCTTTCATCTAAATGAAAGTCATATAAGAAAAATGAAACATGCACAGTGTTTTGTTCAACGCTGTGACAGCTTCATTAATTCAGTAGAATAGAATAGTGGGGGCGGCCCTTGCCTTGCTCCCCCCTGGACCTCCTGTGGCGGGGGTGGGCTGTTGTCTGGAGCATGGGAGTGGGTCTCCCTTTGGGGGGGTCCTGGCTCGTACCTGGGGTGGGGCAGGGGATGCTCTGCACTGCTGGGTGGTGGTGGGCTGCTCATCTGGGGTTGGGGGGGCTTTGCGCTGGCCCTCCTGGCGCATTGGGGAGGGGCTAATCTTCTGGCTGGGCTGGGGCCTGCACTCTCTGTGCCCTCCTGTGCTCTGGTATGGGGGGCCTATGCGGTGGTCTCGCATACCCTGGTCTGAGTGTTTTGCGGGATTGCCTGGCGGAAGGATTCCCTCCATGGCTCTGTTGGCGGGTGTAGGGGGGTCCTGGTTGCTGCTGCTGGTTCACCGGGGGGTCTTGGTGTGGGGATGGCTGGGCACTCTCCCATATTGTACATTCCATCATAATCCACCCCAGTAAAACATAAACACTCACAGAATAGAAGGCTTTACATGTGGGTTTATATGCATAACTGTGTGTGAACTGCAGTTATTTTGTTTACATTTTGATTAGTTTATATGTAAAGGCTATTTTAACTGACAGGTATGTTTATAACAACAATGTGTGTGTAGACAGGCCCCACCCATTCCAGATTGTTTTTTACACCTGCTTATTTTAGGATGTTACCTCTCTATCTCTCTCTATTACCTTTCTTTTGGGCCCTTAACACCCCCCCCCCCCCCCCCAATTTCCCCTCATCTTCTTTTTCACCGTTCCAGAAGAAAAAAAAGATACAAACATAATCATCAATAGAAGTAAAGCCTAGCCTAAAACACAAAAAGGGTTTATACAAATACACATTTTGTGTGTCAGAAGATCAATTACCCCCTTTGTGACAGTAAATCTATCTAACATAAGAGGTTCACAGTGAATATATGTTTGCTCAGCTGATGGACAAGACAAGTTTAAAAAAAAGATACATATATATATATTGCTCACAAAAATTAAAGGAACACTTTTTTTACTGGTCCTGGCATGAATTGAATGAAACCTGTCTGATAATGTTCTTGTTGGTTCAGCAGCTGAGGGCCTCGTTCATCAATTTCATCTGTATTGGTGTTCATGAATTAACAACAGGTGCACTTCAGTGGCAACAATTAGAAAACCCTCCAAACAGGACTGGTGTTCCATGTGGAGGTCATTTCAAGTTTCTCCTCTGGATCTTTTTTGGCTGGTTTTCCACTCGTGCTGATTTTGTCTTGTGTAATTCTCTCTACTGGCAGTATGAGGAGATTCCTTAACCCTACAGAAGTTGCACAGGTTGTCCAACTTCTCCAGGATGGAACATCCACACGTGCTGCAGCAAGAAGGTTTAATGTGTCTCCCAGCACAATCTCCGGAACATGGAGGAGATTTCAGGAGACTGGTGGTTATTCTAGGAGAGCTGGACAGGGCCGTAGAAGGTCCTCAACCCCTCAGCAGGACCCATACCTGCTCCTTTGTGCAAGGAGGAACAGGCTGAGCACTGCTCGTGCCCTACAGAATGACCTCCAGAGGGCCACTGGTGTGAATGTCTCTACCCAAACAATCAGGAACAGACTTCATGAAGGTGGCCTGAGGACCCCACGTCCTGTAGTGGGCCCTGTGCTCACTGCCCAGCACCGTGGAGCTCCACTGGCATTTGCTCAAGAACACCAGAATTGGCAAGTCCGCCACTGGCGCCCTGTACTTTTCACAGACCAGAGCAGGTTCACCCTGAGCACCTGTGATAGATGTGAAAGAGTCTGGAGAAGACCAGGAGAACGTTCTGCTGCCTGCAACGTGGTTCAACATGACAGGTTTGGTGGTGGGTCAGTGATGGTCTGGGGAGGCATATCCATGGAGGGACGCACAGACCTCTACTGTCTAGGAAATGGTGCTCTGACTGCCATAAGGTATCCAGATGAAATCCTTCAATCCATTGTCAGACCCTACGCTGGTGCAGTAGGTCCTGGTTTCCTCCTAATGCACCACAATGCCCTGCCTCACGTGGCAAGAGTCTGCAGGCAGTACCTGGAGGATGAAGGAATTGAAACAATTGAATGGCCTTCACCATCCCCTGACTTAAACCCAACAGAACATCTCTGGACATTATGTTTGGGTCCATTAGACGCCGCCAGGTTGCTCCTCAGACTGTACAACAGATCAGGGATGCCCTCACACAGATCTGGAGGAAATACCACAAGACACCATTAGTCGTCTCATTAGGAGCATGCTGCGACGTTGTCAAGCATGCATACAAGCTCGTGGGGGGCACACAAGATACTGAAAAGCATTTAGAGTTGCAGAAATGAAGTTTTGGAGAAAATGGACTAGCCTGCCACATCTTCATTTCATGGAGTTTTAGAATGACAATCATAAAGACAACAGACTCTCCAGCTAAGGGGTTGAATTTAAAACTAAAGTCACATATTTATTCTTAATTTATTTTGGGGGATTTCATGCCTGAGGAGGGAAAACAGATTCTGAGCGCTTCAAATAGTCCCTCTTCTGATCCAATGATCAAATACGTTTCTTTTAAATATTTCATAGGATTCAGACTCCTATTTTCTTTTATTTATTTTCTGTTTTGGCATCTCTGTGTCGGCCATCTTGAATTAAAGGGAGAGTACCAGTTTCACTGTTTTTTGTTTTAGACCGGTACTGTGTCTCACTGATCCCAGTATCTTGTGGATGTTTGCTTTTTATTTCAAGTCCATGAATCTGTTCTTAAGCAAACTGTTGTTTCTGCTCTCATCCCAGCAGCTTCTAATAAATAGACCTTCATCCCTGACTTCCTGTTTACCACTATAGGATATTATAAGAAAAGTTGTATGGGCTACTGCACTTTGAATTTCTATTAACATTTCTCTGGAGCAGTTTTTTTTAGGTTATTAGTCAATAAGGTTAAGAAAATACTAAAACAAACAGGAGGAAACATTCTCCTTCCTACCTGATATAAACTCACCCGTCTTCTTTCTGAGGCTCGTCTTCCTTTAATTGATCAAAAGAGTCGCCTTTGGAGCAATTAAATGTGTTATTTTGCATCTGACACAGTCATTGTGACCGGCTTACTGTAGTTTTCCTGGGAATTAGGAGGTTTCCGAGGCCTTCTCCTGTTCCAGTAGGGCTGTGGATCGTTGCTTATGTGGCGATTCACGAATCAAGCTCAACAATTCACTAATCGAATCAATATTGTTACTTTTTAAGATGTTTGTTGCTATGTGTGTATTTTTATTTGATGTAAAAAAATTTGAAATTATTCACATTGCATCACCATCATTTACACCTGTATATAGAACAGGGGATCAGAATCTACAAAACTGTTAAAAACCTAAAGATTTAAATATAAAGAAACAGTGTTTGTCCTTTTAAACAAGTTTTATTTTATTTATTCATTTGTCAACCTTCTGGTTATAAACAAATAACCAAAAAGCATTAAAAAAACCAATGTTGTTTTTGATCATTTATCTGCAAGAACTTAAATTTTTCTCCAGTTTTTCCAACCTTAAAAGTACTTAAACATTTTACTTTCTAAGCATTATATATTGGTAGAGAGCCCGTATAAAAATGTGTTTTTTTCTGCACCAGAATCAGCTGATTCACGTTGATTATATCCGCACTTCACTGCTGTGCAGAGCGGCATGTCGCTGCGAGGCAGCGGTTGGTTGCTTCAGCATCCGCTGGAATCACGTTAATTGCGTCAATTGTTGAAGAGTTACCATAACCAAAAGAATGTAAAAGTTGGACCTAAACCCTGTGTTTAAGCCGATTTATTATTTTTTTTTAGAACTTGTCAGTGAGCGGAACTTCAGTCTCAGATTTGGAACGGAAAAAAAGCTCTCACTAGTTTTACTTTGAAACTGACATAAAGTTTTGTTTACTTCCACTAACAGTAGTGTAGCTCTTTCGGCTTTGTTTTTATTCATAAACTTAAAATCCAACATTATTTTGCATTTCAGGGCAAAATACATCGCTTCCATTAACTGTAAAAATACTGGACAAAACAAGCAATGAGGTCTCCCATTGGAAATGCATTACCTCCTCTCCTCGCGAAAGTAGGCCGCCGCTTTCACCGTCACTTCCTGAAACGGCTATCACCACTTTGCAAACCATCATCAGCGATTGGTCCGAGTCTCTGTGAGTCATGGAATCTATAGGAAGTACCATCAACCAATCTAAGGTGAGTTTATTGTGAGTCTCCGCCTCTTTCCACGCCTCTACCACGAGACATCGGAATGTAAACAGCTTCCACTTTAATAACGGCGGCTCGAGAGAATCGTACAAGTCATTGTTCAAGTCTTTGAGGGAGAACCATTCCAACATTTGATTCTGCTGTTAACCTTTCCTGCTTCCTCGTCCTGACCGTGGTCGGGGCGAACAGGGGAGCTGCTGCAGCTCCTCGGGTGAACGTCCTCGTGGTTAAACCCGCGGGTGTTTGGTTCTGCAGGCAGATACTCTCACTGTCTGGTTGGAGGCTGGAATCCACCATTTATTTTCACTTTTGTTTTACAGCACATTGCTTTACTCCAACTTTCCCCGAACGCCCGCTCCTTTTCTTTCATCTCTCACCCTCTCTCTCTCGCACACATGCGAGCGTGCACGTACAATCACACTCGCGCCGCCCCGTCCCTTTCTCTCTCCGTAGCTTTCCCGCAACGCTGCAAACGTTGTATTTACTTACATATTTTCTTTTTTGTCGAGCTAAATAATGTGTCGCCACATATATTCTGGAAACATAAACATTCTCAGTTCTAATCATCTATTTCCATATTGAAACCAGTGACTGTATACGCTGGCCTTTCTGAGCGCACGTCCGCGTTAACTTTCAACTTCTTTTGTTTGCAAAGCGAGCGTATTTTTAACACCCGGTTTAACCGCGTTGAGCCTCTAAATCTATTTCTACAGAGTAAAAGATGGAGACAGCATGTCCTCTTGTTTTAAACTGCTGCATTCCATTGAGGAAAACAATAGAAGGACAATGATTGGAACATTGTTGAATTGTAAATAGGTGTTAAAAGGTCTTCACGGACCGCATTGATGAAGTCTGCTCCCATTGGCTACCCGTCATCTGTCACTCAAACACCCCAGACGTTCGACGTCAGACCCACAAATGCTTATTGAGCCATCTGATTCGTCAATTTATAACTCAAATAACTTGTGATAACGGAAAAAAATCTTTAAAAAAAAATTAGGATTAGAAAATAGAAGTTAAGCAGAAAGCACCAGAGGAAGAATGGTTATTCTGACATTTAAAATGACTGAGAAATAAATGTCTGTTTCTCAATGGAAGTCAATGGGACTTTGGCCTTTTTGCAACCCAGTGGTACTTCCTATATGGAACACGGAAGTAGGGGGCATGCTCAGTCCAGTTCTCCTATATACAGTCAATGATCGCTCCAAGATAATATGTTAGTACAATCTTGTATATATATAAAGATCGCGAATTAGCGATCTTGGAAATCGAGAATATTTGTACTCGGACCAGATCGCGATTATCTTCTATTACAGCCCTAATGTCCAAGCTCCGGTTCTGTAAAGAACTGATCTAACATCTCATCAACTTATACTTGTTACACCTCAGAGTATCTCTGAACTCATTTTAGTTGCAAACAGTTCTGCAGGTTATACAACACCATACAAACATGTCCGTAGATTGATCGTTTCCCAGCCTCACCTTATCTGAATCAGGATGCTGCCTCTGTGGACTTGATTTCTCCTCATAGTTCTGGTACCACGGATTCTGTGGTTAAAGACCCAACTATCCAGAGGATATAGTAAACCTGACCCTTCATATACATTTGCACACATCTTTAAGAGTGTAGAGCATCTCCTCCATCCTCCATCTCCATCATCTGGTCTTTTTGGACTTTTTTTGTTGTTTTTTTTCTCAGCTGTGACAGCACGGCAACATCAAGAATCTGTCTCTGTACGGAGTGAGGTAAGTGGAAGAGAAGAAAAGCTGCATTGTTGGGTTTATGACAACACGCTGCAGAGCCTTCTCAAAATGTGAGAGGACTCTAGCTGGATGAAATGTAGCGCAGGATCCTCATCATCCTCGTCAGCAGAGTCCCGGCCAGCATGCTTCCAGCTCAGTGTTTGTTTTTTTCTCAAACAGTAGTTTGTCTTGAATCTAGTAAAGCAGTTCACTAAAAACTTCAAATGAGCTCCTCGTTCTAGCCTTTTTTCCAGCTTGAAGGGCTGGTTTATATTTGCCCAAAGTTTCCTTGAGCTAAGCCTCTTTGACCTATTAGTCCACAAAACCGGGTTTGTTCAAATCCCTTTAAAAACACAGGTTTCTGCCAGATGTTGTTCCCTGTTTCTTTCCACAAAGTCATAAAACATTATGTTTAGAAAGGGAAAAGAGGGAACGTCGTGATGACATCAGGAGCGGCGTGTTGTTGCGCAGAGCTCCAGCAGAGTGAGGTGTTATTGAGAATGAAATCATCCTATATGAGACGCCGTCGGGGTGTTGGGTGTCACATCGCTCTTGTTTTAAACGTCACCTCAGGAGCTGTAAACAGCCTCTCGGAATAGATGATCCTCCTCTTTCTCCGTGACTGCTGCTGCTTTCTGAACACCTTCTGAGGAGCCAGAGCTTCTCCTCTGCCTCCTTATGTCATTATGTTTAATGAGCTGTGACAGGGAGCTTGGTACTGAGTGTTCCTCTGAGCTGCTGCATCCATGCTGGAGTTGTGAGGGAAAACAGGAAGAACTCGAACTCTGAGCTTTGAAAATTTACTAAGTTTATGTTCTTTGATAGTAATCCTCGTCTTTAAAAGGGGAAACGCCATTGGTGGATCCGCTCTTTGTTGTTCGACTCAGCATCAGTGAAGCTACATTCATACAGAGCATGTGAGGTGCATTCAAGGACTCGCTGGACGAGGGTTTTTGTGCACACTCATGCTATTCACACAGGTCTGCCACTGATCTATACAGTGCAGATTCTGGATTTTAAAGGCAATTCAGACCCAATTATCACTACTTTTCCTTCATTTTTATACATTTTTATATCATTTAAACATTAGTGTTCTGATGGTGAAAATGTGAATGATTTATTTAAATCAAATTTAAATTTGAAATTGTTAGATCACAATGCATTGTGGTCTATATTCACTAGTCTAGTGAGCATCCATGCATGCTAGTTCTTCACAAAGACTTCTGGGGAATTTCTAGAGCACTCGATTTTGTAATTGTGGATTCGGACAGTACTAGAAAATGGAGAACACACTATATAGTGAGTAGGGGGGGAATTCAGACATTGCTGTGGTGTGAAATGTCAAAGCAGAGCAAATCTGGCAAATTTTGCTCCAGACTTTCTCCATCACAGCTCTGTTCTAACTTATAAAAAAGTTTATATAATTCCATCTGGGCCCAAACAGCAATTATTCATTTCTCTTCCATGATCGATTTTCAAATGGTTAGGATTTTTTTTTTTTTTTTTTTTTAAAGGATGCTAGCCATATTGTCAGGAGTCAGAGCTTTGTCTCCCCCTCTGGTCACTAGTGGGAGCTGTCTCCAGAGAACTGAATGTAATATATCTCCCAGCAACCCCAGCGCGCAGTTCCTCGACTCCACTTACCTGACTCTCATTTGCCAATCAAATCAGTTAACCCTTTAACAACCTTAACCCTTTAAACACAAAATCTTTAGCACACTGTTACTTTACAACCGTTAACACGATAATTCCAGTAGATTTTGAATCGTGTTAAACATTAAAAAATTACAGTAAATAAAAGAACATAAACACTGGAAAGCTGGTATTAAAAGGGTTAAGCAGTGTACAGAGCCTCATTTAGTGGGAAGTATTGTTTGTGCAACTTTGTTTGAACTACCGAGCGTTTCTATCTGGACCTGATCTTCTGTTTCCTGACCCAGCTTTGACTCTGACCCAGCTTGCCTGCAGCCAGCCTCGATCTACGCCTGACCTGTCCTACCAAACATCTGAGCTCTGATGCTCCCATGTTCATGTTTGAACACTCCCTGCCTGACCCTGATTTAGCTTTATTGACTTTTAGCCATGCTTTGACATCTGTCAACCTGTCTAACCTGCTGCATGTAGAACCAACCGTCTACCCGTTTGTGACACATACATCACTATCAAATTCAAGTCCTGGTTTTGTTCTTGGTGGTTTTGTACGTAGACTCCACAAATGGACTATAAAACTAGAATAGCCAAGCGCAAATACGCATTTCAAACTTAGAAGGCTGAAACACATATATAAATGCATTTACGTTGAGTTTTGATTGGAAGTGTGAATGTAGCATTAAAGCTTAAGGATATTCCAAGCAGACAGACAGACTCGGTTTGAAGGGGAACACAATACTAAAAAAAAAAAAATAAAACATCTGATATGGATGCATTTCCTTCAGTTAAAAAAAAAATAAATAAAGAAACACGAGCCATCCTCACAATCTTTAGTTGGACTTGTCGATCAGTCGTGGCTAAATGGGATTAAATCCAGGAATGACCAGAGGTGAGAACTTCCTTATACAAGAGACACAACTCTTTACTGTCATTTGAAAATACCTTCAATCATTCAAGCTTTTACAGGTCACCTTCTTGTTCTGCTAAATTCAAGAGTAAAATACAGATTTATTTTTGTTGTTTGTTTTTTGTAGGCGCACATGAATTTCAACAGTGAATACTGTAGATATGATTCAACATCAGAATTTAAAAAAAAAAAATAGACAGATAAATTGGCCACTTTAAATTTTATTTAAAATTGTATTTAACAATTTGACTTTAAATCAATGTTTTTAAATTTACATTAAATAATAAGCATAAAATGTGTCATTTTTTAAGTTTTTTTTTTATGTTTTGCTGATTAATAATGACATACAAATGTATTTGAACACAGACGTTTTTTTTTTAATGTTGCTTTATGAGTTTACAAAAAACACATAAAACTCCTTGTTTTTGGCATCATCTAAAGACTTTGTAGCTCATTAAATTTGTCAGTTTGAACCTTTAAATTGACCTGATTTGCAAACAGAAGAACCTAAAAACAATAAATTCAAAGAATACGAATAGTTTTAAAGTACATCTTTTGAAAGAGCCTCATGAGTAACAACAAACCATCAGTGATGAGGAAGAACAGCATCAGAGCATCAGAGCATCAGAGCAGAGTCTTCAGGGAGGAGTGACAGAATGAGGAGGCAGGTGAACCAAACCAAAAGAGGAAAACTGAGGCCATCTAGAGTTTGATACTGGAGTCTACAGAGTCTACTGTAGACTCCACTATCAAACTCTGCCTTTTTAAAAAATATTGTACGAGAATCTTTGGTGACATCAGTGTAATTGTCAGTATTTGTAGTATATTAATTCTAAATTAATTCTTTTACTGCTTTAAAAGTTGTGTTCTCTAACTTCAGCACATTTATATTTATTCTGGTCCCTAATGACCCTCTTGAATCTGTCAGTAATATTTCATGAAAACATGTTCAGTTTTTAAAAGACTTAAACTGATCTAGTCTAGTCCAAGTTTAGGTTACATTTCTGGTCTATAGATAAAAAGCTTAAATGGGATTTGGACCTCATTACTGAGTTACAGTAAAAATAAACTTGGGACACTCTAAGCATTAAGTCAATCAAAAACTTATTTAAGTAAAGAGAGACTAGAACCTTAACTAGGAATTGTCTTCAAAGACCTGAAACATAATTTAAGAAAGTCCTAGTGAAACATGAAATCAAATCAATCAAATCATTCTTATTAAATGAAAATTTAAAGCTATTTTTTGGAGGCATAAAGATAAAAAAGGCGACCTGAGACATGACCCCCGAGATCTGAATCTTTCATTAGATTTGCTCATTAAAACCTAAAACCGAAAAAATGTTCAAAAACCTTAGACTTTACCCGTGTAAAACTGACTAGTAAACAGAGACTAAAGCTCAACTTTCAAAGCAAAGTTCATTCTGTGTTTGAATCTACATTATTGCATCATGTTGCTGTGACGCACTACACTGTCAGTTTTGGTTCTACTGGTCTAAAAAATATCTGCATAGAAAAAATAGTTTGGAGCAAATAACTTCCAAACATGAAGACCAAGGCTCTTTAGAGAAAGATACAAGTCTACAGGAAATGGGAGCTGGTTAGAAAATCCAGGAGGTGGCTCAACAAAACGCACAAAAACTCCTAGAATTGCTCTTAAGTTTGAAACGCCATAAATGCTCGTGGATTTAAAATGAACACCAAAAATTTCAATAAACTATCATTATGAAAAAAACAAAAAACTGTCTTGGTGGGAAGCTGTGATGCCACTAGAGTAATTAGTGGACAAAATATATAAATACTGATGTGAATAAAGTCCACTCTGGTAACACAATAGAAACTGCAGCCAACCCAGCTCCAGCTGGATGAAGGCAGGTACGGGTCACCAGTCTGTTGTAAGGTCACACAACCACACTAAAAATGACACCTTTAGAGTCACCTGTGAACCCAGGATGCATGTTTTCCGACTGTGGGAGAAGACCAACGTCAATGAGGAGAAAGGAAAGGACTTTATTTCCTTTTATTCTACTATTTGGATATTCTTGTAGTCTTTTTTTTTTTTTCCAAAATCCTTTGTTTTCGCAAAATATAACTAATGCAAAGTTGTTCAAAATGGAGCAAGGCCGCTTTTCTCCACGACAAAATGAGTAGATTTGTGTAAAAACGTCACAATTTAACATGTTTGCATAGCAGCACAAAGCTGCTTTTCTCCGCAGCTTCAGGTTAATTAGATGACTGTCTGAAGAGTAATGGTATTCAAAAGGTCCAGTGTTTAAGACACAAGAGTCAAAGTCGGGGTCTGGGGGTCGGATCCGGCCCTCCAGATCCTTCTATTTTATTGTTATTAATGACCTGATGTTATCTTGCACTTATTTCTAACTTGTATAATTTTGACAAAATATAATTTTATGGAGAGTAAAATTATTAATATTATTATTAAGTTATTTAAATAAATGTATTCTGGAATAATATTCCTGTATTTTATTATTCATAATTATGTTAAAAGTTACGTTTTTAAAGTTTTAAAAATTATCATTCTGCTAGCTTTTTAAACTATATAGAAATGTCTTAAAATTGTTTTTAGGTTATTTTTGAGTTTAGATATTTATTTGTTTATTAGTTTAGATATAGTGTTTCAGCTACATGCTAGCAATATTGGCTAATTTAGCCTTTTCTTTTTAAGTTTTTTTTGGCTTCTTTGGAGTTAGGCTAATATTTACATGCTAGCTGTTCTGGCTAATTTAGGCTTTTTTTTTTCTCCATTTTTTTTAGGATATGTTGAAGTTTCATTATTTTGTTCAGCTAGATGCTAGCTATTTTGGCTAACCGTAGTTATTATTATTATTTTATTAGGGCTAATTTAGCATTTAGTTAATGTTTTAGTTGTCCATCAGCTTCAATGTTGTTAGCTATCAACTTCAATATTTTTTTTAGCTATTAGCTTCAGCATTTTTAGCTATCATTTTCAGCATCATTAGCGACCAAATTCAGCTTAAAGCATCCCCACTAGCATTATCACAGGTAATGCTATATATCTAGTTTACAATTATCTTAAAAGGTTACAGTTTTAATGTTTTAAAAATGTAGTTTTAGAGTGTTCAATAAATGTTGATTCTGTCCCCCCCCCGGTTTTAGAGGTTAAGCATATTTGACGAGACCATTGGAATCTTTGAAAAGTGCTGACAAAAACTCACGTGCACGAGTCTGTTTGTGTTGTTTTAATTTTGGTAATATTGTACAACAGTTCACCAAGTTTAGGAGATATGAGTGCACACAAACATTTATAAACCTCATATCAAAACACAACGAGTATTCGTCAAAGCTGCTTCCTAATCGCTTTTTTTTCCCCTTAAAAACCTCTACATACAATACAGATGTTTTAGAAACACAGATGTAAGAGACGTTTGCGGCTCTAAGTTAAGCAAGTGAAAAAGAAACTTTCGTTACGATAAAAGCTTCTTCATCTCAGAAATCCCGTCTGACCTCCTTATACAGTCAAACATCTTGTAGTTTCACAGGATTCTGCAGGACGGAGGAGTTCGTTCTCAAACCAACAAATGAAAATATACAGCGACAGAGGAGAAATGCATATTATACTTAGAGATATATATCGCTATCTCTGTTTTTAGGGCAACATCTACTTAAACAACTGTGACGCTTTTATTGCCCACATGCAAAACAAAATAAAAAATCTATCCAACGTAACCAAAGGGGGGGTAAGAAAAAAGGCATTTTACTTACAAAGCACATGAAACAATCCCCTTCAGCACAACCTCCACATTCACTTGAAAAAAGCAACACGTTTTACACAAGAGTTGATGATGAAGAGTATTTTTTAGAGTGGTTGTAAGACTGGCCATGCATGTTTGAGATACTACGTGAATGCACATGCATAACAAAGATACCCTGCTATATAAAAGGCGAGCACTAGGTGGCAGACTTTGCCCACTTTGCACGCAGCTCCAGTCCGCTTGGGGATGAAATGTCAAGTAATGGCAGGGGAGAGGAGGAGACATGCACTGGGCAAACATTACATTAGGACTGGGGTATATTGCTTTACAAAGAATGTGCATCTGCCCTTTGCTAAGTTGGATTTTCTTGTGCATACAGAGACTTTCTAACCTGTTTTCTGTCCCTCTTGGCCTTCAACAAAACAAAGTCTTGATGCTTTCTTACCCCCGGCGTCCTTGAGCATCTCTGCCTCTCTCCTCTCATCCCTGCTCCTCTTCTCCTCCCCGTACTCCCTCCCTCTGGCTCCTCTCCTTCCTTTCCCCCTCCTCTTCTCTGCAGGGCAGCTGGAGAGACTGGCATTTCTCTGACAGTGGGGGGGGGAGACCTGCACCGAGCCTCGACCCACGCTGGGTGAGGAGAGGTTGGATGCGGCGTGGCGGGCAGAGATGTGTCTAGGTGTGTGACTGATCAACATGTGACAGAATTCCCAACAACAGCTCCGTCGGGAAAAATTTTCCCCATTATCAGGTCGGAGAAGCTAAATGAATCCGGCGAATTTTTCTAGAATAAAGAGAAGCGGATAGAGGGCCTCAGATTCATTCAACTTTAATTAAATATCACTTCATAGGTCTTCTCCCAAATGATGCAGCTAAGGATAACACCGCTGATAATGATGCTTCCCATTCCTTTATCCTCTGAGTATTCCTGCAGACCTTTAGAGTAAAACCTGCACATGACAGTTGAGACGTTTTTCCCTGTTAATCTCCTTTCACATGAATTGATAAAGCTTTTTATCCATTTTCCCCCTAAAGGTGCAATTCAACCTGTTAGAAAAATCAAAAGATTATCCTTTCAATTTATCCAATCCTTTTTTAAATCCCAAATTAAATTCTGCTGGAGTGTTCCTTTAAATCACATTATCTTTGCAGCTAACTTTTAGCATTTCTTTTAGCCTGATAAGTATTTTTTTAGCATTGAAAAACGGTCCATTACATATTTTAGGCTGTAGTTATAAATGTTTCGTCTTCACTATCTTTATTTTTCAAATTCCATGTTTTCTATTTGAGAATTTCTTCAATTTCTTGTGCCTTAGTCACGGATGGATACGGGACATCCGAGGTCACACCTGTACAGGACACACAGGCGGCCCGCAATACATTTTGGATCATAAACCGCTCAATGAGCCTGTAGAGTGAAATTGTTTCTATGGGCTTGCTGCAAGCAACATGTAGGGGTAAGTAAGGGTGGGTAGGCGAGACCAGGGGCGGACTTAGCTGTTTGGGGGCCCCAGGCGGGCCACACCATGGGCTCCTCTGCAGTGGTTGCACTACTTATTTTAGTCCAGTTTTAAAAAAAGAAGGCAAAGGAAATGAAAATACTTGAACGATGGAACAAAACAGTTCACCACGGAGTTGCGTCAAAACTCTCAAAATGACCATTTTGTGGCTCCTCCCCCTTGACTTTTCTTCCCATTCCAGCCCCAATAAAAGATCAGATATTTATAAGCATAAGAGAATGAAGTTGTAAATTTATGAGAAAATAGTCAACATTTCACAAAAGGAAAATCACAAATATATAACTTCAAAACTTGTAATTTTACATAGAAAATACTTTATGATTTTTTTTAAATAAAGTTAAAAAAGTGAATCATATTCAGCGAGATTCTTGAGTAGTCGGATTTTTCAATCCTCGTCTTCCCACTCTTTAGCAAGTGCAGCAACACATTTCTTGCTTTTCCTTTGGCTTTAGTTTTAGACATTTTTATTAGGTATTTAGCTTGGGGCCCCAGAGGTGTAGGGAGGCCCCCAGGCAATCGTTTTCTTTTGCCTAATGGTAAGTCCGCCCCTGGGTGAGACGCAGGTGCATCATGTGAATTTCTTTAACCCCCATATCCTGTAAACTGCATGAGGATTAGGTCTGTTCACGTGGTCAGTGGGCCCTCCTTGTGTGCAGACTGACTGTTAGAGATGACAGTATAGTTAGTATGGACATGCTACAGGCGTCCTGTGGGCACTTACATATGTATCCTGTGCATGCAGCATTTGGTCAGGATTTTTAGTATAAGTATCATCCATATGCCTCATGTATGTCCACCTTCTATTAACCTTCCAAATATCTCACGATTGATTTATCACACACACAATTATTTTTATGGCGTCCCTTAAAGTGTCTGTACGAACTGAACAGATCTGTAACACACACCTGTGATGCAGCTGCACCTGTCTATGACCTTTCAAGGTCAACCTGCAGCACCAGCATGTGATTACAGCGTTACCTATCTTAATAAAAATTTGTATTTATACTGGTTATACTTAACATTTGGAACAACATTTCATTTTTTCCCAGTTTTTTTCCCATTTTTGAGCTATTTTACTTTTTGATTTAGCAGGTTTATGGTGGATGAATATAAAAAAGACTTTGTTTTTTCCCTAAATTCAAAATCTTTTTGAATTTTCAGTGTCATACTTGAACTGTTGTGTCTGCCTCTTTTGCAATTCACTCTTAAAAAAAAAATCATTTAACATACTGTAACTTTTCAACCGTTAACACGATAATTCCAGCAGATTCTGAAGGAGAAAAGTGGCGTAAAATCTGCAGGAATTATATTGATCGTGTTACCGGTCACAAAGTCACGGTAGATCAAAGTACACAAACACTGGAGCAATGCTGTAAAAGGGCTAAGATGCATCACTAAACAGATTTTTATCATTGTTTTTTTTTTTTTTTTATACGTTCCTCATCGATCTGCACTGTAAAAAGTGAAACATTGGATCAATTGACAAAAGATCTGCAATTAATTACATTTAAAAATATGAGTTTTTATCAAATTACATTTAGAAGTCAACTGAAAATTTTAATTTGATGAAAATTAATCATTTTAAATGTAACAAATTTCAGAACTCTAGTTTAACTGATTCAACGTTTCACGTTTTACAGTGTGGAAATCCACTTTTTTCATAGTTTATTGTTCTTCATTGCTGGTCAGCTTCTCTTCTCACATCTCACATATTTTTTGGGGAAATTTGCATTTTAAATAAGACTGGAGACAGAAGCCTTACTTGTCTGGTTACTGTGGCTACCTCACCATAAACAAATTTAACATTTAGCTTAATTTCTGTTTTTCAACATATTTTTCTTCTTTTCATGTTTTCCTTTCAATTTATGACTAATTATGCTAAATATTTTGATTTATCCATAAATATTTCTTTTGTTTGTTGTCTTTAGTTTTTGTTTTGATGGACTGAAATTATTTTTGATAGCTCGGAATAAACCATTTTGAATACTTGTTTTTTTCTTCTTTGTTTTAATTGTTATTTGTTTTACATTTTTAGGCTTTTTTACTTTTTTTTTTCTTACTATTTGGCATTTTTTGATTCTTTAACCGTTCTTGTATTTTTTTTTTTTTTTAGCAGAATTAACATTTAAATTCACATTTGTCATGTTTTATTTTCTGACATGTTTCTGTTTGCTTTCAGCTTTAAGATCTCTTTCCTTCAGCAAAGGAAGATGCAATCCTGTAGCGTTTCACTCGTTCTTCCGCGAGAAGCACTATTTTCTTTATTTAACCCTTTAACACCTGAGGCATGGCCGGTGACGCTTCAACACAAAATATTTAACATACCGTAACTTTTCAACCATTAACACGATAATTCCAGTAGATTCTGAAGGAGAAAAATTCTACTGGAATCATCGTGTTAACAGTTAAAAAATTACAGTAAATCAAAGAACATAAACAATGGAGCTCTGGTGTTAAAGGGTTTTTAAAAAAGGCTGCCAAACATAACCTGTTAAAAACCTCTTAAGAGGAATTAGTGGAATAATTGGAAAAGTCACCCCTAAATGTTTAAATGTCAGCAGGAAGGCGGCGGTGAGGAATTAGTCTCATTGCACTTTTGTAACGTGATGGAGGTAAAGAGGAGCTGCAGCAGCAGCAGGTGAGTCAGGCTGCAGCGCCTGCCAGGAGATAGGACGTGTCTGTTTAGCCTCAGCGGTGATAAGAGAGGGAGAGGGGGCGAATAGGCAGGTCAGTTCTTTCATACGCCTAAAGTAGTGAGGAACTGGGAAGAAGGGCGAGCGGAGATAAGCGGGGAGAGGAAAAGAGACGGACGCGGAGAAATGGGAACCCGAGACAGGCTGTATGAGCTGGGGTCAGATGTGTCGGTGCAGCTCGGGAAGCGGTGATGAGGAGAGGGCTGGTCGCGGTTCAATTCCTCTGCTCTTCATAAAAGACAGCAGCTGGTCTGGGATCTCGGCGAGGACGTCCTTAGCAAGCCGGGCCATGCTGAGGACCTGGTTGCCAGATCTGTCAACGTAGTCCCTGAAAGGAACAAACTAGGAGCAGAGAAGAAAAAGGGGGTCAGACGCACCGTTTGTGAATAATGTGCTGCAGCAAAGCGTTTTGGAAAGTTTTAGATAAATGACAGCATTCTTTGAGTTGAGTCGCTTTGTGTCTGTTTCCAAAGACAAAACGCCTCAAATACAAAGGAGGCACGAAATCCTCATATTTGACAAAAACTGAAAACTGTGAAGAGATTAGGCACAGCGGCTGGGTCGGGGTACGGATAAATTGGCTCAGATGAAGGAAATATTCTTTCAGAAAAATCAATGGGATTAAAGGATGCTGAAAAGAATCCACTGCTTTCTGGAACCACGTTTTTTCCTTCCTGTAAGATGGAAGTTCTGCTGGATGCCCAGAAAGTTTCAATTCATTAGTTCCTCATAGAACAGTTGAAATGCAGGAAGATCAGCTCAAGACCACCAGAAAGGCTGCATGACCCACATTCTCGGGAGTTTGGAGGGACTCAGAAAAGCTGGTACAGACAGACGGCGAAAGAGAAGCCTCCAGCGTTTGTCACCGGGAAGACTTTCTCAAAATAACCTCCAAATTATGCAAAATCGACTCTATTTTTACAACAATTATAGAAGTTTAAGGCTGTAAAACTCCTCACTTTTATACACTTTTTTCAGACAGACATGAACATTTTCACACTTTTTTTGTTTAAGGTCTCAAATTCAAATCCTAATAGAAATGAAAAATAGAAAATAAAATAAAAGTCTGCTCACGATCAAAGATTTAGACACATTTGCTGAGCTAAACTTATTCTGTGCAGGAGACACGGCACAGATGAGACTGACTGACAATAATCTACAGTCAGAAAAAAATAAAAAAATAAATAAAGCATTCAAAATTGCATTGGGAAAAACATAAAAGCTGAACTGTTGAGGGAAGACTGTGTATACATTTTATTTATTTAACTTTTGTTTTACTAGAAAATCCTGTCGAGTTTGAATTCTTTTCATAAGAATATAAATACAGATAAAATAAAGGAAAAAATAAAATAAAAATAAACAGTATCGCAATATTTTTTTTTAAAAAAAAGCTGTTAAAAAAATGCAAAAATGTCAGCATCCAAACAAATAAGAAAAAATTTCAACAAATACCAGAAATGTTCATAATGCTTTTTTTATGTCGTCCACATGACCTACCATCAATACAGTTTTCATTCATTTACAAAAGCTATATCCTGATATGATACATGTAGAAAAATGTTATTACATAAAACAGGATGTTGTTTCAGAGACAAAAATCCTTCAACTCCTGCGATTTAAAACTCATCTGAGCAGAGCTTTATCTAGCCTAGATCAGGAATCTGCAACCTATAACATTAGCCATTAGGGTCGATTTCTCACCAACAGAGCAGGGGTGGGCAAACTATGGCCCGGGGGCCACATGCTTAAACTACTGAATCTGGCCCTCCAAATTAAAATACATTGAATCAAAAATCCTAATTATTGTTTTATTTTCATTGTATTTCTGGTTTCTTCTCATGAATGATGTTGTTTCTCTGACGTTCGTATGTGTTTCTTTCAGAGTCAGAAGGTGATTTTTTGGATTTCTTTGAGTTCGCATTTTCCTCTGAAGAACATCAACCCATTGGATCACCAAAAAGAGAACAAAAATCAAAATTTAGAAAATAAAATTCCCAAATTTTCTGTTTTTAAATGAATATATTTGAATTCTAATCCAAATTAAAGCATTTTTTCTCTAAATTCCATATTATCTTTTTAGTTTATGAGGTTCATTACCAAATCTCTCCTTCCATCTGTTCCTTGTCCGGCCCTTATGCCAAATTTTAGAACCCTTTCTGGCCACAAATCAAAAAGTTTGCCCACCTTTAGATCCTTTAGAAAAAGAATTCTTTGTATTTATGTTTTTATTTTTATGAGAAATATAAATAAATTATCATTTTTGGCATTATTTAAAAGTTAAACTTAAGAACTTAACAATAAATAGATTTTTTTTCTTCAGATATGAAAGAGTTTGTAACTTTTAACAGAAATTCACAAGACTCCCTTTCAAAATAAAAGACTTCCTATGTCACATAGGATCATCTTGATGGAGCAAATCCAGCTGAAGGTAGTGTAAATTCAGCAATTAAAAAATATATATATATATTTTATTGTGTGTGGTGTGTCTTAGCCAGGAATTCATAAATCTGGCTTTCTAAAATTAACACAAATTAATTGTATTTGTTGAACCATGAAGGACACTTAAAACACTGGAATTTGTCAAAATGTATAAAAATACAAAAATAAATAAAAATACTCAGAAACACAACTTCATCTTCATTTTTGTGTTTTTTTTATTCATAAACATAAATATTATATCCTTTATAGATTGCATATGTATTAAATATTTATAGTTTCATCAATCATGAGAAAAATGTCACAAGAACATTTTCATTGGAGATTTTAAGTTGCACTACTTGCTAATAAAAAAAACTTTGTTTTCACATAATTGTGATTCTAAGCCAATAATAAAGCATATGGTTGGTATGTATGGCCCACCGTCTTATGGAAGCTGCTATATTGAATCTAAATGTGATTTTGAAGCCAATAAGCACTTTTGAACTCCTGTTGTTTCAGAGAAACCGAACATTGGTTTTGAAATTGCTTTGCAGAGCGATAAGACCTCAGCGGGCGTTGCATGGAGCACTTGCAGGCGGCGGCGGCGGAGGCAGCGCTGATTGTTGATTATGGTATGAATAATGAGGAGGTAAAAATCTATCAGGGGGAAAATGTTTTGGGGGTGCCCATGTGCTCCCTGGAATTACATTTCTGTAAATAAACGTATCAGCCATTTAAAGATAAAAAAAAAAACGCACAACTTGAGGGACGTTCACATGATTTGTATTGACTTTGGAGTTTCTGTTGTCAGAAAAGTATGGGTAAAACTCAGACATGACGTCATTGATTTATTGAGAGCTATATAATATAATTTTGAAGAGTTTCTCCTTAAAAGTGGGTCCTCGAGGATACAGCGTTATTGCATCAAAGACGTGTGTTATCCAACAGCGAGGGTTTGAGGAGTGGAGGGGCCGCATCAGAGATGGGCTCTAAAGCCTCTTAAGCCTTAATTAAAGAGAAGTGTGATGACGACGGGCATCTCTGCCCTCCTTCCAGTGAATCCAGGCGGAAACGCTCTCATCAGTTACAGCTCTTATTAGATTTCAGCTGAAAAAGCCCAGCGGGCAAATTAAAGGCATGTACGGCTTTACTGGCACGCTGACACCAACTGCACTTCTGTGACAAACGGCAGAAAACAGAGGATGACTGATGGTGGCGGGGCCGTAATGAGCAGGGAGGGGGTGAAAGGAGTTACAATGAAATATGAAGTGGGTCCTTCATGAATCAATATTTATTACAAGTCAGCCTGTTTTGTGTAAAATGTAGATTTAAAGGGTTTTTGAGGTTTTAAGTGCATTATACAGATCATTCCTGACTAAAAAGAACCCCAAAGCGGTCGTTTTGGTCAGATGGCCGAGTCTACAAATAGCAGATAAATAATATGTGCATCCATATTTGAAAAAAAATTGGATATTGTTTATTTTTGAGGGAGAAGTAAAGAAATAAAAGATCTAGGATGACGTCATGAAATGGGCAGTAGGCGGAGCCTCAGTTTTACTTCTTGGTACTTTCATAAATAATTTGTTTTTTAGTGTTCCAAAGGTAATATATGATCATATATATGGATTTAGTTCACTCTAAAATGATTAAGAAAATAATTTACAAAGTTGGTTCCAATGGGATGTTTTAGCTTAAAAAGGGCAACTTGTTGAAACCCTCTTCAAATTAATCAATGTTCAATAACTATTGTTGCAATCATGAGACAAGAGGATCATTTTCCTTCTTTGACTAAATCTGTTGCTCTCTTTATCCACAATTAAAATCAACCTCCTAAAGTTCAACAAGTGGCTGCTGGGAGGAGCTAGAGTGGGTTCATGCAGAGACCTGAAGGTTTACTGTTCACTTTTCTACTCCAGGTTTCCACTCGGGCGCAGGAACACGCTGATATAATCTGGATTAATAAACTACTTGAAATTGTTGCCGGGAGGGAAATTTGCTTCTTCAAATGGATGTTCATTAGGTCTGTGATGGAGTCGTCTTTGAAACTCGTGTGAAGCTCTCAAAGAAGTGCAAAGGAAATGAAAAACAAATATATAATTTTAAATTTTCAAATTTACTTTAGGAACAGGATACAGTGTTTCAAGTTCTATTTGAAACTTTAACAATATTTATATTGTTGTTATGGGATTTTTCCAGTTTGTAAGATAAAAAAAGGTGGGTTATCTTGTGTCTTTTTTTGATGATAGAGAAAAAATAAGCTTAAAATGGCATTTCTGAGTATTTATTTGAATTGTTGTGAATCAAGAGCAGACAAAAAAATGCAGTTGAAAAAATGTTGAGTCAGAAAAAAGTCACTAAAGCGAGCCAAGCTCCCAGCTCTGGCTGAATTTGTAGAAAAATAGATCCATGAACATCTTTGTTTTTCTGGTCTGATCTGGATTCTGGATTAAATCAGGACAACTGGATGGCTCCAAGATCGCTCGCTATTTTTTCTTGCAGCAGAATGTGAGGGCTGTAAGCTAGCGGGAGAGGGCGTAAACAACCCAACAACTATGATAAAAAGGTTAGGCGAAGCTAGAGGTGAATTTCAGAGGTGAATTTCTGATACTGTGTTCACACTGAGTGAGATTTATGTGGCAGAGGCGACCAGTTTCAATGTTAAGTCGATAACACTGATGCAAATCGAGGCGATCTTACGTGATTTGAGCCATTGCAGTCTAGCAGCCGCACCACTTGAACGGCGCAGCCAGGGTTCAAACATCTACATTTTGACAGATCGCTGCTTCGTATTTGCCAATCAGGACTCAACTTTGGTCATGTGACATTTTCAGTGACTCGATCAGCGGGTAGAATACTAGTCCAAAGTGAGCGTTTTTGTCCTGAACTTCCATCTAATTTCTTAACCCGCTGGAGCTGTTGGGTTAACAGAGCTCGTCCCGACTACTGTTGGGCGAAGGTGGGATACACTCTGGACAGATCGTTCACCATCGCAGCAGCTCTCTGACTGCAGGCAGCTTCTGGGATGCCAGCAAAGCTAGCTTGCTTGATACACCGGCAGACGGAGAGCCATGCAGAGACTGCCGGCTTGAAACTTGTGATATTTCCTCTTTTTTGTCATTAAGATACTATATATATATACGTATAAAAAAAATAAATTCGTTTTTTCTTTTTAGTTTTCACCTCTCAATTTAATGCGAGACAATGAGCCTTCAAACTCAGTCACAGAGGCACAGAAACACAGTGGAAGCGGCTGTCATAGAAAACACAAACTGAGAATGAACTGGCTCACAGAATCTCAGAATGATCCAATAAATTCAGACATGTAGACGTGTAACCGATGTCTTTGTAGAACTACTCAAAATTTTAAAAAACTTGATTTCTCAACATCCTCCGTATTTTCCATGCATATTGTGTGAGATATCCACAGACACTGCTCCATCATGCTAAAAATATTAGCTTTTAGCTCCGCCAGGCAGTGAGAAGCGAAAAGAGGAGTGGGCCATGTGACTTTGTTGCACGAATCCTGCCGCTCTGCAGAAACAGTTATTTTAATTTTGGCTAAAAACAGAAAATTAATAATTTAAAAGATCACTTGAAATGCTATAATGATAGATCAAAAGATGATCGGAGTGGGAGTTTAAAGAAAAAAAACATCTTAAAACCAGGAGGTTGACAGAACCATTATGTTCTTTTCCAAAAAAAAAAAAAAAACTCTGAATGAAAATGCTCTTCATCCGTTTATGGGGTTTAGCTCAACATCCCTCCTGCAGTAAATCCAGCAGGTTCCCCTCAGAAAATAACAGGAACTTTCATGCAAAACGATGTACAGATAAAATGAGGCTAAATCGGGTCAAAGTCAAGGATGGAGTGAACATCAATCTTCAAGGCCGAACCTCCAATTACTCTTTAAAGGTTGTGGAATGATTCAAAGTCTACATTTAAATCTGGTTAAAATGAAGTTTTGTGACTTAAAAAAAAAAGCGTTTGTGCTGGAAAATCTCAAAGCGTGTTTGAAGTCTGCAAAGAAAAGAGTCAAAAAATTCCATCCAGACGAGAAGCTTCCAGAGGGACAGAGCACAGGGCACAGCGCTGAAAGCATTAAAGATGTTGCTGTTAATGCACTCTTTCCAGCGGCTAAATGTCAAAACATCAACAGACATTATTGTGAAAAGCACTCAATAAAAAGCATTTGTTGTTTTTAACACACTGGGCAGCACAGACTCCGTGTGACATTAAATTAGCACAAAAAGTGACAGAGAGCAGCGTTCGATCAGTGTCAACAAGCAGCAGCGGAGTAATTACTTTAGAGAAAGAAGCAGATGGAATCAATACCAACAAGAAACCCCGGCTTGTACAGTGAGCGCTGGGTTTTCCAGGCCGACTGACTGATCACTGTCTGTCTGAGCAAATGTAATTACCCAGCGTATAGAAACCGACTGCAAAGTCGTGAAAACAAAATAGCAAAATCAATGCGGCTGCAGAGTGAGCTCATGCATTATTGAGACGTTAAACGGCCATCACTTGTTCTTTCCATCATTGCACAGTTCAGATGGAAATGGAGAAGTGTGACACCGCTGTTAACATACTGTTTGGTTACAGGAACAGACTCTTTCTGAACCACTGTTTTGCAACAATAAATCCTAATTCTCCGCCTCCCAGTTTCCAGCCGTACATTTATCACTGCAAGTGCTCATTTATCACCGAGGCGAACTCGCTGACAGGACGCTCTCGCCCCTCCGATCCCAATATTCAATAGTGAATTTTTATCAGCAGATTTTGTATTTTCCTTCTGCTCGCATATCTCTGAGAAGCTCTCCAGATGTGGTCTGGTCACCCTGCCCGCTCCCAACTCGCACCACTTTTGTTTCGTTCTTTGTTGAGTTTAGATAATGAAAAGCTTTTTGAGGGGAAACGCTGCATTTTTAGTCGCTTTGAAAAAACAGCTTCCATTAGGAAACTTTTTTTTCACATAAATGCATTTAGAATTTTTTTTGTGTGACGAGTTTTATGTGTAAACCATTTAGAGATGGAGAATGAGTCATGGAATGACAAAACATATTTAGTTTTAGCTGGTAAAAAAAAGTCTCCAGTGAGTCAGAAGATTTTTGCATTTCAACCAGTTTTCTAAAAGTGATGAGATGAGCAGCTTAAAAATTATACATATAAAAGTTTTAAATTAAAATATTTTTAGGGAATTTTGAGGAATAAATCTGCATATTTCCACCAGTTCACTGGCCTTGTGTCCACCCTGAGACTGGAAGGTTGTGGGTTCAAATCCAGGCCAACTCCAAACATGGGATCCCGTACCTCCGTGTTTGACACTCAGCATTACACCTGGTTAACACAGACCGCGAAAGCGCCGCTGAATAAAGGCTACCTCCATGCATACTGTACTAACTTAGGTGGGGTTTACACCAGACACGGAGCGCCGCGGAGCGCCGCAAAAGGCTCTCGCCGTGTTTCGGTTTCTGGTTTATTTTGTGCGCGAGCTGTGAGCGATCTGCGTCAAAGCTGGCAGGAAATTACATCAAGATACAGAAGAAAATCCGGTTTATTTTTCAAATGTAACCAATTTTCACAATAAAACACCACAAACGCGATCATGTTTTTTTTATCTAACAGACTGTAGAGACGAAATTAAACATACAATAACAACACACGAAACACACACACAGACGATAGACCCACTCACTTCTCTCTGTGTGTCTCAACAACAGATAGATTAAAGAAATGTAGGCCTACTATCTACTTTCTTCTTCTTAGCAGAAACATACTTTCATATTTTAGGTTAATAATTTACTCATGACGCCAAAAACAAAAAAAGCTCTACCAGAAGTAGGGCTGTAACGAGTATCCGGGTGCTCGGGTACTCGCGATCTGCTCCCGAAAATCCGAGTACGAATATTCGCGACGTCCAAGATCGCTGACTTGCGATCTTTATAAATATAGTAAATTGTAGTAAAATATGATCAGAATGTTATCTGTCAATGATGTATTTTTCTTCTGGAATTCAGATTAATGTATTATTTTAAGTTTACGAACTAAAACAAAACCGAAAGAGCCGCGTTAATAACCGAAAGTAAACACTTTTTAGTTGCGGAGAAACTTCCGGTTTTCAAAGTAAAACTAGCGAGACATATTTTTCCGTTCAAAAACTGAGACTGTTCAGTGACATAACTTCTGAAAAAATGAATTAGCTTTACCATCTGAGCTTTATCTCAGTGTTTACATTCTTGTGGTTATGATAACTCTTCAACAGTTGAAGGAATTAACGAAACTCCATCTTATTCTGAAGAAACGCAGCCTAGCGCTGCTGAAAGGCGGATCTAAATTAACGTGAATCAGATGAATCTGCTGCGGAAAAAATGACTCTTTTCACATGGGCTCTGCATCGAAACATATTGAAGAACTTTGAGGATAAAAAAAATGTTCGAAATATTTTTAAGTTTTGTTGTTAAATGATCCAAAATGGCTGTAATTTTTATCCTCTTTATGTTGTTTATGTTACTGCTGAACTTAACCAGAAGGCTGACAAAAAAAAAGTTTAAAATGACAAACAAAATTTCTTTCTATCTGAATCTTTTGGGGGTTTTTTTAATCAGTTTTGTTGATTCTGATCTACTGTTCTAAATAAATGTATAAATGTTGGTGATTTAATACAAATAATTTCAATTCTCCTCCATCTAGTAAATATTCTCATAGCAATAAAGATTATATTAAAAAGTAAGAATCGTGGTTCAACTCGTGAATCGTTGAGCTTGAGTCGTGAATCGTATCGGATCGCCACCTAAGCAACGATCCACAGCCCTAACCAGAAGTTCCTGTCAACCGTCGTGAATTGAACACACTTCGCTCCACACCCACAAGGGTTAGATTTGGGTGTTAAAAATGGTTCCTGTGCGCGGCTGTGTCTTCAACTCACCACTCCACCCGGGCAGGAGTCAAATGCAGAGAACAAATTTCACACATGCGTGACGGAACACCAACTCTCTCATCCAAGCTCTCCTTTGACCCCATCAGTGTTGAGGAAAACTGAACTAAATTGCTGTAAAAATGCATTTAATGACGACTCATCTTTTCTGTGGTTACATCAAAAACATGTACAAAAATAGAAAATTGTTGCACCTATTTCTCCTTTACGGACATGAAAAAAGTGTTCCAGAATTGTCTAAAGAGATGACACCTGAATGCAGACTCTGCTTTGACCGCCTGTCAGCTTCATGGTGGATTCATGGAGGGTGAAGCCCCTTTGATGACTTTATAAGCCTTGTGAAAACATAAAATGTACAAATGAAAGCAGTTCTACCGAGCAAATGCTAAAAACAAGCGGACAGATTCTTCACCTCAAAAATATTTTGGTTGCCATGGATTTTTCATCCTAACAAAAGAAATGATTTGAATCAAAAAGTTACCATTTGGACAAACTATTCCACAAGAAAATGAAGATGTATGAAACATAAATACTTTAGAGAAGTTTAAGTAATCTTAGAGTGTATTCAGACTGGCTAAATTAGTCCTGAAGCTTGTCTTTGGTCTGTAATCAGACTGGGGTCTACCAGAGATTTCTTCTCTGGAACAAAGCGTGTAAACAAAACCACATGACTAAAGATCTCTTCAGTCATTGGCCAACACCTAAGGGAGGCGGGTCAAAACATGAAGAGAAAGATAGAGGGGCTGAACTTTGCAAATCCTTCTTAAGATTCTTCACTTATTAAAACTTTTTCTTTTGAACGTCTGTATGAAACCCAGGTTGAACACTTTTTACTGCTGCTTTGGTACAGTGGAGGCATGCTGCCAGACGGTTACTGAGGACTACGGCTACGAGGTACGCTAATAAGCATTTATGACAGGAATTGTTGGGAAGACAGTGTGAAAAGCAATGTGCATCCTGTTAAAAGTTGTTTTAATGAGCCTGTATTCATCAGATCACATTTTTTTTGAGTTGCTGTTGCATCACTGCGGCACATTTGTCCGCTAATTATCGCCTACGGTGGCCATTTTGGTTCAGTTATTTCGCTCTTGGAGCAGATTGGATTCAGACTGAGGAATCTCGGAGCGAACCAAAGTTCTGTCAGACTGGAAACAAACTGAGATAACCTTGAAAGATGGGTTAGAGAGCGCTTCCCGAATTCATCCTGAGACAGGGGTGACAAACTCAATCACACAGTTCGGCTAAAAACCAAAACACACCTTATGTCACGGGCCGAACAGGATAAACATTTATTAAAGGCTCTAAAATGAAATGTTTAAAACTTTCAAAATGTAACTTTTTAATATAAATATAAATAAAAACAGGCAGGAATATTATTCTAGAATAAATCAACTTAAACCGTAAATCATTTTAAATATTTTACTCTGCATAAAAATACATTTTGTCAAAATTATACAAGTTAAAAATAAGTGCAAAATAACATTGGGCCATAAATGACAATAAAAAAAGGTCTGGAGGGCCGGATAGAATTACCCAGAGAGCCTGATCCGGCCCCCGGGCCTTGACTTTGACACATGCGCCCTAAAACAATCTACATACAATGTAAACTCTTAATTGGGCACTGTGGTGGTTGAGCCTCAAACCACCACATGTTAGTATTTTCTTTTTCTTTCAAACATTTACTTTGTTTATTTAAAATAAGTTATATGGGTGCACACATTTGATTTATTTTAAGTGAAAATACAGTTAATGTACTTTTGTTTGTTTTCTGAGTTTCATATCAGGTGTTCCACATCCACCATAATCAGCAGAGGAGGTTGGGATATTCCACTGACAAGACTGCAGGGATTCCCAACACTCCTACTAGACTTTGTTTTTGGTTCTTTGAATGTAAAATATTTAGTTTATTCTTTGAAAACGATTTTGATTATTTAGTTGTGTGTAGTTTGTATTTTTTGTTTTGCTGTTGTAGTTTCATTTGTTAGTTTGTGGTTAGTTTGTTTCTCCCCTCCGTTATGTGTCCATATGGTTTGACCCTGTCTATATAAGCTTCCTCGTTGTGTCTCTATGGTAGAGTCTGGTTAGGCCTGTTTGGTCTTGTTTAATTTAGTTATATTTTTTTTTTCCTCAGTTGGTCCAAGTTATTCTTTGTTTTGGAAGCAAATGTACTGGTTGTACTAACTTTTACTAAAAAGAAGTAATGCAAAAAAAAACCCTCTTGTAAGAAAACAAACACTCCCTTTGTCCACTGACTAATTGTGAACCTTCACAGGCACATATGTGGACACATCGTCTGAATTTCTATAAAACACAGTAAAATCACCATTATGTAATTGAGTATTAAAATATGTCAGTAATTCCAGAACCTCTACGGGCCCGGGACCGGTGCATCATCCTCATGTTTGGTCACGAGAAACAGGACATCAAAATATTAAAGTAAACCTCATTCACTGGTGCATTAAGTAGGCTCCCACTCCTGATCGCTGTGGCATGACATTTGAGCATTTAGAAATCATTTTCATCAAGGTTTGATCAATATATTGCATTAGCATTTTAGCTGCACCAGAATTAGCTGTAAACTGATTCCCACCTGCCTCTCCTGAGTGCATTTATGCTAACATGTGTACATCCTATTCAGCAACTTACTAGATTTTTACATTTACTCTTTTTTTTCCCACTTTGCATTTCATGACAGAGTTACAACACTATTATGCAAGAATAAGCTAGAAAATATGACGAGCTTTGGGTTTGAAGCAGCCAACGGAATTTTCTGTTTTGTTCTCTGAACTTTTTCTTTAGTGTGCGGTTCTCCTTTGACATCGCTAAATGGTAGTGTGAGTGTCTATATGTATTGTATTGTAAGTCACATTGGAGTAATAATCACAGTAGCAAAAAACATCTAACCAAGAAGAAGAAAACTATATATAAGTTGCTCTGGAGTAGAAGTTGCACTTTTATATTTGCCATGGCAAAAAATAAAAACAAGAAAAAAAAAAGAGAAAAATATCTAAATTTAATAGGAAAACTATCAGATTCTCCTCCATGTTTGTTTTGGACGACACTTCTTCTGGCACAGTTCAGAAGAAAACACAGCGCCCTCTTATGGCTGTTAGTGGAAACAACCGCTAAAGGGCAATTGGTTGCTAGTGGAAAAATAAAGAATAAATGAACCTATTTATGTTAAAAATGAAAAGAAAATCAGAAATAAGTTGCTCCTGAGTATATGTCGCACACCTGGCTAAACTATGAAAAAACAGCGATACACTCCGTAACATAAGGTAGTCATATGGGTCCAGTTAGGTAAAATTAATTACTGTGGAATTATGACTGAAAATGTACTGTGCACAAATGTGAACACCACGTCCTAAGAGGATACAGTACATTTCTTCATCCTGATTGGCTGTGTAGATTATTAACAATAAAGACATATACATGAATCTTTATTCAGATTTTTTGCTTTCATTCTTTAAAACTGAACTTATTTGTGGATAAAAGTTTGAACTTAAAGAGTTTAAACGAGAGAAAGGTGTGAAAATGTTCAGAAATGTCAGGAAAAAAGTGCATGTAGTGATGGGTTTTACAGCCATCCTTGACTATAAAAAATAAAGATGAAACTTTGTCGATCTTCTCTGTAATTTAGAATGTGAATCCAGTGATGAACGAGGGAACTCTGTAAATGAGGAGAACTTGGAGGCTCTACATGATGACAAGCCCAGGCTGGGATTTGAGCATGTCACAAGAGGGCAAACCGCTTATCTTCTCCATTTTACAGAATATTTCTAAGTCCCTCTGCTTATTCAGGAATTGGGAGCAGGTATAAAGTTGGGATCATTTGAAGTTTTTGCAGGTTAGAAAAAATCAAATCTGCATGTTTTCTGACAACTCATTGGCAGTCGACTGCAGACGTTTTTGGAGACAAATCAGCCACTTTTCGAGCTCAGCTGCTCACTGTCACAGCCAAGCTGTTAGCATGCATGAGCACAAAAAAATCATTTGTTTTATATAATACAGTTCAGGTTTAATTAAAAGGCAGCAGTAAGACTGAAGGAGTTTATATGAAAAAGTAAAAACAAATCCTGCAGCACGTCCTCGGCGTTCACACGGTCATTTTCCTTCTACGGATCCGTCTCCTGTGTTGATTTGAGTGTTTCAGAAGAGAGAACTCCTTGTACGTGGTGCAAATCCCCCCTGCTGAGACCATTCAGAGGGAAAAAAAACACAAATCTAACCAGCAAATCTAAAAGAGTCATCAGGAGTACCTGAACGATGTCTCTCTCAGCAAGACGTCCTCTGGAGGACACTCTCACCTCGTCGCCATCCAGCTCCTCCATCGCTGAAAGGACAGAGTGGAAAAACGACTCAAGCAAAAAGGTCTGATCGTAAAAGAAACCATTTCATGAAAAAGTCATGGGAACACCTTCAGAGCAGCAGCTGCCAAATATAGAAGGAGGTGCGCGCTCTGAAATTACGCCCAGTTGGAGATGAGGAACTCTGAGGCTTTAACATGCAGCACCTGCATAACAATGCTGGTCGCAAAAACAGTCTGGCAGAGCTCGCAATGCGAACGTCAATCAGCCAAAAGACTCACGCAGAGTCGGTAATTATTAGAAATACTAAAAAAAAAAAACTACCAGAGGATGGATGGATCAGATACTAAAACTCCAGATCAGATTTGAGGTTTGACCTCCACTCTTCTGTCACTCTGAAAGAGACGGGTCTCCCTTCACATGCATGTGGAGCAGGAACGCGGGCGCAAGCGTTCCCCGGTCAGAGGTGGGGGGGTCATTGATCCGCACGCTGTGACATGACTGCAGACTGGATCAAAAAAAAAAAGCCATTGTGATGCAGCGGGCCTCTTTCTTAACCTTCATCCTAACGAGTGCCCCCCTCCACGTGTAGACGAGAATGCAGATTTAGAGCCAACTGTTAGCAAACCGTAACAGTGTACGACTCAAACTAAACAAAACAGTGTGAGGGGAGAAACTCTCAATGTGGGGATCACCACTGCATGATTAAACTTCCTGACTAACTCTAGATTTAAAGACCCACTTCTGATGAAAATTGTGTTTCTTTTTTCTGATGATGAAGGACATAGATAAAAGAATTTCTGGGTATTTCTTTAAACAAATCGTTGTGAATCAGGAGCTGTCAAAAAAAAATGCTCGTATTTGTGACGTAGAAAATGGGCGGGTCACATTTGGCTCCACTTGCAGACAAATAGATCCATGAACGTCTTTGTTTTTTTCCCCAGCTGAGCTGGAATCTCTCTCAGAAAAGCTGTAAAGCTCTGATATCGCTCACTATTTTTGTTGCACCACTCATGTTAGGTTGGAGCTAAAAGCTAGCAAAAGAACATGGAAACAGAGAGCTCTCAGCAGGATGGAGTCCGGTTACGCTGCCCAAATAACCCTGCCCACATCTCAAAGGTGAATTACTAATTAACTTGTGCAGCTCTGCAGAAAATATGTCCTAGAAAACAACACAAAAATGGCATAGTCATGATCAGAGGTCATCAACCTTTTTCAGGCCACGAACCAATTTAAATTAGACAACATTGGGGCCAAAGTTGACTGTTTTTTAGCAAACCGTTTCTGAAGAAATAAAAAAATATATTAAAAAATCTTATTTTTCTAAAATATCAGTTGATTTTTTTTTTTTTTTTTACAGGTGATGAAGATTCAATGAAGCAAAACTGTGGATTTGGACGACTCTGATTTGAAAAATTCCATTAAAGAAACATTAAATGATTTTTTTTTTCCCGTCATAGAATTCCATTTTAACTCTCAATCCAGGCTCCAATTATCTCTCAGGGCAAAATTATTGATCATATTTTGTCACATTCAAGTCTCTGAACAGATGCCTACCTAATTCAGCCTGGAAAATTCTCGAATGTCCGTTTTACAAGTTTCCACAAATCGGCAACGTTATTTGATTTACTCTCCATAAAATCTTTGTGTTGAATATTTTCTCCTTGTCGCCAAAGTGGAGGCTAACAATAGTATGCTAGCCTCAGCTACGTCTGACTCTTAAGGTGTGATAGATAAATAAAGCAAAATAAAATGATGCAACCGCTGTAAAACTGGTGTTTTCTAAATATAATATAAACGTGAATCCACCGTGTCTCCATCTTTATCATCTGTGGTGTAAATCAGTCGAGAGTCTGACGTCGCGTATTAGCCAGAGTAGCTTCTGCTACATGAAAACAACTGTCTCAATGATCCTGTGTGTGGAGGAAGACTCCTGGTTTATTGTTCTTTGAAGACAAAGGATCTTCTTACTTCCTCACTGGATCTTTTCTACCTAAAGAAACCTTCAAAAAAATAGGATTTATTGTTTGGTTTTTGCTAGCTCTGGGCTACTAGCTTAGCAATCCAGCTAGACACTTTAAGTCATGTGACCAAGACTGATGTTGTGAACAAACTCCAGCAGTTTTACAAAATAAAACTTCCTTCAGGATCATAAAATAAACTAACAGAAAATATCTAAGTTAGTGCATGTTTTTATTTTTCTATTTGGTACCACGGGCCGGTCCCAATCTGGAACCCAGGGGTTGGGGACCACTGGTTATGATAATAGGAACATTTTTACAACAGATCAAAAGATGATGGGACTGGGTCTTAAACTGACATGTTTTTGTTTGAAAGCCACTTCCTGTCATCTTGATCCAGTTCTCTCCATTCCAATTACACTTTAGCCTCATTAGGCCCATTTAAAACCCATCAGCTCAACTATAAACCATTTCAGAACCATCTTTGACCTTCTCACCCAATCGGGGGAGCAGGTTCAGCAACAAACCCTGTGGAGCAATTAGGGGCCTGGGTCTTCTGCTCAAAGACGACTTCGCTCCAACTAATCAACATTTCTCTCAGACTGGAACTTTCCCCCCGAACTGCCTCTGTGGTTTGGCTGCTCAGAGGTCAGAGTGATTCCATTCTGGTTTCATAAAGTTTCCTTTTCTTTGTTTCTTTGCAAACTCACGCTGGCTGCATTTCATTAAAACACTTCACATGCATTCAGAGCGTGCCTCGTCTCAGCCTTCAGCTCGTCTCTGCGAGGAGCTTATTTTAGTTTCTTCACATAATTTTTCCCACCTGACTAGAAAGTAAGGTTTCCAGGTTCTTGAAATGGAAATGAGAAAAGACTTGTTTTTTTTTTCGCTTTATATAAACTCATCAGCATTTTTTTAATTGGAAAAAAACATTCAGGTCAAGTCAACAATGGCACCTTGTGCATAGAAAAACTGAAGCTTTTTCTTTTTTTTAACCACAACAAAGCTTAATTTGTGGTCTAATAAAAGACGAGGACAATGACGTCTCATTATAAAAGTGGTATGTACATGAAAACAGGGAAATAAAAAACCTTCATGATGAAAAAAATAAACAAGACTTTATTGGAAAAACTCACCATCAAACTCAGCAGGTCCAACACCAACGATTATGATGGACAGAGGAAGAGAAGCAGCCTGTTCAGGAGGGAAAGAAAGGTGTTGGTTCAACAAATTCAATAATGTTTATTCACAGGGCGCCATGTCAACAGAGAGACGCCAGACAACAGACAAATACATCCAACCACTGGATTCATTACGATTATTAAATCCATATCCAGCTAAATAAACTAAAGAAAGTGCAGAGAATAATTAGCAGTATATATATTTATATCAGTTTTGCTACATACATTATACAATTATACATAACAATCTGATTATTTTTAACTTATAGGTAACTACCTTTTTATTTTTTATTTTTAAAGCTGAATTAAAAGCACGTTAATTAAGTAAATATTTAAATAATTGGTAAAAAAAAAAAAGAATACAAACTCTAAAAGCATAACTCTTGTCCTATTTATCAATAATAATAAACTGAAAACTAACAAAATAAACACTAAGAGGAGATAAAAGCATCAATCTTTGGCATTGCCAATATTTTTCATTTACTTTAAGTCAAAAAATTCAAACAATTTAGGGATTAACTCAGAAGGCCCCCGCCACTTCTAATCACCACTATCATCATGATTTACTATATTAATGATTTCATCTTCTTTATATTGCATTTTTTGGATATGCTGCCATATTTAAATACATCAGATATGCATTTTTTTATAAAGACGTTGGTGAATATTATCCAGCTGACTGATTCACTGACTGAGTGGGTAAAAATGGCAACAGTTGCTTAAAAGTGACTAATTCAAGATAAAGCAAGCTAAAGTTGGAGAAGTTTTTTTTTTACTTAAAAAAAAATCATAATTCCCTTGGTTGAGCTTGAACACTTCAACAATACTTTGATTAATTTAAGAAGCTGGAGCCCCCAAATTAAGTCAAAAACTGAACATAATCACTCAGAAACCTGCAGCACAAAAACTTTATTTAAAACAAGAATATTTATTAGGGATTTACACATTAACACGTTAACACATGCAATTCACTTTTATAATTGTTTTTTAAAAGTTTTTTTTTTTCTTCAAGCTGTCTGCACAGTCAGCGCACTTGGGCTATGTGACCGTATCTTTTTTTTTTTCGTAGTCTGCAGGTTCGTTTCTTATAGCTGTATATTAGCATTTCTGTTTTCTTGAAATAATACTGCAGACGTAAACATTTTTATAGTTTTGCTTATCTTATTGAGGTGTTTTGTACAGACAATTTCCACTTCTGAGTTAAGAATTGATAAACTAAAAACATTCAGACAATAACAAGTAAGGTAATATTTCTTTTCACCCTTGCTTTGCTCAAAAGCTGCATAAAGTCATATAAAATCTACCTTAATCTTTCTACATCTACAGTTTAGTGTGTGATTTCATATTGGGATTCTTCGCAGATAAAAAGTGGTCACCAAATACTGTAACTTAAAGAATGAAAAAAATCTTTATGATTAATTTTTTTCTAGGTTTGTGATTATTATTATTTATTTTTTGACAATTCCCGGCCCTAATATTTATTGATGTGTTATTAGCTTTGTTCTAATATAAAAACCTTAATGCATAAGTGGCTAATGTGCAAACTGGCTTGTATGCTGGTGTCAGGACCAGCTGTGTGGTGCATGGCGTCCTAGGCGAAGCGTGATTTCTGCATCCCACCCCACCCCCACGTAACCCCCCCATACACAAATATCACTGCACGCAATAAACACTGTAGTTGCCTAGAATATGGTAAAATAAGTATGAATTTAATTGTAATTCTCAAGAATTAAATGGTATTTAAAATAAAGCTAACATTATAACATTTCTCCCTAACCGGGACACAAATCCCCAATCTCTGCAATGAAAGGAAGCCACACTGACCCCTGTACTACCATTTGGGATGACTTAGTGAGCCCAGTAGATGTTTAGGCTGGCATCTCCATTGTTTAAGGTTTAAAGATTTCAGTTGTTAAAAAGAGGGTTTAAAAAGAGGAAAAGAGAAAAAAACAAAACCTAGATCGCCAGTTAAATTATTCTTCCCCTACCAAAAAGAAAAGTTTTTTTTTTTTTAATCAAAATGCGGGGAGAGTGCATTTCCAAACAACTGAATGTAAATAAAACAGGCAACCTCTACTTTGAGTCCCTTTTTTTTGCTCCTTAAAGTTTTAAAGAAGTACTAACAGATACCCTCTCCTCCAACCACCATCTAGCTTCGACAGGGGTAGTGTCAGGCAAAGAGGGGTGCAGCACCAGAGAAAATGATTGTTATGTAAAACTTTTGTGTTATTTTATTCATGCTTTTAAGTATTACCTTTTTATTAAACATTTTTAGACAAAATGAATGATGTGTTAAACTGTAAAAAAAAAAACATTGGTGTCCCCTTTGGTGTGATAGCACCCTAGGCGGCTGCCTAGGTCATGGCCCCTGTCTTACATCATGTTGGATTTCAAAAACCCCAATGTCCAGTTTTGTTTTTAATTAATACATTCTCTAAACCTTTTTTCTATATCCACTTGTCATAAAAGTCAAATCCACATTTGTAGCCGTCTGGAAGTTTGTGTGTAAAGTTTGAGTGTTTATCACAAGAGCCAGTGGGGAGATGAGAACTTTTTGTAGCCAATCCTCCATTGGTCAATTAAGCAACAGCAACTTTTACCACTGTTATGCATTCTTCAGAGTTGTGCGCTGGCGGAGCACAACAACAAAAATGCAGCCTAAAGTCAGAATTTGGTTACAAATATTCTCAGAGCAAGAAAAAGCATAAAACAGAAAATAAACAAACCCAAACTCGAGGTCGGAGTCTTTCGGTATCAATATTACATTATCTGCTCTACCAGTCTTTTCTTTAGGCTGAATACACTGAGGGGATTTCTACGTTGAGCCCATGACCTCCATGTTCACTTCACACAAAATCTAAACATGTGGACAACCCTGATATCTGAGAAATATGTCAAGAGAAAATATAGTTCGTCACAGTGTTTATATGTACGTGTGTGTGTGTGTGAGTCACTCACATTGACCACTGCCTCTTTGGTCTGGACCATGTCAGAAATCACTCCGTCTGTGATCATCAACAGGACAAAGTACTGGGAGCCATCTGTAATCTCTGCTGCACAGCTGGAGAATGCACGCACAGAAAAAAAACCACACAAATACAAGATTCAAAGACCGAGAACACCTGCCACACTTCCACTAACACAATTACTAAAACTGCAATCTAATAGACAAAGAGTAAGAAGCACTGTTCCAATAAAATTTTGACAAGAAATTAAAAAAGACTGAAAAAAATGTTCCATTTTCCTGGGTACACAATATGACATTTACAGCCAAGTGTTTTTCTTGAAGTTGTGTCAAAACACACAAGTACACTTCACTGAAATCATGTAGTTTATGAAGTATTTTGGTCAAAAAAGAGTTTGAATCCTCCTTATTGAATATAACCAGGTTTTATTAACCATCTTTCCTGTATCAGAAATGTGTAAGAAATCTGCTCCTTTAAAAAAAAGAAAAAAACCTCTCCAAACAGACGTGTGTAAACAAAGTGAAATATGCAAAGCAAAACACAACAATTGATACCAATTTAAAAATTCTATGGAAAAGGAAGGTAAACATTCTTAAATTGACACCGTTCTGTTTTGGAACAGCAGAAATAGGACCTACAGTGTCCTTACAGACGGATACGATAATCTTTATTCAACTCATCACAAGGGTTTCTATTGATTCTTCAAGTTAAATTTAAGACTTTTAAAAACCTTTTTAACACTTTGCTTTTAAAAAATTAAGTCTACTTTCTCTGCCTAATTTCCACTATGAAAAAAAACTAAAATCCTTGTTAGTAACAGAGTAACGTAATCAATTGCAGCTCACATTTCAGTAATTAAATTACGATTATTAGACTACAGAAACCTTCAATACTTCATTATTCACATTTTGGTGCAGAGAAACCATCGGTGACTAATAAACCAAATTTGTGTGAAGAGTTTGTCTGACATCTGTTGGTTAAATTAAACAAAACAGATACTTAAAAAAAAAAAAAAAAAACTGTAGTGACACGTGTGCTAATCCAGAGTCTGAGACTGATCCAAGTAAGATTAGGAAAAAAAAGCTAACATTGAATTGACTGTTGTACTAACTTGATAAATGCAGTGAATCCTACTCCTTTCTCATTTTCTTCTCTAGTTTTAGCTTGAACATCTTCATCTTCACTTGCAGTCTTCCTCTCGCATTATGGTTTTGTCTTGGACTACTAACACAATTGTGTTCAGAAACCGTAATGTTTCAAACTAACCAACAAACGAACCAGAATCCAATTTGCATAGAAAGATGCCTACAAGACTGTGAATGAATTGAGTGTCCCCGGAGAACAAATCAAACGTACCCCATACCGCGCATGCTCAGTGGGTTTGTTTAGGTAAACGTCAGAATTAGCGGTTAAGAGGGAGATAGGGACATAAATCACACTTCTTAGCGATGATAAGACATTAAAAACTCAGAGATGCTAAAATGATGAGATAAAGTGCTGTCTGGTTCAGAGCTGGACATACGAGACACTCAGCCATCCGTACCTTCAACAGATCTTATACCAGTAAACACGCAGTACCAGCTGTCTTTCAGCCCTGGTCAGAACTAGCTTCACACCGCCTTGTACTTTACGCCGTGTCATAAAGCTGAAGCGAGCGCTTCTTCTTTTGTCAACTTTAGAAATACAAAGATACTGCCACAAACTCTAGGATGACGTCATGAAGCGGACAGCACCAACACGCAGCGGTAGGCGGAGCTTCGTGTTCGCCCTACTTCCAAGTAGAGAAAATATCACGAAATATAAATAATATTTAATAAATAATCTTTTTCTTGGTGTTCCAAAGGTAATATATGATCTTACATATTGATATAGTTCACTCTGAGAGGCTTAAGAAAATCATGGTAGGGCCCCTTTAAGTCTTATTAAAGGGGTCATGCCATATAAAAACTTTGAGCTTTTAAGTGTATTTTACTGTTCATTCCTCACTATAAAGATAGCAGAATTTTGATTTGTTGACACATTTTTGAGCGATCCTCTAAAAACCTGCTCTCTCAGCAGCAGCCCCTCCAGTACCCACAAAAACAAGTGGGTTCTCACGATCTGACGTCACAGAGTGAGACCACCCCTTTCAGGAACAGTCTACTCTGCCAGCACCGCCCCCAGTCTAACATCCAAACTCAATTTCTCCACAGAGCTAGTGGTGATCAGCAAAAAACTTTTATTTTAGATGAACAATACCGTAGAGCCTCCAGTTGTGCTATCAATACATTTCAGCTCAAACAGGTGTTTGTTTCTTTAGACACGCGGCTCCTTTAAGACAACCCCCACCCCTGGCCGGGCATAGTCGTGCAGACGAGTGTATTTGTGTTGTGAACCAGTGTAGCGATGGTCGGGTCTACTAAAGGGAGATATATGGTATGTAAATTCATCTTTGAAAAAACTTGGATATTATTTCTTTTTTTTTGTGGGAGAAACGAAAAAAAGACTCAGGGTTGGCGTCATGAAATGGGCGGTACCCACACCCATCTGCAGGCGGAGCTTCAGCAATCGAGTCATTTTACTTTTGGGTAGGAAAAAGCTCACAAAAAAATACCCATATTAAATAAATAGTTTGTTTTAGTGTTCCAAAGGTAACATGTATTTGGATATAGTTCACTCTGAAAGGCTTAGTAAAAACATGGTATGGCCTCTTTAGGACCCAGTGGGAACCCTGTTCAAGCACACAGTAGTACGCACCACAATACCCACAATGCTCCAACATGCCATCAAACTCTTTGGCTTCATAGTTTAAGAAAGTCATACCAAAAATGTTTGCAGATTTTTGAGAACCAAGTACCACAGAAGATCACGATCTAAAATAATTCATAAGTCAGATTATCTTAATAAACTCTAAGTATTTCAAGTGTGCCGCAAAAATATGGTTAGGGTCACTTTGACACACACCCCCTTCCCACACACACACGGAAAAGAAGTGTGGAAAGAGAGAAGTTCGCATTGTATCCACGCCACTATGTTTTTAGACATTAAGGCTAAAAGCTTGTTGGTCTGGTAAATATTGATGATGGTTTCGTGTTGACATCCTGTCATGCTCACGAGAAGCGCCCCCTGGAGGTTTTTTTTTTTTTAGTAAGAAAAAACAATCAAGGCAAAGTTAGGACCGGTAATTGTTTGTGAGCTGAAATATTGCAATAGTTTTCCATACTGATATTTTTCCAGCTCTATTGCTGAATGGCCTCCATTCTGCGTAGAACCAGCCTTTATTCTCATTCTTAGTCCTATTTTTACTTTGAAAGTATATGTCTAAAATAAAATATTGTCATCGTAATCAATGTTTATCCCATGGGATTTGGAAGCGACAAAACACAATGCCACAAGAGTGAAGCAAGAATGGACAAAGAACCTCCAGTCAAAATATAAAAAAAAACTTGTGTCTGTAGTAAAAGCAATCTTTCATTTTTTATTATGTTTAAACTCGCTTTCATTGATGCTCAGTTTGCGTTTGAAAATGGAACAGGAATACAAACAGCCGTTAACAAGGCAGATGTGACACTGATTAATAGGGAAGAACAAAACACTGATGCTTGTCACGGTTTCTCTCTGTTCGATGGCAGCGATGGGAGTCGAACAGGCTACACATTTGTAGCCTGGAGCTGGGAGGAGCCTGTATGTGCTAGAAGCTTCTTGATCTTAATTATTCCGTGTGATCTAGATGCCACATCTGTGCCGTTGGCGGCCTGTCATAGCTGTGTCAACAAAGTAAAGGAATATTTGTCTTCATTTTTCATCAACCAGAACGCCGAGCTGTTTTTATTAACCAGCAGTGCTGGATGTGATGCTGGTGTTTGCCAATCATCTTTTGGCCCGCACCATGAAATTCCAATATAATGAATCGGTTTCTATAATGGGAGGGAACAACGTAAACAAACTGTAATGAGGAGAAAGCGGGAGCAGCGAGACGATGCTCTGAAATGAAGTGTGGAGGATTTGAGGGAAGCTTTAGAGACTTCACCTGAATCTTCTTATTGCTGCCTGTTATGTAATTAGCACAGACAAGACAAATAATTTGCATTTATTATTCACCGGTGCTTGCCCCGGAGAGATCACATCACTAAACTGAATCCAATGCCTTTCAGACGTGAATATTACCGGTTACGCGAAAATGATCTAAAAAGCCTTCTGCTGCTTTTGAGTGTTTTGATTGGAAACGTGAGCAGAACTGGTGACAGCGTGTTTTGAAATGCCAATGCAAAGCCTTTTAGGTGTATAATTGATAATAGGAAACAACTGTAAACAAACAAGTCATTAAGATGGAAATGAACAGATTTAATTAAACCCTGGATCCACAGAGAGCGTTTAACCCAGCGCCAAATCAAATGCTTGTAAATGCCAAAATGAAATTTAGACGATGAATAATTTCAGACTGTCAGCATTTCTATCAAAACACACAAAAGTTAAAGCTTCGATTTCCAAACTATGTTCACACAATAACTATTTTTAAAAACCAATTACACAGATTTACCCACAACAAGTTCAAGAAACAGAAACTTTTTAAATACTTTACTGAGACTTTATTCTGTTTTTTTTTTGCTTACGACAGAATCAATCCAGTCACTTTATATCTTTAGGACAATGGAGAACGCTTCAAAACACCTTTGATTTTGAAGTTCTGCTGCTGTTTATAGGACCGAAAGACTTGTTAGTCTTTATGGTCCACAGGAGCATATTAAAACATCAAAAACACAATTTTATTTGGGGTGCGTCTTCAATGTCCCACTCCAACTATATATGTTTTTTTGTATTGTCAGAGTGTTCCTAGTGGTCCTTTCATTACAATTTTGCAGTTTTTAGCCAAAATAGAAAAGCCAATGTCATTTTTTTAAAGGAGCCTTACCATGAAAATTCTACTTTTTGAGGTTTTAAATAGGGATGTCCCGATCTGATCGGAAATCACGTAGCTGATGAGTCGATCGAAATTGGACATAGTCTACCGATCAGAATTGGATATTTCATTTATTCTCACCTGGGTTGTAGGTGGGACTGTTAGCGAAGAAGTTAGTTCTGCTTATTTTCTGCTCAACAGCCTTTTGCTTACAAGCCCCATTACATTACATTTGCTTGGCAAAAAAAAAAAAAAATTCAAACAATTTTGTGGCTATCCAGCCATACAGTTTTGAGCCAGATACCAGCTCAGACGAGGAAAATGAAGACGTTAAAGTTTCTATGCAAGTTGATGCGTCAGAATTGGAGTGGAGAAGGGCGACTTTAGCCCCCCATGGGGGTATCTGCATCATAAAACTGAGCTCTTTCAAACAATGTTTTTGACTGCTCCAAAAGCCATAGATTCTTTTCACATGATGTCGGACAAAATGGTGGCACCGCCGTCAGTGTGCTAAGTGACTTCCGGTTTACGGGTATAAACACTGTTTAACACAGTTTTACAAAAATAATAAAAGGTAATTTACTAACATTAACAGGAAATTGTACAATATTTATTTTATAAATGTTCTACCTAATTGTATTTTGATGAGACGTGGAGCTGCAGAAGATCTTTTCTGCAAAGTTAAAAGTTGCTGATTTTTCTGAAAACGGAGCAAAAGTCAGAAAATTTCAGCATGTCTTACATTAAAGTAAAACTAGTTACACTTGCATTATTTTCTAGCGTTGCTCCCCTTTGCTTTTGCTCATAATTATGTCTGAAATAAATAAAAATATATTTAAAAAGTATCAAATTAATTAGAAGCTGTTGCCAAAATATGAAAGTGACTAATTAAAGATCATTTTCTCTGTGCGAGTGCTGAACTTTTTTCTTGACCGCTCTTATTTAGAAAATATGTTGCTTAAACACCATGCTGCATGCTAACCCTTCCTGTTTTACAGCTGTCCCCTAAAATACCCAAAAAAACAATAAAACTCAGTCTCGGATGCAATTAAAATATGTACATCTTGGCTGCACTTGTTACATATGGCCATCATCATTTTTTTCATCCGTTTCTGTGCTCAATCACACTTCAATATGTGCAAATAACATCAGGCAAAATAGAAACTGTTAGAATAATATCTGCTCTTATGAAAGATTTTATACAGAACCGCCAATATTAGAGGATTTGTCTTTTGATTTGTAAACATTTTAAAAGGATTTCTTTTTTTTTCTTTTTGTTCCCTCCTGCTATTAAAGTTAATAAGGTCACCTTTTATTATTTAAAGGAAAAGCTGTGTTCAGTTGTCAACTTTGCCAGTTCAGACTCGTGAACCATCAATCTCGCCATTTTGTCTGACGTCACATGAAAAAAGTGTATATGAATAAAGAAATTCTCAGAAACAGTTTTAATCTTATTTTTTTTCTTATTCATTATGAGAAAAACTCTACAAGAACATTTTAAAAACTCTGTTTTTGTTGGAGTGAGTCTTCAACATATTTTCAGCTCCTAAAAAAGTGTCTTCATATTTTAGAACTAAATTAATTTAACATAGAAACATTAAGACACTTGGAAAAAAAAATCAATTGTGTTGAGTAAATTCAGAACATTCTTTCAAAAGTTTTGAGACATTTTAGATACTATGAAGAACTGTATTGCATCATGTTGCTTACAGTACTGAGAGGCATTTCTCAGACAAGTTTTAGAAACCTTTTTTCACCGAATGATTTGCACAAATCTGCCACTAATTTCAGTGGAAATCTGTTTCAAAAATACTCTTAAAATATTTCAAGAAGAGTAGAAAAAGAGATATGTCTGGAACGAGATCTCAAGACAGTTTAGTTGCTGTGAGGATATGTCATTTTCATTTCTTTGGTTCTAATCACGTTTTGTTTTCACATTTTCTCTCTGTCAGTTACACAAGGCTTAGGCTGTCAATTACTCACTCTTGTCTTAATTTCCGTTGATGGATTTCAGTTTTTCTGTTGTTGTTCCCTAGTTTATATTTATTTATAAGTTTCTGGGTCCAACACCACCAGATCCTACCAGTAACAGACCAGTGTAGGAATTCACTGCTACTCAACACACAAATTTTCAAACATTCAAGTCACTTGAAACACAGAACTTTGGTAAAATAATAATTAGGCACTATAATAAATAGCTGTGATGAAGCAAAAGTTGCTTTGATGTTTTTGTTTAAATCTTTTCTTTAAAAGGGGAAAGTTTTATCTTTCTGAAGATTAACTGTTCAAAAATCTTTGTCTTAAACTTCTCATCAGGAAAAAAAAAAAAAGCACAAATGGTGGATTTATTTAGTATTTTAAAAAAAAAGCTCAAATGCAAGAGAAGAATAAACATTTAAATGTTCCTAATAAAATTATGCTCTGCCACATATTAGAGGCAGATGAATGTGACGAATGCTTTAACCCCCCTAATCCTACATATCTCCCCTTCCTTGCCACCCAATGTTTTATAAATAAATGTCTAAATCTTTAATCTGCTGCTCATGAGTCATGTCACTTACCAGTCTTATTAAAAAACCAAAACATGAAATTACCAGAAGGATCCATTAATATCAGTTTAATCTTTTTTTCCATGCCAGCAGTCATACAGGCAGACGCTCGGGCTTACTTTGCCACTTTGTTGATAACGGGAGCAAAGTTTGTGGGTCCGTACAGCTGCACCGTCCTCAGGCTCTGGAAATACGCCTCCAGGACTCCCTCAATGCCCACGCAGTTCGGATGATCGCCATCGCCGTTCTGCAGCAAACAGAACACCAATGAAAACCAATCATCTGTCCAGAAAACAGGAATGCTCTTAATGGGATTATTATCAGTCTAGAACAGGGGTCTGCAACCTGCGGCCCCAGCCACATGTGGCTCTTTTATCGCTCTCTGGTGGCTCACTGGCTGAAGAAATATAAAATAATAGTACATTTAAAAAAAAAAAAATGGAGATTAGTAATTATTTTAGCAACATGCTAACGTTTTTGGCTAATGTGTTACCTACTGGAGTTTTTTTTTTTTTGGCTAGTTTAGAATTTTAGCTTCTATTTTAGCAACATGCTAACGTTTTTGGCTAAGTTTTCTGAGAAATTGTATGCTAATTGGAAGTTTAGATAATATTTTAGTAAAATGCTAACGTTTTCAGCTACTTTGTTATCTATTGAAAGTTTTTTTGGATAATTTAGAATATAGCTTCTATTTTAGCAACATGCCAACATTTTTGATTAAGGTTTACTGAGGAATTTTAGGCTATTTTGGAGTTAAGCTAGTAATTAAGCAACAAGCTAGCTTTTTTCACAGATTTGGCCTCTAATTAGTTTTTTATGCTAATTTGGAGTTTAGCTAATATTTTAGTAAAATGCTAATGTTTTCAGCTAACTTGTTATCATTTGAAAGTTTTTTTTTGATAATTTGGACTTGAACTTCTATTTTAGCAACATGCTAAAATTTTTTGGCTGACTTAATTTACAGAGAAATGTTATGCTAATTTGAAGTTCAGCTAGAAATTAAGCAACGAGCTAGCTTTTTTGCTACTAAAGTTCAAAAAATCTAAAAATATCTTTTTGAGAAATGCCTGTTTCTTTTTATATAATTTTTTGCTTTTGTTCGTGCCAAAAATAGACATTATTCACATTTATTTAAAAAAAAAAAAAAAAAAAAAGGTTATAAATGCAAATCCAGATTTCTTCATAGACTAACATAAGTCAATGTGGCTCCTTCTAGGTTTTGATCAGTTGACAACGAGCCAAAATGGCTCTTTTACTCTTAAAGGTTGCCGACCTCTGGTCTAAAAGGTAATTCTTTGTGTCACAACTGCGATATTTTACAAGAGTTCTTTCATAATTTTCAATACATAAACTGCAAATGAGTCACTTCTATGGTTGAAGATTTGATCAATGTGAAAAAGGGGAAAATTAAGGTAAAAATTTAGCCACGAGATGAATTTATTTATATATTTGCTAAAAAATTGGCACTATAACACACTGTACTGTATGTAAATATAGAAGTGTCGCTAATCAGGAAAAGGTTCACTTCTTTCTGTTCATTTGCAAATGTTTTTAAAAGCAGCAGTGAGAAGATAAAGGCAGAACAAGCATCAGGGTCAAAGAAAAAAATATATAAATGAGTTTGTAATGTTGATTTGAAGCTTTAGTTCTCCAACATTACTTTCAATATTCTTGCTTGAGATAATATATATTAATATGTGTCTTAAATAATCTAATAAAGCAGCAAAGAACCCCATACTATCATACTACTACCACTATGCTTGACTATTGCTTTAATGTTCTTTGAGAGTCTGTGTCAGTTAATCTTCCAGAAAATTCCTTTTTTGTCTCATCGGTCCACAGATGATCCAGATGTTTCTTTGCGTTCTTGTTGCTCTGCAGTGTCACTGAGAGTCATGCTAAACTCTTTCCTGTGAATTTGTTTTTTTCTCCAAAAGGCTTTTTCTGAGTTACCCATACCCTGAGTTTTTAATTTCATTCACATCAGTGATTTTTTTTCTAAATATTCATAAGCTTAATGGCTTGAGTAGATCTCTCCTTGTTTCATTGGTGTTCGGTCAAAACGCCTGAAGTTGGTTTGTAATTTAAATTTAGAGCAAATACATTCAATGTAGAGACGTTCCAGGTGTTTAAAGGTTTTACTTTTTTGACAGAAGTCTTGAAATGCAGTCTAACTACATCCTCTGAGTTTTCTATTTATTTGATATGGGATTTTCATCATGACTCCTGCAATCAAGTAAGTCCACATTATGCCACTCCCACCCCCTTACTTCAGATGGATGACAATTTGAGGCCTTATAAGGCAAGTCAAACCAAAATGAGAAGAACGCTATGGAAATGATAGAGATATTTTTAAAGTTTTTGGGTTAAAATGATTAAAATAAAATTTAAAAAATACATAAAATCAAATTAGAGTTTAAATTACTTAAACAAAAGACATTTTTAATTGAAATTTCTCATTAAAACTTTCTGCCAAAGGCCAAATCTGAATAATTCTCCTACCCCTACGGCTTCTCTCTACATTTAACCCTTCAAAGGGAGAAAATATGGAAAAATTGTGTCTTTATTTTCAGATGGCACTATCACTTGATGATGTCATCAATAGCTGCTGGTCATCTATGTTAGCATGTAGCTACCAGCGCTCAGAAAACAACATCGGTTTTAAAACGTTAAAAAATTATGCCAAACCAACAAGTCTCTACTACATTTAAATGTAAACTTCTGTGCTTCAGAGCACACCCACGGGAAGAAATGCTTCTCAACGGAAGGATTCAGAACACAGTCCATCAAAATACAAATTTAGACACCCCCCTCCCTGCAAATACCCTAATAATTGAAGGGGTAGGGTAAAGCCGGAGAGGTAGGGTAAGAATTTGGATTCAGCTTAGAGTGCAGCTGTAAACATGGATGCATGTCTAAATATGATGTCTTCTTTGTTTAGTTTTTCAAATTGAACAGCACAGATTCTGTTGTGTCACATGAGCACTGGATGGAGAGCTTTCTGCCTGGCTGCTCTCACCCCTCTGGGGGGGAGCGAGGAGGAAGTGGAAGGGTTGCTGGGAGGTTCCTGCAGGCAGCCAGATGAGCCATCATTTCAACTCGTGTGACCAGCTGTTGTTGCGGCTTCATCTCCTGGTCCTAACCAACTGTGCAGATGTGCCATGCAAGTGTGAATTCATTTGCTTGTGTGTCTTACCAGTGGGAATGCATGGGAGATTTTGCCATCAGGGGGGAGCTTAGCTCCAAAGCCGTAGGCAGGAAAGAGCTTGTCACTGTCGTAGTCCTGGATTATCTCTCCCACTGCTTTCAGGGCCATGGCATATGCATTCATCTGGTAGGGACTCATGTAGTGGAGGGAAGTCGGCTGGGAGGGGTTACCTTGAAAATAACACGGATATCAATGAATAACAAATAGATATCCCCACTGTTCCAAATGTTTAGAAATGTTTTTAAATTTTTTTTTCTTTCTTTAAGAACCAGATTCATCAGAGAAAAACAAACTGGTCCTGAAGGAACTAAACATGTCAGCTCAGTTCATCAGATACTGAAAACTTTGAATAGGAAAAACGACAAATGATCTGATAGTGAAATAAATAAATATTTAAAGATTGATAAAGATTTTTTTTTTTTGGGCTGTTACATCACTTTCTATGCCACTCATCAACTATGCCAATATTCTAAACCAAAACTAAATTTCCCACCCTTTCTTCTCAGCCAATCACAGCCATATTTTTGTCTTTATATACATGAGTGGTTGTCTCTTTGTGCAATCAAGTCCTCCTGGAACAATGCTTTGTTGTGGAACTAGCCCTCAACAACCATCAGTGACTAGTATTATCTATGATCCGAGCTTATCCTATTAGCATGCAGGATGTCATCGACTCAAACCCTAACTACCAAAGTCTATGGACTTTTTTCATGCACTTCTTTTGAATCACAAATAAATCTTTCTTTATTTGCATTTCTAAAAGCTCTCCTTATTGAAACGTCCCTGGGATAGCTGCTTCATTTCAATGATGAAAGTTCTACAAACTTTCCATGTATATTAAAGGTGTACCACAAGGCCCAGTACCTTCATTCCAAACACTTGATAAAGCCACACTGCATAAAAGTTCAATGCTATGCTGATGATCTCACCAGAACTTCAATACCAGCTTGAGTAGACGGAAGATGATGGAAAACGGGGACCAGGGTCAGTCGACTAACAAAATCTCTCTCAGAATCCGAAGCAGCTGTCCAAACACCAACTTCACGGAGGACACGTCTAACTCAACCTTGGAAGGTGAGTGTAGCCTGAGCAGGACCCACGGCAAATAATCCAGCCAACAGTCATCAGTGAGCGGGCAGCCTTAAGAGAGCAGTGGAAAAGCTCCCACAACCTGTTTGCTTGAGGCTGATACACCTCGGTATGGTACACCTGCACCTCTAAAGATCGTGCCATTCTCGACCAAAGTTCTGAATGAGATTGTGGTATTCATGTTGGTGTTTGTGGAAACACGAGTTACATGTGTAGTTTTAATATAATGTACTTTCAGCTATGGCTTAGTACACCCAAAGTGTGTACTAAGTAAGTAAGTAAGTGAGTAAGTCTTTATTAATATAGCACTTTTCACAGAGGGCCACTCACAAAGTGCTTCACACAAGATAAAATACAGGACGAATCAATAAAACAGTAAAAATAAGAGATAAAATACTAATAAACAAAACTTCAGGTAAGGGGAAGATAAAATAAACTTAAGATATCATCTAAAAGCTTTACTAAAAAGAAAGGTCTTCAATTGGCTTTTAAAACACTCAACAGAGTCAGTCTGATGCAGTGACAGTGGGAGAGCGTTCCAGAGTTTTGGGGCAACTGTCTGAAATGCAAGATCACCTCTGGTTTTGAAACGAGTTTTTGGAACGGTTAAAAGGTTTAAAGCTTCAGATCTTAAGGATCGAGCAGGAGTATAGGGCTGTAGAAGTTCAGAAAGGTAACCAGGGGTCTGTCCATGCAAAGTTCTAAAAACTAAAGTTAAAATCTTAAATTCTACTCTAAAACTAATAGGAAGCCAGTGTAATGATGAAAGGAGAGGCGTGACGTGTGTGTGTTTATTGGCTCCTGATAAAAGTCTTGCAGCAGAATTCTGAACCTAAGTCATGTACTGTCCGATTGCAGACCAAAACGGGGAAACCCCAGCAGAGAGAAACGAACTGACCACTTCGGTACATGTAGCAGAGGACAAAGAGTCTACCTCGGGCCACTTGGTGGTCCAATCCAGCATGATTAAGACGTGTGAAACCCTTTGAAAGATGCAGTGGACCGACCAAATCTATATGTACGTGGTCGAAACACTGGTAGGGATCAGATACAGTTCTAAAAGGGCACTAGTGTAGCGGTAAACTTGGGCACGCTGATACCAAACACAAGAAGCCGTCCATCCCTGAATGCCTTTACACAACCCAGGCCACACAGAACAGGGACTAACCACACACACGGGTGCGAGAGGGAATGAACAGAGTTAAAAATGCAGCAACATTATCCTGGAGGCACTTGTGGCCGAGGTCATCCTCTGGGAACATCACACAGGAGGAGTCAGACCGCTATCTTGCCTGAACCGCTGGAGTGGTAGTCCATCATGGTTAGCAAGTGTGTGAAACCATTTGAAAGAAGCAGTGGACTGACCAAACCCATGTGAACATGGTCGAAATGTTTGGAAATGGAGCCATAACGCATGAAGCGTCACTCAAATGTGTGAAACTTACATTAGTTTTACGAAACTTTACAATTCTAGTCTTGTTAAACTCTTCACGAAACTTTCCAGCACACCTACCACATGCAGTTCAATTTTCCATTTTCATGACGTCCCTTGAGGTGGCTGTATGAGCCTCGAGGGACCATGCGGGACAACCCACGCATGGATGTACTGTATGTCCCTACGGTTTCAGAATTGACCACAGAGTGTCTATCAGGTTGTAGACAGGACTTAGACCAACTATTATTAGGTCTTTTTCATACACTCCCATCCAGCTTGAATCTAACAAACACACACGATCTACCTCGGGTTGGTGGAAATGAGCGTTTAACTGCATCTCATCCCCAAACAAAGCAGATACAAAGAGTCAATGAATCGAATCTGCTGCTAAAACATCAAAGTCATGACTTTGCAGTCGGTAGTTTCATTAAAATGATAGGAAATCCAAACATTAAACCTGATTTTAACTTTTTGCAATTGAATTAGAAGCTTTAGAAATCTCAGACCCACGTACAATGTTTGACCCAAGCTTGTTTCATTCAAATCCTGGAAAATCTCCTGACTTTTGGAAACAAAAGGACATTATTAGGTTTCTGTGTAAGCAGCAGGGGTGCGCTCATTTGTCACACGTACTGCCTCTGCATGTTGATTGGATGGTACTCATTCTGGGATGTGATAAGGCCCGGCTGATTTGCTTCAAATCATGTCCCAGAACATAAACTCTCAGAACTGAAAGAGGACGCACTTCCCATTTCCCATGACTGTAACTGAATTAAAGCTCTCCTCTTCCTCCTTGGGGATCAGCAGCGTGGACTCTCCTTCATTCCGAAAAGAGTGCTCTGCTTTTAAATGAGATGAGAGGATGGGGCTGATTTGATAAACCCAAATAAATTCCACACTCCAGCACACCCGCTGATAATGTATTCTCCCTAATCCAATCAAGCCTCCAACAGTGCCACAGGTGTGGCGCGGGGCTGTGGACAAGATAAACAAACGTGTTCTTCATAACCGCTGCATCATGCATGGCAAATTACATGTTTCATCAATGTGAGGCAGAATACTGCTACAGATTAAATACATCACCTCTGCAAATGTTCCTGCTGGGATTGTATATCAAAAAGAGAAAATCTTATTTCACTCATAATCACATTTTTAAATAAAGTTTCTTTTTATCACGTTACTTAAAAAAAAAAATCCCCATACCTTGATTTAAGAATTTATATCAACACAAAACAGTCATTTGTGTTACTTCAAGTTTGTGTGTTTGGGCTTGTTTAACCCTTGTGCCATCTTATTTGGTCCAGATGACGCCAGCCTTACGGATAACAAATGTGGACAGGATTTCGTGTCTGCCATGGACACCAGTGATAATTAGGGGTGTAACGGATCACAAAACTCATGGTTCGGATCATTTTTCAGATCAGTAAAAAGTAAAAAAAAAAATCAGACAAAAAACAACAACATAACAGCTAAATATATTTTTTTAAAGTCTTCAAATCATATGTTCAATAAGCATTTAAAATACTCCATACACACAATATTTATATGTGCAACATCAAAACTTTTGGTCATTCATTCCTATTTATTAAAACAAAAAATCTTTAAACTTTGAACACAAACAAAATGCTAAAACGTGTAGTTTCTCATTACATTTACATGTCTTATAACCAGATCTATAATTTAAACTGATAAAAAAGAATGCTTAAAAATAGTGTTGAAAATACCAAATCTGTATAGAGTACCCCTTAAAATACAAATGTTCTCATCCCACTCACCATGTCCAAATTAAACCATATATAAAACAGTTAAAATTATTTTTTGATATTAATTGTTTAATTGAAACTAACTGTGGGAGCATTTAAAATAATTATTATCTGTAAAACGTCTGCACCCGCTTTTCCTGGTGATTTTTGGTCTCTTTGGCTTGCCATACAATCAGCAAGTCCGTTACGGAGAAGCGGCTTTCTCCTATACGCTGCTTTTATTCAGCTCTTAAAATTAAATAAACCTGATATCTATCGATCCATGTCCTTCATTATGAAGCTAAACAAAAAAAGTTGACGAAGCTCCTCCCACACACAGCGGGAACTTCAGGTGAACAGACTTTAAGATAAACATGAAGAAGCTACTTTAGCGCTCGTCAAAACAAAGAGGATTTACATGAATTTGACGCAAATTCCGTTCGATGTGAACAGACAATTGGTTTAAATTATGAGAGCCTGAGGTGTGCGCGCATGGTCTGGGATGGTCCGCGGTACACACGTGTCCCGAACCGTGGCTTCTTCCACGGATTATCCGTGATCCATTATACCCCTAGTGATAATCAAAAATCATTGGAAAAAAAGTTCCGTGCACTGTCTTGTGGGGTCCAGATGACCCATATTCCCAATGTCAACATAGGATAGCACAAGGGTTATTCCACTTCAGCTAACAGCACACCAGTCATTCCTTTGATTTTATCCAGCTTTTGATCTTTAGAACAGTTTTATGTGATTTTATATGTGTGTGTAACTAGTTTTCTCCTTTTCAAGCAGGATAGTATGAAGATTTGGTTCACACCATGACTGAGGTGAACTCACCGTAGCTCTCAGGAGTAAATGCGTTATAGTTTCTCTGTCCAGCAAAATGATAAAAAAGGACACTGACAGAGTCATGAGAATAGAACTGTGTATCGTCGGCATATAGATTATTTTAACCCTTAGAGACCCAGACTCATTTTTCCTTAAACGTAAAATTATGTGAAAAAAACGCACACCAATTTGACCAAGCAAAACATTTCAGATATTTTTTTGTCTTTTTCTGTTTGGTCCAATTGTTTAAGTGTTTAACATTTTTTAAACAGCTGAAAATGCTTCTTACATGCTTTTCTTACATGCTTCTTACTTTGCTCATTGAATTGTGGTCAGATGAATGGAATGTTTAACATGTTATACATTACTTCTTGCTGTTTTCCCAACAATCTATGTCATAAACCAGGGTTCTCAAACTCAATTTCCCTTTGGCTTACTGTCTGTCTTTAATCAATATTCTATGTCTACTAAACATGTATATTGAACATTTTTTAACGTCTATTTACTACTAAACAATATCTTCTGTGTCCTGTGAAACAACAGGAGCGAATGATGCTAACTGTTGCTATGGACTTTTCTGATGAACAGATCCAACGACAATAGTAAATGGAAAGTTTTATGCATTGTTGGGAAAACGGTGAGAAGTAATATCTATCACGTTAAAAATTGCTTCTATGTGCCTCATCATCTGACCACATTTCAATAAACTGCTGTGTCTCATCGTTGAACTACAAGGTTCAAGCTAAAAATTAGCTTTTAGAATGACTTCCCAGCAGTACCAGGCACATGCAGCGTAGTGAGGCACAGAAAAGCATGTAAGAAGCATTTTCAGCTGTGTTAAAAAAAAAAGAACAAGTAAACAATTGGACCAATCATTTTCTCTCAATAAAACAATCAATGGCCTTTTTGGTCCAGTTATTCCGCTCTGTGAGAGAATTGTATTTAGAGATAGCAGTTTCAGAGCAAACTGAAGTTCAGTCTGATTGCAAATGAACTTGGACCACCTGTCAGGTGTCAGTTCCGCCCACCTATCTAAGGATTGGATCCTGCACACCTGCTCATCATTTCCTCATCAGACGACCTGTTATAAGGACATTCATTGACCACCAGCCAACGCCTGTTTTTCTGTTCCACTCTGATAGAGTACACCGACCTTAAGCTACTGCTAAGCCACGTTTAAACCTTAGACTTGTTACCTCTGACTTTCTACCATCTCTAAAATGTACTTTTCTTTCATCAAGGATCACCAGGATTTCCCTCCTGACGCCATCGACCAACAGCCATCCTGAGAACTATCATCCAGAACCTTCTACCCTTTAACTCACAGTTGTCCTGCATTTTGGATCCACTACCACCAGTTCCTAACACCACTTTCTAAGATGTGTCCTAGAGTGGTTCCTAGTCCCAGATCACGGTCCGGATTATTGGGGAAAACGAACTCTGGTTCACTTCAAGTGGACCAAATGTGTCCCGTCTGAATACGCCCAAGGACAGGGGTGTCCAAAGCCAGGCCTCGTGGGTCAGCCTCCTGCTGGTTTTCCAGAAATCATCTGCTATTGATTAGCTGGATCAGGTGTGTTTAGCCAATGAGAAATGGCAATGGCAGGTTAGTAATAAAACCGGTAGGACACCGACCCTTGAGGCCTGGATTTGGACACCCCTGCCCTAGGACTTCTGAAGAAGTCATACTTTATGCCACAGTATCAGGTCATGCAATGCATGATATTTTACCAAACTATGGTAAACATCATTAAGACAACAGCTGCAGTTATCATTTATATAGAACTATAATAGGGGCAGGAGCTCAAAGTTGGAAAAAGGCAACAAAAACACTAATTTTTTGTTCTTTAAACAATATGAAAATAAAGTAAAATTTAAAAAGAGAGTTCTAATAGGTGACTATAGCTATGCTGTGTGGGTGAAAGTGATACGATTGTCATTTTTCATGTAAACAAATTGTCAACATGTAAACAAACTATTGTAAAATTTCCCAATTTTTATAGTCGGAACAAAATGAAATATGGTGTCTTATTGGCTAAACTTTATCAATAACTAATAAAGAACAAACGCAAAGTCACAAGCGCCCTCTCTGTTGAGACATTGCCATTGCATGCTACTGTGGTTTTATGTAGCATCTTAACACAAAATAAACAATAAGCAAACATAAAAAAAACATAAAATGTTAAATGGAAAGTGATGACATGTAAAAAAATTATTATTTTTTCAATAAAAGATTAGATTTAGGCATTTATATATTTGGGGTTAGTAGGGATTGCTTTGCCAAACCTTGCAGTTGGTATAACTGTAATAGAACAAAACATTCTAGCACAGTACTAGAGTTATTTTTTTATTGATACAAAAAAAAATTAAAAGTGAACAAAAATAAAGAAAAAAACACGGGGCAGTTTTTAATACCAGGCAAAAAGGGCATGTGCTCAAGCACCACTAGGGCACGATGTGTGCACGCCTGATATTAGGCTACTCACCATTGGATGCTGTGAAGTCGATGGCCACTGTAAAGTTCAGCTGTGTCCTGTTCCACATGAGCAAAAATAAGAATGCATTAACTTCATTTGGTACAAAAGTAAACGTATTCAGGAAGTTATGTGTGTCCTTTATTCATTAACCCTAGAACACTTTCCCTATAAAAAGTTACACACTCACTTCTGCTGGGTAATTTTTACCTGAATAGTTCAAAATATAACAACACATGATAAATTTTATATATATATATATATTTTTTAAAACTGTGGCTTATATAACCAAATGGAAAATAAATACATAGTAAGATCCTAAAAACAGGCTGGAAAATAGCAGGAAATGAGGAATTTGACAAGAAAATAATAGTAAAAAAAAATAAACAATGATACTGGAGACTTGGTCTTTGGTCCACCCAATCTTGACACATGTGAGACTTTATTCAAAGATCCATGACTCTCAGAAAAATGTAATATATTGAACATCATGTGAAAACTTTTGCTCAGGTGAAAATCACCCAGCAATAGTGTTCTAGGGTTAATGGAGTGCAACTCATTTTAACTCTTAATAAGATGCTAGATTTGTGGTTAAGCAGTGAAAAACCAAAAGGTGGATGAATTCAATAAATAGATTTTTTAATACAATCTTCCTAATATTTTCCTCTCTTGACAAACATGAATAAAATTTGGGAAACTCTCACATGTATGAAGACACAAACGGAGACACTCGCTGAGAGACATCATTCTTATTCCACTCACCCCCCTCGAATGAAATCTACAAAGGTGTACTCGGACTCCACTTTGAAGGACAGCAGTGTTACCTGGTAAACACACAAAAGCCCACAGTGAGAGTGACGGAGGACAGAGCGACCAGGAGGACTTCAAGGCTTTCTGTCACAGAGTCACAGAAGGAACCAGCCCAAAGGCTCCTCGTGGAATTAAAGGCCTCTTTGATAAAACTTATCATCATCGGGGTTGGTTTGGGTGACCCTGAGCCTTTAGGTGTGTTTTTACAGACACTTTCACTCAAACGGTTTGTTCCTGAACCCAGTTGTGTATTTTCTTAATGTGATTGACATGTTTTATTCCTGATGCAAAGACATTTAGCTCACTGTAAGTAAGCAAAGCTGTAGGAGGTGGCCACATTGGACGAAGTTTATGACCAACACACACAAAATACCTGTCTTTTTTTAATAAAGCAGCAGAGTGGAAAGTCATTTCAACCAACTCAAACATCGATCAGAACAAGTGAAAACGAGTCAGCAGGACGTACTCCAGAGGACCTGCATGCACGCTGCCAATTGCTTGCAGAAACTCTGTTTTTGCAAAATTAAGAAAAACAATATTTGATCAACAGCATGGCTTGGCAGTGAGGATGAATGTTTATGCAAATGAAACCAGTCACACCTTCTGTCTGAAGCTTGAACCAAAATGAACTGGAGACCGGTTGGTTCACCAACCTCAGTAACTGTCTGTCCCCACCCAGCCAGCAGAGCCAAGTGGGCCCCAGATGGTTTAAAAGTGGGCAGAAAATGTGGGCCCCGTTTGGGTTTGTCCACAGTTTCTGTGGTTTGCACACATAGACTTAAGTCGATACTCGGTGAGTAATAATTTGAAATCATTTAAAATAATTTGATGAGATTTGAATTAAGCTTAAATAGAGGTGTGTCTTTATGATTCATATGTATTGTTGAATAACAGTGATAGTTGCTTTGGTCTGCAGGAGGAACTCTCCACTATCACCGGTAGCTTGTTCAGTACACAAAACAGAAACCATCAGGCCGTCTTCCTTTGGCTCTTAATTTGGGCTGTTTTGTTTTCACACAAACACCCACAAAAGTTAGAATGATCTAATCTGGATTTAATTAAACTGAAATCAATTGAATTTGATCAAACGGAGTTGGAAACAGGAGGAGGGACCAAAACGTACTGTTCCAGAGTTGATGTATTTCTTCTTTTTGCCTTTTTTCTTGGGATTTAATACCTGAAAAAGAAGAAAAGTGATTAAAATGATTTGATCTGACAACAGTAAGATGAGAGGTGTTAATGTGTTTCCCTCCTTTGTAATTCTCTTCTTTTTTTGATTTTTTTTCTTTTTTATTTTAATCCATAGTATTTCAGAGCTTGCTTTAGATCCAGTAATCCTCTTAAGTGAGTTTACAGAGTAGCACACTTGGATATAATTAACTGGTTTAAATGTTTTTTTCTTTCCCTGACAAAAACGTGAATGTGTATTTAGATTTCAATTTGCTTTTTCTTTAGTTTATGTTTCATTCCCTTTTTAATGGCCAAAACATTTGCTTGTATGTAAATTTTAACAATCGTTGTTTTGGAGCATTCTTTCAGCCATTGACGGATAAACTTTTGGTCTCAAATTCCAACCAGATGTCAACGTTTTTGAGCCATTTCTCTTTCCATATTTTTGGTAGTAAAAGCATGGGTGGTCATGCTAAAAAAAATAGCACATAGTTGTGTTACTTTTGTGATTTATAAATTAGAAAAATATTATAAGTTAAATTTTAATCAGTGTTGACCAAAAAAAAAACCCATCCCAATAATAACTTGCTATTCCATTTTGATGAGTATTGATTTTGCATTATGATTTTTTTTTAAATTGTTATTAAGAAACAACATGATCTTTTATTACGATTCAGATTTAGTAGTGAATGAAAAAAGGAACAGTCTCTTCTGATGCTTGTTTACGGGTCAGAGTGCTCCTCTCTCACTGAAATGTCAACGTTTTAACGGTTTGCAGAAAATCAGCAGAAGGAAAATTCATAAAAGTATTAACAGGCTTAAAAAGAAGAAAACTAAATAGCTATAGCCTCCGGAAAATCACTTGAGTGTGGAAAATCAGAGTAAAGGAATTTTTTTTTTTTTTTTAAGAGCGTAAAGCTTGTCTCCTAAGCAATATAGTCAGTTTATGTGTTCAGTGTGGACTGATGAGAGCAGATTTACATAAATGTAATGAAGGCATGCATCACTTTCCAAGATTTTCATTTTACCAACGAGACCATGGGGTGGGTGGGTGGGGGGGTATTAAATAAGACTTCCATCCAAGCCTGTGGGGGGGATATTATGATCTGGGATCCCTTTAGCTGCTCAGTCTTTTATCTTATTCTACACCTGATTGCGCGCACATATATCGAGTTAAGAATGTTGAGTGAACAGAGGGAAAATTAAACTTCCCCCCCGACTGTCAGGTCATGACAAAAAAGTTCTGCCAATTCTATTTAATCAGAGAAATCCCAGAGAAGAATCCCAGAATGCTCTGCTCACTAAGGTCCAGAGTCAATTTAAAAACTGGATTCACTCTGAAATCCTGCAGATCTGCATCCAGCAGATCAAAAGGACGTGTAAAAAATCAGCACGAACACATGTTCAATATTTAATTTTAAAAGACTCCAGTCCTTCAACATCAACACAAGTTCAGACAAAAAGAATAGAGAATCAAGTCTCCACTGTGGAGAAAAAAAACTAACTTTAACATGGACTGCAATCCATCTAGCGCAGAGGTCGGCAGCCTTTAAGAGTAAAAGAGCCATTTTCGTTTTCTACTGATCAAAACTTGAAAGATTGACTTATGTTAGCCTTTAAGAAATTTGGATACGCATTCATAACCTTTTTCTTTTTTTTTATAAATGTGATAATGTCTATTTTTGGCATGAACAAAAGCAAAAAATATATATAAAAATAAACTAGCATCTCTCAAAAAGGTATTTTTGTACATTTTTAACTTCAGTAGCAAAAAAGCTAGCTTGATGCTTAATTACTAGCTGAACTTCAAATTAGCATAACATTTCTCTGTAAATTAAATAAACCAAAAATTTGAGCATGTTACTGAAATAAAAGCTAAACTCAAAACTAGCCTAAAACCCCCAGTAGATAACGAATTAGTTTGAAAAATGTTAGCATATTGCTAAAATATTTGCTAAACTCCAAATTAACATAAAAAACTAACTAGATGCCAAATTTGCCAAAAAAGCTAGCTTATTGCTTAATTACTAGCTGTACTCCAAAATAGCCTAAAATTCCTCAGAAAACTAACTTAGTCAAAAACGTTAGCATGTTGCTAAAATAGAAGCTAAATTCTAAATTATAAAAAAAAAAATTTCAGTGGATAACAAATTGGCTGAAAAAAAAGTATTTTATTGAAATATTAGCTAAACTCCAAATTAGCATAACATTTCTGAGAAAACTTAGCCAAAAACGTTAGCATGTTGCTAAAATGAAGCTCAAATTCTAAATTATCCAAAATAAATTCAAAAGAAAACAAATTAACTGAAAACATTAGCATTTTACTGAAATATTAGCTTAACTCCAAGTTATAATAAACTTTCTGAGAAAACTTAGCCAAAAACATTAGCATGTTGCTAAAATAGAAGCTAAAATTCTAAATTAGCCTAAAAACTCAAGTAGGTAACACATTAGCCAAAAACGTTAGTCTGTTGCTAAAATGATAGCTAATATCCAGTTTTTTGGAAATGTACTATTATTTTATTTTTCTTCAGCCACAGAGCCACCATGGAGAGATGAAAGAGCCTCATGTGGTTCTGGAGCTGCAGGTTGCAGACCCCTGAACTAGCGCAACAGTTAACAACAGTGCAGCTGCATTTATATTGTCTGCAAAAAGAAAAATATAAAACCTACTTTTAGATTTTTGTCTCATGACAGATGCATTATCTTTTTCGGAACTCTCATATTAAAACAGAAAGATTTATAAAGCTCAACCTTAAAAAAAATGGCTTTTTGTGTATTATTGTAAGACATTTTTATTATTTTATCTATAGTAACCTGGCTACATTTAAACACAAGTGCACTCCTCTTCTAAAAAAAGAATTAGAAAGACTGTGGGCGGGGTCAGCCTCCAACTTCCCTGTTTGGTGACCCTTTAAAGACCGCCCACATTCCTTCCCCATTTTTCTTCTCAGTTCACATCCAGCACATATTTACCTTAGAACTATCGTTTAGATATCCTCCATTTTGCAGTATTATGACTGTTTATTTTTTACCTTAATATTATATGAGTGTTCTATTTAGAATATATGTTTTTAAAGCACCTCTTTTAGTAACGATAAAAGGGGGATCCGGATTCTTTTTATGTGTTGACACCTATTTTCATCAGCCGCTCCAAGCTTGAAATTTCATTCCAGATCAGAGGAGGTCGTTTCAAAAGATGTTGGAAATAATCTGATTAAATATGAGAAAAGCCAAAAAAAAAGAGAACCCAGCGTGCAGCGGCTCACCTCGTAGACGTTGAATTGGTTTTGCCCCCGAGACAGCTCTCTGTAGCTGGTGGTGAACTCTCCAATGAAGTCGTGCCTGCAGACGGAAAAGAACGCAGCTCAGAGTTCAGCCGTCCGTCTAAACTGTGGTTCTTATCAGTCTTTGCTTGGTTTTTCCTCTGTTTGATGTGTTTTCCCCACTCACACCGTCCACACACGCAGACTCTACATGAAACATTTAATTTCTTTTTGACATTTAGGAGGTATTAGTGTGAATCATGCGGCTTTTACCTTCCATCTCGATCCCAGTCGTACACGTCTACCTTCACAGTCCTGGAAGAAAAAAAGAGAAGAACAGCAGGTTTTGTTATAGAGGAAAGAAAAAGTCCGTGTGGCCTGTCAGAGCTGGAGTGGATGGAGGCATTACATATTCACTTCATAAATAATGACGCTCTGAGGGCACAGTTATGGTATTATTATGCTCTGAGCAGCTTCAAACCAAAGAGAATGATCAATTTCACAAGATACAGAGAAAAGTGAGTGTTAGGCTCATGAACTACAGAGAGAAACGTGATAGTCTCTGGAACCTTTCAGGTGATTTAATCTAATTAGCATGCCTAGCATAAAACTGGCAGTAAAACTGGGAACTCTCTGGCAGCTTAGTGAGTCATTCTGGAGGACATTGGTGAATTTATGGGTCCAATTTGCCGTTCAGAATAGAGTTTGAGCATTTGTGGTGAGGAAATGTTTGTGAACGGCAGCTTGAATGCAAATTGGGTCGACATGTTGACCCAACAGGCTTTATGGGAACAGCTGGTCATTTTCAGGTCTGAGATGCCAGAGAACACGCGAGGTAAATATGAGGATAACGGATGATGCAAAACTCCTCACAACAAGGACCAAAACTTTCTTAGAAATGTCCTTAAAAATGTTCTTCAGGTCATCCAACGTCTATGGATGTTGGCTAGGAAGACCACGGTGTGTAAGTTGATTGATAATGAAGCTGTGCAAGACTTTGAATTCTTAGAAAAATATCCAAGCTTCCCTCTCTGCTCCATTCTGATGCATCCTGTAGACCAGGGGTGGGCAAACTACGGCCCGGGGGCCACATGCAGCCCCTTAAGCTACTTAATGTGGCCCTCCAAATTAAAATACATTGAATCAAAAATCCTAATTATTGTTTTATTTTCATTGTATTTCTGGTTTCTTCCATGAATGGTGTTGTTTCTCTGACGTTCGTGTGTGTTCCCTCCTTTCTGAGTCAGATGGTGATCTTTCGGATTATTCCTACACCACATAAATGCAGCATTTCTTTGAGTTCACATTTTCCTCTGAAGAACATCAACCCATTGGATCACCCAAAAGAGAACAAAAATCAAAATTTAGAAATTAAAACTCCCAAATTTTCTGTTTTTAAATTAATATATGTGAATTTGAATCCAAATTAAAGCATGTTTTTCTCTAAATTCCATATTATCTTTTTAGTTTATGAGGTTGATTACCAAATCTCTCCTTCCATCTGCTCCTTGTCCGGCCCTTATGCCAAATTTTAGAACCCTATGTGGCCCACGAGTCAAAACAATTGCCCACCCCTGCTGTAGACCAATAGATCCATGATCGTCTTTGTTTTCCTCATCTGAGCTGGAATCTTATTGCTCATCATTTTTTCTGCCCCTCTAATGTTAGGCTGGGGGTGTGAGGGGCTGCAAGGTAGCGGGAGAGAGTGTAAACGGATGGGTGACGGGAAGTGGGGGTGGGATTGCTCCAACGGTTCCAACCTCAATTCAGAGGTAAATTTCTAAGGAACTTCTGAAGAAATTCTGTCATAAAAAAGGACAAGTGTTTGGAGTTTGACTTGAAAACAGCATAATTAATTTCTCAAAGACCACCAGGAACACTTTGAAAATAGATCAAAATATGATCAGAGTAGGAGTTTAAAATTTTGTGGGAACAACAAGTCTCTAGTAGTTTAACTGAAGAAAAGCACTCCAGGTGTTGAGATATTTTTTTTATTCGGATAAGAATTTAAACATTTCTAACAGTGTAACAGGACTATTGTTTCTAAGGAGCTTTTACTAATAACTGTGTCAAGATTCAGTTTTTGTAACTTTATTAAATGTTTTATTGGTTGTAGGCCATGTGACTGACTTCATAAGATAACCTTTAATTTTTTATTTCATTTTATTTTGGGATTTGCACAAAATGTGTTGAATTTTTCTTAATGTTTCACTTTAGTTATATTTATTTGTCAGGGACAGAGCACATTAAAAGCCTTGCATGCAACCGGCCAGAATTAATCCAGCGGCTGTTTTTCATCTGTTGCTCCTGGACTGATGTTAAAATTGTAAAACCTAAAAAGATAAAAACAATGAATAAAAACACATTTTTAAAAAGATACGCAATAAAAATATAATTATAAGCCAATAACTTAAAATACTTTTTGATAAAAGATACATAACTTAGTTGGATGTTAACTCTCAGAGAGATCCAGCAATGATCACAATTGTACTTTTTTTTAATTTTTTAATGAAAATAAACTTCTAGTTCAGAAGTTGATCAGAGTGGGACTTGAACGGTTAAAATGTTGTGATTTGTGGTTTTAAGAGCAGCACTCCAGAGGCTGGCAGACGTCAAACTAACTATTTTAATGAACACAAACAGTGAAAAAAGGCTCCTGTGGAAGTAACTGCTGAGAATTTCAATGAACTTTTCAAAGGAACAGAAAACGGAGGGCGAACAGAGCTGACACAAAGACACAACTATTCAGCGGGAGTGGATTCATGAGGACAGGATTACAAACTAGATGCAGGTTTGAAAATTACCAACAGAATCCAGGCGAGTTTATGGGAAGAAAAAGAACGATTTGCAAAGACCATTAGCCTAAAGAGGAATATTGACTTTATTTCTCTAAGGTTTTTGGATTTATTGGCATCTCAGAAGACAGAAAAAAAAGAAAGATCTGCGAAATAAACTTAAAAATAATTTTAAAAAAGAGGCAAAACACAAAAAACAAAGACAACTAAAAGGACAGTAGCTATGAACTGACCACCTGTGTATTGGGCAAGTTTTAAAGAGTTTTCTTTATTCATGCTTTTTGCAAAGCAGAAACCTTCTTGTGTTATTTTGATGCAAAGCGGCGGTTCGGCGGGGGCCCGCCTGCTCATGCGCCTCGGGGGACACGTCCAGACCGCGCTGACAGCCGGCGACGTGCGGCAGTTTGCAGCGTTTACTCCGATTTAGTCCTGCGTGGGTGTTTCACAACAACGTCACCTGCAATTCCTCACCCTGCAATTTTCCTAATCTCTCCCTGCTGATGTGACGAGCTATTGACAGGAGATCAATCAGGAATCCTGCCACAGAGAGCGCTAATTACAGCAGCGGTGGCGGCGGCGGTAGCGAGGAGGGGGAGGTCAGGATGGACGAACACGAGCACGCCTGACAGCCAGCAGGACATCATTACAGACTCACAGCTCTCATTTTAAATGTATAGGAGTCGGCTGAGTGAAAACTGAGTCAGTCTCAATAACGCCAGTGCTGGTCTCTGGAACACCACGACCGACTGCTGGCATTATTCTGACCGCCCCGGCGACAGCTGATGTCATCCGCCTCTCACCTGACAACAACCAAACAATATGCAAAACTCTGCAAAAGTTTGTGAGGGAAAGTTGAGCGAAGTCCCTCCTGACCTGTCGTAGTCGCCGTTGCAGAGGGCTCTCACAGGGATGGTGAAGGGCTGCCAGACGGGGTTCAGCGTGTTCTTGATCACTTCTGTCTTGTGGCAGATGGTGAACCTGTCGGCAAATTATCAGACATGAGGCGGCGAAACGGAGAGAACATTTATGGCGCTCGCCTGTGAAGACGATCCCTGCAAAATATCAGAAGATGATCAAAAAAAAAAAAAAAATTGATTGATTCAACCGTCTTCAGAAGAACAAAGATTTGAAATTAAAAATGTTTTTTTAGAACCGTGTGACCGTCCGCAGCCGCTCCGTCAGACCGTTTTAATGGACGGATATTCTGGGGTTAGCACTCTCTTTGCCTTTTTCTGCAGGATCCAATTTTCCGCTCACACTCGGCTTTTTGCTGCACCAAGTGGTCTGCAAAGGTGCTCAGCCCTAAATTTACTGCTACCTTTAATGGAAAGGTAGCTCTTCAGATATTTACTGAAAGTGGCTTCCAGCAGAGAGCCTCTAATAAAATATAAAAATCATGGAAAACCATCTGTCTGATTTTTTTTTTTTATTTTCTGCCATAAATGTATTCATGTTTTAGCATCAAACAGAAAAAAATGTTAATATAATGTTATATGTTAGCAGATGGAGCCCAGAGGGATTGTGGGACATTCTCTCCAGTTGTCTGTCATTATTCTCCTTTTGTCATTTATTTTTAACCAAATTAGAGAAAGAATTCACAAAGTGATCCATGAAGACTGAACACTGGGACATAAGTCAGTTTGATTTTTGTTTACTTCTGATCATCTCATGAAGGGCATTTTAAAGGATTAGAGAGAAGCAGGTAAGCATGAACAATCCTTCATTTTCTGTTTCACCTGTCTATTATGAAGTTGTCTCAGTTAAACACTTTTTGACTTTTTTGGACTCTTTTAAAGATGCTTTATTTATGGTAGTTTTCTCAATGTCAAACCTTGTAGCAGAAATATCACTGTGTCTTTTTTATTTTTGCTGCAGTGGGTGCAGATATCTAGTTTGAATTAGACTTTTTTGATAATTTAAGAAAATATACTAAATTCATTTGTTGACATTATCAATTTTAATAAAGTGATCCAGCATTAAAACTGGTACGAACCACTTTTGATGTCAGGTTCTGTGTTACCTTCAGAGCAAAGATCTCAGCTGCTTTTCATGCTTGGAAACTCAAATTCTAATAAAAAATGCATTTTTGTGCATTTTGTTGCATTTATGGTAAATTATTACATTGTCCAAACCTGCCATTTAAACCACTAAAATGCCCATTTTAGACAGCAGTCTAGTTGCTCCTGTCATAGTCAGAACTGATTACTGTAGTGCTGCTTGTATTCATGAAAACGATCAACAATCTGCCTGATAAACTAAAGAAGCAATAAAATAAAATAAAAAAAACCTCATTGTTTTGATATTTAAAGGAATGTCAGTGCAAGAAAATCAAAGTCTGACGTGTGTTTAAGGGGGGAAATCCCAATACCTGGATACAGTTCTTCCAGGGTTTCTCACATGAAGGAGAAAATAATCTCAGAGTTTTTTGTCTCTTCATAAATGAGTAATATTTAGCATTTTCTTCTTAAATTTTCCCACTTTATTTATTTATTGTCGCGTTTTATGATCTTTCAAGTAGCAACATCTTAAAAATTTACCTTTTACACCTAAACTTTCTAATAAATCTTGTATGTAAAATAAAAAGTGTTTTCATTTACACAAATTCTCAGAAGTTTGGCTCCTTTTTTAAATTCAAACTGTATTTTTTGCTCATATTGATAATTATTAAAAGCTCTTTCAAACTTCGACTAAGTTCTTTTTGTTGATTTTGCGCTCAGAGAGCTGTATGGAGGTTGATCGTGATCTATGAAATCTGCAAAAAGCTCTCTTGAAACACCCCCTGAAGCTTTTATCTGTTCACGTCTGAATAATGAACCGACTGTGCCTACAAGCCATGCATGAACTTTTCAAAACATTTTCATAGAACCGCTCCGCAGACGCATCAGGACTGCCCACACTCACGTTCCATCCTCGTTGCTGCGATAGAAAACCAGAAAGGGGTCGGACTTTCCAAAAAAGTCCTTCTTATCCAGCTTGTTGGCACACAACTGCATGGTAGCGATATCCTGAAGGGGAAGACAAGCACTTTTCAATATAATGATTCTGATGCAATTTTGCTTCAAAGTCTGCAACTTCCTCTCCTCAGGAACTGATTTCGTGGCAACAAAAAGGCTGGTGCAGGAATTCTGTGCAACAGTTCTGCAACGCTCCGAATCCGGCAAACAATGAGGGGAATTTGTGCACAAATGTAGAGCAGAAGCCGCGGCAGCAACACTTGACTTTGATAAGATATGCATGAATAGATTACAGTCTCCCACTGTTTTATGAAAATTACTCATTTTATTAGGGCAAAATATATCTTATTAGAGGATGTCTGTGGGAAATTCATATGTATGAGTGGTTAATGAGGAGCCCTGTTTTCCTGCTTTTGAGCGGGTTAGGTGGGAAAAGGGAAGGAAGGAAGGAAGTAAAGGGAGACTGGTAAATAATGAGATTTCTGACTCAATTTCTCCTGAGAAAAGGCATCATGGAAAAGCTAAGCTTGCCATTGACAGCATTTGGATCTTGTTAGCAGCAAAACCTCCCAGTGTAGCGATGGTAAACAGAACTGAGATAAGCCTGCTCATATATTGGTCCCTGGAGTGCACACATGCAAAAAAAAAAAACCGAACTTCTGGAAGTACCTGACTGGCTGGTCTGTGTCAATGTGCGACTGTGTCAGAGTGAAGCTGGCTGGCAGTTTATCTTAAACGCATTTGGAAAAGTGTGAAAAAAGGTCTGGCTAACAAAATATCAGCAGTTTGTCATGGGGGGAAGATGGCATTTTCTCACCATCATATTTCATAATGGTTTCCCTCAGCGCCTGCATATGCATGCATGGCTGTGTGGGGTTTTGTTTCTGTGTGTGGGAGGACAAGAATGCAATCTGCTACAACAACACAACCAGCACTGATCAAAATTGCACGCACTGATAACATTTGGGCTACACTTGGATTGTGTGTGTGTGTGTGTGTGTGCGCGCACTGACCCTGCAGTTACTGAGCTCCTCAGCAGTCAGGATAATGACTCCACACTTCTTCCCTGGAATCCCACTGAGAGTGAGAGGAGAGACAGAAAGACAGACGGAAACACAGCAAAAGGTGGCAAGTGTATCAGCGCATTAATAAGAAAAGTGCAAAGCAGATGTCATTCGTGGCTATAAGCTGTTAGTGCACCAGCCGACAGCCCAGCATGCACTTCCGTGTTTCCACCAAAGTCCTTTTCACATTATTTTTTTCAAAATAAAGGAATATTTCTACGCTAAAGTCCAAAAATGCTTCTTTATACCACAGACGAGGAATTCTATGAAGCTGTACGTCCTCTGAATGTGAGATCGATCACATTTCAAACAGGTGTGAGGAACGCTGAACGGCCCCCGCTGCTGCTTCTGATAGCATCACGCGTATCGAGGATGAGAGCACGCATGATAAGCATGATGGTATCAGAAGTGTGCTGCTGATACCATCACGCTCTTATCGTTGGTGCTCAGCAGAATGACGAAAACTGTCTGACTGCGGAAAAAGGAAGAAGAGGATTCTGGGATGTCATCGGTTGGCGGCTCGCTATGGATTTGTTTGAAGTCACTCACTACTTTGTGCATTTTATTGGGTGTTCACCATTTTATCAGAGTGTCTGAATCCATAAATCCAAAATCTGGTGCCCTGAAAAATTTGCGGAAGTTTTTGCAAACATTTTTTTCAAATGACATTTTTTTCAAACACAATGCATTGTGGTTTTTGTTAACTAAAGTGAGCGTTGAAGGACACTAGTTTTTCAAAAAGACTTTGATAAATTTCTAGGACACAGAATTTTGGAATTGAAGATTAGAACATTTATACAAACACCCTATATAGCTCACGAAGTATTGAATTATTGGCTTCGCAGTTATCTGCACAACAGACAGCAGTATGATGAAATAAATCAGGTAAAATCAAAAACATTGTTAAAAAAGGTTGGTGTTCCTCAAGGTTCAGCTTTGGGGCCGCTACTATTTACACGGTAAATGTAATAATCAATGTAATTTGTGAAATCTGTAGTAGTTGATGAAAAATTAAGCTGGAAGAAACTCAAAAGCTAAATTAATTAACAATAATGATAATAATAATATTAATAATAATAATAATAATAAACAATTCCCAGAAAGTATCCAAAAGTTCTTCCAGTTAAGAGAAAATAAATACACGCTCAGAGGTACAAACATTTAGGTCGAACAAACATTAAACTCCACTGCATCTCCACAAGGGGGATGCAGTTATGGAATAATTGTAGGGAAGATATTTAAAATGGTCAAATCTTACAAAAATGAAAAAGATTAATTAAGGGTAATATAATGAAAAAATATGAAGAAACTGAAAAAATATGTTGAATGTCATATGTGTATATGTATATAAGTGTAAATAGAAATGTACATAATTGTTTTTGCCGTTTTTTCATTAATGACATTTATTCTGTTTTAGTTCATAAAGCTCAGTATAGTTAATGAGATAATTGTTTATTTAATTTGGAATGAAAATGAACAAAGGGACTTAGACTTGACAAGCTTCATCCAAAGCCCTCTTTTGTCACATTTAAGATTGATTGTGGGATCTTTGCATTGTTTCTTTATTTTATTTTTGTTTGTTTGTTTTTTTACATTTTTGTTGTCGTTCTTGTTCGAAAATAAATATTAAAAAAAGCATTGGGCACTATTTAATTGACAATTCAATTTGCAAATTCATAATTCATTGTGCAATTTATAATTCAATTTGAAAATTTACAATTAAATATCACAATTCTAAAAATAAAATTTTAAATAAAAACAAAATCAATTGCATTTTAAATTCTTATGGGTTTTTGATGACATAATTCAAATTACAATGCATTCTTCAATTGACAATTCAATATTCAAATTAGTGTTTTAATTTGAAAATACATTTTGCAATCAAAATTTATAATTCAACATTAAAATTTTGAAATGTAAATTATAAAAAAAAAGTTAAATTGCATTGTTTATGGTCATGTGTTTCTGATGTCATAATTCAAATGACGATGCATTCTGCAATTTATAATTCAATTTTTAAAGACATGGTTTGCTTCAAATTCATTTTAAGGTAACTTAAAATCTATTACATAGTATTGCATAGTAGCTTCTCTCCTCTAACTTAAGAACCCAAACAACTCCATTGGTTTGTTGAGTCTTTCATATTTTTAATTGTTTAAAAGGAAGTGGAGAAAAGATTTAGCAAATGTAGTGAGGTGGAAGGGGGGCGCTGTTTTGGAAGTTGATTTGAGTTTTGGGATTTTACCAGGCAATATATTTTAGGTTACTTTAAAATTAATTTAAAGCAAACCATGTGCTGAAATGACATTTTTAAATATTGAAAATATTGAATTGTAAAAGGCATTTTCAAAATAAAAGGTCAAATTTCACATTGAAATGTTCATTGCAAAATGTATTTTCATATTAAAACCCTAATTTGAATACTGAATCGTAAAATGCAAAATGCATTGTAATTTGAATAATTTGAATTTGAAACTCATAACAATTTACAATGCAATTGATTTTATTTTTATTCAATATTTTATTATTAGAATTGTGATGTTGAATTGTTAATTTTCATACTGAATTGTAAATTGCAAAATGAGTGACCATTTAGCAAACCTGGATAGAATATTTAATTGCAAATAAAATTATCCATTTTCAAATTGCATGATGAATTTGCAAATTGGAATGTCAATTGAATAATGCATAATACTAAAAAACTTCTATAAGATACAATATGACGTCAACAAACACTAAACCAAAACGATAATGTCACAAAGAGTTCACATTTTAATAAACAATGAACATAATTTTTGTTGTGAAATAGACCGTCTTATATCTGAAGAGTCATCTATGGTTCCTTTGAGCATCGCGTCTTTGACCTGTTTTGCTCAGATCCAAATCTTTCATTGCAGGTTCAGTATGAGGTGGCTGGCAAACCAATAAAGACTGTTGAACATTATCAGATGCTTTAATTCTAACTTTTGATATCAAGTCCAAAATTAAAATGACTTTTGCCTCAAAGTTGAACTTGAAATAAGGTCAGGTTTATGTCAATCTAACTTTTCTAGGAACACCTGTGAGTTCCTCTGAGACCCGAAGCCGACGTTCAGCTCAGAGCTTTGCTCTCACAGACTCCTGCATTATGAAGCTGTGACTATCAGAGAACCGATGACTTCACTGTTTGTTTATGCCTGAGGTCACAGTGGGAGGTGGAATCATACTCAACTGCAATATAGTGTATTAGCTCCCCAATAATAAGTCTAATATTTTAGCCTAACCTTTCTGAAATGAAGGAGATATTGATTTATTGCAAAAAAAGATATTTTGAAATCTAGAAAAGCTCATTAGTATCCACTGCAATTAGTTTGTTGTGATTGATAATCCACCTCCAGCACCTTTCCTTTTTTCTCTCTTTACTGGCTCTTCTGTGGACACATTTTTATGACTAGCAGCTGTTAAAACAGGTGGCTCGACAAATACCTGCTGGGACTCCAGAATAGCTTTCTGCTTCGTTCATTATATGGATAAACAGAGAGAAAAATAAATAAATAAATAACAAAAAATAAAAATAAAATAAGAAAGACCTGCTACACTGAAGGACTTCACTACTTTTGTGCACAAATGAGAAGTATGTATATTTAAATGTGTAGACTTTGTCTTTGATCAGAATCATTCGGCACATCACAAACTAAGGTATACTTAAAAAAAAAAATGTCTGTATTAATAGTATTCAGTATATTCATTCTTTACACACTTGATCCTCTTTTATGACACACCAGTAAACTACAGCCGGGCAATAGTGGTAATTTGGGTATTGATACAATACCAGAAAAATAGAGGGCTAGTATTACAGATTTCGATACCAAAACCAATACTTTAAATGTTATATTATCTTAGAGTAACTTTTGGAAATACAAATTTTTTGCCAATTAAATGTATATTAAAACACAGGACTGGTACTTTTGGCAAATAAAAAGATTGTATGAGCTAATTATAGTAATCTGTATTGAACATGTAAAGAAAATGTATATCAATAATGCCCTAATTGTCATGTGTTTCCCCTGCACTGATTGCCACTCCTCCCTGACGGGCTACACCTGTGTCCTTTGTTTTTTTTTCACTCCCCTTTCTGTATTTAATGGGTTCCTTCCCCTCACTTCCTTGCAGGTTTGTCTTGTCACCCTTACCCACTCATTCTGTCTCTCGTTCCAGGTTCTTGCGTGTTTTTGTGGAGTTTGGCCTTAGTGACTGTTCCTGTTTTTTAAGCCTTGTGCTCTTCCTTCGTTTTAGATTTTGTTATTAAAAGACACTTTGATTTGGAACTCGCAGCTGTCCTGCAATTGTGTCCGCACACCAAAGCCTGACACTAATACCATTGTAAAAGAAAACAGTAACAAGTGCAAAATAAAAAATATTTAATTAACGCCACTGCAAATATATATATATATATATATATATATATATATATATATATATATATATATATATTATATATATAATCGATACCCACACCCTACATCAAATGCCTAAAGCCAAATCCTGGCTGAATAACATTGATATAAAAGTTTCTTAAAAAAATGATGTAGCTCCACTTTATATTGTGATGATGTAAAAGGTTGGTGGTTAAAAAATTGGTCAGTACATTGGGTAAAATTTTACTTAAAGATGCTCGCATTTAACTAACAAGTTTCTCTTGGATTGGAAATGACAGGATTTTTCCAAAGATGATGTACAAAAAAATCCTTGTGAAAAAGAAATCTCATCTTTTTTGTTTGAATTTGAACAAAAAAGCAGAAAATTGGGAAAACGTCTGTTACTAACAAGAAAAAACATGTCCGTTAAAACATGGACACCTCTTAGAAAGAGCCGGGAAAATGTTTAAACACTTACCATGAACTACATTTTTTTCAAGCTACCCAGTGAAATATGCTTGTACTCTAAAAACCTCCTAACCTAGAAGTGTCCAGCTTCAGTCCTCCAGGGACAGGGTGTTTTGAAGAGAAGCAGACCTGTTTCCCTCAAGGCCTGGATTTGGACGTCCCAGCACCCACTCCAAAACAGCTTCATTTGTGCAGCACCCTTCATTACCAAAAGGCGCCTCCAAGGCAATTCAGAGTGTTTCACTGAGACAGAAGTTTAGGCAGCTGTGAGGCAACAAACAAACTCTGAAATAAAACTGAATTGTAAAAAGGATTGGCAGCATCAGCACAAAACAATCCAATTAAAAAGAAGATATTTTAAGTTGGAAAAAAAACCTTGAGGCACAACTCTCTAAAAACTTGAAAACCTTCTAAAATCCTCCAGATCTGTTGTTCAGGGGGTTTCTGATTAACTAAAAATGAATAAAGGTAATTATAAATGGACACATCACCAACAAGCTATAACAGAAAAAAACTTCCAAAGATGGATGACTCCACTCCACATTACTAAAAACATGAAAAATTATTCACTTAATTGGTTTTCTACTGTTGAGGTCTTGGGGGACATTTCAGGTGTTGCCTTAATCACGTGTGCTGTTTTTGGGATAAAGGCACAAAGTCTACCACAAAAACAAGCCACGAACTTGTTAAAATAAAAGGTTTGGTAGTACGTCTGGACAACCATCAAGTACAAAAAAGTCACAGATATTCATATTTCCTCGTGTTATCTTTCAACCTTACATTGAAGTGTTATCCCTCCTATGACAACATTGTATGAATTTGGACACCAGTGAATATAAAATAAAAAAAGGAAAAAAGAAGTTTAACGCTCTGTCTTGTGGGTTCCAGATAACCCTAGTCACAAGCATAAGGGTTAAAACCAGTAATACTGAAATGTAAAACTTATTGACTTGATGCTCACAGCATCCAAGACATTCCAAGTCTGTATCTGTCCAGGTCAAGACAGTTTTATTTTCCTGTTTATCAACAGTACTCTACTTATTGGGAGATTCCAATTTCTGTTGCACTTGAAGAAAGCTCAAGATTTTAATCAGAGTCAGACAAAAACAGTCAGTAAACTCAACACTTAAAGCAAGAATCACAAATGTTGGCAAATATCTTGAGACTCAAACTGTAACCTCAAAGGTTGTATGATCAGCTCGTGTTCTCCATGCTTTCTGTCTATGGAGTGAAATCAATCAAACACGTTTAGGACATGGACAATAACTTGGACACCTGGATGGAGTCAATCACCTGCAATGCCTCAGACAAGTGCAATTGTTTGGACAACAACAACCACCCGAACACCAGCGATGACTCGGACATGAACAATGACTCAAATACAGACAATGCCTCAGACACTTGTCATGACAAGGACACCTGCATGACTAAAACACCAACAATGACTCTGACCCTTGCCATAACTTAAACACCTGTCAGGACATGGACAGCCGGAATCACTTGGACAACTGCGATAACTCTAACACCTCCAAAGACTCAGACACTTGCAATGATTCGGACGCCTGTCATGACTCGGACACCTGCAATGACTACGCACCTGCAATGACCCAGACATTGGCAATGACTCGGACACCTCCAATGACTCAGACAATTGCAATGACTCGGACACCCTAAAGACTCAAATCTGCCATGACTCGGACACCTGTTATGATATGGACATACGCAATCACTCAAACACTTGTAGTGACTCGGACACTTGCAATGACTTGGACACCTGCAATGACTTGGACACTTGCAATGACTTGGATATCTGCAACGACTCAGACTCTTGCCATGACTAAGACACCTTTCATGACATGGACATCCACAATCACTCCGACACTTGCAGTGACTTGGACATCTGCCATGACTTGGAAACTTGAAATGACTTGGATATCTGCAATGTCTCAGACACTTGCCATGACTTGCACACCTGTCGTGACATGGACACACACAATGCCTTGGAAACCCGCAATGACTTGGACACTTGCCACTTGTAACGACAAATATACAGCCTTCTGTAGAAGTCGTAAGTAATGTAAAGTAATCAATTACAGCCCGGTGACATACAACTTCTAGAGGGGCAAGTCCAAAACAAGTGTCTGGTGGTAACTCCAAGTCAAATCAAGTCCTGTAGTAACATTAGCAACAGTTAGACAACCTGTCCAGGATGTATCCCGCCTTTCTCCAACAGTAGCCAGGACAGACTCTGGCAGCTCCATGAAGGTTTGTGGTGAGTTTAGAAGATAGATGAATAGACGGTAACATTAGCCTCAAAACTGTGTATCATGTCTAGTTCTGCTGGTTAGTAGTCCAGTTATAAGATCACTGATAGATGAGAACCTGAAGAATGAGCTGAGTCGAGTGAACAGAAAGGCAGAGTTTAATCTTCTGTGTTAAAAAGGACAAATGTTCTGTGAATCAGACAGCGGAGCGCCAAGTCATTTAGACAACATCTGCATCGCATTTACACCTGGAGAAAAAGGAGAACGAGAAAACCCTGGAAATGTTCCAAACCTCAAAGTATAATCAAGTGCTTGAAATTAGTGATTGTTGACCTTAAGTCAAGGTGCCCGTCTGTGTTCCTGAGTAATAAAAAAGACTCTTTTTAAATTTTATCTACACTCTAGACCTTGACTAAACCAGAGGGGCTTCCTTTTTCTGCTAATAGCCTCTCATTCAAGAAGAAAAACTGGGATTAAAATGCACACCTGCTCTTTCAAACCTTTTTGGACAAACTGTACTAAAAATCCAAAATACTTTAGCTTAATTCAAAGTATGCTTGTGACTTGTTTTCTGATACTTCAGTTACAAACCTCTTTATCTAATACAGACATTTCTTTTTAAATGTAAAACATTGTTTACTTTGAATTTAAAGGTCGTTTTCCTTCTTCAGTTTTATAAAAAATGTGAACACTTTTTTTTTCCACAAGGAATAACAAGTCAGACTAAAAGGCCTGTGTGTCTCAGCGACCCCGACGGTTTGCTTAAACATGCACAGGTGTTCAGACGCATTCGTCCCCGGTGTCTTCCCTCCTCAGGGGCTCAAGGTTACAGCTTGTCATGGTGCTTTCTTGGATTTCTTTGGCTTCTCTCTTGTTTAAGCTCGTGGTGTCCGTGGTGAAAGGAAAACTCACTGTAGCGTCACAAAAGGGGAGAAACGGAATGAAAGAAGACGCTCAGCGGAGGTCTGTGTGAGGGACGAGGGAGGAGGAAAAGAAGAGGAGCAGTTTGAGAGTGAGGGGAGAAATATGAGATTAGAATTGCGTCGACAGCCGAGCACAAAAGAGCCACAGCTGAGCGCTGCTTCATTAAAATGTTTGGGAGTGTCGGAGGAAGGATGTGCGGGAAGGCATGTAGATGGAGACAATAGAAAACGAGTTGATGCTCCATCCAACAGTTTTAGGTTAATTGGATGCTAATTTTCTCAATATAAAACAGAGTATTTAAAAATATTACCCCTAGGTATGTGTTTACCAACGAGTCTTTGGTTTGACCAATGATAGAACCACTTAAGGGGATGCGTCAACACACTAGGCTGTAAAAACTAACATTGATTCGAGAAGGACACGGACACTAGGGGAGGTCAAGGTTTTTAAATTCACTAAATCACGGACGGTTGCTGGCTCTGCTGTCGTCACCAGTTTTGTTGGATGTGATGCCATCAACCCCTGACTTCTTCAAACGGGGGAAACGGGAAGGACAGTGCGACCTGACAGCTGCTGGAACACAGCCAGGAGGAAATTTCAAATCAGTCAAAAGACCACGCCCCTGTTTCCAGGAAATCTGGAGGTCAAATAAAAAAATAACCAGGTTTATAAAAATTCAACCCATGTTCACTTGACGAAAAGCAGCTTAAATGAGTCTGAATTGATGACAACTTATTTTATGGGGTTGTCCTTTCCTGCACACGCTTCATGCAGTTCTTCTGATTTATAGAACATTCTGTCTGTACATTTAGAGAAGTACGTTTTTGGTTTTATTTTATAGCTGTGTTATTTCTTTTTTTACAGATGATATTGTAGTGTTCTCCCATAAAACAGGGCAACATTGGCTCATAACTCCACTTTGCCTCTAATTGTGAGAAGTAATCTGTAAATCTCTGCATAAAAGCCTCTGACAAATGCTAATGGTCCAGTCAAATAAAAATATTTATTGTCCAGGTTCTTCGGACAGTGGCGGACACAGAAACAATAAAACCGGCTGAAACGCAAACGTGACAACTGAGAATGACAAAATCTGTAACCTTCAGCCAAGAAAGCTGCTGTCATGGCAACAGAAATGACTGACAGGTCTTCCGATGATGACATGTTCAGTAATGCCTTACAGCTTTCTTCTGTTTTACTGTCTATAGATTTACCTATAAAGGATTTTTTTCGGTTCTTTCTGTTTGTTTTCTCCCTAATAAGCTGCTGCTCTCTGGGGAGAAATGTTGGAGCACATTAGTAGATTTGAAATAGGTGATTCTGCCATCATGTGGTCCTTTAGTTATCAATGTAGACAGGCATTTATGGAAACTATCTGGGTTGTCTGAGCTTCTTCTTCTCACCCTCGAGAGGGAAAATGGAACAATAAAGTCTGGATTTTTAACTTTCGTTTTTTATTTTACTTTACTTCAACACTAAGGTTTAAAACGTTTAACTCATAGTGGTCTTTCTTATGAAATGTAAGCAACTCTTGAACCAGAACTGGAAGTTCAGAAGTTAATGACTGCAGATTGATAGATCTAGTTATAAGAAAATTTTTGTTTTTCCAATTCCTAAAAAGTTTTTAAAAAGTTGTTGCCTTGCTTGTAGCCCACTGTGAGCAAAGCTGATGCTCCAAGATCAAGGAGCATGACGGAGCATGTCAACATAGTCCGGCTCCATGTCGACATGGTCAGTCATCCATTGACAGAACAAGATGCAGGTCTGGTGACAGGGAAGGTCTTCTGACAGGGTCCTCCTCTGGGAGTTGACAGATGGGGCCTCATCCTGCCGGAGGAGGCACATGATGACCGTCTATACACCGAGCGTTAATGATTCACTGCTCAACCACCAGCAGCTGGACTGTGGACAAAAGCAACAGGGGCTCCCGATCCGTCCAGCCCTGAGGAGGCCTTTCATTACCCGGGCCAACCCGGAGCAGGAGGAGGCGCACGTGCTCATCAGCTCACCTGTGACAGATGGGCTGCTACACCGATGATTTGTTGGAATGTGTCTGGACAAGGCAAGCAGGAAGGATACATGACAGTCAACAGAATGAGGCATGTGTCTGCCACTGTGTGACGGGACGCCGTCAACCTGTCATAAAAAGGAGCAAAACCGCATGCAGTAAAAAAAAAGGGAATAATGGTGGACACTGTGGCAGGATTTGTAGTCCTTTTTTGCTTATGCTAAGTTCAGATCTCTTCCAAAATTGTTCCTTTTTTTTCATTTTCAATTTTTTTCACTAATTTACTTTCATTTCCTGTTTGGTTTTCAAGAATCTTCTCCTCTGCTGTTTGGGTTCTGCTCTGTGTTACCTCATTGAGGCGCTGTTTCTGTTCATCTCAGATTTAAGGTTGACTTTAAACAAAGTAAATCAACTAATCAAAATCTTATATATAGGACTCATGTAGCCACGATGTAGCCATGAGCGGGCCCAAGCCGGATGAATCCAGAGGGTTGTGTCAGGAAGGGCATCCGACATAAAATCTTTGCAAAATCAAGTTTGTGAATCAGACCTACGATATCCATACCGGATCAGTCGAGGCACGGGTTAACAACGACCGCCATCAGTGCTGTTCACCAACAGGGTACCGGTGGAAATTGGACTACAGTTGGTCGAAGAAGGAGAGGAGGAATGAGGGTTTGTAGGAAGAGAGAGAAGAGGAAAGTCACTAGTGTTGGACTGAGAGTTGGAACTTTGAATATTGGAACGATGACAGGAAAAGGTAGAGAGTTAGTTGACATGATGCAGAGGAGAAAGGTAGACATACTGTGTGTCCAGGAGACCAGGTGGAACGGTAGCAAGGCTAGAAGCTCAGGAGCAGGTTCAAGTTGTTCTATCATGGTGGAGATGGGAAGAGAAATGGAGGAGGAGTTAAGAGTGAAGGGAGAAGCACACAGATAGACTACATCTTGTGTAATCTGAAGGAGATCAGTGACTGTAAAGTAGTGGTTGGTGAGAGAGTTTTCAGACAGCACAGGATGGTGGTGTGTAGGATGACTCTGGTGATGAAGAAGATGAAGAAAGAGAGGGGGGAGGTGGTTAATTCTAAGATTTCAGTTTGCTGTTTGGTCTCTTGTATTTATTCTTTATCCATGCATCATTCATTCATTCATTCATTCATTCATTCATTCAATTCAGGACTTCATTCATTTTTCAACTTAAAATCAAAAACGTAAAAAAAGCAAATTGTTTTTTCTTTTCATCTTGAAAATGGAGCAAACGGATGACGAACGTTCAATTTCAGGATTCCTGGATCCACGTGTGTGTGACCCCACTGTGATGCTGCTTTGCGTTTGTAATTTAAATGTCATTTTGAAGTCGTGGCTCATTCATGTATTGAAATATTTCTTTTTTTTTATGTGACTTACTAATTGTGAACTGTTGCACTCGAGTAAGAGACCCGCCTGAGGCAGCAGGAACAGAAAATGAGCTGAAAGCTTTGTATATGTTTTATTCTTTTTTAAATCAACCTTCAAAAGCAGAGTGAATAAATGGAAGAAAAAAAAACCAAACTCTGTTATTTGCTGAGGTAATATCAATTTCTGCAGCAATTCAACATTTGCATTCTTGCTGTAACAGAAAAAAAGACAACAGTTGATTTGCAAAAACCCTTTCTCCCTTTCAGTTTCATGTTTGATGACATGAGATGACTGCAGCTCATTTGAAGACATTCAGGAGGTTTTACTGAAGAAAGATCAAAGAGCCCAGAAGAACCAGAACCATTTAGAAGTTCCAGTGTGAGATCATGTGTGGGAACCTCTCAGACTTTCATTTCCTGTTACCGTTCCTCTCCTGTCTGAAGCAAACACGCTTGTCCGCATTTCTTTGACATGCTAATTCCCACCAGCAGCCTCCAGCTGCTCACACGGTTTGGGAAAAATGTTGCCGAAGCGGGAACGTCATTTGGGCTAGCTCAGTTTCAACAGCAGCTCGGCTAACAGAGCATGAAAGGATGCTTTCAGACCTTCTGCAACAATCAGCAAAATGAATCCTTAATTTTTGAGGATGCCCTATTTCTTCTGTATTATCATTTGCGGTTGCAACTGCCGCTCCGTCCCACAGCTTTGTCCAAAGCTGCTGCCCGCTGAATATTTCAGCCGCGTCCCAGTTCAGTTAGGATATAAACCCAAATGTAGAACACCAGGCTCATCAAAACAGCTCTGACAAGCTTTGATAATAAAGAGAGAAGCGGCAGACAGGGCTGACGGAGGATGAGGGAGAAGAGGGGAAAAAAGGAGCCGCTGTGCTCAGAAAACGAATTCAAGGATGAAGAGAAGAAAAAGAGTGTAAGTCGTGCATGCCTCGCTTTTAAAAATCCACCGCCTTGCATGACGTACTTTTCAGGTCGATGGATTCCCTCGCTCACGCCACCTCCCAGCTGTAACGGGCAGCAGCAGTGAGAGAATTATTTATGAACTTATCGACGTGGCGCTGCCAGCTGAGCACCCGCCAGTTAACCCGCCGGAAATAAAACCTGGCTGGACCGCGGAGCGTCTGCCCGCCCGGGCCCTGGGCTGCTGCTCGCAGGCTGGGGAGCAACAACGACGCCTTCACAGGAGCTCTGCAAGCTTAATCCGAAATGCTCTTCTGGACGCAGGAAAACAAGCAGGCGTTCGTTTGAGATGTTTCTAGTAAAGAAATCAATAAGTCACGCAACTGATGTGAAACACAAACACGTTCCAGTCTCACCAGCTGGATTTATCATTGAAAACAAACTGGCCTCGACTCAACCTTTGCAGAGCTGAATTCACTTTCTCCTGCTGCATTCAGAGAAACCACCTGTATAGAAGCTCCTTGACAAGGAGAAGCGAGATCAAAGATCAGGCTGCCATCTTCAGAAATGTGAGAGAGGAGGAGAAGCCAACTCTAAAAGAAGTTTTTAAAGGTTTAATCTTTTTAGACCCTCAAAGAGAAACGTTGGATCATTGGAGAACCTTCAGGAGTGACCGACTGACTCCAAGAACCCAACCAGGACTCATCCAGGAGGTTACAGAAGAAACTAAAGAAGATGAAAGATGAACTTGACTCAGTTCAGGTCATAGAGTCAGAAAAGCAGCTTCCATCTCATGGTTTGTTTCTGCTGCGACACACTTTGGCTTTAATCAAAATGTAATGATCTAAGAGTCAAAGTGTTTGTTGTAGAAAGGTACCCCGGACCTTTAAGATCTTTTTGTCTCAGACTTTTTTTTTGTTGTGTCGTATCACAATAAATTGTAAAACTGTAAAGTTCTTCGGCCTCTGGGTTTTCCTGAAAGCAATTTGAAAAAAAGAGATGTAAAAAGGCTGTGAGAATCTCCATTCCGTTTCTGTTTAGGAGAAAACATCTCCAGACTGAATGTTTTCCAGTCTGCAGATGACATGTGGCTTCACTCTCTAGGCAATCAGATGGGCTGGAGTTTAGCGAAGCTGCCATTCAGTCAGAGTTAGGCCCAATCTGAATTCTCCCCTTTTCCCTCACCCTCCATTCGAAGGGGAATTTTTAATGCAAGTGTGTCCAGAATATATATTTTATATATAATCCTCCAAGTGGAGGGATAGAAAGTCCTCTATCTCGAGGGTAATCCGCGTCGGGCTGAAAAGTGCTTTTCTTCACATGGGTGGGCTCTGAATCATAGACGTTTACATTTAAATGTAAGTAATGACTTTTTATTGTGACATGACCTTTTTAAAATTATAAAATAGCTGTTTTTATGTAGATTTAAGCGCTAGAAGCGTCTGAAATATGAGACACTTCTTTTCATAACTCCATTTGGAGGGCCAAGTGACGGGGAAGGGAGAAGGGAAGAATTCAGATTGGGCCTCAATCAACAGTTAGAACAACAGCCTTCAGATTGGGTAAAGTCTGGCAGTTTAACTAACGGCAAAGAACAAAGAAACATAACTCAGTCTGGAGTAAGGTCAAGCGGGGAGGAAGCAAGAAGATTCGTCAAACAAGGAAAGCAAAAAGCCTCATCAGAAACATCTGAAATATCCCACAAAACTTTTGGGCCCATTTTCTGATGACATAGGAAGAACGTTTCAGGCGGGAAACTCCCATTGACGGCAGTTTGGGTCATCACTGCAACAGTCAGACATGGTGGAAGTGATGTGATGGTGCGGGGCTAATTTTGGTTCCATGTTGCTGAACTAAAAAATCTGTTTTTAAGAAACATTTATTAGCTCGAGAAAAATTAGATTTTAAAATTGAACCGACTATTAGTGGAATGAATGTTGTTCATGATTAAGAAATGCTCGTTCTGTTTATATATATCATATATAGTATAATTTACTCCAAAAGGCTTAAGAAAATAACGATAAAGGCCTTCTAATCTGAATGAGATTCAGATTGATGAGCCAGAACAGACAATCATGTTGGAGAATCCAGTCGTTTGATGGAATTTAAACTATTCTGTGACGGAATCACAAAGCCTTTATAATATAATAAGATAACGTATAAATAATATATAACTTCTACATCTTTTGTTTTCCTTTTAAAATAGTTATCTGTGTGTAACATTAACATTCATGATGTATAGATGATGTATATGAGGAACACACTGTATTAAAACGCCTTTTTGATAATAACACCCAAATCTTTCTGAGACAGTTTTCCGTCCCCCTTTGAGTCGTGCCATTTGGGGCTCAGGGAGGGAATAAAAAGCAGGTCGTGTCCCTGCGTGCACCGCTGGCAGCTAAACAGTTGCAGCTCTAAAATGCATCAAAGGCCCCCATCATGTGAAACGCGGCTAAACGCCTCAAAGACAAACAAGAAAAAAACATCTGCATCCACAAACACCTGAGAAAGACATGCTTTACTATCGTTTCACTTTTATTATGGAGAAATAAAATAACATCAGCTAAATGAAGATTTTTTTTGTTGTTTTTTTGGTTAATTGGTCAACACAACTGCTTTGAAGTTTCATCTCCAAAATGATCCGGCTTTGATCCCTTCGGGATTCACAGAATTTCACCAAATCCGGCACAGACCTCAGAAATGTGACCCTACTTCTTGGCTGTCACCATGGCAACCATGACAGGGTTTGGACCAATGGAGAGGCACAAGTTTGTAAAATGAAAATGAAAGATAAAAAATTAGGATACTGCTTTGAGCATTTCTTTATGAAACATCATGAAAAGATGATTGAAAAATGACAAATATTTCAGATTCCATCTGCGGGAACGCTGCCAGCTAAAGAGAAAATGTGACGCTGCTGTGGAGACGTTTTTAAACTTCCTTAACAGACTAGAAGAGATTTGTAGATGTGATCCTCTACATGACATCTTTATCCAGATTTGCATTTGGGGCTGAAAACCGAGTGGATTCTTCAAACTTCCTCGAGGGAGACTTCCTGTCTGCTCCTTTCTATAAATGAAGTCTCAGCTTCAGCAGCAACCACGTCACTTCTAGAAAATAAAAAAAACAAAAAAAAACATGAAAATCCATGTCAACCCAACTACATCTGTTCTACAAAACCTCAGAACTTCCTGTTTGAAGCTGGTTTAAAAAGAAAGGAACCTGAACACTTCAATATGCAACCATGCGTATACGGCTTCTCACACAAGTAAGGTCATCCTTGTTCACTCAAATTTAGAGCAGTTCGAATAAATTAAAAAAATAAATTAAAATACATGTTTTAACACCTTTATACATTCATAACTTTTCTGAAGAAAGTCCGTATAATTTTAGATTTGAGTCCTAAAGGCCTGCACAGGGGTTAGCACTTTGACTCACAATGAGACGGTTTTGGTTAAAAACCCATGTTTGCATGTTCTTCCTTTGCATCTTGTCTGGACCTACAGTTCCTCCCACAGTCCAAAAACATGCTTCATAGGATAATTGGTACCTTTAAACTCCCCCTAGGTGTACATGTATGTGTGTGTGGTCCTGCAACAGACTGGCAGCCTGTTCAGGATGCACTGCGCCTTTACCCAACAGTGGCTGGGATAGGCTCCAGCAGCCATGTGACCCCATGGGGCAGTGGTCCCCAACCTTTGTCAGAGCGCAGACCGGTTTAAATTAGACAATATTTCCATAGACCAGTCCGAATGGAGCTGAAATTGGCATTTTTAAGCTTTCGGTTTCAAAGGAAAAAAATTTCAAAACAAAATGATACTACAAGAAATTTAGTTTAAAAAAAGTCTAAAACATATCAGCAGATAATGAAGATTTAATTAAACAAAATTTCTAAAAAGGAAACATTACATTATTTTTTTTCTCTACAATGCCTTTTAAACCCTCAACCCTCATCATTGTTCAGTGCATCACAGATTGATCCTGTTCTGTCTTTACATAAATCCTCATTCATTTGGTTATTCTTTCAACAAAAATAACTTTTTCGGTGCTAATCTTTTCAAAGCCTTGCTGTAGGAAAATTCTTAAATGACCTTTTTACAAGTTTGCACAAATCAGCAATTGTATGTGAATCTTCATTCTCAGTTAAATGTTTGCAGCTGGTTGGAGCTGTGATAAAGGTTTTCCCTTAAATGTCAAAATGGAGGCTAACAACCGGACGCTAGCTTCAGCTACGTCCAATTTTGAAGATGTGATAGATAAATGAAGCAAAATAAAATGATGGAAGCGTTGTAAAAACTGTTATTTTCTAAATATAATACAAACTTGAATCCACTGTGTCTCCATTTTCATTATCATGTGATCAGTTGATAGTCTGTAGACACAGCTATGCTACATGAAAACAGCTAATCCGTGCGTGGAGGAAGACTGTCAACAGCAGCTTTATTGATCTTTTAAGTCAAAGGTGATTTCCTCACTGGATTTTTTCTCCCCAAATAACTTTCCAAATATTATTTATTGCTTGTTTGTTTTTTGTTTTTTTGTTAGCTTTGGGCTACTAACTTAGCAATCCAGTTAGCCATGCTGGTAGCTGTTTTAAATCAAGAGACCAATAAGAGAACTGGAAGTTTTTCAAAGTAAAACTTTGTTCAGATCAGATCATAAATTGAAATAGTCTAAGTTAGCGTATTTATCATTAAGTGACCCACAGACCGGTGCCGGTCCACATTCCCGGGGTCGGGCCCACTGCCATATGTTATTCAGCCGGTTCTGAAGATGGATGGAGAATCTTGAAATTCCAGTAAATGTTTGCTGTCTTTCAACTGATTCTTTTGGCTTTCTCTTATTTGCTAATTTTCAATAAGAAAAGGGTTTGATGATATAATCAACTAATTTATTATATTATTGTTAAGAAATAGTAAAGATGATGGAGCTTCGGAACTAAATAAATAAAAGTAAAATGAATAAGAAGTAAGAAGACACGATTCTTTCCTCTTTTATGTTTTTGTTCTTCCCACAGTGTATTGTTTTAAGTGCAATTACAAAATTAACGTTATAGTTCAAATCACAGTAACATAGTGGATACACATTCATAGACTTTGTGGGGTCAATCAATGATTCCTCTGACAAAAAAATAAATAAATAAAAATAGACTATTTTCCTTAAATTAAAACAAAAAAACATAGTTTCTTAATTTGTATACCGTTGAAACTCTTCTGCTTAATACATTTTTCCAAACCGAAACAGCTTTTTTTCACTCTGATTGATATTTCTTTGTGAAAACGATTTGATCCTCACGGAGTAAAGCAGGCTGCCTCCTGTTCACTCAAAGCTCCTTCAGCTGGAGTCAAACAGGACGGCTACGAGAAAAAGGAGACTGTTTCAGATTTATTATTGTGCGTGAGCAATGATCTGACTCTGCTCTCCTATTAGAAAGTCGTGTAAACACCATCAAACACTGTGATTTATAATGAGGTCTGCAGCTGGAATTTTGCTCTCAGTGAAAACATCCAGTGAGTGATGAGGAAAAAGAGAAGATAAAAATATTTGCAGTAAATGGAGACTTTCAGACTGTGTACGTGAAAATCCTGCAGACTTGTGGTTGATGGAAAAATGAAGAAGATTCCAAAATAAACTGAGGGGGGGGACTGAGTCCAGGATGACACCAGAGAGTCTTTTAACCAAAGAGCTTGACAGGATTGTCTCCTGCAGGCTTTTTTGGTCTCATCTTTAATGGTTCAGATATTTGAGAAGTGTCAATGTCCTCTGCATATTTTTGCTTTCACTACAAGTTCATTACATTTTGAATTGTTTACTTCAAAAATATTGTTGTTTCTGCAAAGATTCTCTTAAAAACTGATCATTGTTAAAATGTTAAAACACGTTTTTGCTTTATTGCAAAATCATTGTGATTAAAAATGCTTCATATTTTGTTGTTCCTTAAAGTTCTGGTCAAAGCCTTATTCAAAGTTTTTACAAGTTTTACACGTCTTGTTTTTTTTTGTTCCTTTTTGTTTGTTTGTGAATGGGTGATCCTCTTGAACGTCTTTAGTCTTCTTCCACTTCACATATAATTTTATGTTATGTTTTCTTTATATGCTATGTAGTAAATAAATAAACAGGAGCAAGGATCCGAGTACTCAGATATTTGTGATCAGCTCCCAAAAATTTCAAAGTAAATATTTGTCTTTTTAGTTCTAAAATGCAGACAAAGGTTAAATTTTAAGCTAAAAAACTAAAAACAGATAAAGATTGTACAACTGTCACCGAAAATAAACTAATCTTTACAATATAGTGTTGTGAAGTTTCCTGTTTTCAAAGTAAACTATTGAGTGTTTTGGGTTTTTTTTTTCTATTTTGAGATGAGACTGAGGTTTGATTTACTGTCATAAGTTATGAAAAATGAATTTGCTTTAACACCTTTCTTTTTATTCCCCCTCTTAACTCTTCATATGAAATGCTTTAGAAAGTAAAGAGCAGCAGAACTTTAAGGATGAAAAAACTGTCTTGTTAGGATTTGTTGTTAAATGATCCAAACAACAGTGATGTTTATGTTTTGTTTACTTCTGAAGTTAACCAGAAAACTGATGGGAGAAAAAAAAAAAAAAAAACATATTTAAAGTGACAAACACCATTTCTTTCTGTCAATATCTTTGAGGATTTTTGAAATTCTGTATAAATGATTAATTCATCCAGTAAAAAGAAAAGGCAGCTGTACAAAAACGTTATATTAAAACAAATGAATCGTGGTTTGATCTGTGAACAACAATCCACAGCTCTATAAAAACACATAAATAACACATTGGCTGATTATACATTTGCGTTAATGAGCATTTGTCAAATGTAGCTAATAAAATGACCTGTGAGAGTAGATTTCAACGGTGAAAAATGCAATTTTATTAGAAAAAAAGTGGAAAAACTTTTTTGCCTATAACCTGTAGGACTTCTGTCTTTTTTGCTGTTGAAAAAACTTAAAATGTATCAGTAATATACTAGTTTTTAACTACGTTGACAGTAATTTAATAATATTCTCGAAAAAAGTGTATATAATGTGAATTAAATGGGTGTTTAAAGTTGCAGTTCATGAGTTCAAGGGAATTTCTAAGTAGAAAGAAACATATTTTTGATAAAAAAAAAAAAAAAAAATCATAGCAGTTTTTCCACTTTATTGTCTGTTAATTAACAAGTAAACAAACAACTATTTTCCACTATATTTAAATGCTTCCATCTGCATTTGTAACAATGATCCTCTGCATTAGAGCAGAGCAACAGTTAAAAAGCTCAACTCAAGTGGATCCATTAGTCATTTACAGGTAGTTGATCTCTCCGCCCTCAGATGAAATTTATATTTTATTGGTCGCTTTTGAAGCTTTTAATAGATGATTCTGGATTTACATTTTTAACTGAAATAAGTTAAACATTGAGTCTTCATTTCTTACCAAAGCAGAGCGACACAGGAACTGATAATGAATGTGAAAGGAAACAGATGTCTAAAACATTTAAAGTCTTTGATTAAAAAAACAAAAAACTTCATATTTTTTGAAGGGTAATTCACTGAAATTACACGCAAATAAAGAAAAAAAAGCATGTATTTGTGGGTTTGTTTTGTGTCTCTCTTTGTCTGTGTGTTGTCTCGTCCGCGTTCTTCCTACTGTAGATCTGTTGTTGTTTCAACAAGCGGCTCGGCTGACAGATTACAGGTTGTTACAGAAAAACACTGTCAGTTTGGGTGCCAGAGCACTCGAAGCTGGCGAGCAGGAGACGCGCACAATGCTAAGTTGGGCTCTCTGAGCCGCGTTCACAAACACATCTTTGGCTTTCAAAATAAAGTAGCAGCAAATCCCTGCCAGCTGGAAGACGGAGCGTGTTGATTCATCTGTTATTGGTGGCAAGTTTGATCACTTCCAACGGATAATTACAAGAGAAATGTAGAGACGACTGCAAAAAAATGTAAAAGAGAGCCAAATCTTTAGGATTTGCTGAGTCTTGACATACAGGTGTGATTATGTGACACAAATAACTTCCTATTCTTTGTGATGCATGAACAGGTGCATGCAGTCCAGTTTCAGGTCAAAAACCTCAGAAAGTTCAGCTTTCCTGCAGCAGAAAGTCACAAACCACCACAAGTTTTGTTGTTGTTGCACAGCATACTAGCAGATCCTGAACCTCCATCCCGGATGGAAAGAGACAGTAACAGAGGATGAGGCGCACAGACAAAAGAAGTCTTCCTGTGCAGTCTACTGGACCGGAAACCAAACCTGTTACAGTGGACCTTAGAAAATGACAACAGAAAACACTTTCTGGAAATGTTTTACATTTAGTTTTTGAGCAGATTTCTCTAATCTGTGATAATCCCAATATAATATAATACCCAATATAATGATGAATGTTAGTCTTTGTAAAATGTTTGAGGTCAAGACCACCAACAAGTTTTTTGTGTGTAAGATTTGTATCTTTATCATAAATCAGTTGCAGTTTAATTTCAAACATTGCTATTTGGAAAAAGGCCTTAGTCCAGGGGTCGGCAACCTTTGACAGTAAAAGAGCCATTTGGGCTTGTTTTCTACTGATCAAAACCTAGAAGGAGCCGGATTGACTTACGTTAGCCTTTAAGAAATTTGGATTTGGATTCATAGCCTTCTATTTTTTTTTTAATAAATATGAAAAATTACTATTTTTGGCACGAACAAAAGCAAAAACATGTATAAAAGAAACCAGCATCTCTCAAAAAAGGATTTTTTTTTTTACGTTTTTAACTTTAGAAGCAGAAAAGCTAGCTCGTTGCTTAATTACAGGCTGAACTTCAAATTAGCATAACATTTCTCCTTAAATTAAACCAGCCAAAAAGTTAAGCATGTTGTTTCAATAAAAGCTAAACTCAAAATTATCAATAATGTATTATTATTATTATTTTTTAAAACTAGAAATTAGCTAAAAATGTTAGCATACTGCTAAAATATTTGCTAAACTCTTAATTAGCAAAAAAACTAATTAGAGGCCAAATCTGACAAAAAAGCTAGCTTGCGGCGTAATTACTAGCTGAACTCCAAAATAGCCTAAAATTTATCAGTAAACTGACTTAGTCAAAAATGTTAGCATGTTGTTAAAATAGAAGCTAACTTCTAAATTATCCAAAAAAAAATTCAGTAAATAACAAATTAGCAGAGAAATATCAGCATTTTACTAACATATTAGCTAAACTCCAAATTAGCATAAAATTCCTTAGTAAACTAAATTAGTCAAAAATGTTAGCATGTTGCCAAAATTGAAGCTAAACTCTAAATTAGCCTATAAAACCCCACGAGAAAACAAATTAGCCAAAAATGTTAGTATGTCGCTAAAATAATAGCTAATCTCCAATTTTGTTTGAAAATGACTATTTCATTTTTCTTCAGCCAGAGAGGCACTATGGATCGATAAAAGAGCCACATGTGGCTCTGGAGCCGCAGGCTGCTGACCCCTGCCTTAGTCACATGGACCCGCACAGGGGTCTGACCTGTACAGGTGCTGCAGGTTTTTGGGGAAAGATGTATCCTAAAGGGAATCTTGCATTTCCCTTAATGCTCAAGCAGCATCCTCATAAAAATGGAGCATACCATTGTCTCGTGTGTGGTAAGTGTATTGTAAAGTGTTTGTAAGGCTAATGGAAGTTTCACACTTTACTCACTCTAGTCGTTAGTAAGGTGTGAGTACTGGCTTCTCACTGACTGAAGTGCCTATAGAATGTCCACTCGGTCGAATATCCTCATTTCTAACAGTCAGGGATTGTGCTCTTATCACCGTGACAACACTAACAAGCTCCTTCTTTTGTGCACGGGGTTAAAAAACAAAAAATATGAACGACACATATCCGTCTCACTAACTTCACTCTTACTTACTCGTACGTGCTGGGACACCTGGTTCACGCAGGACGCGGAAGCGCCACAAAGCGACGCGGAACGGGGGCCGCTTTCATTGGGCGACCTTGAAAAATTTCTACATTAACGTTTTCTCCTCATGGGTTCATCAAGGGGTCTACGATCTTAAAATTTTGTGTGGGTCATCCATCTGCGCGTCCCAGGTTTGACCGGTTTTCAAAGCAGATATTCACCCATAAGGGCAGTCGGGACTGAAGTAAAAAACTCTGCTCTTCTGAGAACGGATTTGACTTTAATGAGGACAAAACTCCAAGAATTAGAAGTTTTAAATCACATTCTACATGATCTTGTGAAAAGTATTTTGAGTTTTGCCTGCTGGACTTTGACCCCGTCTTCCACGTCAGCTTTGTAGATCATCTGGCCCTTAGAAAAAAGTAGTACGCTAGAATTTTATTATTAAGCATACTTGAGTGTAAGTTTAAGTACTGCGAATATACTGTGAGCCATGTACATGCAGTCTGAATTCTTCTTTAGACTGTTTTGGTAAAAGTTTACAATAAATAGATAGTAGGCTTACATAAAAAGTAAACTTTGTGTATACTGCCTCACTTTTAGTATAGACTAAATGTACTTGTAGTACACTTTAATTTTTCCCGAAGGACACCAAGTAGTGTTATTCGCTTTACTTCAATTGTATATAACAAAAAACAAGCGATTTTACTTAATGATTAAAAATCAAATGAAAATTTAAGATTAAAACATTTACTTTTAAATATTTAGCAGTGAAAATGTTCAACATGATTTCCAATAGGAAACTACAGCAAACATTTAGGGACATTCTGGAAACTCACAACCTGAAACCAAATGAGATCCAATCCTAAGGTTCTCAAACTTTTATATTTATCTTTTGTGTTTGTGCAAAAATTTTGTATACGTACCATAATTTTTTTATCAAGGATTTTAATACAGAAAAGGTAAATATTTAATAACATAACCAGAAACTTTAAAGAGCGCAGGAACAGAGAAGGCTGCTTTGGAATTAGGCTGGAAATAATACAAATTCAAAAGAAAATAATACTAAATTCAAAGAAAAATCTATTTGGAGTCACAATGATCAATTAATCTGACATGCAAATGACTATTTTTTTAAAACAGGAAAGGACCAAAAAATATTTCTGGAGATGTGTAAAATTCTGAATCAAATCACAATAAAGACGATTTAGTGTGGTTAAAAAATGGAACAATGTGTAAGAAAACAGTCTGTTTGTGTGGTACTCTTTGTCTGTTATATATTTATTTTTTTAAGGTTTTTCTTGTGTGTCTTTGTGTGTGTCTGTGTGTTGCTCTGTCTGGATGACACGAGCTACAAAGGACAAGCCATCCCACCAACTGCTCCCAATTACACACCCCTTCCTGCAGCTCACTGAAGTCACATATTGACCGCCGTCTTGCAGCAGAAACCCAGACAGACACAATTTCAAGACACAGTCTGCTCGGCCGCCATAAACAAGGCACCATAACCATCTTTGCTGGCAGCTTGTTTAGTCCACCCTCCAGCTCATCAATCTAGATATGAGTAAGTGGCAGAGTGTGGGTTTTATAATGGATTGGCATCATTTTTCTCTGATTACAAATTAGACATGGGTGATTTGTCTTTTTTGTTTCTGTCTCTTCTGTCAGTTGTGATGTTGATCTAATGTGGTTTTAAAAGTTTTCTGCTCACTGCTGCTCCACACAGGTGTGAACATGTGTGTTCACACATCACAGTGCAGACTAGAGTGTGTTTTGTTTAAAATCCTCTCCACCATGTGACTTTACACTATGACTGTTCAAATTGAGCATACCACTCAGTTCCTGCTTTATTTTTCCAAAATAGAGCACTTCAGATTTTTTGCTATAGTTTTACCGCCTCGGCTAATAGATCCCTTGGTTGCCATAGCAACGCACAGGTAAGTGGAAAGGAGTGCTAAATATGTAGCGTGAAGCCCCTGCCACTGAAGCTATTGACCTATAAAAGGGAGAACATACCAAGAAAGAGAAACTGGAGTGCCAAGAAACATGAATGACCCACATCTGAGTTCCAACTCAAACTGCTTAAAAATCAATGAATTCAGCTGTTAATTAGTCAATTAAATTTATTCTAAAGGACCTTCTTTCTCAAACTTTGAACTGCCGTGTGGGAAAATCGATGAAGAGAAAGTAACCCCCCACAAAGTGTCATTGAAGTCCTAAAAACATTATGGAAGTTTTTTGAGCTCATAATTCAAAGTATTCTGCATTATTCAACTGACAATTCAATTTCCAGTCATCATGCAATCTGAGAATTCATTTTTCAATTTGCAATTCAATATATAATTCAGGTTTGCAAAATGATAATTCATTTTGCAATTTACAATTCAATAAGAAAATGTATAATTCAATATCACAATTTTTAAAATTAAATATTAAATAAAATCAAAATCAATTGCATTATATATTGCCATGGGTTTTCTGATGTCATTATTCAAATGACAATGCATTTTTTTAATTGACAATTCAATATTGAGTTTGACCTTTCATTTTGAAATTAATTTTGTAATCTACAATTCCATATCCAAATTAGGCTTTTAATATTTTTTTAATTGAATTTAATTTAATTTAACCTTTATTTATCCAGGCAGGACAGATTAAGAACAATATTCTTATTTACAACTGTGGCCTGACACAGGCAATTACAAATACATTTTGCAATTTACAATTCAATATAAAAATTTACAATTCAATGTTAGAGTTTTAAAAGATAAAATATTCAATAAAATCAAAATCAATTGCATTGTATATACCCATGGGGTTTAATGTCATCATTCAAATGACAATGCATTCTGTAATTCACAATTTCATATTTTAAAATGACATTTCAATACATGGTTTGCTTCAAATTAATTTTAAAGTAACTTAAAATCTATTCCATAGTAAAATTCCACGCTCTGTTTGTGTCAAAACTCAATTCATACACATTTCTATTTGCATAAGACGTTTGCTCGCGATCAGTGAGGGACCCATTATTTGCACCTTAGTAATGACTAGATTGTGTCGTAAGGAGACCATATGACAGTCATGAGTGCATGTAACTTAAATTTGTCCTAAAAATACATCTATTTGCCTTACAAATACTTCACAACACACCTAAAAATGACGACGGTAGGTTCCATTTTCATGAACCCCCTTCAGATGGAGCCTCAAAGGAACTGCAAGGTGGATCCATGCTCCCTTTAACCCTAGCACATTGGTTAAGATGCAGCCACTCTTCTCTATGACCCCAAAAACCCAAAAACCCTATGTGTCAACCCCCATACGGGTGCATTTGACAAAAGCTTTGACAGTGAAGGAGGCTGAAAATTACAGGGAGACAAGTCCTAACTAAGTGGACTCGATGCTTCCTGAATGGATTGTAGCTTTAACTGACCAAAGCTGATCAAGTTGTTCTGATAATTAAATGTAGCGTTAGATTATTTTGACAACCAACGACTCTTTGAAGCAACACATTAACCAAACAACATAAAACCTTAAAACTGGGGTTACTAGGGCCTGTTCTGGTTACGCTTTAAACTGAGACTGTAAATGTTGCTACTGTGTCACAGAAAGTGCGTGAAAATGAACAATTAGTTCATGTAAATTATGTAACTTGTAAAGGTGTAACAGTGTAACGGATTAGTGACCAGGAAACCAGAATTTGGTTCAAGGAGGGAGTGGCAGGAAACTCAATCTGTTTTTTACAAAATGAAGGACCAGGATTGGCTGATCGCCCTGTGTGACAAAAAAAATATTTCACCAAATGTGATTATTAGAAAAAAAAAAACAAGAGAGAAGCCAGCATTTTCCAAATGGGTTAAATAAAACTCTAGGGCCTAAGAAGGTTGAAAAGAGCCATACAAGTACGCCCCATTTACCATTTTTAGAGCAGTTCTCGACCACAAAATTAGATGCTTATTTCATATGTTTATTACAAAGGAATACAAATATTTTGTCATTTTAAAACATTAAAAAAATGTAACACTTTTTAAAACAGATGTTACACAGTTGCTTCTTCTTAAAGCCTTAGAAGTTCTGCTGTGTCACAGCGAAACAACAACACTAAAACAAAACACTGCAATGGATTCTGGGTAAACCCTGAAAAGTTACCTAATCTTCTGAATTCACTGAATGAATACAGAAGGACAGGACGAGGTTTGGGCTTGCATCAGTCTGGGATTAAACTATTTCCTTGAAAATGAGAAAAACAAAACTCCGGGGTCAAAATAAGAGAGACCACCTCCGAAATGTACAATGGAACGACCATTTCATGACTTGTTGGATCATCTCTCATGTGTACCAAACTAACAGCAGTCATTGTAAATAAATATATAAATATATATACCAGTTCTCCTCAAACTGGAAGAGTGACTCAGCAGATTTCCTTGGAGATACCATCCAAGAACGGATATTTTCTTCCTCATTTTCCTCAACCCACACTCCCCTCTGCATTTCTGCTGCCTCATTTCTTATCTTAAAAGGTTCCTCTGCATCTTTTGATTGATTTGATCATCCTCATCTTAGCCGCCTGTCAGGGACACCACTATCCTTTCCAGCCAGGAACTTGACGTTTTTAATAGAATCCTCCTTCTTTAAGAAATATTTTATCTGTGTATGTTTATTCCAAACGATCCGCACCTCCTAGTGTCCTTCCTCGCCCGGTTCCTCTCTGGTGGGTTTTTGTTGTGTCTGATCCATCAGAAGCTCCAACAGCTGTGTGTTCCCTGCAGGCAGCCATCAGAGACACTGTCCATATGGGAAGACTGTGCTCTGCTGGTCTCTCATTGTATTCCCCCTCCTTGTTATCATTTTTTCATTGTCTTCAGGCGCTGCTTATATAGTCAGTTCTCTTTGAGTCCCTGCATGGTTTCAATAGGCTTTTTCCCAAATTAGACTGTCAGAAGCTGCATAGCCTGACTTGTTTTGGAAGAAGTGGGGGTGCTGCTGAGGGAGTTTTTTTTAGCCACTAACAGGAGCTGTCTGAAATAATCATTAGGGAATAATCTAACGCTTTGGCGTCTCGGCTATTGTGTTCAAAAATGCTGCTTTTACAGTACATCCTATAAAAAGATCCCTCATCGGCTCTTGGACGGTTATATTTAGAGCTACAACAAGCAATTCTGTTGTTTTGTTTGGGGTTGCCAAGGTTGGAAAACTCAGCCTTGGAGGGCACTGTTACGTCAGAGGAGCAGCTCCGGGAGGAACGATCCAGAATCCATCTCTATCTTCATCCGTAATCTCCACCCACACTTTGAATCTTCCAGCTTTCACTGCAGCTCAGACACTAAACAAAACTGTGAAGCTCTGCTTTGTCATTAATTATCCAGAGAACTTTCACACACAAAAGAGTTTCGTCGTTTTTTTCTGTCTGAATTTATCGTATGTAATATGCTTTCTTTCTTTTTGTTTTGTTTTTATTCAAAGTTGCCGATCTATAATGACCTAAACAAATTTAATGGGTTTTTAAATGTAGGTTATTAAATAAATAGAACATTTTGGTAACTTTGGTCCGCAGACAGCAATACAAACTTTACATAACTGATTAAAAATGAGAAACTTTATTTTAATGGAAAACATTTTTTTTAAGAAAACAATGCAGATTGCCAAAGCTAAACAGTACCAAGTTATTTTTTAGATATCACTGTGGCTGGACATCAGTAAAATTAAAGGTTTACATTTTAGCTACAGCGTTTACTTCCTTTTATGAATGTCTTTTGTTTTTGTTGCTTTTAATCTGTTGCGTCTGATGACTTTCTAGTGTTTAAATTAATATTTATGTACTCGTTTTATGTCAGACACTTTGTGTTTGATAGCATGTTCTTTCTTTATCAACTTCATGAAGCATCAGAAACATCAAAACACAAAATAAAACACAGAATGCAACACATTACCAGAACTTCATGAATAAAAGGGAGCAGACAGAAGAACAATGTTCTTATTTTGTGCCTGTCCCTGCTAAATCAAAATACTCATATAAATAAATACTGATGATGTTGATTAAAAGTGCTAAATGAAGTGATTGATTGATCCAACAAGACCTATGAAAAGACAAAATGATGTCAGTGTTTGTTACATAAATAATAAGTTAATATTTATCTGGAAAGGTCAACTCTATGTCAATGCACACAGGAAAAAATGGCAGCAGCAGCAACAAGGACCCCCGCCACACCCGCCACCGGGGCCACGGAGAAAATCCGCCCGCCGGGCAATTCGGCCAAGTTCCCAGAGCAGGGAACAGGGGACCGCCGCAGAGGCCCCCCACAAGGCACAGGAGCAGAGAGAGTGCAGGCCCCAGCCCAGCCAGAAGACAGCCCCCAGAGATAATTTTAGGATATTCTTCTCCAAGTACTGTATGTTGAATTGTCTTTACTGACATTTTTAGGTATTATAATTTAAACTATTTTAATGAGTAAAATCTAATTTTCCCACAGATTTAAAATCCAAACAAAAAAATAAAAATAAACAGCATCTGTTTCCTTTTCACAGACTTTTGGTTTTGAGTCATTTCTGCTGCTCTCCACTCCCTAAAGCTGAAACATCCTGTTATGAAAGTTTTAATGAAAACCTTCCATCCATCCATTTTCTATATCCGGTTCCTCCTGTTCGGGATATTGGGGGGTGGGCAGGGGGTGTATGTGAAGCCAGTAATCACTCATTGACTGGAACTGTACTGAGAGCATATGTCTTACTTCCAGATCCAGAGAAATTAAGTCAATTAAGTTGCTATGTTTTTTTTTTTGTTTTTTTTTTGCAATATAGACGGCGCCATGTCGGAACCAGACGTTGTCATCTGTCCGAGTTGAACTGAGCCAACGTTCTACGACAACCACTCATGCTAATCAGGATAGATTTATTTTGTCTATTCTGAATTCATCTGTTGCTTAACACTAGCTGTGTTTCCTTGTGCAAAATGTCCTTGATCGGATCAAAGATCGGATTAGAATAGAACTGTGCATATAGGCACTGAAAAAGAGATTGTTTCCATTCACCACATGTTGGATTGGAATAAATCATTCTGACATGCGCAGAAGCGTCTAAAATGCTGCAAACATTCGACAGAAGAAGAAATAGCGAGTTCCATTGTAAAAAAAACAGATGCTGTATAGATCCAGATGATAACCTGAACATGCTTTCCTCATCATTCATGATGTTTTTAAATGACTGTACGCTCATAATTTTCTAAACTTGTGTGGTTCAGGGGATGATTTTCCTCCAAAGTGGCCAACATAATGGAGCTCCATAAAGCAGAGTTGGAGGTTAGTGTATAGAAGTGCTGACATGAAAAGTGAGAAAAATAAATTGGGTTGGTTGTCCTGGTTATCTCACAACTGCAATGAATCTTTAATATTTTTGAAATGTTGGGTGGATTAAATCCTAACAATAAAGTGAATTTCATCTTATGAATTTATTATATGTGTAACCAACAAACAGACGTTTTGGAGACAAATCCAGCTTCGTGTGTGTCCAAAGATCCTACAAAAGGACAGAAAAAGGAACCTAAAGTGTTAATTGAATTAAGCTGCAGCCTACCAGCAGTAATGAGAAGAGTTGTATGTGATGAGACCTTTGCTCCAAAAACCATCCGCTTGTAGATTTCCAAATCCCACCTTAATATCTACAGGAAAAACTTCAAGGCAATAAAAAAAACCTTCTGTGAAGGAAAAAAAAAAGATTTCCTTCATTAAAGAATCCAGTATGGACACCTCAGACAGCTACACAATGTCTCCACAAAGGGTTACGCAACAACAACAACAGCGGCGCAATCCTTTGTTCTCACTTCTTCCTGTCTTTCAACCACAGAAACTGTTTCCTGCAAAAACATCAAACGATTTAATAAATAAATCAGGAAATGCTGTTTTTCTTACAGTTGGATTTATCTTATAAAACCTTTCCTGAGCGTAACCGGTAACTGACGGGCTTTTCTCACCTTCCTCAATGTAAAGTTTAATGAGACATCCTGACAAGAGATAATTCATCACATGGAAGTTATGGCTCATTTGTGTTTGTCTTTACAATCTTTATACTAAGGAAATTGAGAAATTATATCTGAAGGAAAGAGAAGAAAACCATGTATTTTAATAGTTTTATCCACACTTACAGGACACCCTTTTGCCCTCAGAACTGCCTTAATGGTTGGTGGCATAGATTCAACAAGGTTCTGGAAACATTCCTCAGAGAGTTTGGTCCATGTTGACATGACAGCGTCACACAGTTTCTGCAGATTTGTCTGCTGAACATCCATGATGCAGATCTCCCGTTCCACCACATCCCACAAGTTCTATTGGGTTGAGATCTGGTGACTGTGGAGGTCATTAGAGTCCAGTGAACTTATGGTCATGTTCTTGAAACCGATCTGAGATGATTCCAGCTTTATGACATGGTGGAAGCAGCATCAGAAGATGAAACACTGTGGTCAGAAAGGGATGGATATGGTCAGTAACAATACTCAGGTAGGGTGTGGTGTTGGAACCATGATCAATTGGTACTAAGGGGTCCAACGTGTGCCAAGAAAATATCCCCACACCATTAGACCATCACCACCAGTCTGAACCATTGATACATGGCAGGGTGGATCCATACTTCATCATCTCAAGTTCTGACCCGACCATCTGAATGCAGCAACAGAAATAGAGACTCATCAGACCAGATAACATGTTTCCATCTTCTATTGTCCAGTTTTGGTGAATCTTCATGAGTTGTAGCCTCAGTTTCCTGTTCTTAGCTGACAGGAGTGATACCTGGTGTGTTCTTCTGCTACTGTAGCCCACCTGCATCAAAATTGGACGTGCTGTGTGTTTAGAGATGCTCTTCTGCAGACCTCCAGGTGGTTATTTCAGTTACTGTTGTCTTTCTATAAGCTGGAACCAGTCTGGTCCTTCTCATCTGACCTCTGACATCAACAAGGCATTTCCACCCACAGAACTGATCCTCACTGGATCTTCTTCTTTTGCTTTTGGCTTTTCCCTTCAGGGTCTCCACAGTGAATCAGTTTCCTCCATCTAAGCCTGTCCTCAGCATCCTCTAGTCTAACACCAGACACCTTCATGTCTTCATTCTCTGCATCCAGAAACCTCCTCTTTGGTCTTCCTCTAGACCTCTAGACTCAGCATCCTTCTACCAATATCTTCACTGTCTCTCCTCTGAACATGTCCAAACCATCTCAGTCTGACTTTATCTCCAAAACCTCTAACATGTGCTGTCCCTCTGATGGATTCATTCCTGATCCTATCCATCCTGGTCACTCCCAAAGAGAACCTCAGCATCTTCACCTCTGCTACCTCCAGCTCTGCTTCCTGTCTTTTCTTCACTGTTTCTAGTCCACAACATGGCTGCTCTCACCACAGTCTTTGTACATCTTTCCTTTCATTTGTGCTGAAACTCTTCTATCACACATCACACCTGACACTTTTCTCCACCCATTCCAACCTGCTTGAACTCGCCTCTTCACTTCTTTTCCACACTCTCCATTACTCTGTACTGTTGACCCTAAATCAGGGCTGCTCATTCCTGGTCCTCAAGATCTACCACCCTGCCTGTTTTCCAGCTCTCCATGTACTGTTTGCTGCTGATTACCTGGACCAGGTGTGTTCTCTCAATCAGATTGTGGAGACATCTGACTGAGCCAATCAACAGCTGGCAGGGCTTGGAGATCTGGAAAACAGTCAGGGTGGTAGATCTCGAGGACCAGGAATGAGCAGCCCTGCCCTAAATACTTAAACTCCTCCCCCTTCTTTATCTCTTCTCCCTGTAACCTCACTCTTCCACTCATGTGTGTCCCTCTCATTCATGCATATGTACTAAGTCCAACATCCAAAGTCCCAGCTCTCAGTCCAACACTCATGACTTTCCTCTCCTCTCCCCGCTTTCCCCGCCTTCCTCCTCGCCTTCTTCAACCAACAGACGTCCAACTGCTGGTCACTGGATACTTTCTCTTTTTCTGACCATTCTCTGTAAACTCTAGAGATGGTTGTGGCTGAAAATCCCAGTTTGTTGGTGCCAGACAAACATATCATGTTCAAAGTTACTTCAATCTCTGTTCTTCCTCATTCTGATTCTCGGATTGAACTCCAGCTGATCAGCGTGACAATGTCCACATGTCTGAATTCATTGAGTTGCTGCCATATGACTGGTTGATTAGAAATTTGATAAACAGTTGGACAGTTGTACCTTAATAAAGTGACCAGTGAGGATATATCATTACTGTAACCACGTTTTCTCTTGCCCCACTCTTCATTTATGCGTCCTTGTTGTTGTCTCGGTTTGTTTTTCTGCTTTTCCGGTTCCATTAAGGTTCGTTTCAGTGATTCATTCTAGTCCAAAAAGCTCATTTGCATAGTTTTTTTTTTTTTTTTTTTCCAAAGAGCGTGACTGCATTGAGCTGATTAATGCACATTTCAATAGAGTATATGAACATTTAATTTAAAAAAAGTAACTTTTTTCATAAAAACTTTAATAGAATCTGTTATAATTTCGTATTTAAAAGTAAGCTGCTTTCAGAAATTGATTAGCCATTTGCACGACTCACATGTGTTATTCCTGGCAAAGCAAATACATGTGTTTAAGTATGAGTATGCTGCTAAACTAAATTCTCTTGAGCACTTAATGAGCAGCCATTTGTCTTTACTGCACAGTTTCCATGGTGCTCAGAATGACCTTATAAATCCTGGTGGAGGAAGAAATAAATGCTGCACCCACTAAGAGTCTCTCTTCTGCTACTATTGATGCCGAGGGCTGCAACATCCACAAATCTGGACGGATTCATACTCCTGCATGCAGCTCAAAGTAATCAACTTCACTCTTCTTCTCTGCCTGCACGGAGGTAGGCTCAAGTGTATGTTTGTTTCTATGGCAACCTTTTATTTCTTCCTTATTCTAAATTCTCCTTTTTCTGGTTAAAAAAAAATCACCACTTCATATTTGTGTTGCTTTTTTCAGACTTGTAAACAAACAGGTGAGAATCAACAGGTTCAAAGAAGGAACGCTGATGTGGTGAACAGCGTTCCTTCCTTCACCTCTGGTCTGGAGCAACAGTGGGTGGTAAAGAAAAGAATGAGGCACAGACAGGAGCAGCTCAAATGAGCTTCTTTCTCAAGCTGGCTGGATTCTCTGAGAAAAAACAACAACTTTTTCTTCACATCAGGAGGAACCAGAGGAAGTTCTCTTAACATCTCTAGAAAGCAGGGCTGTCACCGTCGACTATTAAAAATACTAATACTAACGGCTAATAGTCGATTAGATGATTACTATGTATTATATGGAGTCAGAGTGAAGTAAAGTTGAAAGTGAAGGCATTATGTTACCTTTTTGGACTTACAGTATTTGACATTTATTGAGGGTTTTTAGGCTACTTTGAAGACTGGCTAATATTTCAGCTACATGCTAGCTGTTTTGGCTAACTTAGGCTTTTTTTTGTTTGGCTATTTTGGAATTTAGCATTCCAGCTACGCGGTAGCCATTTTAGCTACTTAGGCTGTTTTTAAGCTTTTTTGTTTTTGTTTTTTAGGCTGATTTAGCATTTAGCTAATATTTTAACTGGCTATCAGCGTCAGCAATTATAGCTATCAACTTCAGAGTTTTTAGCTATCAATTTCAGCATCTTCAGCTATCAGCACTAGCATCTTCAGCAGCCAAATTCAGCTTACAGCATTACACTACCATTACTGCAGGTAATGCTATAAGTAAGCTAATGATGTTTGTTTTATATCCACTTTGTGTATGGCCTGATTAGACGACTAATCAGAAAACATAATCTGTGATTAGTCAACTCTTAATCATTTGTGGCAGCACTACCAGAAAGACATTAATAACCTTTGTATCAGTAGACTAGAATATTATGATTTCGAAAGTCCTTTTCTAACAAATAAATCTTTAAAGCTCCAGTGTACCTCAAAGAGTTGATATATTTTTTTCCCTTTTTAACCGGTGAGCTCTAAGACTTGGTTTCCATGGATGGTTTGGTTTGGTTTCACACAGAAGCAAACTAAAGAACAACATGTCAAGAGAAGTGAGTCACAGGTTCACTAAATTGACTGTAACCCAAAGTACCCACTGACTCCAAGAGGCCAAAATCCTATAGACTTCCATAGAAAATGAACAGCTATTACTGAGTCATTCTATTTCAGTTTTCTGTATCGGTTGGGTGTGCGACAGGCACACAGGAAACTTGAGTTCCCTTCCTGGGGCGGTAAATGAACTTCATCTGGTGGGAGTTCTTAGGCAAGACCTTTTACTACCATTTATTTGACTATTTACTGCCTAACTGTAGCTGTGTTTCCATTACATACATTGAAAAAACAGTTTCACAGTTAAACTGTTTCCATCAAATCCTTTCATTTATCTTCTTGACCATTTTTTCCCTTTTGTGGTAACAAAGTTGCTGGAGCCTAACCCTGCTACTGGGTGAAGGCTGGATACACTCTGAACAAGTCATCAGTCTGTTGCACGGCTGCAATCACACACCCAGACACACTCAAACCTAGGGGCAATTTAGAGGAATCAATAAATCCATGAAGCATGTTTTTGGATGGTGGGAGGAAGCCGGAGTCCTCAGAGAAAACTCACGCATACATGAGGAGAACATGCAAACTCCACACAGAAAGGTCTCCAGTTGGTGGTTCTGTTTCAGGTCCCCCAGCTGGGATTTGACTAAGGGACCCGCCTGCTGAGAGGCAAGAGCGCTAACCACTGTGCCACCGTGTGAGCAGTCAAATCCTGATTATGTGATAAATCATTTGAAATCACAGCAATGGATGAGAACAAGTATTGTTTTAAGTTGATTTCCAAAAAGGGATTATTGGGATAACATCACACGATTAGGGTCAGGCACGACAATCAGTTTCAAGTAGGAACCGTTATAAGAAGCTGCTGCAATCGGTTCCTAGTTTCGGTGCTAAGTTTCATTGAAAGTCTATTTGTCAGGCTTTGGTGTGCGGACACAATTGCAGGACAGCTGCGAGCTCCAAATCAAAGTGTCTTTTAATAACAAAACCCAAAACGAAGGAAGAGCACAAGGCTTAAAAAACAGGAACAGTCACTAAGGTTAAAGTCCATGACTAACTAAGGCCAAACTCCACAAAAACACACAAGAACCTGGAATGAGAGACAGGATTAGTGGGTAAGGGTGACAAGACAAACCTGCAAGGAAGTGAGGGGAAGGAACCCATTAAATACAGAAAGGGGAGTGAAAAAAAAACAAAGGACACAGGTGTAGCCCGTCAGGGAGGAGTGGCAATCAGCCCAGGGGAAACACATGACACTATTTCTTATAGCACATGTCAATCACTTCTACTCTCTTCAGTCCATTAAGTTCTAGCCAATCATTTTGCCTTTCCTGCGATAGTGGGCGGGCTCATCTAAGACTGATGACAGGGCGAGCGTGTCTGACAGCATTTCACCACAGATCACAGAAATTTGACAGGTCGCTGCATCGCATCAGCCAATCAGGAACTCAGCTTTGGCCATTTTTGTCCGGCTGCAGTCAGACAGCCTCCTGGACTTCAGGACTTAACCCGAGAGGGTTAATGCGCGACAGCCTTCAAACTCAGTCACAGAGACTCCACACTGATGGAGGATCCACTGCTGAACACCAGCGCCAACCTTCCACCAGTGGCAATGTGGGGTTCAGCGTCTTTACCAAGCACACTTCAACACAAAATCAAGCCTTTAATATTCCGATCAGAGGTCAGCTGCCCCACCGCTGCACCACGGACCACCACGAAATGGTAAAAATACAGCAGTGGACTGTACTATAGCACTCAAAGGAAACACGGCAATAAACACTCAGTGCTTCAAACTTTTGGCTTGAGAGTAATGATGGTCTACAGGCACTAAGGCCTTGATTGTCTGTAAAACATGTAAATTGATGTGAATGATGGAGTAAAATGATGCAAATGTGAAGATCGGTATTTATTAGAATTGTATTGGAACGTCTGGAACAGACAGTAGAGGAGCTGAAATGCAGTTCATGGGGAAAAGCAATAAAAATATGAAAAAAAAACATCGGAAAGCCATTTTAACATCTGTGTTCCAAAAATATCTTTCAACGTTTTATAGTTTTACAGTATATATGGACCATGATCTGATTTTTGGAAATTCCTAACCTCAAAATTAAATGTCAGATCACACCTGTAAAGTTTTCCTCCTTTTCTTACTGTGTTTGCATTTCATTTCACAGGACTTTAACGTACCGGTAGTCAACCCCCGCTTCCCCAAGAAAGCCAGAGCGCAAATATTTTAGATTAAACTTCTGCTAGCTCTCCTTAAAAAAAAAAAAGGTTATCCATCCCTTTTCTAATTCCAGTTTGGGGTCACGGGGATGCTGGAGTCAGTGTTGGGCGGAGGCGGGCCTCACCCTGGACAGTTCCGCTCAAAGAATGTTCTGCACTAAATAAACATCTCATAAAGACATTGATTTCCATTCACTCAGGGTGAAGCGCAGCCGCCTGTTCTGTTATTATCACCGCGCATTTGTCTGGACGCTGCTCCCGCGTTAGCGTCACATCGACTTAGTCTGAAGAACTCTGTCCCTCATTTATGTATAATGAACTCCTCTGTGTGGACAAACAAAGCTCGATAAATTGCCTTCATAATAACATGTAGCTCTCCGACTTCACATCGCTCCCCGACCGCCAGCATTTCTCCATACACGATGTTATCTAACACTGCAGGCATGTAGTAAAAATAGGGAGCCGAGTTCAGAAAGAACGTTCCACCCTTGTTAGAAATGAAAGGAAACCCGCTCGGTTCATGCTATCTGTGGATGACAATGCATCAAAAATGGAGGTTTTTGCCTTTTTTGTCCAACGTGACACTTTTTTCATCCCACTTTGTGCGGCACAATAAACACAGACTGCTACTCCATAAACAGGAGCGCGGGGTGCAGGGATGCAGGCGGCTAAGGTGGCTTCTCCCACTTTGATCTAACAATGTGAAAGAAGCAGCTATTTAAACTGGGTGAGTCATTTCTTTGGTGAGAAGGTTCCTATAATGTTGTTCTCACAACAGCTAACAGTAGATATGGAACAAGACAAAGGGGAAATCACTGCGCTTTTACAAATTATTTATGTGCATAATTTCTATTGGAACACCTGAAGAAACCCACAGTAACGTCATAGCAGAACAATAAAAAGGATGTTAGGAACTCACGATAGTGTCCTCTCCAGTCTTCCTCCAGTGGAGCCAATTATTTCTCCAAGTGTGCAAAAGGTCTGGCCGAGAAAGTCCTTAAAATGATGGGAAAGTAGAGTGTTACTTGCAAGATAATTAGGGGCATTTTTAAAAGGTATCTGGGGCCCCAGGAAAAACTGGGTCTGTGGGCCCCCTGAGTCCAACTGGTGAGCATCCCCACCATGTTTCATCCAAAGGTCTGGTTCATAACCAAACTCTGAACCAACAGTTTCTTTAAGGTTTTAATCAAAAGGAGTGGAACAAAAAAAAACAAAATACATTTTAGAATTCCACATAAAGCCCTGAAACACATCTGAAAATTACCATAGATATATCCAATACAAGAATGAAGTGTAAGTATTTTTGTGTTTTGGAAAGAGTTTTTGCTCATTTCTCAAAACATACACACACAATCAAGACAGACATTGGCAAGAAGGGTGAAAAAAAACAAGACAGAAAGTCAACAATAATGACTTGTGATTACCAGACTTAACTTATTCAAAAGTTGAAAGATTGGCCATGTTGGACATGTTTGGATGACCTCTGCCTTGTTGATCCAAAATACTAACATGAGTGAATAAAGCGAACTCTCGGTCGCCTTTCATTAAGTCAGTCTCTCCTTAAAACAATACAGCAGATGTTTGGGCAAAGTTCTGACAGTTTACACCTGACGCAGACAGATGCTTCATGTTTGAGGAACCACACCAGTAAAATCCTCTCCTCACTGTTTTTGCATTCTGGCAGAAACCCATTTCTCATTTTCATCAAATAAAAAGGTGCAAAATTGATTTTGTGAAGTATTTTTTCTCTTTTACTCCCTTTTAATTAAACCTTAATCACAACTGCCCTTATGGGTGAACACAGACTGTCTGCAGGTAGAAAATGGATAAACCTGTTGGGGGCGTGCAGGTGGTCTGCTTGGTGACACTGAAATGTTTGTTAGCATTTTTTCTTCTGCGGGCGACAGGTCGTAGCCAAAATACTTAAACAATCCTGCTAACAGCCCAAAGAGCACATAAAGTGATAAGGGCTCCTTGGCAGGTTCTGACTATGAGGTCAGGCCTCGAGGGCCAGCTTCCTGCTTTATCTGCTGCTGACCACTTGAATCAGGCGTGTTTGGCCAATAAGGAGCTTCGGTGGCTGGTTGGTTGGAAAACGTGTAGGATACCGGCCCTCGAGGACTGACTTTGGACACTCCTACTATAGGAGTAAAGACATGAGAGGGCAGTTTGTGTGCACACCCCATACGTGCAGCATTTGTGTGCGCTCAGTAGAGGCCAGTACTGGCATCTAAACACCTATAGTGCAGCATAAAAGCACTGGATGATACCCTCATCCAATATTGCTAGAGAAGCTACGCTAGAATGTTATCATTGTCCAGGATATGTAAAGAGCGACGCCATATTGGACATGTCAGTAAACAATGAGATTCAGCTCAGCAGATACGGTAAAATGACCATAAAATGTTTCATTTTGGTCTAATTTGAAAAGAAAAAAATCTTTGATCCTCACAAAAACAAGACCCAGGCCATGCTATTATAGTTTTTGTACAAAGTGCAACAGATGAAGAAAGTGTCCAACATCTCAATAAATAAATATTATTATATAGGAAAACCAATGCACACCTGATGCATGGTTGGGATTTTATTCTAATCCAAACAAAGACTAAGTTTTACACAAACTGTTACCTATGACTCCTATGTCTGTTTATAGATGTTTTGGTGCGTGACTGGTATCACTGCAGACCGCTTGCACCTATTTTACTTGGGCCGGTCCTTGACCAGGGCGGTACAACATGCTCAGAGCAGACTGGGAACAATGTAGCCAGATTGATAGTTGTGTTGGTCCGGGACAGGGGGCATACGGACTACCTAAGTCCACGGTTCAGGTGTGGTAAATTCCAAAAGGGGTTCGTTGTCAACCATGTGGTGTACAGTACTGGGCTTATCGAGACGCACCGCCGTGGGGCAAATCCAGCAATGGATCCACAAGTGGATCCCACCCAATCTCAATCAGAAGGCACCCAGGCAACACCAAACAGGTGGTTTTCCACACGTCCCTGTCCACCCGACAAACGGGGATTTGGCGCTGGGCTCTTCCCTCTTCGCCCACCGCTACTAAGGAAATCCTGGTTAGTTTATTTTCCTCCACTTAGTAATCTAATTACCAGCAGATTGTCTGGTCTGATCTGAGGTCGAACTCACATACAAATACCATCATATTCCTCCATAAATAAAAAATAAAATATTGTAGAAAACGTAGAAATAGTGCAAAGTCTACAGCTACTATTGACTTTGAATAGACTAAAAGATCAGGCTAAACGTTCACTATTGAGAGTAAACTCACTCAAATCTTCCTAAAATGTTTTCTAGAAGTTCTCCTTTATTAGCTGACAGAGATAATTTACTTGTGGAAAGTCATATTCTTGTTTTTCCAGTTCCGTTTGTACAATTGTAGCACTGCAGTAAACAGGCATCTCGACATATCCAATATGGCGTCCAACTTTGCGTAAGCAACAAGCTAGTTTAGCACCTGTAGCCTATATAGCTCATTAGCATCACCTGTACGAAGTCGAGCAGCTTTCATTAGCCTTATACCACACCCACGACAATGGGACGTTACATTTCATCACGTCTTTAGAGGTGTGCGTACAAGCTTCAAGGGAACTCCAAGATAAACCTGAGCTCCCCTTAAGATGCAGACACTCCTCTCTATGACCCTCCACCGACTCGGACAACCCAAAAACCTGTGCAGGTCAATCCCCTTGACTAGGGCTTTGAGTAAATGCAACTTTTTTTTTTTTTTGCACATTTTTACACACAAACCTTCAGCAAATAACGGCCTAGGAACCAGACTTAGCATCCCAGCGTTAGCGTCACACATGGTGTGCTCACTAAAAGACATGAACAGGCGTAAAATTGATGGTGATGGTAGCACAGATACTGAAGTCATTAAAGTTCAATCTCATCTCACTGAAGTGCCATCTTAAATTAAACATTAATTCTGCATACTGATTCCAGCATTTACATAAGCATACATGAACCAAACTGGGTCAAGCTTAAGAAGTCATAAAGAGCTGCATAATTTAACTATTGTGAGAAACAAGTTGCAGTGGAATCGAATGTCATTAGAGCCGATCGCTCAGGACTTTCCCCAAAGAGCAGACTTTGTCGTTTCAGAAACAAACACGCCAAACATAAAAGGCAGAGATGACACGGCATAATAAAACACAAGACAGGGAGCAGAGGGCTGGTGGGGGGAGGTGGAGGTGCCCTGACGGGGACATGTGTGTGGCCCCCGCTAAAACCCTGACATGAACAATCTGCTGTAGTGAAACATCAACAGCTGCCTGCGCTTTGAAGTGGAGAAAACAAAAAGAGATGGCTTTCCAGCTGCTACCTTCAGATGAAATCATTGGATAAAGTGGGAGAAAAATTCAATAAAATCACAGCGAATGAAGCAGAGCACTAAATTACAAGTTTTGTCTGGGGACACCTCGGTTTACGGGAAAATGAAAAGTGCAATGAACAAAAGCATAATACCAGGACTCAGGAGGCCAGAAATCTGCAAGTGAAAGCACTCACCTTCTGCTCTCCAAGATGATTGATTTTACAGGGAGAGAAAAGAATAAAAGACATTGTCAGAGGAGAGTCTTAGCAACATCTACGGTTCTTATTCGAGGTTCAAGAGCTTTAACATCAAGAATCGCTAAAAATAGTTGTGTGTCAAAACTGTCATTTAAAGGAGGCAGAATGTACTTACATGCTTGGAAATGTTGCAGCTTCTTGAGTCCACATTGTACCTGCATCAGAAAAGTAGATATGAATCCACGGATGGCAAAAACAATGAAATACCAATACAAATTGAACATAAAATTTAATTTTTTAGGCTACTTTAGGCTCAACACATTTTCACTTTCAGGCTCTTTTTGTAATTTAATTTCTACGTTTTTGAATAAAGCGTGAAACATGTTTAAAAGCAGGATTAAAGCAGAGGTTTAAAGCTTTTGATCTTGAATCTGAGGGAAGTCTTTAGTGTGATTTAAGTTCAAATTCAACCGTTAATTCCAGTCAAAGTTAGATTTTATGTCTTCAGTGTGATTCCAAGTCAATGGAGTCATTTGGAGTTTGAGGTAGAAGAAACTGCATCATCAGTCTAAGTTAAATCTGTGTTCACTAAGCCAAAAATCAAATAAATGAATTAAAAAAAAAATCTGAGACAGAGTTTACATCACTTTTGAGTCTTGCTTAAGTCTGAAGTGAAGGCCTACATAAACCTCAGTTGGGTCTAGGGTTGGGCACCGATGGGATCTGATGCGGTTCCGGTTCTACCGCGGTTCTTTGGTTTCGGTTTCGGTTCCCTTTCGGTGCTTATTGCGGTACTTCAGTAATAAAAAATAATGCCTTTATCTTCCTAAATCCAAAGCAGAACGGCTTCAAACAAGCGCAGACTCCCTCCTGCCGTGCAGCTGTGTGCACGTAATATAAAGCATAATATAAAACTCCGTCTTAAATAAACTTAAACGTCCTTGAAATTTTAGCCTGACATTTTATTAAATCAAATCAGGAATGTGGCATTTATTTGCAGTTTTTTTTGGGCAAAAGCAATATTTTATTTCAATAAAACAAGGCGGAAGATAAATGTCAATCACACGGCTGCAAAGCGCAGCAGATGATGACGACCCGCTGTGGTGGTGGGCGGAGCCGAGCCGAGCTTTCTGGATCATCAGATTCTTTGGAGCATGCGAAGCCGAATAATTACACTTAGCTATTGTAGAGGAACTGAACTTTTATTACTTTAACTTGCAGACAAACTCGAGAACAACTCTCCGCACGCTAACGTGCGCGCGCGCCCCTCCCCTTTCCTTTCTCTCTCCTTTTTCTCTGTCTCCGCAGCACGCGCTGCTCTCTCGCTCCTCTCAGAGCGCGCTGCTCCTCACATGCACACGCCCCCCCAGCTTCGTAACAAGCTGAGATGCAGAAGTTGGAGCACACACTCATCTCACAACAACAAGAAAGTAAATAGATAGGCTGAATCGTAAAAAATCAGAAGGGAGTACTACAAGTGATTGACATGTCCACAGACAAATGAAACTTCAATGAAATTTGGAACCGAAATCCGGCACCGTTTGCAGCCGCATCTTTCGGTTTCGGTAGAACCGCGCAAATCATAACGGTTCCTACTTGGAACCGAACTTCGGTGCCCAACCCTAGTTGGGTCCATTGACTGTATATGAGAACTGGACTTAGTGACCCCTCCCCCCTTACCTGCTGGCTCCAAAAAGCCAAAATTCCATAAACTTCTTAAAGTTCAAGTCCCATTAGTCGTCACGCACCTCGGTGTGTGAAATCTGTTCTCCACCTTTGACCCATCCCCTGGGGGGGCGGTGAACAAGCGTGATCAGGAACCATTTGGTGCTTTAACCCCCCCAAGCCCTTTATGCTGAGTATCAAACACAGAGGCACTGGGTCCAATTTTAAGAGTCGGCCACAAATTCATCTCACAACCTTCCAGTCTCAGGGCGGACACTCTCCCACAAGGCCACTGAGACTTTTATAAAGAAATAGACAGCTATAACCATTCTTGCTCTGATAAATTCTTTTTTTAACATGTTCTTCATAATCCTCTTTATTTCATGATTTTTTTTCTGTAATAAAAGTTAATAAAGTTATAAACTGACCAATCAGAAGCCTCAATAAAAGTAGGCGGTGCCTGTTGGCCCCCATGTCCAACATTTAGAACTTTTGAAAGATTTATTGTGGCCTGCAGGTGGAAGGGGCGTGGCCTTCCAACTAGCTCACTCCTGATTGGTGAGACTGGCTGCCATAGAAATGTTAACACAGACCGACTTGGACCAATCACAGCCTAGAGACGGCATTTGGATCCAACGCGGCGGCATCATAAAAAAATGGCAACTCATTCGACTTGGAGAAGGAAGTAAATAGTTTTCCAGCTCTCAAATTCCATCAAAGGAAGTGACCTCATCGCTTCATGCATTGAGGAAAAACTGCACCCTGCATTAGCTGTTGTCTTTGTAGCCAAAGAGATGAAACAGTCAACCGGTAACCAGGAAACAAAGTGAAAATGTTTGTTAATGAAAAACATTTGGCTTCATCCATTTAGAGGAGAACTGGTTCCAGGAAAAGTGGCTGCAAGAAAAACTAATTGTTCTTAAATGAGAACACATCCGGGTGAGACCTACTCATTACCTTTTGGCAAATTTCGGTGTGATTTGATCAACGTTGAGCTTCAGTGAAACAAACAGAAAATAATAGTCATCTTAGAAAAGCTTTAAACCCAGTCACTAAGTTGTGAAGAGAATTAGTCATTCCCTGGCTGGATTTTAATGAATACTTTTTGGTCTGTTTGAGGAACTTTGTGTTTCTCTTTTTAATCTTACTACATTATTTTTACAGCCTTCTGGCTCCTCTACTGCGTAATTTATGAGTTTGTGAACATTTTGATCTGGAACGGGGACTTAAGGAAACACTTGGTCTTCTTTATGGTTCAATTTTCTTTTTCCATGGAATATATTTTCTCTAAATAATAGATTTTAAAAAGTGAGATTTATAAATTATAACTAAAAAGTAGTAAGTGAGGTAGATGAATGTATTTGTATTCCATTTTAAAATACGATTTGATCTGTTGAGACGTCAGATAATCACAGGAAAGATCAACACAAAGTGGAATAAACAGATTTATGATGGTCTGATGTCCATGAAGCTAAAAGAATTGTATACATCTTTATGTCAAAGTTTAGAAAAAGACTATTACTTACACGTCAAACCTTAGATTCTGCTTCTCTTCAAAGAAGAAATCCAGCACAAATTTTCGGACAAAGTCTGGATTGCGAGTGTTATCGATCACCTCCGTCCGGCCAAACTAGGAAAACAACATCAAACATATTAGAAGTCATAGCAGCAATGATGCTGAATACCAAAAAGCTATTTTTGAGTGACGATTCCCTCTCAGGGTGCATAAAAATCTGAACTCCTCAAAAAGTGATCTCTTTGGCTGCATCAGATCAGTTGTGCATCCCAAGAGAAGGAGGGCAACATTAAGCACCGCTCAAACTTGTGTGTGCAGCGAGGCCGGCCCGTCCCGGGAGCCGGGGCGTCTTTCTATCACCCTGACAATCACACGAGTAATCCCCCCAGTGGAGCTCCGGCTTCGCCTCTGTGGCCCGGCCTGACAGCCTCATGTAATGAGCTATTGATTTTGGAGCAGACTCACCTCAGCCTCAACACCCCGGCTCACGTCTTTAGCGCCTCGCACACACAATTCAGGCTATCAAGCTGCTCCCCAGTCAATGCGTTCCCCACACCTCACAGAGGAGAGTGCTGGACTCCAGGACGCCTGCTGTTAGGATCCAGCAGGACATTCCTGTAGTGATTCCTTAAAACATGTGTGTTTTGCAATAAAGGCTCACGCTGTTTTCCAAAGAAAACTGTAAAAAAAATAAAAATTAAAAAAAAAAGTTCAAATCTAGACTGTTCTTGATTGTGGGGAACCAGCAAAACTAAACTAGAAAAGTTGCATTACCTGCGATAATGCTTGTGTGAATGTTTTTTATTGAAAGTAGTCGCAGAAGATGCTGAAGCTTTATGCTAAAAAAAAAAAAAAAAAGTGATGCAATTTACTTTAATTGCAGAAGGCATTTGCTGAAAGTGTAAAAGCTATTAGCAAAATGTTAAATTTGCTAAAATAAACAGGAAATGTGTTAAGGAACTATGAAAGAGCACTAAAAGTACTTAAAAATCCCTAATACATGCCAATTTTACCAAAAATATTTAGCGTTTTGCCTAAATATCTGCTTAACTCCAAATTAGCCCAAAAAACCTCAGTAAATGCCAAATTAGCCAAAAAAAAGCAAACTCGTTGTTTAAATACTAGCTAAATTCAAAAATAGCCTAAAATTCCTCAGTAAATTAAATTAGTAAAAAATGTTAGCCTGTTGCTAAAATAGAAGCTCAACTCAAAATAAACCTCAAAAACCCCAGTAGATAACAAATTAGCCAAAAAAACGTTAGCATGTCGCTAAAATATTAGCTAAACTCCAAATTTGAAAATTACTATAAAATATTCAACCATAGTATTTAAAGACTTGCTGCTAATCTGCTTAAAATTGGGGTATATTTTGCTCAATATCTCAAAAACTTTAAAGTTTATAAATGCTCAAAATACAAGCAGTAATGTCCTGAACGAGCTGAACGTTTTGATACCAAGATTGCTAAAAAAGCTGAAAGTGTGATTGAGTTTACGTGACGAAAAATGTACGGAAAGGAGCAGGAGAATCACTATAGTTTAAATAATAAGTATTCACACTATTACATAAAAACTACTCTTTGAAATGTCTGGACCAGAAGAATGTACTCTTAGAAAACTGAAATAAACCAGCACAAGAATAAAGCTAAAGTCTACAGAAGACTTTACACACACTGATTAAAAGCATAACTTTGCTTCAACTCAAAAGGTTTTTTTTTTTTTTAAACAGAGAGGTAATGAGGGAGTAATTTGGCTGCGTGAGTCCCTCTACTTCAGAGGATGTATCTGGTAATCATGAACACAACACTTAAAGAGAAATGCTTTGATTATATACCTAAGAACCAGCGTCTAATGAGAAGGGAAGCTGACCTAAACAATAGCCCTGAGGGACACCCTGATTTGTGGTTTTTACTCTGTTTTTGGACTGTTGTGGACACTATAATTGTGTAAAATTGGACCCATTGGAAAATTTCAAAGTGGCCACATCGTTTCTACTTTAAGATGGCTAGAGTCTGATAAAAACAAACTTTATTTATAAAGCGCATTTTATCTATCTTTATTGAAATAAAAAAATAATAAAATTAATACCTTCACAGAAAAATAATAAATAACACAATTATGACACACAACCCCCCCCCCACCCACACACACACACACAATATAATGAAACAGAAAATGACCTTTGAATATGATCTGATGTAGATGTACTGGGGAATTATATTTTGGGGACCCACACCCAGACACACATTTTCATAAAGATGATGCAATAAATATATATATTTATATATGTGAAAACATAAAATAATATAAAAATCCTCCTATATATTTCTGAATTTAGATAAAAGCTGGTAAAAAAATAAATAAAGAAGATCTCAGGATGCTCATGTCAATAAACTTTCCTTGACCCTCATTTCAACTTTTCATCTGTGGATGTTGGTTTTTTTTTATCTGGAATTGTCCACAATTTGTGCTTGAAATAAGCCAGATCAATCAATAACTTTGTTGAAACACACGCGGAAAAGTTTTTTTGCAACTAGTTCTGACCTGCTGCTTGTTTTTGTTAGACTAACTTTTAGAGAAATTATTTGAAAAATGTGTTTCAAAAAAAAAAAAAAAAACATATTCAGATTTAAAAAACAAATTGGAATTTAGGAAATAAATGCCCGCTCAAAAAGTCGCAATATAAAACACCACTGGTGTGAATTTATTAATAACACTGACTCCAGAACTCATTTAGTCATAGTGATGCATAGATGGAAGAAACGTATAAATTGATAAAGTACCAGCTTAGCAGCTCAGTGAGGGATTCTCGCAGTTTTGGTAGAATCTTTATTTAGCTAAAAGAACCTTAGTGATGAAACATATGTATATTTAACCTTTAAATTTAAATTTTAACTCTATTAATATTGGATGAGAAAGACATTAAAGTGTGGAGCAGCTCAGAGGCGGTGCATGGGCTCTCCTGCAGCATCCATTAGTGAGTCTGGAAGCTGCAGAGGAGCTGCACCGGTCCAAGCTGTTGTCTGGAGCAGCAGAAACGCCTGGAGCTGCAGCCCAAGGCGAAAGCAGACACGGACCGGGAGGAAGCGTTTTAGTGAGGAGAGAGGCGGGCTCAAGCCAGAAACACACAGATAAAGTGATAGAAGCTGGAATAGTTTATCAGGAGGCTCTTCCTAAAACTGTGGTCGTGGACGGACAGCCGGGAAAGGTGAGCCAGCTGCTGTTTTGTCAACTCCCTCATGCCGCTTAGATATGCAGCAGGTCTCCTTTGCTGTCATTGTCCAGATGCACCAGCTGTCACAGTGTTAGTCACAGACCGCAGACCCAGTAAGCCTCTCTGGTTGTTGTTAAGTAGTGAGGAAACAGGAGGAAGATGGAGAGAGGAGGCATCGGGTTGCTTCAGAGCTTTCTCCTTTCAGCTTTCAGACATTCATTTGTTTGGTTGAAGGAAATTGACTTTTTAGTGAGATGTATTAACCTAAAGTGCAGGAAAACGAATCATTTTCACATTTTATGAATGGAGTTGCAGAAGACGGTTTCCAAGGTAAAGTTCTGATTTCCAAACTTCCTGCTGGTTTGATTCAGTAACATGTTCAAGAAAACATCTATTGTGACGCAGCTAAAACAATAATAGAACAAAACATGGAAATTATCTTTAAAAAACAGGCTGTAAAGCATCTAAAATTTACATCAACAGGAGATACTTGCAGTATCTCTTAGTAGTTTGGGGCTTTTTTAACTTTACAACTTATTATGACAATGTTTCATACTAATATTTTTGGTACAACACCAGCTCCTGCTTTAACAGATTTATTTAAATAAATGCATATTACAGAATCATTTCAAAATGAACCTTAAAATGTACAAATCCGAGTACTAGATTTGGTCTTTAATACAAAAAAAAACGGACAAAAATGGATTTATGTTTTAAGAACAAATATTAGAAAGTGTAAATACATAACACAAATGAGTAAATCTCAAAAAAGCAAAGATAAAAGTAAAACAAAATGAAAAAAAAAACATGTGAAACCTCTAAAGTATTTAAAAACTTCCAATGATTTTTTCTAAAAAATCCCTTTTCTCTTGCAGCGGTCCTGGACTGAAGGACCAGACTGTTTTCTCTTTGAGTGAAAATGTGGATCTCACTACATACTTTATAACTCACTAAAACTTTTACCTGGAACCCGGTGAAATAAATTTTTTACATGGTAAATAACTTCCTCAAAAAAGTGAAAAGAGTCAAGAACAGCCAAAAGAAATTTTAAATTATTATAGGATGGCCAATGAGTACATAAGATTTGCGGCCATCTTGTGGAAAAATTAGAAATATTTCAAATCACATTTTCCCTCAATTGGGGATAAAGAAAAACTTCTTAAAATCTTAAAAAATTTTCATAGACACCAACAAGCTAGTCTACAACCACATCCAGTCTGGTTGACCTTTGACCTTGAGAAAAGGCTGCCATGTTGAATCCAAAAATGTAAAAAAAAAAAAAAAAAAAGAAACCTCCTGACAACTGTATTGAGGGAATATTATAAAGCTAATTTTTAGTTTTAAAGTTTGTAGATTTTAAACAGAATTGGAATCGTGAGCTAACAAAAGTGGCGTTCTTCTGTTGCACATTTACTAAAATACTCTGAAAATGTATCACATGAATCCTATGATACGACATACGCTATGAACACATTAGGAATGTGGGCACGGTTAACAAAAGCTTCTGTTGCCAAGGAATTTAGAATTTGCAGATTCCTCTATGAATTCCAACGACTTGTTCGTCACCAGCTGGCGACCAAAACATTAAATGGTTGCTATGGCGATAAAACCAACAAAAAGACATTTGGAAAAATGCTGCTCTTTTTCCATGAATTTTATATTGTGCAGTTTTGATTAGGGTGGCAGGGATACGGGGTACAGCCACAAAATCGCCTCCGCTTAGCAGGTCAAATGGAGTTGGTACCACTGCGTATTGTTTTAGCAATGTTTGTTTCAAACCAGAAACGTTAACCTCTATGAAGTCTTCACGTCCAATTTTAAGGAAGAACGTCACAAATATGGAGGGGTGCATCATTCCTATGTCATTGTACACGACAAATGTGTTTGGCAAACGCACCAATAACTACTGAGAGTTAAAATTATAATCCTCTCAGGTTTGCATAGAATTGAATATAAATGAAGCACTAAATGAAATGTTGAGCGTTCAAGTCATATCTGTGAAAATGCAAAAAGCAAATAGAATTTTTATCACTTTTCCATCCAAACTCAAATTATCAGCAGGTGTCAATAGATGTTTACCGGCTGTTGAGATGTTTACTCCACTGATTACATTTATAATGCATTCTGCACTCTTACACATGTTTGACACTGACAGCTCAAATCTGTACAGAGAGTGACTCCACTGAGGACGTCAGTGGAGAGACGGTGAAAAACAAATACACCTTTAAACTGAAAGAGACAAAAAGGAAAAAACATTTAGAAGCTTCAAGGTTTTTTAAGCTTCTACTTTGTCACTGACTAAAAATGCTTGTAATATTTATTATAGACCTAACATTCAATTATCCAGGAAACAACAAATTAGCAGCATGAAGACGCTAACGAAGCAGCAAAAACTCTAAAAAGTCCAGAAAAATAAAGCTTGAAAACAAATGTCTTAATAGTAGGAGGATTACACTTAAGTTTTTTATTAAATATCAACGATTTTCTTGCCTTGTCAAATACATTTAACACTTTTAAGCAGTGAAGATCCTTTTTTTTCTTTCCCAAATTTCTTCAAAATGTTGGTCTGTTTCATAAAGTAGAACGTCTTTCTTTAGTAGTTTTTCCATTAATGGAGCTAACCTGGAAAATTACTGATCACAGGTGTTTGAGATCGATGTCAGTGATTCAAAGAGCCACAAGACAAAATATCATCCATCAGTTTATATTAAAAAAACAAAGAATTGTATCTTTTTGACACTTAAGTACAATTTGTTAAGGATTTGGATTGCAACCCAGAAAAGATGAGCTTAATAATGATGCAAAATTATCAAAATGGGATAAATTTATATTTTGAGTTTGCTGAAATAAATGCAAAACAAACAAACAAAAAAGAAAAAGAATGCAAAATACAAGAAAGGAATAGAACCCTTTAATTAATTAGTGCAGACAGTGAGCCGGAAAGAATCAGGATTTTCATACAAATGGCAATAATAGGTTTTGCAAATATTACTTTTAACTTTAAGCTATTTATTTTTTTAAGTAAAAAGTCAAGTAATTTAAAAAAGTAGTTAACATTGTGGAGAAAATGAACAAAAGCAAGATTTGTTTTTAAAAAATATTTGCAAAATGTTCTGGAAATTTGCTTAACAATAGAGGGATGATGGTGAACGATTCTAAATATATTAATTTTTTTTTAAATGTGATTATTAATTAATTCAAATATTTTAATGTGCAAAACATGCAAAATATGTCTGACGGATTAAAAAAAAACACTACATTTGAATAGAAGTGAATGCAATACAGTAACTTTATTGATCTGATTTAAAAAAAAGAAAAAGACAGGAGGCCTTCGACTTTGATATCCTAAAAATGTTTTAAATAATTTTGTTTGGGAGTTTCTATTCAAACCTTTTATGAAATAAAAAAAAAGAAATTCCGTAAAATTGGTTACTGTTTTTACATAACAAAAAGGCTTTACTTATTTATTTGTTTTTATGTATTAACTCATGAGTATGAAAAAAACAAACGATAAACTGCAAGCTCTGGTCTTTTGAATAAAGTTTTAACAACAATTTTCTTAGTGTTTTAAGTTGTGTTTTTGATGATGAATTAATCTTTATAACCTGCATTCTGGAATACAGAACAATAATATTAAAAAACGTAATATGTCTTTCTTTCTTTCGTTTCTTTCAGAAACTTGTCTTTTCCATCAGTTGAACAAATAGATATGAGTTGAAGATTCATTGTGCCTGACTGATTTTACTGTTTCAATAAAAGGTAATAAATATTTGGACACACAAGGTGTTTGTTTGAGGATAATCTTGATTTTTCATTTATTTGCATGTTATCCAGTGAAAGTAATTAGAAAGTAAAAGGTTAGGGAACGGGTACAAAAAAGAGAAAAGTGAGGAAAGATGTTGGAGAAAGTACATGTCAACACATAGACAACACAAATGCAGAGCAGCTCACATACAAACATGTCAAGCACATTTCATTCCTGCATGCTTACAAATAATCTGTCCAAAGGTGAGCAGCACCTGTGCTCAGGTGAGTGCATTATTCCCACTTACCTCCCTCCATTCTTTGGTTCCCACCGCCTGCAAATACAACACAACCACTGGAAGGAAAGAGAGGGAGAGGCCGAGCGGGAAGCATGAGGAAAGAACAAAAGAGGAGAGGTTCAATCAGTGAGTCGATGGTTCCTGCATGCTGGCACCCTCAGCGCCTGATCATATTCATTTTCATTACATCTGCAGCAGCACACGCGCTAAAAGCCATTTCTGTGCACTTTTTCTTGTTTTCTTTTCAGCGAAGGACCTTCACCGCAAATGAGGGGAGAACGCCGAAACCCGCTGCAAACATAATAAACCTTGAGTTGACTTTTCTGGCTGGTAAAGCGCAGAGCAGCACAAAAGTAATCACTCTTTGTTTTTTCGGCCCGTCCTCCTCAGCCGGGTCTCTCCACAGCAATTAATATGTGTAATGACATTAGAAACAGGCAGCAGCCATTTGTCTGCAGGTGAAACCTGAAAACGAGGTGTAGCATCTTCTTTGACCTGTTCAAACCTGCTGATGTCAACACTGGGAATCTTATGGATGAAAGTCCAATGATTATTCTGAAGCTGCTTTATAGCTAATGGATTAACTCAGTAGTCTTCCTCAATTTCCGGGACATGCACCGGTACCGGTTCGTGGATCAGTTGGTACCGGTCTGCAAAGATAAAAAATACAACCTATCTTTTTAATCTTTATAATCTGAGAAAGTTTGAAAACGTCCTGGATTCAAGAACGCCAAGTCGTTCGGTCACGTGTGGAAAGTCCATCCGCTACTTTCTTAAAGCTCATGTGAAGCTAGCAAGCTAGCAAAGTTAATAAAAAACAAACACATTTGGAATGTTTCTTTTGGCAGAAAAGAACCAGAAGAAGAAACACAAAAAGAGTCTTTGACCTCAAAATAAAAGAAAGCTGCCGTTAACTACGGTGGCCCTGAAGTGCAAATCTCAACAACAAATCACTCAACACAAAAACATTGTAAAGGTCACAACATTTCATTTGGTTTTCTGGAAATGTGTTTGTTTTCTAAAATGTAGTGATGTTTTCTCGCTATAATTTGCTTTGCTTTTTATTTATTGATGCTATTTGGACTTCAAGGCCACCGTATTTCACAGACAAAACCAGGATTCTTTAATCTAAATGCTGATTTATTATGACAGTTGTTCCCACAAAACACAAAAATAATGAATAATATTCAGCGACCCGCTGTCTAACGTTACGAGGATGCTGCTAATAAAGTTTCTCATTGGGCGGGTTCACATTTCAAATTTAGAAAACACCTTTTTTGTTTGCTTGTTTTCATCCGTCACACCTTAAAAGTCGGATAAAGGTGAGGTTGACGTCTGATTTTTTAGCCTCTAATAAGGTTTAAGGGAAAATCTTTATCATATTTGAATGATTCCTACATGAAATCCAGTGAACAAATAAAGTTTAAAGAAGCTGCAGATATTTTACAGAGGATGAAGATAAAGTTTAAAGTTAAAGGGAAACTGTACACTGAACAATAGATCCTGTTAGAATTATAACTAGAATATGACATTTAATAAAATTTATAGAAATACCAATGAAAACACAAACAAAACAAGATGTTTGTTTTTACTTTCCACAATCTGTTTTTAAGGTTTTGTATTGAGTGTTTACACAGTTGGATGAGATTAAACTGAGAGAAAAAAATGCTGTTATTGCATTTAACTGTAAAACTTGTTAACATACGATGGTGGCGAGCATTGGCAGGAAAAACACGCCAGCTTCTGTCCAACAAAAATATCCATGAAAGAATAGCTAATCATCTCGTCCAGATTTTTAATCATCTCGTTTGTGTTTCTGAATCACGGCTGTTTATGATTATATTTTATTCTTCTTCAAACAATCCCTGACTTTATGAGTCTTTTTTTTTTTTTTTGGGTAATGATGCTGAATTTAAAACGAGAATCAAACTGTTAGATGACATCTTTTTTATCGTGACTCTGATGTGATCATAACATAAATATTCTTGATTTAATGACTTTTGAAGTGTCGAACTAGGAAAAAAAATAGCAAAAAATGACTTTAATCATTAGAAATCTTAAGTAATAAGTGTGGACTGAATCTCAAGTGATTTATTGCAGCTTTAACATTTTATGGAGCTCCATTCAGACCAGAATGAAGCCATCAGGTGTCAGATCCCCTATGATTATACTCCCACTACAGTCGTTTGGTAGGATTCCTTCTTTGAAATCCAAATATAACAAAAGTTAAATATTCTATTTTTTAAAAATAGCTCATGTTTGTCCTAATATCCAAAAAATAAGACCCTTAAGATCTCTCGGGGGACGTATTAATAAACCAAGTTTTGTTTTTTAGCATGCAGACGGGCACCAGCGACCACTGCGTGCCTCGATGAAGTTTAGACATTAGCTTTAATGAACTTCTGATTGTCTGGGCCAGCAGACGATTAAAACCACATTTTCTCTCCTAATGAGCAATTAACAAAGGGGAGATAAGACGGGAAGGGCAGCGGGCGCAGAATCTTTTGGGAGTGGGTTTAAAGGGAAACAATCTTTTCTTTGACACATCGTTAGCCAAGCGGGAAACAGCATGAAGTGCTGCTGAAATGGGGAGGGAGGGGGAGGGAGGGGGGTGTCTGTGAGGCTGTTTGATAGAGACGAATCTGTTTTTGACGTGCACGTTCCCCTGCAACTGAATTAATGGGAAGATCCAAACGCACAACTTTTTATAAAGATTCAAGCGTCAGAACGTTCAGATTCCGGGCAGCAGAGGTCAACAGAAGACGCAGGTAAAACCGGACGAGCGTTTCAAGACGGATCGCCCGCTTTATGAGACGTGACGGACAAAGAACGGAGATCGCCGCTGAGTCACCGCGCGACTCACAGCCAACCCTCCCAGACTCTTCCACGCAGACACCTGACAGTCGCGGGGCAAGCGGGACTCTTTACGGGAGTCCAAATCATATTAACCCGCGATGCGGATCTGCAGCTTCGTGGTTTGAGAGTGCTCCAGGAAAAGAACAGATCTCCAGGACAAACAAAGTTACACCAAATGACTCTGAACTTTTATTGAGACGCTACATTCAGGATCTGATTCAGCCGACGGAAAAATCAAAGCTGTTTGTGTAAAAGCAGATCTGAACAAACAGAAGTATTGATTGGATGACGGGTTAGTCAAGATGAATGTATGAGGTCTGTACACGCCTCTCTATGCATCACTAGGAAGAGTTTATTGTGGTTACTCATTACTCATCGCACGTCTGTGATGCTGTGGGAAATCACTTTCTACATTTTTGAGTTGTTTCTTTGCACATTTGGGTTTTAAAGAGCAGTTGATCAAGCTGATTTTAGATTTTTAGATGCTTCCCTGGCCTTTGAGAGAGATGATTATCCCCCTCACTGATTTATCACGAAATTAATTCAACACTATTTCTTTAGGAAAGTTAAGTCCAGCATCTCTTGCTGGACTCGGATGCCGTGACTGTAATAGAATCAAGAAATCACTTCAGCTAAAGGTTAAGGCATAAAAATATATAAATTATAAATATCTATAAATTATATTTATAATGTATACTAATATTCATATTTTAAAGTGGACCCTGTTCTGCGTCCTGATTGGCTGGAGATCTTGTCAATCAATCTTCTCTGTGCTTTGTCTCCCGTGCACGTGCAGCTCTTCAGATCTGTAATGCGATCAGATCTTTGTTTTCGTTCTGTGTGTAGTGAGGGGTTTAACTTCTGTAGCCTAATGTACGGGTTTGACTGTTACAAGTTATTTTTACAACACAAATCTCCCAAAAAATGAATGAAAAAAAAGTTTCACTTTCTTTTTGTCCATTTGAGCGCAAGAGGGAGAGATAGTATGTGTAGGGTGTGTAACAATGACAAACGACATCAACACAAAAAAATAAAAAATAAAAACTAGTGACTGTATAAAAAGAACAGAAACCTGGAACCATTTCACTGTCATTAATAATAGGAAGACAAAATTTAGAATCTGCAAGAAAAGAATTTCAAACAGAACCGACTCCAGAACCAACCTGACACCTGAGAACTACTTTTTCCAGAACAGATCAGATCATTACTGACTGAAGAAAGCAGATCAGACTCACAAAGACATTTGCTAAATGTCAACCTTTACCATGATTTGTATAGACATTTTCTTTTTTTTTTTCTTTTCATTTGGCACAATTTAATTAGTATTTTGGGTTGTGATTGCAGTTTTGTGATGTTTCACGATAAAAGTTGAATAGTAAAAAGCTGTTTTTTGCTTCTATCATTTATTTTGTACATCGTACCGAGGAGGAAAATAAATTTGTAAACATATTTTACACGTATAACTGAAAACGTTGTAGCTGATGGCTAACTAAAATATTAGCCAAATGCCAAATTAGTCCAAAAAACAAAACAAAAAAAAATTAGGTTAGCCAAAACAGCTAGCATGTAGCTGAAATATTAGCTTAACTCTAAAATAGCCTAGAAAAATCTTAGTAAACTTCAAAATATTCCAAAAAACTAGCAAGAAGCAAATTTTCAAAACTGTAACTTTTTAGTTTAATTGTGAATAATAAAAAGTCAGGAATATTAAAATAAATCAACTTAGACCATAAATAACTTTCAAATTTCTTACTCTCCATAAAAATATATTTTGTCAAAATCATACAAGTTAGAAATAAGCGCAAGAAAACATCGGTTCAATAATAACAATAAAATAAAACGATCTGGCTGGCCGGATAGAATTACCAACAGGGCCGATCGGGCCCCCGGGTACATGTGCTTTACAGATTTTTCTCCCACAGACATCCACCTGTTAGGGCAGTTTTGACTCAGCCTAACACGGAGGCGGTAGTGTGATGGTGTTGGGTTGATTTTGGTGACTTGCTATGATTGACAGATTCATGAGCTCTGTTCTTTAGTCTTTCTCCTTAAAGGGATGCATGTCGATGTCACAGCCTTAGGGTCTTTTGGGTTCTGCTGCAGAATAATAATCTTGTTTTGTTGCACAGAGACAGACAGCTTGAAATCACAAAACCACAGAGTTTATTGTTATAATTTATTGACGTCTCAAAAATGTGCAAAATAGGAAAAGTGGAAAACCGTTTCAGAGAAAAACATTTCTATTCAGTCAATACCAGTGACATGGACTCTCACTAACAGCAATGATCATCCTTTAAATCTGTCTTTTCTGGGTGGCTTCTCGTTCAGCGTGAGCGCGCACTCAGAAAGTAATCAGACGCGGACGTGTTGTCCAAACGCATCTTGAAGCCGGGAGGTGAAACGGGAAGGTGATAGGGTGTTGGGAACAGGGAGCGGTGGAGGAAGGACTGATGAAGGATGTGCCGCGATATTAAAGGGCAGGACACGTAGAGAAAGGCGAACACGGATAACAGGGAGGTTATGTGGGACAAATACCAAGAAGAGAGCCGGATAGGAAGGGATATAAAGGTCGTTGTTATGCAAATAAACATCAGGCAAATATCCGGGTTCATCACTGTCAGGTGGAGTCTGATTTCAGTTGGATGTAGCGAAGGAGGCTTGGCTGTCAGATATCCTCGACTAATACATCACCCACATAGCAATTTAGGTAAGGGAGGGTCATCGCACGTCCCTCGTAATCTGCTGATTTGCTGTCAAGATTGACAAGGGAGAGGAGGAACTGAGATGGTGCATCCAATCTGCACCGAAATCCTGGACCGATCTCGTCAAAAACTTTACCCCAATTCCAGTTTAGATGGGCCCAATTTTCACAATCTCAAAATCAAGGCATGGATCATTTCCAGGCTGCAGCTCGGTGGGTTGATCAGCTGTTCTTTAGCTGGACAGTCATTTTGAAAAATGCATACCGCCACACTCTTAAGAAACCAGAATTTCACTTTGGACTGAAGTGTTTTTGTAACATTACATAGAGCAAAACAAAAACCTGATAAAATCTGTTAAAGCACCCCAATAAATCCCACATTTTAATAACACAAACTCATATAAACTTTGTAATGCTGCCGTTCCTTCAGAGAATTAAAAACCCTTTTTCTCGACGAGCGCTCCAGAACTGCGTGTACCAGAATGTGTTCAGCTGTAAGCAAATAAACCCAGATGGAATATGCAAAACAGGCAATGATTAGGGAAAAGTGCAGGTTCGGCTTTTATGCCTGTTTCAATCTGCACTAAAACAATGTCCCGCCAAAAGGACGAGTGACGAAGCTCAGGAAGACCACCAACAGTGAATAATTTCAGGAAGCACAGTATCTGCCAGAAACAAAAGCCTCAAACTTCAGCTTCCATTTCTAATGTGGTCAAGATGACCCGCCTGAAAACTAAGGAGAAGAGAAAACTGGTTTGATTCTCCACTTCTGCTGTACTCATCCTTATTCATCTTCAACCAACTCTTTTGATCTTTGGACTTCCACGTCTTCCAGGTACAAGCTTACAAAGAATCATTTTTGAATTAAACAACACACCAGTCCTGGCTTTACTTAGATGAAACGCTGAATGCACTTGATCAGAAGAACTTCTTCCAAAGGTTGTGAGGGATCCATAAAGTAGAGCTCTTCAGTCCATCCCCCAACCTGTTCTCCAGATCTCCCTTCCCTCCTTGTTGCTGATAACCCAATTCAACCCAACTATATATTTATATATATATATATAACAATGACAATAAAATTGATTCTGATAAAAAAGGATTCTGAACTCTAGAACTGCTATGTTCTGAATGACTGAGCACACCTGATCAAGGAGCAAAGAGAGAAAGGAGATCTGGAGAACAGGCAATTTTATCGTCTACATTACCTGATTTCTTATAAAAATTTAAGAACAGATAGCGGATGAAACATTTTTGTTCTAAAAAAACTTCTCATTTAAAATCTTGTTGCTACCTTACAGGATAACTTTTTGTCAAATTAAATATGAAACTGTTAAAAGATTTCTAAAACTCAGGGGACATCTGTGTAAATCTGAAAAGATAGAAGGTTAAACCATATTTTAAACTTTTTTTTTATATATATTTCCTTCAAGGTTTGACTGATAATAACCAACTCAGTGGTCCAGATGTAGTGTTTAACCTAATACTGCCACGTTGTGGGTTCAAATCCACAACTGGGTCATACCAACGACAATGGGACCCAACACGGCACCATCGACTGTATTTTAGAACTGGACTGCGCGACTGCAGGAAGTACCAGCTGGATCCAAGAAACCAAAATCACATAGACTTTTACAGAGAAATAAATAGTTATAACTCCGTCATTATGTTTTTCAGAATAACTGTTCTTGCTCTGATAACTTTTTTAATATATTTTTTTTTCCCTATAGTTCAAGTTATTCAAGTTACAAACTGACCAATCAGATGCTGTAATAAAAGTAGGTGGAGCCTGCTGGTCTCCACGTCCAGTGCTTATGGCATTTATTTGAAGGATACTTCTTAGCGTGCTTTAAACTGGTAGGGGTGTGGGATTGGCGCGGTTGCCATAGAAACGTTGACTCCGATCTATTTGACACAATCACTTCTTATTGACGACGTCTGGGTCCAACATGGCAAAAAATTAGCAACTGAATTGACTTCCTCTTGTTGGAAGTAAACCCTTTTCGAAGGGTGACGTCACACTCACTCGCTCCAGTTCTCATATACAGTCAGCGCTCGGCACATTTCAACACTGGAACACCAACCAATCAGGATTCTAGTCTCAGGAGGAGTTAATCTCTTCCTCCAGCAGACAAACGGTCTGTTGGTGAGTTCATCTGGTTGGTCTCTTATACACTGGCAACCTGTCCTTCTGGATGAGAACAACCAGGAACGCTTCCAGCTCCCTCTCCACATAACAGCACGAGCCAGGTAAATAAAATGAATGAAATATTGAATGGTGTTTGACTTCAGACCATTGCTCTGCACATTATTAAAGCAGCCTCTTTGTTTTCTGTTCCAAGCTGTACTTTGGCACGGTTCAAGCTCAGGATGGGCTGTTGTAAAAAACCCACCTGAAAAGGTCCAGGTGGAGGCCGTAAAGCAATTTTACAGCCAAATTCATACCTGACAATCACAGTTTTTTTTAAACTATGCAATGGGTTAAATAGAGTAAAAGAAACTAATTGAAGAATAGAATAGAAGAAAACCTCATCTTGCTCTGTGATTTTAAAGCACGTGATGCTAAACCTTTGCAACCGGAGCAATCAAGAGGTGACTTTTAATAAGAACTCTACGTAAACACACCTGCATTTTGGGCTTCATCGTTCGAATCGCGTTCACATGTAGCTACGCACATTTTAAGTCGGTTTTTGGGCTCTATGTTAAAAACATGCAGGGAAAGCTAAACCGAACTTTGACCAATCAGAGACTCAAATTCGGTTGTGACGTATTCAATGAATTGAATTTAAATTCACTGAAGTGCAAATCAATATGAAGGAGAAATTAATTATATTGGTTTGTGCCTAAAGAGAATTACATGACACAAAGTCTTTCATTTATTAAAATACCTCAGACAAAATAGCGACGGGGTCTTAAATGTGAATTGTGAATTCCGATTTATGGATCTACACAGGTAAAGCTGAAAACTGAACCCTGTTGAACACAATTTTAGGTGAATAATGAAAGATAACCTTACTAATTGCAATGTATTTTTTAAATAATTTAATTATTTTAAAGTATCCATTTCATAAATGTTCTACCTAAGTGTATTGGATTAAATGAAAATAAAAATGTATGATATCCTTCAATATCGGATGTTTTATTGAAAGTATCGACCTCTTATTTGAGCAGATGTTATTCTAAAAGGTTCTACTTTGGCTGATGTTATTCCAGCGTATTTTAAGTAAGATTGAGCACAAAAACTGATGGAAATTTACGTTATTGCACGTCTGCAGTCATTTTATTAGTTTCCCAGGCTAAATGTACTTGTTGTTCTAAACAGGATAATTTGAGTGATAATTGTAATAACAGGAACAGTTTGGCTAAGCGAAAATATTAAAATCAGCTATGGAGCCACAAATTTTCAGCTTTCAAAATAAAAGCAGCGAAGTAAAAAAATAATAATAATAATCTCTGGGCGAACGTATTTTATAACATTACATGGAAATAGTCACTTTCAGATTTTTGGAAGCAGTTTTAAATTAATTTGATCATTTTTTACCTATATTTTCCCAGAGTTCAGACACAGTTATGAGTAAAAGGAAAGAGAAGCGGCGTTAGAACCACAGCTGAGCTAACAGCAGCTCACTGACTGGAGTAGAAAACATTAATAAGTTTTATTTTAATGTCAGACGGGCAGGAATAGTCTGACATTAAATTTAGGAAACTTTTAACTGGTCAGAAAAGATCTTGTGCAACTCTACAACTCATAGCTTCAGTTAGCATTAGCATAAATTAGAAAAATTAAATCATAATTACCTTAATAATTAAACAAGCAGCATTTAATGCAGTACGTGCAACCTTTGCCTAACTTTAACCGTGTTGTCAGAGAGAAATGATCCATGACTCGTTTATTATCATCCAGACGATTCTGGGGGAGCATCTGTGGAGCATTCTGCAGGAGGAATACTGACATTTGATCTAAGCGGGAAAAACCAATACAACTAGTTAGGTCATTTATAAAATAAATATTGTACAAATTTCAGTTACAATTGATTAGGTTACCTTTTATTTTTTATGTAAACTTGCTTTCATCTGTCAAATTTGCTGTTCTAAATCTGTGTACTGGAAGTCATTTTACTCGCCATTCTGTGTGACGTCACGTGAAAAGAGTCTATAGAACTGTAAAAGAAAATACCTGGAGCAAGATTTGCACCGCTTTGACTTTTTACACCAAACCTCTTCTATTTGAGGGTGACGAACATGTGCTAGTAAAGAAGAAGTCCTCTCTGCTTGTCCAGAGCACAAGAATTAAGAACTTGAGTTCTTGAACGCGTGTCATACGCCGGGTGTAAACAAACAGTAGCTAACCATTTTTAATGAGAACTCCAGTTTTTGAACCAGTAATATAATTAACACCTTTACAGATGATAAACCCACAGTATCATTCAGTTTTGTTTGGCATTGAAAGCGAGTATTTAATTCAATAACTTTGGAAAAGCTAAGACCACAAACTATACTTACAGACGATGACAGAATATGACATATTATATATCATGACTTCAGAGTCTATGTCCTCAAAATTTAAAATTTGATCAGACTGTATTGCTGTGTTCACACCAAATGTGATTTGCGCGGCTTAGGCGCCCAGTTTCAATACTAAGATTATGGTACAGACGCGGTCTGAGGCCATGGGTGCGACTTGGAGAGGCTGACTTACGGTCCATTCACATTGAATGCGATTCGCGCGATGGAGACTTAGAACTTTCAATGTCAACGCAATGTAAAGACGCAATCTGCTGCAGTGCGTCAACCAATCAGGGACTCCGCTTTGGCCACTTGACGTTTTCAGAGACTAGATCAAAGAGTAGAAATAAACATTCATTCAGGATAACTTCCGTTCAATTTCTCAACCCACGGGGGCCGCGACATCCTGGAAACTTTCCCAGTTACTGTTGGGCAAAAGCGGGACAAACCCTGGATAGATCGCCAATCCATCACAGAGCTGGATGGCTACGCTAGCCAGCCACCTGGTGGATACTTTAGCAAGCTAGTGAGCTCCGCTATCCAGGCTCCAGAAGACCTGGTAGCAATTGCTGCTGTCCAGGTGCCCAACAGATCTAGAGAGGTCTACAGTCCAGGCTGCGGGTCTCAGGGCGGCGTTTAGCTGCCCGGCATCCCAGAGAGCTGCCGCAAGGGCCGTTGTAGCGCACGGGATCCCTCTAGCTTCATGGGCTACTGATGTTTTTCTTATTTTCATCAAGACAGTTTCATGTTTATTTCCCCGCTCTATGGTTAAAGCTCAAACTGGAACATACAGATGGAAGTAACCTTTGAAACGGCCCTCAGGTACAGCTCTCGCTGCAGCAGTGAAGCACACAGAACCCGCAGAGAATGAAAGATCTGGTGAAAACAAACACAGCGATGTGAACACCGGTGCCTCTGGAGAGCTTTCCAAAACATAAAATACTCGCTCAACATCATCCATGACGTGGCGACGAATGAATTCCAGAAAAACTTCAGCGGTTGCTCCACAGCAGGCGCGTAAAGGCGGCAGCAGGTGTCAAAAGCAGCGGCAGACGTGAATTTGACGCCTCGGCCGCGTTCGACGTGAATGCAACATATCTTTTATATCATTTCTTATTTTCAATGAAACAATAATAACAGTCTCCTAAATTTTTTCTTGTCTTTATTTACTGCTTCTCTCCACATTTAAACCCTAATGGTGAGTTTCAAGGAGAGAGGAACTGGGTCCCACTTTTAGAGTATTTGGAATGACTTGATGTTGGATTTGAACTCACGACGTACCAGTCTTAGGTCAGACGCTCTCCCACTTGGACACTGAGTTGGTCATGCACTGTCGTGCATGTATTTGCAACCTGAAGTTGTGCATGTACTTTTCCTGAAAACTGCTTCTTTTAGGTTGACATGGAGCCTGAATGAAGCGGGAAAGCACTCTCTTTCCTCATATCTCATTAGGAGAGCTGAGAGTAATTAGCGACCAGTGACCTTTATTTTGAAGGTGCGACTGCCTTTATCCACCAAAGCCATTAGGCTCTTATTAAATTACAACTGACCGGCCTCGAGCCGATCCTACCAGCAAGAAGTATGCTCAGAAATTGTCTAATGTCAAATAAAAGTCCATAATTACTAGAATTTCTTTAGTTTCAAAGGTTGTTAAAAAAAAACTGTTTCATGAAGAATTATTTATTATTCACCAGATCAGCACAAAAGTCACACAAAGGAGGCCACACCCACTGTTCTTCAGCTAAACATGAACTCCTACCTGCTGATGAATCACTGCGCTCAAGCCTCTACAACCAAAAAACATGCAGGAAAAATCCCGTGGCAGAACAATAATACAGAGTCTGCAAAGAGGGTTCACACCACGGATTATTCAATCACTCATTTCACTTTTAACCGATGCTGGATGGGAGGGAGCCGGGGGGGCCGTCTCCTACAGCTTTTAATGGAGTGAAACACCCATGCATGTGGATGGAAGCTGCCAGTGCTCCGCCGACAAATGATGTTACATAAGAGAAGTGGGATGCTTCATATGGAAGCCTGGTAGCAGTGTGGATGGACAGAAATAAAAGAGGGAGAGGATTCTTGTGTGCTGCTTCAGGAGCTGCACAATGAGAGCCTGCAGCCGCAAAAAAAAGTCTATTTTTAAAGGCTCTTTCAATTTCCATATGATCTGCTGTCGGGGGACATCTTCAGACAAATTCACAACGAAGGCCGCTTGAGTCTGATGCCAAATTTGATTGTAATTCCGAGCTGAAAGGTGTCACGAAAGGCCATGACTGGGGAACAAACGTCTGCTGAATTCAAGTGTTTTCAGCTTCAAAATCTAATGAAGTTGGATTTGTGTCTCTGATTAAGTGACAGCGGTTTGTTTTATTTCCTCCAGCACCTCGTCTGCTCAAGGGTTTCACTTCTGCCGAGCCGCTGCTGTTCAACCAGAGGAGGAAATGCATGATGCATCTCTCCGAGGACATAATCTACGTGGTTGAGGTCACGAGTGCCTGGAATATGAAAAAGATCCAGTCAAGGCGCAACTGAAAACAAGTTCAAAAAAAAAACAACCTGAGAGACAAAAGAGAACGTTCTCTATTGTTAGTTTGAAAAGTGGGAGTTTCACGGAAACACAAGCAGATTTTGGAAATTGGCAAATAAATATGAAAGATTTTTTTTTTTTATTTCCCATTTTTGTGTGTTGACTCATTATTTACTTTAACTGATAAAATTTGAAATGTCTAACAATAACTCAAATTAAATTCTAAAACTGTCACAAATCACTGTCTGCAACTGAACTCATTCATAGATGATAAACTGATCTGTTTTAGAACTCTGATCTTCAATATCGACATTGAGATATTTTAACTGCGTGAACGCTTTCAGCAATTTCAGCAATCTTGGGATCAAAACTCGTTCAGAACATTACTGATTGTATTTTAGTTTTTGAAAGATTGAGCAAATATAGGCCCCATAGAAAATGAATGTAAGTCTTCAAATTTCAAAATTTTCAGTAAATTAGCAACAAGCCTTTAAATATATTCATGGGCTATGTTTTCATCTTTTATAGTTATTTAAAAAAAAAAAAAACAAAAAAAAAAGAAGGAGTTTAGCTAATATTTAAGCAACATGCTAAAATATGTTTTTGGCCAATTTGTTACCCACCAAGGTTTTTTTAGCCAAATTAAAAGTTTAGCTTCTATTTTAGCAACAGGCTAACATTTTTTACTTATTTAGTTTACTGAGAAATTTTAGGCTATTTTGGAGTTTAGCTAGTAATTAAGCAATGTGCTAGCTTTTTGTGTGCTAATATGGCATCTACTGTGTTTTTAAGCTAATTTGGAGTTTAGCTAATAATTTAGCAACAGGCAAATGTTTTTGACTAATTTAGTTTTCCTGAGGAATTTAAGGCTATTTTGGAGGTTAGCTAGTTTGTAAGCAATGTGCAGCTTTTTCATTTTTCTTTTGTTTTTTGTTTCTACTATGGTTTTTTTGGGGCTAATTTAGCTAATTTAGGGAGTTTATCTCATAAATAAGTAAAACACTAAATATTTTTGCAAAATTGGGATGTATTAGGGATTTTTACACAATTTTAAATTGAAATTTAGGTCAGCTTCAGCGCTCTCTCAAAGTTCTTTAATGAAATTTCAATTTATTCGCAAATTCAACATTTTGCAAATAGCTTTCGCTTTTTTAACAAAAAGAGTTGGCATCTTCAGCGAATACTTTCAGCAGAAAGCATTCACAATAGCATTATTGCAGGTAATGCAACTTTTCTAATTAATGATTGAGAATGCCTGTCAAAAAAAAACATTTCTAATGACTGTGTGAGGCTTTTATTTTCTCAATTGAAGACAAACCGTTCAATTTTCTGAAAGTTTGCAATATGATGCATATGGCTTACTACCTAGATTATGTGTGACAAACTGGTAAAATAATGCACACGTTGACCATTCATAACTGAGCAATAAGAGTAAATCTGTTAAGATCTGCAGAAAACCTGGGAAAAGCAGAGACAAAAAGATTAATTTTGTGCACGCACACGTGAAACAGGATTGCTAGCACTAAATTGTGTCTACATGTTGGACATTGGACAGGCACAAGCAGACTAGCATTAAACTGGCATCATTTAGCAACATATGGCTGCAGTCATTGTTTCCAGGTGGAGGTTATAGAAAGAGAACATCTTTTCTGCAGAAAAGAAAAAAGAGACAGTAACTAAAACTTATGCCATGGGTGAATCCTCTATTCTGACTGGTTGCTGGGTCTGAATTAAAAAGTGATAACCCTAGGCACCTAAAAGGGTATAGACGGTGTAGGTACCATGTGTTCAGCCTGCAAGATCGGCTCGGAGGCTTGCGACTAGTGATGACATCACACTACGGTAACACCACTTAGACAAACGATTTAGTTATCTTGCACAGTTTTTCTGTACTGAAACTGATCGTTCCAATAAAGATTATTTAAAAAAAAAGAAAAAGAGTGTCGAGATCTGCTCAGGCTAATATTTATTATTTTGGCATTGACAGCTCCTTCACTAACATCTGCTCTCCTTAGTGTTGATGTCACTGAGCAGAAAGTCAGCTACATATTCTAGCTGGACTTCCTCCGGTCCATTTGTCCAAACAGAAGTTTAACGCTGCCAGGATGTATTTTGAAAAAATTACGTGCAAATAACAACTTTATTGATTTTATTTTATTTTTTTTTTATGTGCGACCAACAGCAAATTAGCATGCTACTCGGTAGCACCCACTTTAGCACAAACTTCACGCTTCCCTGCCTGATTTCTTCCTATTAAAATAACGATCATTATCCTGTTTTGATTCCTCTCAATCAGATTATTTTGTTGTCAAGGTTTTTGTGGTTGATTGCAAATATTGCGCCTTCTTTTGTGATTCTTTGCACGCTTGTTCGGACCTTCTCGGTTCTTTACTCGGGAAGACTCTGTGCATTGTTATGGCGCATGTGTGTCATGTCATGTGTCACGTGACGGGGGTATAATGTTATGGTCCGATCGCAATCTTACATGCCATCAAATCGCAAGCCCCCTGAATCAATCTTGAAGGCCGAGCACATGTGGTACCTACACCGGTCACACAGCCCAATTGTTCTGTATTACTTAGCAGGCTTCTTTAAAAAAAAGAAAAACTTTGGCTTCATCTTCTGGATAGAAACAAACGGTAAGGTGAACTTTCTCTCTGAACTGATGCTTTTATTTAACCTATCGTGACGATCAGCATATTACTAGTAGTATTACATAGTATTGCATGACAGTAGTTTATTTTTGTGTTGCGTGACTATTTGATTCATGGTCAAGCACGTTGTCATGGTAGCATGACAACACGCTGTACCATCATTCTTCCCTATAAAGAACCCCAAAGTGCTATTTTGATCCATTCATGCATTTACGAGTAATCCTCTAAAAACCTGCACTGTCTGCACCAGTCCCTCCCATTCCCACGAAAACGAGCGGGTCCTCACAATCTGACGTCAAAGAGTGAGACCGCCCCTTTCAAGAAGAGTCTGGTCTGACAGCTCCGCCCCCAGTCTAACATCAACACCCAACAAACCGGCTGGACATTACTGATATTGCAAGACGTTTTTATGTTACAGCGGTGAAGATTTACGCTAGTGAGACACAGAGCTATCATAATCAGACAGGGGGATCAGGGGTGGGGCTGCTTAGGTCAGCTCCAAAAGCCACGCCCCCTCAGAGGAGATTTTGGAAACAGAAGTTTCAGATAATGGCTTTTTAAGACATTTAGGTTGTGGGATTTTGGTTAAAATTTCATAATTTAAACACTACTGGGACATTTTTTTTAAGTACAAAATAATTGTCCTAGGGCAGGGGTCGGCAACCCAAAATGTTGAAAGAGCCATATTGGACCAAAAAAACCAAAATCAAATCTGTCTGAAGCCGCAAAAAAATTAAAATCTTATAATGAGAAGGCAACACATGTTGTATGTATCTATATTATCTATATTAGCCTACTATCAAAATGACTAAGTTGGTTACAAATACATGATGAACCTTCATGATTGAATGTTTATTTAATCCTGTGGAGAATGAATCACCACGTGACTACACTGTTGTAGGATGAAGTTTAACTTCATTACAATATTAATGAATTACAGTTTGTTTCATCGCTTTGATGAAATTAAAGAAATGCAATAAAGAAATCCGATTTCTGATGTCATTTTTATTTTGAGGATTCGTTAAAACAACAATGGAACGTGCATAACGTGCCCCTTATCTGGGCAACAGAGTACAATAAAATGCAGCATACATTAATAAAAATAAAACAACAGCCTTTTGAAGAGGTAAAGTGTATAAAATCAAATGAATACAGTTTAAGTTTGATTTCTGTGCAAATGCCAAACAAGTCAGTGCATGGGTAAAACGCAGCAGCATCCTCTCTCTCTCTTTCTCTTTTGACACCAAATCAGCGCAGCTATCCTCATTTCTGAGCAACCAAACACAATAATACCCCTAACCCCGGGCTTACACCGCTAGAGTCACGGCTCTGTTGCGTTGCGGGAGCGGACTAGCTACAGCCAATGGCTTAAGTGTCATTCCAAATATATACTGACAAAAATCAGAAATTACGGACGCTGAAAGCGCCCTGCCCTACTTTTTTTTTTAATCGTTTTCTCGTGATAACGAGATAATCGGTAATGAAAAATGAAGCGTTCCGCTCTCTCTTTCCCGCACGGAGACGCCGAAACTTCATCTGTTTTAAGTCTCTTTATTTGGTGGTTAACCAGAAAAACAGCAGCAGAACACTCCACAAAAGTTGTATTCACTAATCATTTTATTAGTGGGGATACCTCGAACGCCTTCATTCCGTCTCATGCACCAGCCCTCCCCCCTTTATTTACCCCAAACCTCTGAACAGCTGATTGACAGATCACTGCGCATGTTGTGTTCAATGAACTCCAGACATTAACTCAGTCCGCTACTATGCTTTTGACATTTTTATACAATCCTCAGAAAAAGCAGTTTTTCAGGAAAAAAAAATGGCAAGACTTTTTAATCCCTTGATTTTATAAGGATCAGTTCTGGGGTTCAATGTTTTCTATGATAAACTGCTTTGTTTTGCTGCCGGTGTCCAGAGGTCAGTGAACGCACCATGCAGAAACGCTCGGCAGACCTGAATCCTGTCAATCTGTCAATGTTTGTTCGGGGTTAAAACAATGATTAAAACCAAAAACATATTTCCCTCCTCCATCTTTTTCCATTTTCCAACATTTTGGAAATAGTGCCAGGGAGCCACAAGGCAGCGCTTAAAGAGCCGCATGCGGCTCCGGAGCCGCAGGTTGCCGACCCCTGTCCTAGGGGGACTTTAAAGGAGCTATCTTCAAATACTTCATTTTAAAAATGTATGTTAGAATCGTCATGGATGCTCCTTTTGGTGAAACTGTCCATTTCGTATCCTGATAAACTGAAGTGTCAGACTTTCTGTTTCTCTGAGTAGGCTTCCTTTATTTAAAAAGATTTTTGACTGACATTCTTTTCTATCAAATCAAGCACCCCCTACAGTCAGACAGAATTCATGAAACTCAAGACTCCTATTCTGGTTGAAAAGAAAGGAATTCCAGTTAAATGGTAATAAGAAAGCACAGAGGCCTCTCTTTTTTTTTTTGTTATCACAGCCTTTCTTATCCCGGCTCATTTTAGCTCCTCAGACACCTTCATGAAGCGTTTCAGGCTTCACTGAAGCCTCTCCTGCAGGAACATAATGACCCTCTGATGCATAATTCTTTAAGAGAAGCACCTTGATTGAATGGCTATGCGTAAAAGGAATGGAGAAATTGTCAGAAAATGTAAGAAGAAAAGGCCTCTGTGCTGCAATTAAGCCAAGTGAAGTCAGCTGTCAGAGATCAGTTAAACAGAAACCCACTCTTTTCCTCTCAGACAGGTGTACTGCTGGGGTGTGATGTTAAAATCCAGAAACATTTTCATCTGAAGCTGACAAATCTTTATTTGAAAGAGATCCTAGAAAAGTGGGGCACCCCAGTGAGAACAGGAGGGGGGGAGCTGGGCCCGCGGGAGGGGTAAATGGACCATCTTTCCATTTTTTAGGCAAACTCAACCACTTAATACCTTTCTGTACTAAAAACTATTAAGATTTATACAGCTTTGTTTGAACAGTTGTGCTTATTGGGATTATTTTTATTCAGAATATTCAAACTTTCTATCAGTATGTGATATAATCAACAAATAACATCAGAAATATACAGAAAACATATTTGAGCACTAAAGTGTCTAAACTTTGAGTATAGAAGTTACTATAAAAGCATTGAATATATATGTATTTTGAATGAAATGGTTTATTTCAAGCAATCAAGTAATAATACATAAAATAACATCTTACATAATCAATCACAAGTTGATTGCTTGAAAGGGAAGGAGAGGAAGCAAACTTGTAACCCGGTTTGACCTTCTCATTTTCTTTACAAGAATTATCAACATCCAGTTCAAATATTTATACCCAACAATCATAGATTCAGGTGAGGATCCTTAAGATCAGTGATGTAATTAAATTTCAAACATCCACAGATGAGTCATTTATATCAATCAGTACCAAAAATCTAAATATACTCGAACGATTATCATCAGGAAAAAATCCTCCACATTTATCAATTCCAGAAAACCTAGCATATTTAGAGCATCATCACCAGAAAAACTATCATCCGCATCCACCAGCACCAAAAACCCAGAGCATACCGAGATGATTAATAATCATCTGAATTTATTCATTATAATATTCATTATTTAACAAACCTGATCAGGATCACCGGTTTATCCCGATTCTTTCTCCGATGACAGACCTCAACAGTATTTAGATCAGAGGAAACCCCTTTATACGTGAGAAATAATCCAATTTGGCGTTCCACGGACTCATTAGCATCTCCAACAGCTGTGTTAGCTCCCATGCTAACGTTTGTTGCTCCAGGCTAGGCCCGAGTTTGAGTTGAAGTCCCGTGAGAATGATGTTATTCATTCATTCACTTGTTGATCCACGTCGTTCATTCTTCTCTCCAGGAAATCTTGGCGATTATCTCGTTGTTCGATACGCGGCTTTTCCTGTCAGAAATCTTCCACAAGATGTAGCAGCGGTGATAGTTTAGCCTCAAGCTCCATCAGTGTTGATATGTTAGCATTCATAAGAACCAGTGGAGTTAGCTTAATCTGGATGGCGGCTAACTGGCTTCTAGATTTTTTATTTAGTGCCATGTTCAACTCTCCTTGTTGCAGAATTACTGCTGTTTTGCAGTAGCTTTGTGATTAAAAGAGAGTTGAAGACGTGTGTCTACTCACTACTGAACCAGAACCGGGTTCGTTTAGTTAACATATTTTCCAGGAGCTGCAAATATTTTTAGTTGTCAAGAATGAAATGTTCAAAAAATAAACATAGATATCTATAAAATAGATATGCCCTACTGAACGTGAGGAAATCTATGGCATCAAATTTGTGTCAAAAATCACAGAAGCAGAACCAGGCTCTTCAACTGGAGCAGAAGCGTTCTCATAAAATCCTGGTCCTCGCTGCACAGAAGGCTGCAGATTGAGAGAGCGTAAACCCACATCACTGCCCCCCCTCTCTGCCATGAAGAGTCTAATTATTTTACTGGAGCAGTTTTTATGGGGTCCTTGATAATTAGGAGGCGGAAGGTCTGAAATTATTCAAACTGGATGATTCTGATGTCAGTTTTTTGGGTGAGTCTCTTCTGGTCCATTTTATTAGCCAATCACCAAAGAGTTACTGTGTCCAGCTTACTTTGTGGTTTGGGATAAAACATGTTCTGTCTTTTTTTTTTACATGAAAACTCTGTTAAAGCAATGGTCTTGGCATTTCTATTTTAGAAAACACACACTAAAAAAGTTAAGAAAAAAGTTAAAAATAAATGTTGGTTTTAAATAAAATAAGCATTTAGCGATACATTATTGATGAAATATAAACTCAAGTAGCAGTAAGTATTAAGATTTTAACCACTTCCTGGCATATGCCACTATTTATCAACATCCCATTTAATGCACCTAGTTTTTATTTAATCTCCTAGAAAGGAAAAACTTTTTTTTTAATGATTGGAAATGAATTCCAGAAGGGGTTAAGCTGTAACCTTGATATTTAACCCTGCTAATATTAACATACATGGAAAAACAGAATTGATTTGCAATTTAACACTCATTAATTCAAGTAAATTTTATAAAAAAAGACCTGAAAATCAGATTAAAATAATCCTGACAGCTGCATTTAGATAAATTAGAAATATGACTTTAGTTTCCACACAGAGCAGACAGATACTGGCTTCATAAAATAGAAAAAAAAAATGAATGCAGTCAATCGATTAAATATATATAATGTTATAATGTTCTACATGTGCAGACTTCTTTAAAACAAACCTTTTCTTTATGATCTGGACAAAAACAAGTAGTAAGACGTGAACTTTCTCTAAACTGATCCATCAGCATTTAAAGCGCTTTTTTTATTCTGCTGCAGTCAAGATTACTGTCTGCTCAGCAGCATGTTGTCGTGTTACCTTGACGACGGGTCACATTAACAATCAAATAGTCTGCATTTTGTGAAAAACAAAGTATTGAAAATCTTTTAAATCTCAATTTATGTTGTAAGTGACCATGGTATAAGCAGGATAGTTCCTGACGAAGGATGCATTATTAGAAATGAACAATTTCCTTGAATCACACTGAGCAGAAAACATTTCTGGTGGATGCTTTTTGATAAAAAGGTTATGTGACCCGGTTTTATTACTGTTGCTATACTGATACTTTAGGGCAGGGGTGTCAAACTCAAATCCACAAGGGGCCAAAATACAAAACACACCTTAGAACGGGATACACACTTCTTGAACACTCTAAAACTACATTTTAAAACAAAAAAACATAACTTTTTAACATAATTATGAACTAGATATATAGCATTACCTGTGATAATGCTAGTGTGAATGCTGTAAACTAAATTCGGACACTGAAAATGCTAGTGCTAACAGCTAAAGAAGCTAAAATTGACAGCTGAAAACTCAGAAGTAGATAGTCAGCTAAAATGTGAGCTAAATTTAGCTTACAAAAATAAAATAAAACTTTAAGTTAGCCAAAACAGCTAACATGTTGCTGAAAAATAGCTAAACTTCAAAATAGCCTAAAAAACAAAAAAAAGCCTAAATTAGCCTAAACAGCTAGTGTGTAAACATTAGCTAAACTCCAAAACAGCCTAAAAAAAACGTAAAAAGAAAAACTTAAATTAGCCAAAGCAGCTAGCATGTTGCTGAAATATTAGCTAAACTCCAAAATAGCCTAAAACGCAAATGAAAAAAAAACTAAATTAGCCAAAAGAGCGAACGTGTAGCTGAAAAATTTGCTAAACTCCAAAGCATGCTAAAAAAAAAATTTTAGTAAACACCAAAAAAGTCCAAAAAACAGGCAGAATGCCAATATCTAAAACTTTAAAACTGTAACTTTTTAACATAATTATGAATAATAAAAAGGCAGCAATATTATTCCAGAATAAATCAATTTAAATCTTAAATAACTTTCAACATTTTAATCTCCATAAAAACATATTTTGTCAAAATTATACAAGTTAGAATAACATCGGGCCATTAATAACAATAAAATGATTTGGAGGGCCAGATCTGGCCCCCGGGCCTTGACTTTAACAATTGTGCTGTAGGATCTGTGTTTAATGGAAACTCTGTTTATTCTTTTAGATCTGCAAACGTGCAGGCTCTACATTCATGGGACGCATAAATGTAGACATATTTATCCAGGCATTGATGTGGATTTGGTCTGCACACACAGGAGTGGGATTGTCTGAGGACAGTTCTGCTCCAGTGTCTCAGCCCGGTTTGACTGGTGCAGCTTTTGACAGAAATTTGAGGCCGTATCAGCGGCACCACGCCGGTAAGAGTCACAAACACACAACCGCATGTAGAGTTCTTAGAGCAGCGATTAAACTGTCAACCACCCGATCTGGATGTAAGCGTTGCACCTCCTGGGCAACAGCTGCTCCCTCCGAGCAGACTCCAACAAAGAGGGCTGGGTGCAGACCCGAGGTTTGGCTGACGTCCTGCGTGGCTGCTGCTGTTGAACATTTCAATCTGAAAGTCTGTGGAACACTGAAAGAGACGCAGATTCAGGTCACGGCTTGTGGAAGTGGGGCTGAGTTTACTGAGGGTCAAGGCTAAATCCAGTACACTGAAGGGCTTTTTATCCAAAAGCTGAATTATTTATTTGTTGCTGTTTTAGTTGAGACACGTGCGTTCTACACTCCGCACATGCGCTTGTTTTGAAGCTTCGGTCTGAGTTTGTTTGTTTCCTGTTTGTATCCCTCTGTAGATCGTCTGTTCACCAAGAATTTATTTATGACCTCGCTCAGTTGTTTTCTCCCACCGTCCCTTTGGTTCTGCCTTGTCATGGTTGGTTGTTTATTTTTATGACGTTTTTCTCTTTTATATCTTCATACTTGACACTCACCGGGTCAATGAGAAAACCAGCTTCCTTTTTTTTTTTTTTTTTTTAGAGCTTAGAAAATCGAACGCAGAGCTGAATCAAACACGCTTCCGCTTTCAGAGATTCTCAGTGGCTCTTCACATCACATCGATTGCAGCTGCACATCCTCCATCCATGCGTGGGTGGACGGAGAGGCAGGTAATGTGACGCTAACAGAAACAAAGTTCATTCATACGATGACAAAGTGACAGGAAGTCTCAAGGACAAACACCGACAATAAACGCCATCTCACTTTGACGTTGGAGCACAAAGATCTCCCTCTTCTGACTGACGGATAAGGAGGAAAATACATTTTCTTTTGGTGCTCAGGAGAACAGTCCAATTATGGTCAATGTCCGTGAAACCAAAAAAGTAATAGAGCGCTGAACAGTAGGAGAGAGGATCCATAACTGGATCAGAGGGCTTCGTCAAGTCTGCTTTGGCATGAAGTGCCATCAAAGGGTTGGAGCCCGGTTCTGTCTCTAATTTGTTATTTCTATTTTTGTCCTGACAGTCATATGCTGCTTTGTCTGGGTGCTGCATCGCTCCCATTACTCTCAGTACAACAGATATGTGTGTCAGAGATTGCTAACTTTGATCCCTCAAACATAATCGTGAGCTGCAGTTTGGGCTTCAAAAAGATTCCTGATAATCCAGGTAAAATCTGGAAAGTTTTTAAAATAACTCTAAATTGGGACCAAAATCCCAAATGTTCGGCATTTTGTCAAATTATTAAAGATAATCTGCGTTTATGATGCAATAATCCAAAATGTACAAATTTAACACCAAAATCTGAACCAAAGATTTGTAATTCTGGATCTGGGAACTTAATGTTTGTCTTCCATGAGTTCTTAAGTTGCATAATGCTGATTACTAGGATCGGGAGAGCTCAGTGAAGCTAAAATCCTGTTTGGATAAAACACGTGAAGACGTGACCTCCTGACATAAACTGCATTTTTACACGTGCAAAATGTCCTTGATAGGATCAAAGATTGGATGAGAATAGAACTGTGAACATGGCTTTGAAAAACTTTATTCAACTGTAACAAATATCTCCATTCACCACGTCTGATTGGAAAAAGTCATTTAGACATGGGGAGAACTGTTTGAACTGCCGGAAATAGTCGTAGAAGAAGAAATAACGAGTTCCTTTGTAAATAAACAAAGATGCTGTATAGAGCGAGATGATACCCTGAACGTGCTTTTGTTGTTTATAACATTTTTAAGTGACTGTTCAGCAGTGTGGATGTTGGCTGCATGTAAATATGTGGGAATAACATCAGCCTTTATTTTATTTTTTTTGCAGTTTTTCAGGACTTTTCGAAACGTGGAGTGACATTTCCGTATTCAAAAGCCGCCTCCGCCAGCTCACGTATCCTGAGGCTGCTCGGAGAGACACGGTTCTCCCGGGAGACACGGTTCTCCCGGGGGACACGGTTCTCCTGAGTCCAGCAGCTGGACGGTCCAAAGCTCACACCATGACAAAGCAGCCCCCGACAGGGGGGGAGTCCGGCTGCTCTGCTCAGAGGAACGCTTCGCTCGCGGAGAGCAGCTGATCGGTCCTGTTCATACCCTCTGTGCACGATGACACACGATGTTTACATGAACCACGATCGGACCAACAATCGGTGGTTCTGAATGAGTCGGGCCAGAGGATTCCAAATGGTGTTTAAATGAAACCTTTTTCATTCTGATCAGGCTTTTATTACAATCACTTGTGTCCATGTGAACACAGCTTTATAAGTAGCATAAGGAACTATTGGGACAGTTTCCAGTTTTTCTTAACATTTGAGGTTCATCATCTGTTAAATATCTGCAGCTCTAAACTTTAATTGTTCACTTTTCTTATTTATGATGCAACGGATATATGCAAAAAGATATGAACCCTTGCTCATTATCTTAAGTTCCTGATTAGAGTTTGTTTGTGTTTCTGTATAAAAGGTGATGATCCCTCCTAACAGGCAGAGACTCTGCAGACTCCTCTCTGCACAGCTTTTATTCTATTAAATAAATGCCCTTGAAAATGCTTGACGAACATTTCTTTATTCCATCTGATCTAACAAATTTCCTCTACACTCACAGCTGAGACCTATTTTTTTTCCTGATAGTTTACAGCCCCTCACACCCCCCGCCTAACATTAGTAGTATAAAGTGACGTCTGTGCCGCCACATTAAGAACAAAAGCTTTGAGTTCAAGATTTCCTAAATTGCAAACAAAATGTTCAATTTAAAGTTGAAAATTAAAAGTTTAATTATATGCTTTCAAAATTAGATTCTTGCTTTCAAAATACATTTTTGCATTTGCAACACAAATGTTTTTATATGCGTTGTCTCTCATCTCACTTTCTCCCTCTCTCTCCCTAAAGAAAATACATATATATATATTTTTTTATTTAAAAATATTTTTCTGACTATAAGTCACATTCATCAAAACAAAAGAGTCAAACTTTATTCAAGTGATTCAGAAACATTTAAAGAATAGTACGTGTCATCCACCAGGCTCCTGACTACAGTACCCACAATGCTCCAACAATCAATCAAGCATTACAACTTCATATTTGTACTGAAAAATGTAAACAGGATGCCGTGTATCACCAAACTCGTGGTTAGTAAGCATTAGGATTAGAAAGCGGACTATTTCAAGAGTTTTAATTGGGCTCTGAATTATTTCTACTCAGCTAAGTTTATGAATTCCCACCAAAAACTATCAAATAAACTGTTTATAGTCTTTCATACTGTTTGGTGGCACTTTAGTGTGACATATGTGTCACCAAACAGCCATGTAACTTTAGTTCTCATTGTGGTGGCACAAATATAACTTCATATGACGGGAGTAATCCAGCCGTACAGTTTAGATCAGATTCCAGCTCAAACAAAGACGTCCATGGATCTATCCGTCTGCAAGTGGATGCATCACAATGTAGCGCAGCAGGAAGTTTATGGATTTTATGTAGCAACTATAAGCTTTTCAAACCACATTTTTTTTAGCCTGCTCCTAATTCACAGATAAAGAAAGTCTCAGAAAATCAATTCAGAGCCTAATTTTCATTTCATATTTCCTTTATCATGAGAAAAATGTCAAATACATCATTTCCATCAGAGTGAGTCTCTGAGAATGTTTTGGTTTGACACAAAAACTGTAGATAAAACTTTTTTTCTGTGGTGGAATGAATCTCATGAAGGAGAAATATCAAACACCTTTAAGGTCAAGTTGAACATACATGTCATGTCTTCAGCTGACATCAGAGTTTGAACTAAACACTTCAGCTTCTTTGTGAAACTTCAATTTAAAAAAAATAAAAAGAAAAATCTTTACGGAAAGTCTTTCAATAGGAAAATAATCTTGGTTAAAGAAAATATGTCTTAGTAACCAGAATCTTTTTTAATAAACATTTTAAGAATGTATTTATTTCTAGGGGGGCTGTTTTTTTGCAGTGTATGAGCGCTGAATCACAACCTTTTCCAGGAAAAGGGTATTTATGTCCTTCAGGCAGCAGCCTGTTTGAAATGTTTCCTCCTCCTGTTCATCGGAGTGGAGGAAGTTTAACTGGTGCGTTTGCCGGTAACCATAAACATAAAGAACAGATCCCATCAATCCGTCTGAGTATCTTAAACTGATCTAGCTAATCAGTCATTATCATGGAAGGTATCCGATACATAACGAGCACATTTGCATTTGCGGTTCCTGTTTGTGATGTTCCCTCGAGACAGAAGTAGAGTTTCCATTTATCTCAGTCATTTAGTAAATGGGCTGCAGTTATGTAGAGCTCTCATGATCTTGTTGACCACTCAAATTGCTTTTACACTGCGAGCTCCCTCCAGTCGTTCCAGCGCACCTGCGTGCAGCACTTTCTGGCTAATTTATGCAGCTTTTTCCCTTTTGTCTGCGAAGGCTCTTTTCCTCATTTATGCACAGACTCACGCTGAGCTCGGAGCAAAAGTCCCGTTGGAATAAATGACGGAGGTACCGAGTTCACGTTCAGCTAGACACATCTCACCCAGCCTGGCTGGTAATGATCAAATAATGAACAGGGGATTATTAGAGCTAACATTCGGAAGTTTGAGGATTTAATTGTGCTTAAGCTCTGCGAGCATCAACATTACGCCTCGTCGTTAAAGGTCACGCTTCTTCCCTTTGCGGTAATGGCTGTAACACCTTGGGACAAATCATGGCGACGACAGGCTGACTGTCTTCATACCAGATTTTTTTTTTTGCTCTGCAGATGACCTATTTACTCTGTGCCTTCGATGATCTCTAAAAAAGCAGTGAACGAATCCCCCACAGTTCGGTCTGTGCAACCTGATTGCAGACGGTTTGTTTTTGTCTTTTAAGAACGTCTTTCCCACCTGATTATGCATGTATGCTTCAATTACAGAATGACTGATTGAGAGCTGAGTGCAGTGTCATGTCTCTCGTAAGGTACAAGCGCTGTTCATTACGCTCTTCCTGTCAAATTATGCAGCCATATTACCGCCGCGGCGTTTTCCTCGGCGAGACCCGCAGCCGAATATCCATCAGCGGAGACGAGGCAGAAGTAAAGGTTGGAACGAAACGAAGCGGGGAGCGGCGGCGGCGGCGGCCGGGAACGACATCCGTTACCTCGTGTCAAACTTCAGCTACAACCACGAATACTCTGAGGCTGCATGTGAAAGGTCACGTGGTTTTATCGACTTTTCAAAGTGTAAGCTCCTCAACATGGATGAAAATTCACCACATTTGGTAGAAGATTAAGATCTGGTGTTAATATATGAGATTTGCATCTTAAAGTAACATCAAACACAGATAAACAATTGATCCTATAAAGAGCTAAATGTTTACCACAGGAAATTAATTACATTAAAGTCTTCTAAATGATTTCAAATAGCAACCGTGCTATGACTGTATATGAGAACTGGACTGAGTGACCCCTTCCCCAGCTGGCGTTCCAAACAGGAAGTACCTGCTGGCTTCAAGAAGCCAACATCACCGACTCTTTCAGACAAATAAACAACTATTAATCAGTCATTCTATTGGTCAGAATAACCGTTCTTAATCTGATGACTTTTTTTAATATGTTTACGATATTCCTCATTAACAGACCAATCAGATGTCTCGATAAAAGTAGGTGGAGTCTGCTGGCCCCACCTTCAAGGTTCAAAACATTTGACAGATTTCTTGTCGCCCGCTTTCAATAAATAGGGAGGGAAGCTCACTCTTGATTGGTGAGACTATGGTTGCCATAGAAACTGAGACTTGGATTGACCGTCACTGCATGCTGACATCATCTGGTTCCAACATGGTGACCTCCTCACTCCAGTTCTTTCAAACAGTCGATGGCAAGATGTAAAAATAAATCAAGATAGCATATTTCAATGTTTTCATTCTTTTTTTCTTATACATCTTCTTGGCCGCTTGTCCCTTTGGGGGTCATGGGGGTGCCAGAGCGTAACCCGGCTACAGATGGATGAGGGCGGTGTACACCCTGGACAAGTCGCCAGTCTGTCGCAGGGCCACAATCACACACTCATTCACACTCATGTTCACACCTACGTGAATGTGAGTGTGATTTAGAGTCAACAATTAACCTATGAAGCTTGTTTTTGGACGGAAGGAGAAAGCCAGAGTCCCTGGAGAAAACCGACACGTGCACGAGGAGAACATGCAAACTCCACACAGAAAGGTTCTCAGTTGCTGGTTCCGTTTCGGATCCCCCAGCCGGGATTTGAATCGTGTGAGGTAAGAGCGCAAACAACTGCAACACCGTCCAACCTCATACACATGTGTCAATGAAGTAAAGAGAAATTAAGCTAATAAATTTCAGTTTTACTACATTATATATATTTTAATGTAGTAAAACTTAAATATATTAACTTATTTTCTTTTTTTTTTATTGTGTCCAACAGCTGAGCAGATACAAGCTGAGAGATTCTTGAGTTAGACAGATTTTACTGTCACAACTGGAGTTTATAGAGTATAAACCCCTTTTGTATTTCATGCTAAATTTTTTTATATTTATTATGTTTGTAACTTTTATGGAAATGAAGAAGAGGGAGGGGGGGGGGGGTAAGGGCACAATGAGAAAGGTGAAAGAGGGGAGTTTAGAGAAAGTAGAAGATGGTAACAGAGGGAACGGAAAATGGAAATCTGGAATGGGCGGAGCCTATCAACACACACTCAGACTATTAGCTTAATTTCTCTTTACTGTATATTAGCGTCTGGATGGCTCAGTTGTCTGGGTGTAGGACTGGCGAGAAGGAAGCCTTGAAAATGAGCTTCATGGGAGAGTGGGTCCTAAGACGAGACCAATCACACCACTGCCCAACTATGTAGCTGCAAGGAGGCTTAAGTCTGGGTCTCCCCGTGCAGGTCCCCAGCCCGGGTAAAATACTGAGATGTGCCAGGAAGAGATACCAGAGTAAAACTCTGTCCCAAACCAAATGTGCGGATCAGTTCAAGCTGATATCCAGGATATCCTGAAAGCTGAACATTTCAATATAATACAATTAAGCAAACCTGTTGTCATTTTAGGTGTCTTTGCTTGTGTTCCCGCTGCACTTCTCAGCCAGGACCATCCTCAATGACAGGACAGCTGCTCATCTGGAGCCAGCATTCATTATCTTAAACAACCTCCAAAAATCAAAAGATAAAAGAATGAAAAATAAAAATATAGAAAAGGAAAACTGTACTTCAAGTGTGTCTGCAAGAAATTTCAAAAATGTATTATTTTGCTCCAATTCTGGTTGTTTTTTTTAACCTAAATTCAAAGTTGAATTCACTTTCCTTTGTTTATCTGGTTTGCTTGATAATTCATTTGCATTTTGAACAGAGTTATCCTGCAAATGAACCAGATTCCACCTATTTTAGAACAAGCAGAGCTTCCTACATTGGGTCGACTTGAGCTTTAACATCTGCCAAATAACAACAGATCATACAGGAAAACGGCTGCAAGGTGGTGCAGCGGTCAGCACCCTCGTCTCACAGGAAGAAATTTGAATCCCAGCTTGGACCTTCCCCCATCCATGCCTGGGGAATGTTTTTACATTTTTGCCCCAAATATGATTGACCTGATTTATATTTTTCTTTTTTTTTTTTTTGGTTTTAGTTTGTAATCCCGGCAGCTGGATGGAACTCCGTGGGTTCTCTGCATTCTCTCGCTGGCTTTTGTTGCTGCCTGACATGTTTCAGTTTCATCTTGCTTAAGATCTTTGTGGTTTCAGTCTTTAGTCCTGTTCCAGTCCAGTTGAATAATTTAGTCCAGTTTCTGTCTTGGGTCTCCTGTGATTGCATTTCTCACACAGAGATCTGCAGGAGGTTCTTTGATGGTGATGATGCTAATCTAATTTTTAAAACATCTAAAATATTTAGTCATATATTTTCATTGTCCTTAGAATCTAAATTAGCATTCTCAGTTTGTTACGTCATTCTTAAAGTTGATTCAGTTTAGAGTTTGTAGTTCTGAAAAAGGCTGCAGTGTTGACTAAATTTAAAAATGTCATTTATATTTAACACCTTCAGAGCTTTGCTTTGGTTCTGCTGTACTTTACCTGCTGCTGTTTTAAATTACTTTAATTCGTAATTAATCTAAAGTTTGAAAATCCTGTTAACATATTAAGTTTGCTGTTCCAGCATTTTGACTCAATCACCATGAATGTAATTTGAAGTTTCTCTTCCAGCCTCTCTCTAGTTTAAATGCTGAAGCTGAAGTTTTCCTCAGACTTGACCCACTTTCTGCTCATGTTTGCCTTGTTTTCTCAGCCTAATAGCTTTGACCTTCATGGTTCTCTCTGGTTTCCACAATCGTGCGGGGTTAATCCCTTTGATTTACAGTGCTGGGCTTCCCCATCATATTTAATGCAGTGGGGTTCCATTTCAAACCGGTCTACAAAGCTATAGGATAAAGAAAGAAATGAACTTCCAGTTGACCCATATGGAGACTGATAGTCTAAACCAGGGGTGTCAAACATACGGCCCGCGGGCCGTATCCGGCCCCCCAGATGGTTTAATCTGGCCCAGTTGTGAAGAGAAAAATATATAAGAATTTCCAAAAAAGAAAGCAAGTTTGTAGCTCATTCCTGTGACCAATCATGGTTCTTTAAAGAAAAGACCGCAATGCGCAATTTCACCACTAGGGGAAGCAAAGGAAACTCAAGGGATCAAGAAATAAACATGGTGAAAGCCAAACCATGCCAAGTTTTGGGAGAGAATGCGAGATTAACGCCAAAATGTTTGCAAGTTTAATTTAGTTTAACTTTTCATTGATTAACACATTTATATTTTAGACAGGGTATTTACATTTTTTTCATAGCCTCCTCTTGATATTACTATTGAGATTGTTTTAATGTCAGATGTAAAACATGCAGTCTGTATAAAATTGTATAAACCTTTTTTTTTTGTATTTCATCTGAAATGCATTGGACTCTGTGAATAAAAGTGTAATAAGAAGTGATTAGACAACTGGGTTGTTTGAAGCCTTTTTCCAACTAAGAAAAAAAACTAAACAAATACAAGAAGAAGTTGAACAAAGGTTGTTTTGTTACTGGTCCGGCTCACTTCAGATCAGATGGGTTGAATGCAGCCCCCGAACCAAAATGAGTTTGACACCCCTGGTCTAAACTCATTCATCATCTATAACAAAGCGGGAAAAGCGATTTAAACCAAAGTTTAGCAAGATTAAAGTACTAAAAACCGACTAAATATTAAATATTTTTGTGAATAACCATGGTATAAGTGGAAAAAAAACAAAGTGTTTTAATGCCATAATGGATGACTGCACCGCCAAGGCAAAGCTAAGGACGGACAAAGCTAAGTCGCTGCGTCCCGCTCAACGTCCAAATCCACAGACCCCACCTCTGCATCGACTTAACACTGAAGCTTGATGCATGGATCACATCTGGTGTGAATGCAGCATAAAAACTACACAGACCTGTTCTTCAGCCCTGAGAGACCAAAACATAAATGGTTGCTATGGAGACAGAACCAAGAAAAGCCTTTTTTTTTCCCATCAATTTGTCACGTGCAGCTCTGACCAGGGTGGAGGGGGACGACGGGGGAGAATGAGGTGAGTCTGGAGCCGCATGGTCAGGTCAAAGGGGGCGGCGAGGGCGGGTAGCGCCTACGAGCAAACAGCGCTGCTCGCTGCTTTAATTTTATGGTTTTTTTTCTCCATTTGAAATCCATAGAGCACATATGAAAAGTAAAAATAGCGAGGTGGGGGAACTCACTGACTCAACTGTATGTTCTCACCAGGTTTTCTTCTCCTTTTTCTGTGTTTCCGGTCATTGCTCATTTCAGGCCGTACGGTCCCACATGACCCGCTGCTCTGACTGCAGAACACTTTCAGGCAGATGGATGGAAAAGTTTGGCTCATCAGTTAAATTTGTTCTTTGCATTTGACCCCCACAACCCCTCCTTGAGAAATCGGTGAGCTGCAGTCGGAACCATTTGGTGGTTTAAACCCCAGCAATCCAACTCTTAATGCAGAAGTAGGGAAGCTTTAGGTACAACGTACCGTCTTTTGGAATCGAACCCAAAACGTCACAGTTTTGGACCGGACACTCCACCACGAGGACTTCAAACTCTAAATTAAAAAATCTCTAGATGCAAAAATGTTGAGGTTTTCTCACGAACTGAATCACATCAGCAGAAATGAACTACTGTGAATTCACTGGACTTTCACAAAGGTTACCATGACAACAGTACACTTTATAGCATATGGATTTGAGTTGTGCATCTGTAAAATCTCCATTTTTCCTTAGTAACCAGTGTTTGCATTCTGACTCATAGCATAAAAAAAACCTGCATGTGTTCAGTTTGGGAAACATTTAAACCACATTTAGAGTCAGATGAATAAAAGTGTCTTCAGGAGGCAACAAGGTCTTCTCCAGCACACGAATCTTCAGCTTTCCTATGAGGAGAAACCATCAAAGCACTTCCAAACTTTTTACTCTCCTCTCTTCAGAGTAAAGTGAGTTGCTGTAATGTTATTATTTGACCTAAGGTGGGAGCATCCTCATGACTGGAACCTCATAATGTTGCATCATAACTCTTTATGCATTTGACTATGAAGAAGGTAGTTTTTAATGACTGCCTTCAAATTCTTAAGTTAACTTAGTGAGGATATGAGGGAGACGTCCTCAGAAATTGACTTTATTTTTTAAATAATTTGTCCCAATATTTTCTGTTTTGCTTTAGGGGAATCTAAAGGTTTAGAAAAATATCTAAATATTTCCAATTTGATATTTGACACAAAAAACACTGAAATAAAAGTCCTTTACATACCGGGGTCTGACTTGGAGAATGTGTCCACGTCTAGTAGATTCCTGAGGAAAAAAGGAAAAAAATTCTGTTTACATTTCAGTTTGACGTTTTTTTTAAATATATCTGATGCTTTCAAATCTTCTCCAATGAATCCCTAAAGTCAAGGGTTTCATTCTCGCATCTTTATTGATTAAAGGAAGAAAAATATCAGAAATGACGGAGACATCGGGCCAACAGCAGCTGCTGAAGTCAGAGAGTGATGAGCCTCAGTTCTATCAAGTGATTTTTGTACCACCATATTGCAAACAAAAGTCAAAATTTTGACCAAAAAAAATCCTAAATTGCAAACAAAACTAAAAACTAACCTTTTAAAGTTGCAAATAAAAATATTTGCTTTCGAAATGAATGTTTGCGACACAAATGTTTTTAGATGTTGTTGTCTCTCATCTCGCTTTCTCCATATCTTAGTATTTACAGTTTGATGTGACATTTGTGTCACTAAACAGCCAATCACAGACAAGAGGGTTGATTTTGATTGGTCTAGATCAGGGGGTCACCAGCCTGATGCCACCAAGGACCAATCAAGTTGTCCTCAGGTCTCTTCTACAAATGGTATAACTCACTTGTGAAATTTTATTTTGTTGCTATCTTGTTTTTAATTACACATGCGTTCACATCGATTTAAAAATTAAAATGTATTAAAAATAAGTTCATCATATATGAACTTTAGATGCAGTAAGTTTAGGTGACCTCTGACCTACTCCAGTTCATAAATCATTAATTTTGTTAAAAATGCTGCAGATGTGGTCATTTATTCAAAATGTGACTAGATTTGTTTAAAAATGTTAGTTTTTCTTTAGCATTACATAGTTTGTAAACATTGAGAAAATGGGACATTTTTCCCATAAAATGTAAGTGATCATCTGAAAATGTAACAATTACTGAGATTAATTAAGAGTTGAATATTGATGTTTCATAGCTTGTTGTCATTGTTGATAATTATGGTGAGGAATTAGTGTCTTCATATAGAGAAGCATCAGTATTCATTATTAATAATGTATAACTAAAGCCAACTAAACCTTTTTTTATTTCAAACTGGTAACCCTTCGTATGACTCAGTACCCAGGAAGAAGCTCTCAGTTTCAAAAAGGTTGGTGACCCCTGGGGTAAATTCTATCCAATCAGGTGTCTGAGCTTCGGACAGACTTTGGACTTTGTATCGGTTCTGTTTTGGCAATCTTCAGCCATTCTGGTCTGTTTGTCTTTGAGTAGAACCCAGAAGGAGCATCAAAGCAAAAAAATAAAACCAGATATCTATTTATGTTAGTAACTGCTTAAAATGTCCGCAGCAGAAGAAAACGTCTCAGTCCAGCTGGAAGTTACATTATATTGCAATTAAGATTTGTATGTGAACTATAGTGTTTCATGAATAACATATTGTGAGAAAAAAGCTTTTTTTCCATGATTAACTTAGTTTTTACTATAGACAAATGCACACCTGAGTAGTTAAAAATACGAAGCCCTTGTAGCACAGGATAATGTGCTGAAGCAAATTTAATAAAGAAAAAAATTACCATTAAGGGTTAAAAACATCATTTCTTCTGCTTATACATGAAGTTTACTTTGGTTAACCTTCATTCTTTTCATTACGTACCACTGCTGTAAATTTAATCAAAATACTTGTGCTGTAGAGAAAGTAATATGTGCTTTAAATGAGAAACTTCTATCAATATTTAACTCCGCTGGATTTTTAGATCACACACAAAACTTTAAAGTTTGTTTTATGGTTTCCAAAGATTCTCAGCCCAAAAATTCACAAATTTGACTAAAATATAAAATATAAAATAAAACACAAATGAACACTATAGGAAAAAAGTGAGATGATTGACAACGCATCTGAAAACATTTATGTTGCAAATGCAAACATGTATTTTGAAAGCAAATATTTTGTATTTTTTTTTGCAACTTGTTTCATTTTTAAAACTGAACATTTTGTTTGAAATTTTGATCTCAAGACTGTGACTTCTGTTTGCAGTGTGGTGGCACAAACATCCCTTGATACAGTCCCAGTGAGAGCGGTCCGAGCGCAGCACGCTCTCACCGCGGCGTGCGCACTTTCAGCGCTGCTTGACCTACTTTATAGGTGTCCCGTTACCTCAGAAAAAATCTTCAAATGTTCAGACAAAATCCAAAGCAAAGTGCAGCTCCTGCCTGATATTTAGCCTGTAAAACCTCTGCAGTCGGCACTGTCTGACTCTTAAAATAGGAGGGTAAATAACTGGCAGAAGCTTGTTTTTGAACAAATTTAAGTCATAAGTTTCATCTGTGTTCTCATCTTTCAAGGTTGCACTCACTTTTTAGAAGACAGAAAAAATATCTGTGTTATTTTCTATCATTTCTGCTAAATTTTAATATTTTTTAAATTGAAAAAAAAGTCTTTGCCTCCTGTTTGTCAGTAAATCATGGATAGATGAACATTTCTGATACTCCTCAGACTGAATATGATTTTCTAATATTAAAGTCCATTGAAACCAACCACATTTAAACACATTTATCCAATTTCTCTAAATATTCATGCATAAATATGACCTGATTTTTTTTCTTTTTTTATATTATTATAAAACATTTATAATATTTATTTGTTTCAAAACTGCTGGACATCATCCAAAATTAGGCTTGAAATCACAATATTCATTTTTCAGGCCTAAACAAAGCTGCTCTAAAACATTTTAACAACATTTAGATGAATTTTAATGTATTTAGTTCAAACAAATTGAGAGCATTGTGTGGTTTCAACAGTTATCGGGTGCTGTAATAAAGGCAAAGCAAATATTTTGCTCTTGTTAACCAGAGATTAAATTCCAAGGCTAAAATTTTCTTTTTTTTAAATATTTTTCAAACAGAAAAAGAATCAATAGTTTGTTGAGTTTTTCTAAATGACCCTCATCAGCGTTTATGACTGTGTTTTCACTAATGAAGACCAGCATCAGCATCACTTCCCTCCCACTCTCTGTTCTCACATGCAAGAGCTTTAGGGAAGCCATTAACTTTTATTTTTCAGTTATCAGAAAAACAACAAAAAAAAAGCATTTAAAAAAGCAACAAAAACCATCATTGGTTTAAACTCATTATCCAAACGGCAGCCATTAAAACCATCTTTATGACAGTCAGGCCTTAAACGTCTAACTTTAGTGAACAAATATTCTCTAAATGAAAAACAAATGTTAAAAAATTTTAAAATATAAACTTTAAACATACATATATATATATATAAAACTCTGTCTAAACTAAACGTAAACTTCTTTTAATATTCTGTGATTTAAATTGTATTAAATTAAGGAGATAATATGGCAGTTATTTATAGATTTTGGACAAAAGAGATCATAAATTTTAATTAATAAAGTAGAAGATGAACGTGGATCCAACAGCTGCAGTAGAGAGTGAAAAATCTACGGTGGTGGGCGGAGCCTGACAAAGCTGTCTGCTAATAGAAATCCAACAAGGAGGAAACTGATCATTAATTTGTTTTTGGGATGTGGACCAAAATTAATTTTTCAAAAATAATGAGCACCGGCGTTGTCTAAAAATTGCGGAAACTCCACGGTTCACCGCAAAAGTCCTCCCCGCCGCTGTTAAGAGTGGACAGACACGCCTCCACCTGAGAGCAGGTTCTAGGAAATAAAAAACGTAATTCCAGGAAAAATGTCAAATAGACAGCAGGGGAAAAAACTTTGCGTGTGATTTCTTATTGTCATTATTTGCAGGTAATAAATGGCTGGCATTACTATAGCTAAAAATTAGAAAAAATAATTGCGATTCATTATTTCCAGGCTTTTGATTAATTAGTTAATTTTTTAACCGATTCCCGCCCAGCCCTAATATATATTTCTAACAACTGAAGTTTTGTATCTGCAATTTTATTAGGTTCTCTTCCTCTTTGCTCTCAGTTCTTCATTTTTAGTTCAGAACTAAAAAACAATTGTTTGCTTTTGGAATGGATCCTAATTTTAAATGGGTGTGGTGCTTTGAGCCGATTGGAAACCAGGACATGATTGGAACCAGGTGATGAAGGTTAAAGTGACATCATTTAAGAACAATAATCATGTTTGAAAAGGACATGGACAGAAGTTATTTACCTGTGTCTTATTTAAGCTTGCTCCTTCATACCCATTCAACTTTGACATAAAAATACAACAAATAACACAAAGATTATAAAGGACATAAAGATTTATCAATTTTCAGCATTTCATCACAATTTTCATGTTTTTCATTCAGACATCTACCACACAAGTGACACATGCCTATTATCTATGGAGTTATTTGATTAAAAATCCTTTCTTTGCATTTATTTTAAATGGACAGCCATCCTTGCTCCGCTCCCCACTGCTGAGAACTCTGTGTTTTTATGCTCTCCCACTAGCTTACAGCCCCTAACACACCCAACCTAACATTAGCGGTCCAACAAAAATGATGAGCAATATCAGAGCTATCCAGTTATACAGTTCTGATCCAGATTCCAGCTCAGAAAGACATTGTATTTTTGACATCACAGATGTCATTGTTTTAAATGGCCTTTGTTTTTTGTCTGGTCCTGATTCATTTGAACAAAGAAATACTCAAACATGCATTTTGAGCTTTATTTATCCTCCATCACCAGAAAAATCCCACAAGAACATGTTAAAAACACCATTTTATTTACAATACTGACTCACAAACAGATACACTTCACTGAGGAGGATGAGAAAAAAAATGTATTTTATAAACGACTGCCTGCAGTTCTGTTTTAAACAAAACAAAGAGAAAAAAGAAACTAACAGACTCAGGAATGTTTCACATTCCTTTAAGAGCCGTCATGATGAGCTGGTTTTACGAGAGAAAACAAAACTTGCGTTTGCCGACACGTCATCAGGATTCCAATCTTAGTTCCAGTTCATATCAAGGTCATGCAATTCATTTTATCTCCAGACTTCTGAAGAGTTTTTGTCTCATTCAGAATTCAGGTTTGCTGCTGTAGCTCGGCATCCAAGGACACCGCGTGCATCAGACAACACGGCCAATTTCAAGCCTGTCGACTGATGTTAAACTCACTTCATAAACACAAAAGTTCATGTAAAAATACAATGACAGAAATATGAGCAGACGTGAGGTCAATTCCATTTTTATAAGAAAGTAAGTTACAATATTCAGCTTTTCCCCGTCCTGATCAGCAGAAGATCCTGTTGGTTCTCAAGTATTTAGGAAAGCAATTATAAATGAAAATCCTAAATTGTAACTTCATGGAATTTCAAATAGAGATTTTGAATCCAAAACACAAAGAGGACACAAAAAGAAATTTTAGGAAAGTTTTTAAAGAGGGAAAAGTGTATAGCCGACAACTGTCATTACAGAAGACAAGCAAGGATTTACTGAAGCGGTTTGTCATAACAAAAAAGTGAAACTGTTTGCCTTTTACTCCACAGTCTGTTTGCTTGGAAAATAATTCTAGTACACGTTTAGCAGATTTACAAAAACAAGACAAAAAAGAACGAGGAGATGTGTTGATTCAGATTTATCTGATGTCTGCTGTGAGGCGGAGTTTAGTTACATTTGGATTGTCCAAAAGAAAAAAAAAAGGAAGCAAAAAACACAAACAAAGCTAATGGGAAAAAGAAGTTCAAGAAAAGTAGAAGGTTGAGTTTCACAAAAGTGATTAGAAGGAGCCTGAAGATGGGCGAATAAAAAGGAAGACAAACCTTGAAGAGCTGCAGCCACTTTGAGAAGAACAGACAGAAATTAACCTTCCAATGATGTGAGAGATTGTCAACAGCATCCAGAAAACTGACTCACACTGCTGTGAGTCATTTAGCAGTATGAAACCCTTCAGAAAAAACACAAATTATTAAAACACGAAATGTTAAAGAGAACTTGGGGGGGCTGGTGGAACACGATAGATGATGCAGTCAACTCTGGGGGACTCTACACTGAAAAAACCTTGTTTTTCTTGGTTGTTAAGTGAAAAAGGTCATTAATTTATGTTTAAAAAACGCTCTCAGATCCTTGTGCGAAAGCTCATCCATCAAAAGGTCATTAGAACGTGGACTAGAAAGAAATAGCCAGGTAAAGATCACATTTGGCGTTCCTCATGGGTGTTAACTCGTCCCACTGCTTTAGTCTCTTCAAACGACTGAGCCTCTTTACGCTACAACCCTGTCAGCCGCCCGCACTGAAGCCACAAATAAGAAATAACAGGTTACCCAAAAAGAAGGACAGGAGTGGACAGAAGCCTTTCCAACATGAAAAAAAAGCCTTTCCAAAGGAGACAAAAAAAGGGACGCATCTTTGAGACCCGCAGACGTCAAAACTATATTTTAATGTTCTTGTGACATTTTTCTGATAGACGAAAAGTTTCAGGAAAACTAAGATCAATACCGACAGTCTCAGAGGTTAATTTCTAATGAACTCATGGCGTTCTGCAGAAACTATGTCCAAAAAAAAAACATTTTTTTTTTTTTAATCCAAATGAAAAGACCACTGAGTAAGCTTTGATGGTAAATAAAAGATGATCAGATGCAGCTGCATCTGAACAAGACCATTAAATAGCATTTTATTTAAATATATATATAATTAATTATTATATGTATTTAGAACATAACAAATTCAATGGACATCATTTATTTATTCAAGTCTAAAATATGTTTTAAAAAAAGTTGCAAATGGAGCAGAAAAAATATCAAAACATATTTTTTAGTATGTTTTGCCTCTTTAGGCCCAACAACTATCTCACCATATTTTCAAAACAAGAGTGCTTTTTTCTGAAACAAAGTTTCAGCACAAGCAAACTGTGGTCCAGGACCAGAACCTGCTCTGTGACCCGTCTTTCCAGGTGGTCTCGGTTAGTTTCCAATCGGACTGAACTTCGGTTTGCTCTGAGATTCCTCAGTCTAAATACAAACCAGTCCGAGAGCAAAGTAACTGGACCAAAACAGCCACCGTAGGGTGTTATCAACAGACAAACATGCAGCAGCGATGCAACAGCAGCTCACTAAAATGTGCTCTCAGTAAAACAACTTTTAACATGATAAAAAACTGTTTTTCATTTCCCAACAATTCATATGTCATAAACGCTTAGTGTACCTCGTAGCCGTAGTAACCATCTTGCAGCATGCTTCCGCTGTACCAAAGCAACAGTAAAAGGTGTTGAACTTGGCCTTCATACACACGTTCAAAATTGATCAGTGAATAAAAAATGTGAATAAGTGAACAATCTTTACAAGGATTCTCTAAGAGAAGCACCTCCATCTTTCTCCTCATGGTTTAACCCACCCCTGTTACTGTTGGCCAATGACTGAAGAGATCTTTAGTCACATGGTTTTGTTTACAAGCTTTGGTCCAGAACAGTAATCTCCAGTAGAACCTCTGATTACAGACCAAAAAGCAAGTTTCAGGACTTGATCCAGACCAAATTAAGCGGACTCAGTCCAGAACAAATGATTTTCTTCTAGTGTGAATACATCCTTAGACACTTCACATTGTTTTGATGTGGCTTTTTGTTTTTATTGGTATTTATGTTGTCTCTACATGTTTGATCTTTGTTATAAACCTAAAAAACTGTTTGATTTCAATTTTGCAGATGCAAAAAGCAACATTTGCTGGTCAAATTTGAGTTTTTTGGTCAATTTCAGTTTCATGGTGAAATTATCATCTTACACGTGTCATAGTAAAGGCCCAGGGGCCGAATCCGGCCCTCCGGGTACTTCTATCCGGCCCTCCAGATCCTTTTATTTTATTGTTATTAATGGCCCGATGTTATCTTACGCTTATTTCTACTTTTTATAATTTTTATGAAGGGGAAAATTTTTAAAGTTATTTAAGGTTTAAGTTGATTTATTCTGGAATAATATTCCTGCCTTTATATTATTCATGATTAAGGTAAAAAGTTATGGTTTTAAGTTTTAAAAATTGCCATATAGCTGTTTTGGCATTTACTAAGATTTTTTTGGCTATTTGGGTGTTAAGATAATATTTCAGCTACATGCTAGCTATTTTGACTAATTTAGGCCTTTTTTTTTTGTTTTAAGGCTGTTTTTGAGTCAGGCTGATATTTTAGCTACATGCTAGCTGCTTTATATAATTAAGGCTTTTTCAGTTTTTTTTAGTTCATTTTGGTGCTTTGCTAATATTTAAGCTACATGCTAGCTGTTTTGACTAATTTAGGCCTTTTTTTTGTTTTAAGGCTGTTTTTGAATTAGGCTGATATTTCAGCTACATGCTAGCTTTTTTGGTTAATTTTAGCATTTCTTTTTATTCTTACGTTTTTAGGCAGTTTTGGAGCTAATATTTACATACTAGCTGTTTTAGCTAATTTAGGCTTTTTTTATTTTTACAGATATTTTGAAGTCAAGCATTTTTTTCAGCTACATGCTAGCTGTTTTGGTTAGCCTAGGTTTTTTTTTTTTTTAGTTTTTAGGCTAATTTGGTGTTTAGCTAATATTTTAGCTGGATATCAGCTTCAGCGTTTTTAGCTTTTAACTTCATCATCTTCAGTTATCAGCACTAGCATCTTCAGTGGCCAAATTCATCTTACAGCATTCACACTAGCATTATCACAGGTAATGTTATATATCTAGTTCATAATTATGTTAAAATTTACAGTTTTAAAGTTTTAAAAATGTATTTTTAGTTAGTTGAATAAATGTTTATCCTGTCAATGACCTAAGGTGTGCGTTTGAGTTTGACACTCCTGCTCTAATGTAATGAAAAATCTCAGAAAAAACAATCTGGGGTTGAACTAAAAAGATGGATAACAAGAATTGCCACAAAATCAATTTTACAGATAAATTATTAGAACAAAATATAAATTAGTTTAAAAAAATGTTAAAGGTCATGTACTACTAAAAGTTAATAGAGTGTCTGATGAAGTCTGATTACACGGTGACCTGAGGGGGCTTTTAAAGCCACTCTGGCCTGGGGCTCAAGAAATTTTTGGAAACACTCCTGCATCTAAAATTGATTAAAAAAAAAAGTTTGAACTTGTCTAACTAGTCTTTCTAAGAGCAGAGATTAACAAACATTTATAATTCAAAATGTATTATTTACTTGTGTATTTCTGCTTTTAACCCTGCTTTCCAATAGAGCAAGACAATCTTTTTTTTTAATATACAGACATTAATCGTGATAATTTCAGATAGAAATGAGGATCGTTCATTTAGATTAAATGTATCTGTTTTGAACTATACCATCTATGGCTCTCTAATAAGAGTTTGAATTTTTACAATAATTTAAATTAAAATGCTTCTTTGACATTATAAACCTGAGGTTGAAGACAATCCATCATCTCTGACCCGATTTTGACCTGAGCAGTCAGTGTCAAGTGTCTGGCCACCTGAAATCTGGGGATCTCGGGAGGATCTCCACAGGAGCTCCAGCTATTCATTATTCAGCAGCAGCTTTGAATGACAGAGAACGCAGCAGCAGCAGCAGCAGCAGCAAGTCTGGAAAAATCCTGCTGTCACTCACTCAGACAGTTCAGCTGTGTAAAAGTACACTTTCCACCAAGAATTTCACATTTTCTACCAGCATTGCATCTCTGAAAGCCATGCCATCTCTCTGTTGCTATGTTTCAAGCCGCGCGCCACGCGTGGAGTGGGCAGCAGTGGGAATCCACTTGGCCCCCAGCCAGACTTCCAGCTAGAAGAGAAGATCCTGGAGGAAAAGGATCACTTTGATGTTTCCAGCAGCCAGCTGGGCTTCAGCACACAGCATCCTGGACATCACATGTCCCCGTGTTTGAGAGCAGTTCTGCTCCAAACGCACAGACTGGAAAGTGGGGAGAAAACCAAATCTCATACCTGCACGAGACGGTAACTTCTATTTTAGTTGCGGGGACTCTGGTGTTGAGAGGGTCAAATTCCCCTATTGATGCCATCATTTCGCCTGGCGACGCTCTCCAGCATCCGAGAGGAAAGACGGGATAAAGAAGAGAAAGAAAAAGAAAAGCTGGAAGTGGAGCTGGGGCGCGCGCGCGCGGGCTCTGCTCATTCACCGGAACACCGGGACGGTAGATCCATGGCACAGACCCGCGGAGGAGGCGCGCGCGGACGCACTGACGGCCGCAGAAAGTTGGGAGGCAGATTTTAAAGTTATTACATCCGTCACGCGCTCGCGGCGCTCGTGTCTGTCCGGCGCGAGGAGGAGGCGGAGAGCGCCCCCTGCAGGAGGCGCGCGCGCTCCTGCACAGGGAGCCTTTTCGTGGAGGAAAAACGTTTGGATTTTGGATAGAAAAAGTGAATTCAACCGTGGAAAAATCATGACGGAGCATCGATTAAAGAAACATTGCTAAAGTTTATGTTAAAGCTTCATCTCTGTAAGAAGATGCTATTGAACAGCAAAAAATATATAGCACATTTTTCCGGCATCCAAATGAAAATGACCTAATTTTGTCTCTGTTCAGGGTTTGTTTTTGGCAGTGATTTAAAAAATGAAAAATGAAAAGAGGTAGAAGTACAAAACAATACAATTTCAATGGTTCACAATTTTTTTTATTTCCTTCTCTTTTGACCTAGGCTTATTAATTTAAAGAAGAAAAATTAAGTAGGCAAAAATATGTAGGCTTACCTTTATTTATTACGTTCAAAACCACGTGTCATAGTCAAGGCCCGGGGGCCGGATTCGGCCCTCTGGGTAAATATATCCGGTCCCCCAGATCATTTTATTTTATTGTTATTAATGGCTCGATATTATTTTGCGCTCATTTCTAACTTGTATGATTTTGACAAAATATATGTTTTATGGAGAATAAAATATTCAAAGTTATTTAAGGTTTTAGTTAATTGATTTAGGAATAATATTCCTGCCTTTTCATTGTCCATACTTATGTCAAAAAGTTATGGTTTTAAAGTTTTGAAAATTAGCATTCTGCTAGTTTTTTTGGACTATTTTGGCATTTACTAAGACTTTTAGGCTATTTTGGAGTTCAGCTAATACTTCAGCGACATGCTAGCTGTTTTGGCTAATTTAGACCTTTCTTTCTAAGTTGTTTAGGCTGTTTGGAGTTTGGCTAACATTTACACACTAGCTGTTTTGGCTATTTTGTTGTTTGTTGTTTTTTTGTTTTTTTTTAGGATGTTTTGAAGTTTATCAATTTTTCAGCTACATGCTAGCTGTTCTGGCTAATCTAAGTTTATTTTTCAGGCTAATTTGACATTTAGCTAATATTTTTAGCGGGCTATTAGCTTCAGCGTTTTCAGCCATCAGCTTCAGTGTTTTTAGCTATCAATTAGCATCTTCAGTGACCAAATTCAGCTTACAGTATTCACTAGCGTGAACGCATGGTAATGCTGCATATCTACTTCATTATTATCCTACTAAGATGTGGTTTTAAAGCTTTAAAATTTTGGTTTTGGAGTGTTCAATAAATGTTTATCCTGTTCAGCCCGCAACCCCAAAGTGTGTTTTGGATTTTTGCCCCTTGTGCGATTGAGTTTGACAAAGAGATTCATATGTAACAAAGTAAACTACTCAAATTCATTAATCCCACTTTTTTCAGTAATATAGGAATATAACAAATTACACCTTCTGACATTTTCTCTCAAATAAATTAAAGAAAACAGAGAGCAATAAATGAATGCAAACTAAAGTTGGAGGTTATCAAAGCAAAAATATGGATGTGGACAAATTTGTAGGGGCCATTTGGTAACTGAAGATATTTGCGTAGTTTCAAATCTATTCAAAACAAAAATTTCCATTAAGTGCAAAGCCTCAATGAGGAATCTGTCCAAGAACATGCATGTACAGTGGCGTTGATCGCCATGGCAAGATCGCACTGCCACACCATATTTTTGAGTCATACTGTTGTGTGAATTCTAATGAAGTCAGTTTATGTTTTAACTATGTTTCTTTGCACAGTCAATGTTTTTAAACTAAAGTTCAATGAAAAACAAGAATACCTGTTATGCACTTTTTTTTTTTCCATTAAAAAACTTTTATGTGAGAGGAAAAAAGTAAAGTAACAAGTAGTGAATTACTTTTTAAAAATATGTGTTGAGTGAATTGATTTCATTCAGTAACTGAAGTAAAATAATCAATTAAACTTTAAAAGTAATTTACTCAACACTGTTACTTGAGTACTTCATGTGAGTGTCCCAAAAAGATTATCAAACCATCAAGCATCTGAACGTGGGCCAAATATGATTATTTCCTTTGTTTATTTTTCTGCATCACTTCTTTTGTTGTGATTGAGATCTTTTCTGCAGGTGTGACAGAATCCACCTATGGTGGCCCTGAAGTTCAAATCAAACCAACTAGTCACTCAACCCAAAAAAACATGTTAAAGATTACAAAAACATTTAAAGAAGAAATTAACCAATAAGAAAATATGACATTTTAGAAATTAAAGCAAAATTCAAGAAACTAAAACATAAAAAAAGAAACAAAATAACATTTCAGTACGCAAAGTTAACCTCGAGAAATCAAAATGAAATGTTTAAAAAACCTAACACAATAAGAAACCAGAAATGGTAAATATAATGGATCGTTGTTGATTGGAGGTTAAAGTTTTTCAAAAGCATTTTCAATGACTGCATACTTATAAAAGTTGTATTATTTGTACAGAGCAAATCCAGTATCGCCTGATGTCAAAAAAAGTTTGATTGAAATGGGAAAACGTCATCAAGTTCTTGTTGTGTTTCATTATTTAACATTTTATTTCCGTAAATTACTTTTGTTTTTCTGAAATGTTTGATTTTCATTTTGTTTAATTATTTTGGAATTTTGTTTTTTTACTTCTAAAATAAAATGTATTTTTAATTTTTGGTTTTGCTTTCTCGATAGCCATAGGGATCTTTAACGTTCTTTTGCATTGAGTGATATGTTGACGTTGCTTGACCTTCAGGGCCACCGTATCCTCCCCAGACATGACAATCCTGACACATTCCTTAGATTCCCCCTTTTTTACTGTTTTATCCGCAGCTTTTCTTACTGTAATTTAAAAAAGGTGGGGGCAGTTGCATCTTCATTTCCCACACCTCCCCGGAGCATGTAATCACATAGTTGGGCTCACACACCCCACGGTCAATTACCTCCACTAAGAAACAAGCTGCCATGCTCTAATGAGATTTGCACTCTTCTAAATTTGGAAAGGCGACTTTATTCAGAATTTATCAGCGCGCTCTTCCGACTCTGACCGCGACCCGGTGCTGCCATCTTCTGCTAAACAAAGCTGTGCTTTCAGGCAGGGTATTTTTAGAACAGAGAGACACACAAAGGCTTTTAAAGAAGAAAGACGCAGATACACGTGAACTCAAAGTGGAATGCAGTCCAAATATAAAATGTCTGTTTGAAGTTGACCTGAGAGTCCATTTTTGACTGAAATGGACTCATTTCTGGCCTGAAAAATCATTAAGTTCCCTCTCCAGCAAACGGACGCTACATCGTGCGTGTTATTCTGAATGTGCGCGCGTGGTTTCTGTGCGTCCGTGTCCACTCAATTTTGCAGCTGATCAGGTAGAAATTGACATTTTTCTCTGGCTGAAAAACCAGCGGGAAGAGTAAATGGAGAGCGGGGGGGGGGAAAGAGGGAAAATGGGAATAAGAGGATGGGGGAGAGAGTCGACTTATTTACCCAATTTCCCCTCTCCTGTCTGTGGATGATCCGCCACAGGAGGTGTAATCGCATGATAAAGGGGAGGACGGCTCGGAGGGCCGGTGTCTGGGTGTGTGGAGTGGCAGCTAATTATCCAGGGAGAAGAAATCCTGTTTAGCTCCCATTTCAGTGTTGAGGAGGAGCAGGTCTCTGAAAAACAATGTTCTTCCTCAAAATAAGGATGTGAATGAAAAAGGGAGATTTTCAGGCTTTCTGATGATTCTTTCTGTTTTTTTCTGACATGTTTAATCGACCCCCCCCCGTCCAGCACGTCTGAGGCTTAATCAACCAGTTTGTCTCCATCTATGACAGGGCTGCTCATTCCTGGTCCTCAAGATCTACCACCCTGCCTGTTTTCCAGCTCTCCCTGTACTGCTTGCTGCTGATTACCTGGACCAGGTGTGTCCTTTCAATCAGATTGTGGAGACATCTGACTGAGCCAATCAGCAGGTGGCAGGGCTTGGAGATCTGGAAAATAGTCAGGGTGGTAGATCTCGAGGACCAGGAATGAGCAGCCCTGATCTATGACCAAGCCTTAAGGACCTGGAGGACTCGTCAAAGTCTTCAAGAACCACAAGTGATTCAATGAATAACTCTTTATGTTGTCAGACTGAAGTCTGCATTAGATCCTGTAATTGTACTAGATCAAGTGTTCATGATGAACCGCACACTGCGAGTTCATCTGGACCATAAAAAGATGTCTCTTCTCCATGACCCTCCCCGGAGACTGTCACGGTCAAAAGGAGAGACGACAGGAGCCACTCAAGAGAAAAAAGAGATATCTACCCATTGGCAGTGTTTCTATTCATTGGCTGTATGAGAGAACAAGACTGAGTGACCCCTCCAACCCAGGGGATTCCAAACAGGAAGCTAAAAAAACATAGATTTAAATAGAGAAAAAAAACCAGCTATTAGTCATTCTATTTGTTAGTTCAGGGGGTTAAACTCAATCGCACAAGGGACCAAAAAACACACCTTAGGTCAGGATTAACATTTATCTGACACACTAAAACTACATTTTTAAAACTTAACTTAGGTAAAAATAAATTGACCTTTTTAGCATAATTATGAAATTAAAGAATTAGCTGCGATAATGCTGATGTGAAAACTGTAAGCTGAATTTGACGACTGAAAATGCTGAACTTGATAGCTGAAAACACTGATGCTAATAGCTGAAAATGCTAAAGTTAATAGATAAAAACGCTGAAGCTGATAGCCAGCTAAAATATTAGCTAAATACCAAATTAGCCAAAAAAAACTTAAAGAAAAACAGACTTTAACCGAAAGCAGCTAGCATGTAGCTAAAAAAGTTGCTGAACTTCAAAATATCCTGAAAAATGAAAAAAAAGCTTTAATTAGCTAAAACAGCTAGCATGTAGCTAAAATATTTACTAAACTCCAAATAGCCTAAATCTTAGTAAACACCAAAATAGTCCAAAAAGCTAATAGAATACCAATTTAAAAAAATGTAAACCATAACTTTTTAACATAAATATGAATAATAAAAATGCAGGAATATTATTTTAGAATAAATCAATTTAAATCTTAAATTACTTTCAACATTTTATTCTCCATAGAAATATATCTTGTCAAAATTTTACAAGTTAGAAATAAGTGCAAGATAACATCGAGGACCGGATAGAATTACCCGGAGGGCCGGATCCGGCCCCCGGGCTTTGATTTTAACACTTGCGTGTTAGATTAACTATTTTTTTTCTGATTTCGCTTTTTTAATGTTATTGTTAATCCTATTTTTTCATATGTTTTTCTGTTATTTAAATTATTCCAGTGGCAAACTGATCAATCAGATGGCTCAATTCAAAGTAGGTGGAGCCTGCTGGCCCAACGTTCAAAACGGATTCATTGACAGATTCTCCTGAGCCTGCTTTCAAGTGGCAGGGAGGGTGTGGCGTTCCAACAATCTCACTCCTGATTGGTGAGAGAGGTTACTATGAAATGTTGACTCGGACCAATCACTGCTTCTGACTTTGGGTCTGGGTCTGACATGAAAAGGCGACTTAATTGACTTCCTTTGGTTCATTTGGCGACTGGATGATGACTGACTGACTCAGTCCAGTTTTCTGATACAGTCAATGATTCAACCTTTCCTGCCTGCACATTCTCCCTCCCAACTCGTCATATTTGGACCTATGGTTCTGGCCCCCCTCCATGTCACTTTTTGATACTTTGGATGTCCCCAACCTCTCATTTATTGACATCCCCAACCCACAGGACACGATACCGGACCAGGTTAGAGTACTAGTCCAGTCCGAATCCCGGTACTGGACCGGTACCATCCATGTCCTGAGGGTTGAGGACCGCTGATTAGTGTATGCATTTTTCCCTGTCTGTGGCCCGGTACCAAGCGGCCCTCTTATCAGCACAAGTTTGTGACTTTTATTCTTGATCAATGCTTGACCCTGACTTGTGAGAACTAACCTACAAATCAGGCTAATAAACATCAAACACCGTTGTAAAGCCTAAAACTTGACTTCAATTGTGAATCCAAAACTTTTGGCAATCTTTGATCCACAATTCAATTTTCAGTTTTGAGTGAAAATGTCGCTCTTGCCACATACTCAGTAACTTGTCAAAATTCACACCTACCAAGTACCCAGTTAAAAGGAGTTTGGACATAGTGATGGCTCCTCCCACCTGGAAAAAATGATGACATCATAGTGGGAGAAACCACAAAGAAATAAATTGAGCTAAGAAAATCTTCACCAACAAAGCAAAAACACAAATATATGAAGAAAAGTTTGAATCTATTATGGGATGGCCACAGGAGCTACAGCTTGGTGGTCATGTTGAGTCAAAGTGGGAAATTTGGTGATTTGTACATTTTTATTCAAATGCAGAAAAAAAAACTTTTGTTTTTGTTATCTCAGACATGTAACTAGGTGGAATCGACAACCCCAAACAAATTTCAGTTGAATAGGTTAAATAGGAGTTAAATAGGTCGCCATCATGAATTAAAAAAAAAAAAAAAATCTACCAAGATACAAATTCAAACTCCTACTAAGGACTTTGATCTATCGCGCATAACTCCTTAAGGATCATGGGTAAGCTATTTGGGAAAAAATGTTGGAATTAGAAATTGTAGATTTTGAACTGTGTTCGCATAGTAAGATTGTAAAAGTGGCCATTTTTAGTTGCTACTACTACCAGAATACTGTGAAAATGAAATACAGACATTATTGGCTCGTATGAAAGCAAATGTGACTCATATTTCAAAATAAAAGTCAATACCAGAAATGCTTTTTCCTTTTCACAATATATGATGCAGCTATATTGTGAAAATGAAAAAGCATTTCTAGTATTGACTTCTATTTTAAAACATGAGTCACATTTGCTTTCATACGAGCCAACAATGTATGTATTATGAAACAAATAAAACATACAATATGACATATTAGGAATGAACTACATAGATCTGTTTGCCCCCCCAGGAGACCAAAAAATAAAATGGTTGCTATATGGCTTCCAATTTTAAAAAACTTTTTTTTAAATTATTTTTTATGAATTTGTCACATGACCAAGGTGGCAGGGGAAGAGGAAGGGAGTGAGGGGTGTGTAGCAGCTGCTCAACTTTTTCATTTTCTCATGTAAAACTTTTATCAAATTGTTTTTTTTTTTTCTGTAGATTGGAGCTTCAATAGGAACAATTAGCAGTCTGGTTTCTACAGCATGAGGATCTACTGAGCATGCTCAGTGAGATGCTTTCTGGTTATGTCTTGAATCCACATGATTTATAGGTCGAAGCAACACAAAGCAAACCAAAATAAACCCACATTTTCTGATGAGAAAGGATGCGCTGCAGCCGTGTGCTCTCGCATGGATTGCTTCTCCTAATGTAATCTTTTTCATTTCCAGGCACAAATCACAGTTTGGAAACGCCTTTGATGATGTGACAGCATATTTGATCCACAGGGCCTGTAGTGTCCCGATGCCCCACAGTCAGCACAGCCACTGCCAGCACACAGGCTGTGATCATCTGGACCTTCCTTCTGTGGGGGGGCAGCTGGCCACACTGGACGTTCACGAACCGGAGTGACCAAAGCTTCACGGTTAAGCTGTTTTCTGTGTCAAAGATGAGCAAACATTATAAATGTTTGCGCTTTATTCAGTGAGATTAAAATCTCCAACAGTAAGAAAGACGAGGGGAACATGCAGACCGTCACTGACACACATTTAAATAACTGAAAATCTGATGATTGATTTGTCCTGCAAGAGCAGAAATACACGAGAAAGATGTTGTCATCAGTCAGCTTTAAAAAGCTCCACCTAGCGGCCAGTGTCTGTAACTGCAGAAATAAGGAATCACAAAAAAATCTGTTTTGTTGTGAAAACCTTTTCCATGAGACTTTTCATTGTTTGTGTCATTTGATGAAAAATGTTTCAGAAAGTCTGACAGCAGAAGAAAATCCCTGAAGAAATGAGGATCGAAAGCACCAGTAGATCAATAAAAAACAATCATGCTTCTGTGGAAACTTTCTCGTTTGCCTGAAGGAGATTTCTGTTTTGACTTTCTCTGCTGAATTGTCAACACACTAGAGGATCTTCCAGCCTAATTAGTTATTCCATAAAGTCTTTGGTGTTTCCAGAGGTGGACCTGTTGCTGCTTTGGAGGTTAAGTTAAAGAAAGGAACCTTCATGCTCCTGCAGTCTGGAGGTTTGTACCCTCAACTGGAATCGCAGCATCATCTCCTTGTGTTGTCTCTGAAAAGTATAATAAGTTCTGCTGTTACAGAACGGGAAAACTAACCAGAAAGAAAGTCTTCTACAGTGGAGAGGATTTATAAAGTGCTTTAACACTGCCAAACTGCTTAAATGTTTTTTTATGTTAAAGCTTTTCAGGTAGTTCTGCATGTTTATAGTTGTACAAAAATAAAATAAATAAAAAACTTTAAACTGAAAGAGAAGAAAAAACGTGACGTGTTGTGACATCTGGTGGTGAGTCACCTTTCTGCAGGCTTGTATGGGACGTGTTTAATGTAGGGGTGTCCAAAGTCGGTCCTCGAGGGCCGGCCTCCTGCTGGTTTTCCAGAAATCCTGCCTCGTCTGCTGCTGATTACCTGGATCAGGTGTGTTCAGCCTATAAGGAGCTTCAACTGCAGATTGGTTGGAAACCATGTGGGACACGGACCCTCGAGGAACGACTCCCCTGCTTTAATGTGTGAAATAAATAAATACATTTGCTGCATCTTTTGAATCTAAATAACATTTTTCCATTCATCATCAAATCCAGGTTCCAACACAAAGTGTGGGCTTGTTAAATTCAGACATCAGATCCAGGTTCCTGCTGTTCTGTGCCGTCGTTCATCTCTGCTTTGCGTTCTTCAACAACAAAAGTTTTTTTTGAAGCTTCTCTGAAGCAGCATATGTTTCACCAAATGTTCCTCTGTTCTAAAGCTCTTCATGAAGTTAATTACACTTTATTGTGTGGCTGTTGCAGCACTTGGATGCACATTGGAACAACTGTGAGTAAAGGATCCGGCTGACTGTGCTCCGGGCCAAAACGCAGAGGCAGCACCGACTGCCACAGACTTCTTCCTCGGGTCCAGAAACCAAAGAGCTTTTTGTCTGGAACAGACCCGACGCCGAAGATCCAAAAAACAGATTCAAAAGCGAAGAGCAGGAGGATCATTCTGGAGATCCGTGCAGAACAAGCCCTCACAATCTGGCCTTAAAGATGCCAGCTGACTGAAAGCTGCAGGACACTGACTGAGAGAGACAGTGGGAAATGAGTTTGGGTTTTTGTTGTCAGGCCTCATCAAGGAAAAATGGAGGAGTTCAAAACAAAAAAAGATGCTTTTGATGCTTCCAGGCTTGACTTAAAAAGAAAGAGCTTCAGAAGCAGGAGTTTATGATGCCGATGGAGAACGGTTTTATGCAAAAAATATATATTCTGCAACATATTTCTACTTTTGCTTATTTTGATTTAATGCTAAAAAATAAAGACAATTGTAGAGGACAAAGACATGACATAAATGCATTCATTAGTATTCAAACCGGCTCTTTAGTTGAGATATTGTAGACCTTTTCCTGCTGACGCAACGACTCAGTCATGTATGTTAATCCAGAGCTGAAAATAGTCCTTACTCATATTAATGCTTTCTAAATACCACAGAGCATGAGTCGCTTAGAAAATGAAAGAATGCATTTTAAATGGAATTACATATCTGTCAGAATTCCCCTTGACCTACCCCTTCACCTGCATACTATTTATAGCAGGACTTTATCTAAAAAAAAAAGAAAACCATGAAAGGTGGCCTTCTCAGCCTCTAAAGGCACCTTGGTGCAGCAGTTCTCTTTTAATCCAGCAGACGGCGCTCTAATATAAGAATAAGACATAAGAGCTCTTCTTTTTGACAGATTTATGTGTTTCTTCAACAAAACCACAGCTCTGTTCTGGTTTATAGCTTCAATCGGGGCTGGAAAACATTGTCTCTGATATTTGTTTGGTTTCATTTCCATTCTCTTATCACAGCTTAAATGTTATTTTTGTGACATAAAATAGCTAAAGTTTGATCAGTTTTGGTTTGAATTAGTGCTTTTTTGTTTGTCAGACCCTTAAAACGCAGAAATTCACTCTAAAACTGGTATTGTCTTAAATAAAACCCCTTCTGGAGGTTCCCAAGCTCTGCGCGAGTCTATTTTCTCCGGCGCTACAGCAGCTACGCGGCACCTTTTGCTCCTCGTCTGCCAAATATAGCCCAAACACACACTCATGAAATGCACACAAACACTTGTCAGCTCTCCTGCTGTTGCTGCTAACAGAGGGGAGGCCTTAGGTCGAAGAAAGATCGTCAAAATGCCGCGGAGGCAGAAGGCAGACATGCGTGTTTGTTTAGACAGCATCCAGATGTTCTGCGTATGTTTCTAGTCCGCATCGCGGCCAAAAGATGAGCCGGGAACGCATTCGCGTCCTGACAGATGAGAAAGCATGATGTTAGGCATCTCATTTCCAGCAGCTTTGTGTTCTCTGCTCTTACAATTCTCCAAAAAAATAAAAAATAAATTAAAACATCCGATTACGCCTAAATGTGGCGTCCACCCTCTTCCAGACCAGCCCTGGCCTAGTTTATCATGAATATTCTAGCTTGAAGGCAGATGTGTTTCTCCCCAGAGTGACTGACGCAGCTTCTAATGGACCGAGAGTGAAGGCCTTGTTGTTAAGGCAACATCTGTTCCAGAAGGAAACAAGGCGGCTGAATAAAGAACAGGAAGTCAGTCAGGACTGTTGTAATGCACTCTGCTGCACAGCAGCAATTTCTCTGCTCGTCATGTGGCAATTTTTTTTTGTTGACTTGACCTACTGCTGCAGCATCATTACTATGAGTGAATTCCCAAGGCTGTAGAGAGGTGGGGTGGGGGGTGGGATGTGTCTGTAAAAGGAGTTTTAGCTGTTGGCAGTGTGATAATTCAAACTGAAACAGAAAATTGTACTTCACTTGAATCAAATGTGTTAATCTTGTTGTTTTCTGAATAGTTTTTTTTAGAAACCGTCTATTCTTTACATCAGGGGTGTCAAACTCAATCGCACAGGGGGCCAAAACCCAAAACACAGCTTAGGTTGCGGGCCGAACAGGATTAACATTTATTAACACACTAAACTTGAAATTTTTAAACTTGAAACCCTACCTTTAAACATAATTATGAACTAGATATATAACATTACCTGCAATAATGCTAGTGTGAATTCTGTAAGCTGAATTCGGCTGCTGAAGATGCTAGTACTGATAGCTGAAGATGCTAAAATTAGCAGCTGAAAACGAGCTAATATATTAGCTAAATGCCAAATAAAAAAATAAAAAAAATCTATTAAAAAAACTTATGGGTACATGTTAAAGGCTCGTATTATTGCAGAATGAATCAACGTAAACATTAAATAACTTTCAATATTTTACACTCCATTAAATTATAGCCTAAAAAAGGGGCGGAGGGGGGCGCCTGAATTAGCCAAAACAGCTAGCATGTAAATGAAAAAAAGGCAGGAATATTCTTCTAGAATAAACAATCTTAAACATTAAATAACTCTCAATAATTTACTCTCCATAAAAATATTTTTGTCAAAATTATACAAGTCAAAAATAAACCCAAGATTAGTAACAAGGAATTACAAGGAAGTGAAAATGTTCCTGTACTTTTTTCTCTTCTGTGAGCAACAGGTCGTAGTGAATACTTTTACAACACGAAAGGGGGAAGTAGGTGAGATGATGAGACGCAGGCATATCTTACTGACTCTTAGAAATGTTAGAGATAGAAAAGAACAAACAGGAAATGAAAGAGCTTTAAGGACACCAGACAGGAAAGGTTTACAGTAAGGAAAAACGCAAAAAAATCAACATTAACTGTGACATTTATTCACTTAATTGCAATTTATTATGTGTAGAGCACTTATAAAAGCAGAAGCGACTAAAGTGCTGAACATAAAATCAAACATAAATAAAATCATTAAATAATACAACACAATAAGAGAAACAATAAAAACAATGAAACAAACTGGCTCTCTAAACCTGCTGACGGAGTTAAAAGTTAAAAAGATAGGTTTTTAAAAGTGACTTAAAATCCCTCACAGAATGGGGTTGCGGATTCCAGAATTTGGGAACGGAAAATTCTCTGTCTCCCCTGGGAACTGTTAAAAGCATTTGATCTTCAGTTCTTAGGACTTAACGTGGACGATAAAAATGTATAAGTTCAGAAAAAGGTGTTTGTCCTTTCAGACATTTAAAAACCAGAAGTAAAATCTTAAAAATAATCCTTAAAGACACAAGCTGCCAGTGAAGCAAACGTAAAATTAGAGTGATGGTTACAAAAAATAAACATTACATCCATCCTTATTGGTGCCTAATAAAGTTCTCTCTTCAAACTGATGCTATAGAAGAATCTAAGTTTTCCGTTTTTCCTTTGGAAATGTCAGGAATGACACACCATACTGCAGTCTGACGCCAAAGTTCTCCATTGAAAAAGTATGACATCAATATGACTTGATGGAGCATTGCCATTGAAAATGTTAACTACTGATGTTCTTCCTCCTGATTACCAGAGGAAAAAGATTTTATCCATTTAACGTTCTTCTAGAAATCCACCAAAAACTACAATTCCCAGAAAACATCACATCTGATACATTTCTGTACAACTGTGCATACTTTCATATGTGCAAACATTATGAATACGACAAATATATATAATTTACACATGCACAACTTTAAACAACAGGTTAAGACGAACTATGCTTACAAATCTTTAAAAATGACTCACAAATTGCTTGTTACGCACACAAAACCGCATTATTGTCTTAACCTTAATCTTTTCACATCTTCATAAGATTCGTGTGTAAATGATGCGTTTAAATACTGCTAGAATTCTGGGCCTTCAGAGTTTTGTTGTCAGCGGCTTTGAACTTAAGATTGTGAATATTATCTGGTGAAAACATAACTTAATTTAACATATGTCCTGAAAACTATTATAAAATTCATGTAAAACAGTCTTAATATGCGTTTCCAAAGGGGATGATTTTCTTGAGCCTTTCAGAGTAAACTATATCCATATATAATCATCATATATTACCTTCGCCACGCTAAAAAACAAATTATTTATGAAATAGTAGTTGTTTTTCTTGAGTTTTTTCCTACAACTCGATTCCTGAGGCTCCGCCTGCTGCTGTGTGTCGTTTTTAAAGATGGATGCAGATATCTCTGCCCTTAGTAGGCCCGGCCAACACAATGCACCTGTTTAATCCTGTTACCTTTCAATATACTGTGTATTTACTAATGATATTAAATAATATTATATTCTTTTTAGTATATTCTTACACACACAAAAAACCTAAAGAAAAGCAGTTCAGAGGCAGAAAAGCCCTAAAAAGAGTTTTAATTGGAGCAACTATTGCAGTTTTCAAGACAAGATCAACTTAATTACGTTAAGTTTAAATTAAGTTTACTCAAAAAGCAGCATCAACATACAGGTTGACCACACAAGACTGTTTGTCAAATGAAAAGTCACTTCTAAAGTCAAAAATTAAATTGCCATAAAAGATTACTTTAATCCAAAATGATTATTGTTTAAATGATTTATGAGAACTTGCTCAGATTTTTCCTGTTTTGTGCGACTGATTGTAAGTTGTGATGCACTTTGTTTTTATTTGTGTGTTTTTTCTGCTGCTAAATATAAAGATTAAACGTTTGATTTTCCACATAAATGTTCAAAATATACTTCTGGAGTTGGTTTTAGAGTCGTGGTGGGCACACAGTGAACCACTTCTACTACTGTGACTCTCTTCCCCTAGATTTAGTCCTTCCAGTCCCTTTGAAACACAAAAACCCATTTGTCTCAAAGCCTGGGAGAACTCTGGACCAGGAAACGGTGGCATCTCACGCTCAAACAGCAGAGCAAACACGAGTCACCCAGGAGGTTTGAGGAAGACAGCTTCCATCAGTCACTTCTTGTTCTAATCCTGTGCACCAGCCCATCCGTCCACCTTCTACACCATCCATCCATTATTGGTTCTCTACACCCAGTTACAGGTTGCAGAAAGTAGGACACTCGTTCAGGCAACTTTGAGAAAAAAACTAGATAAAGGAGGTTTGCCTAAAAAAGCATTGTCTGTCACTTAGAATCTTTGCTGATTAATGATTTATCTTTGCTTATAAAAAGTTCAAAGAGATCAACAGCAACCTTCAGCAAAATGTTTTAAGAATTCTTAGTGAAAAATAAAAGCAAAACTGTCTTTATTACACTTAAACTTTAATGCCAAGCTCTGCTGTACTGAGCTAGTGAACTCTGTTGTAGTGAGCTCTACTGTGGTGAACTCTACTATAGTGAACTCTACTGTAGTGAACTCTACTGTAGTTAGCCCTACTGTAGTGAGCTCTACTGTAGTGAGCTCTACTGTAGTGATCTCTACTGTAGTGATCTCTACTGTAGTGAGCTCTACTGTAGTGACCTGTACTGTAGTGATCTCTACCTAGTGAACTCTACCATAGTGAACTCTACTATAGTGATCTCTACTGTAGTGATCTCTGCTGTAGTGATCTCTACTGTAGTGAGCTCTACTGAAGTGACCTGTACTGTAGTGAGCTGTACTATTGTGAGCTAATGAGCTCTACTGTAGTGAGCTCTACTGTGGTGAGCTCTACTAAGTGAGCTCTATTGTAGTGAGCTCTACTGTATTGAGCTCTATTGTAGTGATCTCTACTATAGTGAACTCTACTGTAGTGAGCTCTACTGTAGTGAGCTAATGAGATCTACTGTAGTGAGCTCTACTGTATTGATCTCTATTGTAGTGAGCTCTACTGTGGTGAGCTCTACTAAGTGAGCTCTATTGTAGTGAGCTCTACTGTAGTGAGCTAATGAGATCTACTGTAGTGAGCTCTACTAAGTGAGCTCTATTGTAGTGAGCTAATGAGATCTACTGTAGTGAGCTCTACTAAGTGAGCTCTGTTGTAGTGAACTCTACTGTGGTGAGCTAATGAGATCTACTGTAGTGAGCTCTACTGAGTGAGCTCTATTGTAGTGAGCTCTACTGTATTGAGCTCTATTGTAGTGAGCTCTACTGTAGTGAACTCTACTATAGTGAACTCTACTGTAGTGAGCTCTGCTGTAGTTAGCTCTACTGTAGTTAGCTCTACTGTAGTGAGCTCTGCTGTAGTGATCTCTACTGTAGTGAGCTCTACTGTAGTGACCTGTACTGTAGTGATCTCTACCTAGTGAACTCTACTGAAGTGACCTGTACTGTAGTGAGCTGTACTATTGTGAGCTAATGAGCTCTACTGTAGTGAGCTCTACTGTGGTGAGCTAATGATATCTACTGTAGTGAGCTCTACTGAGTGAGCTCTATTGTAGTGAGCTCTACTGTATTGAGCTCTATTGTAGTGAGCTCTACTGTATTGAGCTCTACTGTAGTGAGCTCTACTGTAGTGACCTGTACTGTAGTGAACTCTACTATAGTGAACTCTACTATAGTGATCTCTACTGTAGTGAGCTCTACTGAAGTGACCTGTACTGTAGTGAGCTGTACTATTGTGAGCTAATGAGCTCTACTGTAGTGAGCTCTACTGTGGTGAGCTCTACTAAGTGAGCTCTATTGTAGTGAGCTCTACTGTATTGAACTCTATTGTAGTGATCTCTACTGTAGTGAACTCTACTATTGTGAACTCTACTGTAGTGAGCTCTACTGTAGTGAGCTAATGAGATCTACTGTAGTGAGCTCTACTGTATTGATCTCTATTGTAGTGAGCTCTACTGTGGTGAGCTCTACTAAGTGAGCTCTATTGTAGTGAGCTCTACTGTAGTGAGCTAATGAGATCTACTGTAGTGAGCTCTACTAAGTGAGCTCTATTGCAGTGAGCTAATGAGATCTACTGTAGTGAGCTCTACTAAGTGAGCTCTGTTGTAGTGAACTCTACTGTAGTGAGCTAATGAGATCTACTGTAGTGAGCTCTACTAAGTGAGCTCTATTGTAGTGAGCTCTACTGTAGTGAGCTAATGAGATCTACTGTAGTGAGCTCTACTAAGTGAGCTCTATTGCAGTGAGCTCTACTGTATTGAGCTCTATTGTAGTGAGCTCTACTGTAGTTAGCTAATGAGATCTACTGTAGTGAGCTCTACTAAGTGAGCTCTATTGTAGTGAGCTAATGAGATCTACTGTAGTGAGCTCTACTAAGTGAGCTCTGTTGTAGTGAACTCTACTGTGGTGAGCTAATGAGATCTACTGTAGTGAGCTCTACTGTATTGAGCTCTATTGTAGTGAGCTCTACTGTAGTGAACTCTACTATAATGAACTCTACTGTAGTGAGCTCTGCTGTAGTGGGCTAATGCACTCTATTGTAGTGAACTCTACTGTAGTTAGCTCTACTGTAGTTAGCTCTACTGTAGTGAGCTCTACTGTAGTGAGCTCTACTGTAGTGACCTGTACTGTAGTGATCTCTACCTAGTGAACTTTACTGAAGTGACCTGTACTGTAGTGAGCTGTACTATTGTGAGCTAATGAGCTCTACTGTAATGAACTCTACTGTGGTGAGCTAATGAGATCTACTGTAGTGAGCTCTACTGAGTGAGCTCTATTGTAGTGAGCTCTACTGTATTGAGCTCTATTGTAGTGAGCTCTACTGTATTGAGCTCTACTGTAGTGAGCTCTACTGTAGTGAGCTCTATTGTAGTGAGCTCTACTGTAGTGAGCTCCACAGTAGAGAGTTAGCAAGCTCCGGTGGGGTGATCTAGCGAGCTACGCTGTAGTGTGCTAGTGAGCTCCGTTGTCCGCCGGGTGGCTGACTAGCATAGCGAACACACTAACTGAGTGCTCACTTAAGCTAATGTGTGCCAACCCTGATGGAGCCACCATGGAAAGTGTAAACAAACTCATTGGGGTCCCACATTTTCTGTCCATTTTTAAACCATATATGACCCACTTGCTGGCTGGGTTTTCCCTTTTTTTAAGAGTATGAATTAGAAAAAACTCTTGAATATTAATCAGGTCACCGAACTAGAATTTGTCACTGCCCAGCCAGCAAATGCCAGAAAATGTCCCTCAAGTTTACAATATGTAACAGTATAGTAACTATCCATAATGCATATGAATTTAGAAAATCTGTTTGTGTTAATAACATTAATTTACAATTTATAACAGCTAAATCAACATTAGTTCATCCCTGGGTTTAATGAAACCTTTTTCTGAAGCTAATTTTGCATTTGAATGAATGATGATTTTAGTATTTAGAAATTTTTGAAATTTCCCCCTAATTGTTTTGAAGTTTATTATCTCACCTGTCATTTTTTTATATAATTGTGTATTATTTATTTCTCAGTTCAGGTTTTTACACACGTGCATTGAGTCATTGGGCATTTAAGTGCTATTTAAGTATCATCATCATTTCAGTTTCTGTCTTTTTCTCTGTTATTTAAGAGATAATTTAACATTATAGAATGGACAGATGGTATTATATTATAAAGTGAGATTTTAAAATTAAATTCCTTGGTTTTTGCATCTTTTCAGTTGTTTGACCTTAAATCAATGATTTGTGATGTTTTTAAACAAATATTTTAAACTTTACTGGGAATATATTCCCTCAAAATAGTGTAGTATAAAGTATACTTTAATTATTCTGTGGGTACAAATTTTTATTTAGTGGGAAGGAAATGCTAATTTGTGAGAACAAATTAATTATTTTTGTAACCATGTCAGGTCATGGGCTCCGTAATTACACATCTTTTATATAATATAACTGCAGCTATGATTATTTGTTTCAGCATTTTCAAGTCATTTTAACATATTAGGACTTTTTTCTTTTTAAGTTCACATTTTAAGGAAAATGTTTTTACTTTTCTAACTTTCTAACTTTCTGATTTTGTGATTATTTGTCTGTATATGCACTCTGAAAAATGAAACTTAAGCAGTGTCTCCATTGCATAGCTTTATGCTCAAATTACTAATAGTTTTAGATTTTGTAGCGTTAAATAATGAAGTTTCATTCTATTAATAAAATGAGATACTGACTTTAATTATTTTTATTGTTTAGAATCAATGTAACTTAGTTAAGTAAATATTGCTTTCCCATGAGCCTTTGCGCTTGCCTTAATGCACATGCTCAGTGAGCAGAGCTCAGACCAAGACCTTCATCATCTCAATCTGTCATCATTTATCGCCATTTTAGTAAGAACATTTTTCAGAATCAGTACAATACAAGAATCTATGAACAGCTGGGGTTTATGAATCTATTGTCCTTTCTAAATCTGTTTTTGTTCTTTGGTGTATTTTTTTCCCCATCAATAGGTGAATGCATAGCACCTGACATAACAACAGTACTATTGTTGCGGATGTTTATGTCCCAACTGGACCACTACTCCAAGCTGCTGGAGAGGATCTTCAAAAGGAGGAGAAGCACTGCTGGTAACAACATCCACCTAATACTGGCAGCAATCAACAATGTGAGATTTTTTTTTCTTTCACATAATTTTAATCCTTGAACATACTTTGCAGAATTTTTAAAGTTCATTAGAAAATAATCCAGGTTTAGTATTGAAGCATTATATTTTTTTCTCCCTCCTTCCTTTTTTTACTGTGAGTTGAATGACTTCCTTCAAAGCAGTACTTTACTTTTTGTTATAAACTATTGAATTATGTATTTCTGTTATTAATTGTCTTGTTTGTTTGCCATTTAAGGATGTGGATCTCGCTGCAGGAAGAGAGTTGGACAGTATTCCTTTGGGAATGTTTGTGGTGTGTTCTGGAGGAGCAGAAAACGCAGATCCACCTGAAGACGTTGGGATTGGGATAGAAGGATCCCGAATTCTGCAGGACGATACTGAGGATTAGGACTGCTCTTTGTTCTGGTCTATGATTGAACCTGAGCTACCCCAAGGATGCAAAATACACCTTTGAATTTCAGCAGAAAGTGGTCATGGAACTGGATGGGATCACAAAACAAATGATGAAATGATAAAATCCCTGCTGAAGATAAGTCGAACACAGACAGAAGTCATCATTTTTTTTATTTTTATTTTTGGAGTCATTTTGGACTTGAAATATGGCCAACTGAGATGTAAAGATGGACAGAATTCTACTTTAAGCAATTTTATTTTTTATTGTCAGTCACACATTTTGTTATATTCGGAGCAAGCAATTGTTTTTTTTATCATCAGTGGGAAAATCTTTTAGGCTGAGGGTAAAAAAAGCTGTTATTCAAGGTCAAAAATTAAGTTTATACTTTCAACTTATTTTGTTTTACTGATTCTACATAGATTGGCCTGACAAATTTGGCTTAATTTTGTTTTTATAATGTGGATTTCTGTAAAGCTTTGAAATCTTTGGAATAAAGACAATGCACACAATTCAAGTTGCATTCATTTAATCTAGATTGTTATTATAAAATATGTTTGATTTACTTCATCTAGTTATGTCAACCGTCACAGTATAAAATTAAAAAGATATTTTTAAAATAGTGCAAGACGAAGTTTTAAGTAAATTGAATGACGCTCCCAAAGGTTGATTTATCTTATCTGCTTTAAGCATTTTAAACTTAAACCAATCATTTAACTTTTCATTAGTAAATATAATATAATTATTTTGATTTAATTCAACTTAATTCTACTATATAGCATTTAATTAGTAAAGTTTAGTTCAATTTACGTAAATCTTCTTGCTGTAATTAAAAATTATTTCATTTCAAGTTGCGGGACGAGTTGACATAAGTTAATAGAACTTCTCATTTTTTTTAAGTGTGTCTTTCAGAGAGTAAGAAATTCCCTCTCGTGTGTGTGTTTCCTTTGGGAACCTGACTCTAAAATTCAAGGTGAACACGAGGCGCGCGCACGAGCGGGAGCGCGTCGCATCGCTGTCATCAGTACAACATCAGCATCTTCCGGGCGCGCGCAGGGAAGCGGGAGGAGGAGGACGGAGAAAGAGAGATGAGAGAGATACCTCGCGCGGGAAAGGCTTCGACCAAACCGCGCTGATAATGGAGTCGAGGCGGTGGAGGATGTCGGGAAAGAGGACTGTTGATATTTGACAGAGGGATCGCCCTGAAAGCTGGTCTCTTTTTTTTTTTTTTTTTTTTCTTCTCCGTTTGTTTCATTTGCGCGCGGCTCCCACATGCTGCGTGGACGCTGAGGGCGCGCGGAGGAAGGGGAGCACCCTCACGGATGCCTCGGAAGGCGGGATCGGGCTCCACCGCCGGCGCTACGGGCAACGATCCGGTGATGCTGAAGGAGATCCGGGAGATCCTGATGGATGAGGACGAACGGCGGCTTTAGCCCCCCTCCACCCGAGACACAAAGGGAAGCGTTTGGATGGCGCCTTCTTCCTCATTGACAGTGTAGCCCCGAGGAGAGCAGCCTGAGACGGCAATGTTGAATCACTGGTGTTGGTAAATTATTCATTAGAGACGGAAAAAGGCGATGATTTTATATTGCTTTAATGCAGCACCCCCCCCCTGCTCATTTTGATTATGTTCTACCTTCTGGGGTCAAATGTGAATTTCCCGGTTCTGTTCTCATTTCATGGTTTTTAAGGTCCGTTTGAGGGATTTGGATCTTGTCGTGTGACAAGAAAAGAAATTCAGAGTCAGAGGAAGAACAGGTCGGGGGTGTGAGAAGGAAAAACCAAACATGTTGCCTTCCCAAGAAGCCTCCAAGATCTATCACGACAATTATATGCGCAACTCCCGGGCCATCGGGGTGCTGTGGGCCATCTTCACCATCTGCTTCGCCATCGTCAACGTGGTGGTGTTCATCCAGCCCTACTGGATCGGCGACAGCGTCAACACGCCGCAGGCCGGCTACTTCGGCCTCTTCCACTACTGCGTGGGCACCGGGCCGTCGCCCAGCCGGGAGCTGACGTGCGTGGGCAGCTTCTCCGACTTCAGCTCCATCCCGTCCGGAGCCTTCAAGGCGGCCTCGGTGTTCGTGCTGCTGTCCATGGTGCTGATCCTCAGCTGCATCGGCTGCATGGCGCTCTTCTTCTTCTGCAACACCTCCACCGTTTACAAGACGTGTGCGTGGATGCAGCTGCTGTGCGGTGGGTTCCTCTTCTTCCTCCTGTAATGTCATTAGGGTGATGACACTTTAGCGCATGCAGGAAACCCGATTCACTCAAACATCACAGGGCTGTCAGTCACGTGACCGCTCGTCTGCAGAAAGAGGAAAAGAAACCTGCAGACATTTTATTCACATTCTGTGGGAGGGAGACACTGATTGCTTTGTGATGATGACATGTCATCCATCCATCCATCCATCCCATCCATCCATCCATCCATCCATCCATCCATCCATCCATCCATCCATCCATCCATCCATCCATCCCCCCGTGGGCTGCCACCACACATTGCAGCTGCTATTTTAGGATGATTCCAGGTCGATTGGATTACTGTTATGTGTGTGTATATATATATATATATATATGGATTCCACATCACTGAGGACAGTCGGTGGTTCCCTGAAAACTCTCCTGTAGTACATTTTGTGCCAAAGCCACGAAAAAAAAAACAAGTTCTGAATCCCAACAGCGAATTCCTAAATGTCAAAGTCTTTCAGAGGAGAAAATAATCTTTCCGCAGCTGCAACTATAGCAGAAATCTGTCATGTGCTGAAGCAAAAAAAAAAAAGAAAAAATCTATCACAGTTGCAATAAATAAATGGATCCCGTATCTATCTTTATAAGCTGATCAGTGTGATAAATAGTGCCAGGCAGAAACGCGTGGGAGTCAATTTTCTGTGCAGAAACAGTCAGCATACCAAATGAGAAGAAGGCAAAGAGATCAGCACTTTTTTTCCTTCTGTATTGTTCTTTTTCTCATCCTCATCTGCCCACTCGCTCCTCTGTTCTGCCGAGTGTGGGGAAAGCTGTTTGCGGCTCCATGATCAGACAAAACCAGTTCTGCTCTTTTTGTTTTGCCACTTTCTCCTAGAAAAAAAAAATCAACCTTGGGTTCATTTATGTATTCATTTGGAGAGGATTTCCTGTTTTTTTTCCCAAATATGACCAAAAAAAAGCAGAGAAATGTTGGCGGTGTATCTTAAATGAAATTTGTTGTTCCACATGATGACATTTCAGCTGTTTTCCTGCTCACATTATGTGTTGTAGAACCAGTTCAACTCTTAAATCTGGTGAAGGTTTAGGAACTCTGACCGGCTGGCAGGTGGCCTAATGCTATTCAGCACCTTGGAGATGATCGTTTAATCATCGCTGTGGCCTGCTGGGAGAAGCAGCAGCCCTCCTGGCACCGGCCGGTCACATCCTGCAAATTCAGGAGAGGGCCAGCCGTGGTCAAAGTGGAGAACAAATGTTGCAGATTGACCCTGAACGCTCTGGTTGGCTTAAAGTCCGAGCAGAACTTCACCTGCGCTCCGTGATCCGAGCTGAAGGTGTTGCTGATTTGGGTGATCATGCTGGAAATATTAATGCCACTTATTGGTTTAGTTGAGGATGAATAAAAGATGAGGAAAGTGTGGAAGTGGAGCCAAAGCGCAGGGATTCAGGACACTTGGCAGATCGCGGTGGAACGGCGTGCGTTGGCACCTTATGGCTGAACAGAAGCCAACGCTGGCCTGAATGTAAACTTTACTTTTTCAATGTGAATGAAGTAGAAGCAAGAGGTGATTTAAGTTGGCTTTCACATTTCTTGGCAGTAAAGCGACGTTTTACACCAGAATGAAAACAAATAGACTGGGATTAATCAGGAAAGGTTGTATTGGTTGAAGATTTATTTGTTTATTCACAAATTCATGTATTTTTCATCATTAATTTAAATAAAATCAGGATTAGTGTGTTTTGGTTTTTGTTTCTCTTCATTTTCTCTACTTTTTTTATTATTTACAGTTTTTTGTTCCTTGATGTCCTATGTTTTTAACTTCTCTGAATTTATTTGTAATTTATAAATGAAAACAAAGTTATACAGTTCTTATTAATTATTTATATTTTAATATTTATATAAATTAATAATTATTTTTATGTACAAATCACATTAAAAACTGCAAATAAGGAATGTTATAGACTTTTTAACATTTACTATTAATGTTGAAATTATCTACAACCCATTTTTTTTTGTTGTAGAAAAAATGTTTGTAGCAGAAAAACCACAAATTTGTTGTTTTGTTTGTCATTGTTGTCATTTTTTGTTTATTTTTTTTTGGAAAAATATAAATAACATTTCTGATAGTGAAATCAAGGTAGCTATTCTTCATGATGGTCACATGAAAAAATCATCATTTTCAATTAAAGGTTGGTGTTTTGTTCATTGACATATTTTTTGTCATCTGAGATTTCACACTTAGTTGTGGTGTTCCACAGGGTGTTGTTCTGGAGACAGTTGCATTTTTTACATAGCAATGTGTATTTATTGTATTTTCAGTAAAAAATTTAGTTGCAGTAATTAGTATAATACTCTCTTGTTAAAATGTTTGGGCCTTTACAGGAGATTTGTTACCTTGGTGACCCCGGGGTCACACCGCTAGCGTTACAGCTCTGATGCGAGCGCCGCAGTCTTTACGTAACTTTAAAAGTGCGAGAGTAAATCCCACTGCAAGCGTTCACGTCCTGCGTCTGCGGTCAAACCTCTGCGTCGCTGCGAATCAGTTTTGTTTGGTTCAAATTTTGCCGGACGATGCAGCTGAACCGCAGTGAAGAAAGGGGGGATTAGCATAAATGTTTGTGAGTTTGGAGGTCGGCAGAAGAGCCTGTGGCTGCAGCCAACCTGTAGCTAATATGAGCCATTAGCTGTAGCTAAACCGCTCCTGCATCGCACCTGAGCTGTAACACTAGCGGTGTGAGCCCGGGGTAAGATGAGGCCCACGTGACTTAATGTTGCCACTCGGAGGCGTTTTTCATATACTGGCCCTCCGGGTAATTTTATCCGGCCCTCCAAATAATTTTATTTTATTGTTATTAATGGCCCGATGTTATCTTATTTTTTAATTTTATTTTACTTATTTTTTCTTGTAAAATTTTGACAAAGTACGTTTTTATGGAGAGTAAAATATTGAAAGTTTTTTAATGTTTAAATTGATTTATTCTGGACTAATATTCCTGCCTTTTTATTATTCACAATTATGTTAAAAAGTTACAGTTTTAAAGTTTTTAAAATTGGCATTCTGCTAGCTTTTGGACTATTTTGGTGATTATTAGGCTATTTTGAAGTTTAGCTAATATTTCAGCTACATGCTAGCTGTTTTGGCTAATTTTGTGTTTTTTTTTTTTATTTTTTTGGTTGTTTTGAAGTTTAGCTATTTTTTTTTTTAGTTACATGCTAGCTATTTTGACTAACCTAAGTTTTTTTTTGTATGTTTTTTAGGATAATTTAGCATGATATTTAAGGCATGATATTTTTGGCTATCAGCTTCAGTGTTTCCAACTATTAGCTCTAGTGATTTCAGCTAACAGCTTCAGTGTTTTTAGCTATCAATTTGAGCATCTTATGCTATCAACACTAGCAAATTCCGATTTATCTTACAGAATTCACACTAGTATCATCGCAAGTAATGCTATTTATCTGGTTCATATTTATGTTAAAAAAATTACGGTTTAAAAGTTTTAACTATTTAGTTTTAGAGCGTTCAATAAATGTTTATCCTGTTCAGCCCACGGCCTAAGGGGTGTTTTGGATTTTGGTTCCCTGTGTGACTGGGTTTGACATCCTTGTCTTAGATTAACCACGTTAACCTTGAAGCTCCTCCCTCTCAGAGGGTTGGTGAACTTTTGGTTTTTAGCCTGGAAAATCAAAAACTTAAAGAAATAAAAATTTGACAACACTTGGCATACAAAAGTGATATATTTTATCAAAATATGATCAAAATTTGAGGCTGTTTTTACATCAAATATTTGGCTTAATTAGAGTTTTTTGTTGTTTTTTTCACCACTTGTCTTATTTATTACTATTTTGTCAAACATTTCCTTGTTCGATTTTATAGTTTTTTTTAAATATGAGGACAAACTGTGTTTCTGCAGGTCATCAGCTGTTTCCAGAAGATCAGATTACATTAAGAAGAAGCCGATTTCTGCTGTCTTTAAGTCTCACAATGTTTTTATGTCAAACCTCACTGGCAAAATTAATAATCTGGTCATTTTTTAAACCCGAAATTTGGACTAAATTGCATTTTTAAGCTCGCAAAAAAGAGCAAAAGGAAGGGCTTGATTTCCCAAAAGTAGCCTCCTCCGTTTGAGCAGAGCTTTGCTGCTCACACCTTTGCCTGGATTTTGATTAATTCAGAGGGAAAGCTCCGGGGAAAACGGCTGGAGCTTCAGTTTAAACTCACCTTTGTTAAATCCAAGATGAATTTTGAGCAAAAAGCTTCAAGGCAGCAGAAATGAGGCTTCAACATTTTTCATCTCAGCAGACCTTGGGAGGTCTCCTCCTCAACCATCTTCTCTCCTTTTTCCTCTCATTCCGGCCCTTCTTTTCTTTTAAATGTGGGAGTACCCCGGTGCAGCCCGATGACTGCCTCTTCCCCCCCTCATCTCCATCAGCTCATTGCTCCATCCTTCCTTCTTGTCTGACCTTGTATGCTGCAATATTAAACAGAACTAAGCAGTACATGGGCCATGGCACAGGAGAGGAGCTGTCTGGGGAGAAGCGACCTGACAGACTGTTCAGCCTTTCAGTGAATGAGTGAGTTTATGTTGAGGCGCTGCAGGGGAACTCGTTTATGCTAAAGTGAACATTTCATTACCGTGTTTTTAGGAGGAAAAAAGGCTGAAACTAAAGAAATCAGGTTAATTAAAGTCCAATTGAGTTTTCTCTAAAGCTTGAAGATGCAAATTTGATGTCAGAGGAAACAGCTGCTATGAGTTGGTCACACTTAACTTATGGTACTTTTAGCTTTGATTGAAATGAAAAAGAGTAGACAGACAGACTGGGAAACAGAGGTGTTTGTGATGTTTCATCATCCAGCAAAACATCATCACTTGAGGGAGTTATAGACGACTGCTAACATAAACAACTAGCAAAGCTCTATTTATTCACTTATTAGAAATATGAAGTCGATAAATACGATTTTGAAAACCAACATGGAGGAGAATGGGATTTAGAAAATGTTCTTGTGGCATTTTTCAGATGATAGGGGACATATATACATATAGAAAATTAGGCAAAAACTTGCATTTCTGAATATTTATTTATTCAAATTGTTGTGAATCAAGAGCAGATAAAAAAATGAATTGAAGCTATCGTATTAGTGATGTAGAAAATATGCTGGCGGTCACAAGCTTCCTGCTTCAAAATCTCAACAGTGTGTGTGTGGGGGCGGGGGCGCTCCTTGTTAATAGTCCCGTCCACAAAATAAGCAGAATTTCTGATGAACTGCTGCAGCTCTGCTTCTAGAAAACAACAGAAGTTTTGATTTTGGAAAAAAACTGCATAATCATAATTAAATGACCATTGATACGGCTTTTACAATCAGAAGATGATTGGATATAAGGCAGAGGTGAGGTGTGCTTTAGTGGTAACAGAGGAGATCAAGGTGGGAATCCATCAGGGATCAGCTCTGAGCTCCTTCCTGTTTGCAATAGTGGTGGATGAGATCAGACAGGAATCAGCATGGATCATGATGTATGCAGATGAGATTGTGATTTGTAGAGAGAGCAGGGTACGGGTGGAGCTAGAGAGGTGGAGGTTTGCTCTGGAAAAGAGAAGAATGAAGAGTACCTCCACCCAAGTGGAAGAGTGAGATCACAAGGAGAAGAGATAAAGAAGATGGAGGATTTACAGTATCTAGGGCACATGTGTCAAAGTCAAGGCCCGGGGGACGAATCCAGATTATTTTGTGTTTTTGTTATTGTTGGCCTGATGTTATCTTGCGCTTATTTTTAACTTGTATATTTTTTAACAAAATATATATTAATGGAGAGAAAAATATTGAAAGTTATTTAAGGTCTGAATTGATTTATCTTGAATAATATTCCTGGCTTTTCAAATATTCATAATTATGGTAAAAGCTTACAGTTTGAAAATTTTTAAAAATGGCATTCTGCTAGCTTTTTGGACTATTTTGGCATCAACTACGATTTTTTTTAGGCTATTTTGGAGTTTAGCTAATATTTCAGCTACATGCTAGCTATTTTGTCTAATTTAGGCTTTTTAAAGTTTTTTTTAGGCAGTTTTGGAGTTAGGCTAATATTAACATACTGGCTGTTTTGGCTAATTTAGGCTTTTTTTTTTACTTAGTTTTTTTTAATGCAAATTTGCCAGTTAACTAATGTTTTAGCTGGTTATCAGCTTCAGTGATTCAGCTTTAAACTTTGACATTATTTGGCTATTAGCTTCAGCGTTTTTAGCAATTAGTTTCAGCATCTTTAGCTGTCAGCACTAGCATCTTCAGTGACCAAATTCAGTTTACAGCCTTCACACTTGCATTATCACAGGTAATACTATATGTCTAGTTCATAATTAAGTCAAAAAGTCATGTATATAAGTTTTAAAAATTCAATTTTTGGATTTGGGCTCCTTGAGTGATAGAGTTTGACACCCCTGCTCTAGGGTCAACAGTCCAGAGTGTGGAAAGAAGTGAAGAAGAGAGTGCCGGCAGGTTGGAATAGGTGGAGAAAGTGTCAGGTGTGATAGAAGAGTTTCAGCTCAAATGAAAGGAAAGGTGTACAGAACTGTGGTGTTTAGCCTAGAGACAGTGGTAATGAGAAAACGACAGGAAACAGAGGTGGAAGTATCAGAGATGAAGATGCTGAGGTTCTTTTTGGGAGGATGGATCAGGAATGAGTCCATCGGGACAGCACATTAGAGGTTTAGGAGATAAAGTCAGAGGAGCCAGACTGAGATGGTTCGGATATATTGGTAAAGGATGCTAAGTGTAGAGCTGCCAGGTAAGAGGTCTGTATCAGGAGTCTGCAAACTTCAACTATGACATAATTTTTTTGACACTCTTAAAATTCCGTAATTTCTTAATAAAAGAAAATTTGCTTAACAATCCAGTCTGCCTTAATGCCGGTTGTGCTTGTTGATGTCCATATATTTTTGTTGTAGTACAGAACAGGACGCACAAAAATGTGTTAAAATGTGACTTCAGTTTCAGTTTTAGAACCAAAAAAAAGCACTCACTAGTTTTACTTTGAAAACAGGAAACGTCACCAACACGAAGATTTCTTTACTTCCAGTGACAGCAGCTCTTCTGGCTTCATTTTAGTTTATAAACTTCAAATCCAACATTATTCTGCATTTCAGAGCAAAAAAATACATAGTTCCCAAATTATATTTTTACTACATGCTACAATATTTATAAAGATCGCGAATTTTTGATGTTGTGAATATTCGTACTTGAATTTTCGGGAGCATCCGAACACCTGGATACTCGTTACAGCCCTATTGACTGTATATGAAAACTGGACTGACTGAGCATAGCTTCACATATAGAAAGCGAAGCGACTTCCTGCTCCAACCAAATAAATTAAACTCAGTCCAGATTTTTTTTTTTTTTGATACTGACGCCACCTTTTTGGAACTAGACATCACCAGTAAGTTGTTATTGGTCGGAGTTGGATTGACTTAATGTTTCTGTGACAAATATTTTAGCATTATGCTAGCTGCTTTTGCCTAATTTAGACATTTCTCCAGTTTTTTAGGCTAATTTGGAGTTCAGCTTATATTTTAGCATTATGCTAGCTTTTCTTTCTGTTTTTTAGGCTAATTTGCTGTTTTGCTAGCTGTTTTGGCATAATTAGACATTTTTTTCAGTTTTTGTTTTCTTACTTTTTTTTTGCAAATTTGGCATTTAGCTAATATTTTAGCAACCTTACGGTTTCAGTATTTTCATTTTTCAGCTTCAGCCTTTTTTTGCTAGCTGTCAGCTTCAGCATCTTCAGCAGCCACATTTAGCTTACATAAAACTGTTTATTTCTCTATAGAAGTTTATGGGATTTTGGCTTCTTGGAACCTGCAGGTACTTCCTGTTTGGAGCGCGAGGTTTGGCAGGGTCACTCAGTCCATTTCTCATATACAGTCAATGCCTGACACTGCTGATCCTGATCATTTTGCCTGTTTTTGTTGTCATGTTTTGGAATTCGTCCGCAGAATACATGAACTCCAAAAACCATAAAGAGATTTTAAAGCCACAAAAAGTTGAAAATGCTGTTTTATCATAATTATTTTAGCTGATGATACATGCGTGCATGTGTGTGCGCGGCCTCGCTCAAGCATGTTCACACAGAACGACATATACGCAACGGTGTGAACGCTGAATTATTAATAGAAACATTTACTTTCGCTTCTCCAGCGCTGTTGTTTCCCCTTTTCCTGGTTTTGCCAGCGCGCGCTTGTCTACATGCGTTTGCATTTCCGTGGAAACGGCTTCGTAACGGCAGACAAAGGCGGGCTCTAAAGGGTTAAAGAGACGCTGCAGTGGTCGTGGAGAAAGCCGGAGGAGGCAGAGAAGAGAGGAGCTTCCCTGGGGGATATCCTGCTCCCGCGCTCCCTCACTGAGATTTCTGTTGGCTTTTTTCAACCAAACGTACATGTTTTAATTATCAGGCGCTTAATAAATAATTCCAAAGTCACTGGGGTGTTTCTAAAAATATCTGAACAGCTGAATAATGGATTTTGTTGACCCCTTTCAACATTGTCACTTAGTCTGAATGCGTGTGTGTGTCTGTGTGCTGAAGTGTGGAGCTTCATCTTGTTTGTTAAGTTGATTAGCATTTGTCTGCAGTCATCAGTAAATCTCATCTGCAGCAGCCTCCTTTCATTAAATAAAGATATTTAACAACAGATTTATGTGTTTTATATGAGTAATTCCTAGTTATTGCATTCATGGAGCTCTGCTTACAAACTCAGCTTTAATGTTTACATTAATATGTGCACAAATGAACCATCATTTCTATTGTTGGTTCCTGTGCTAAAGACACATTTGCTAAAAATACTTTATTTGTCCTTCTGTACTGTAACCTCTGACTTTAACATGAGTACATTTGTGATGAGGAAGTACAACCCTTACTCAGCTGCCGCAGGCTGCATTTGTCTTATTATTGTGACGCCCACTAAAAGTGGATGAAGGACCATAAATTATCCACAGATCTTCCCATTTGCAGCAGACAGTCCAGGATGATGGTTCAGAGTGACGTCTTCTTGGTTCAGTTTGTGATTCTGAGTTTGAATGAGTGAATGGTAGAAAAGTGCAGAAAAGGTTGACGTTGTTTCTGTCTTTTATGGTTTTGGCGCTCCAAATTTCAAGCTTTATGGATTTATTTCCTGTTTCAAAGACCTACCCACACGTCAAAGCAGGAGAGACTGTAAACAGAGAGCTCTCAGTCTCCACTCATAGGTGATTTTCTAATGAACTCCAGCTTCTCTGCATAAACTACGTCCCAGAAAGTTAATATTTTCTTTTTTATTTGGGATAAAAATGGAATCACCATAATTAAACCAGTACTGGGAATTCCTTGATAATAAATCAGATAATACATAATAATTGTTAATAAAACATTCTATATCACATAGGTCAAAGTCAAGGCCCGGGGGCCAGATCCGGCCCTCCATGTAATTATACCCGGCCCTCCAGATCATTTTATTGTTATTAATGGCCCTTGTGTAATTTTTGAAAAATATCTTTTTATGGGGAGTGAAATATTGAAGGTTATTTAAGGTCTGAATTAATTAATCTTGCAACCTATTCCTGTCTTTTTTATTATTCATAATTACGTTAAAAAGTTACAGTTCTAAAGTTTTAAAAATTGGCATTCTGCTAGCTTTTTGGACTATTTTGGCAGAAGATATTTAGGCTGTTTTGGAGTTTAGCTAATATTTCTGCTACATATATATTTTTTATAATATATATTATTATTATATATGTTATATGGATTGGCTAATTTAGGCTTTTTAAGAAGTTTTTTAGACGGTTTTGGAGTTTAATTAATATTTATACGCCAGCTGTTTTGTATAATTTAGGCTTTTTCAGTTTTTTAGGATATTTTGAAGTTAGCTCTTTTTCAGCCACATGATAATTTTTTTTTTTTTTTTTATAGGCTAAATTGGTATTTAGCTAATATTTTAGCTGGTAATCAGCTTCAGCATTTTCAGATATTAGACTCAGCGATTTAAACTGTCAACTATAGCATCTTCAGCTATCAGCACTAGCATATTCAGAGGCCAAATTCAGCTTACAGTATTCACGCTAACATTATCACGGGTAATGCTATATATCTAATTTATCATTATGTTAAAAAGTTCTGCTTTTAAAGTTCTAAAAATTGAGTTTTAGTGTTCAATAAATGTTTATCCTGTTCGGCCCGCGACCTGAGGTGTGTTCTGGCCCCTTGTGCGATTGAGGAGTCAGGAGCAGATAAAAAGGCGCCGTTTGAAAAAGCTCTTGCTGGGCGGGCCAAAGTCTCCCAGCTCTACTCCAGTCTGATGCATGTCTTCGTTTTTGTCATCCAGGCTAGATAGATATGATGTTGCTCGCCATTTTGTTGCACCGCTAATGTTAGCTTGGTGTTTTGAGGGACTGTAAGCTAGCAGAAGAGAGTATAATCAAAGTATCGATACGGAATATAAGGAATGATAAAAAATATAGTTGGACTGTGACTTTAATTCTGTTGCTAACACCCATTCATGCACCCATTTTTAATGCCTTTCTACTCTTTTTATTTATTTCCTACCAAACCAGGACTGGGTAACACTCCCTACAGATGTTTTACATTTAAAAAACATGCATAATTAATAAGTATGAAAGTGAAATACTTAGAGGGAATTTACTCTTGTGAGTGGAAGTGAAAGGATGTAAAGACAGGATGAAAAGAGGGAAAGCTCCATGCCAAGTGGGCCAGTGATCCCTGGCAGCAGCTGTAGCGGCGTCTTAGAAAGTGCCCTGTCAGCAATCCACACTCCAGCGCAGACACACACACCAGACTTGATCTCAGCCCCAATAAAAGCTCTGTACATCAAATAGAAGCTGTCCATTAAAGAGATGGAGGATGGCAGGTCAAAGAGCAGACACAGAGGCAGGGGGAAGGCCAGGCCTCAGACAGCTTTATTACATTATGGACAGGACACGGCCATCTCTTAATGCAGTCATGTTCACACCTTTGTGATTCACAGCTGGCTGTCAGGCTTCAGAGCTGCAGCGTTTCCTCCAGGAGAGGTTTGGATACTTTGGAGAGCAATGATGCTTCAACTTAATGATCGTTTATCAAGAAAGTGGCCAGGACATCATTTATGGCTTTAGCTGACCTGTCTGACTAGCACAAAAACACAACACAAGGTAGTGGTTATCAACTTGGTCAGTTGGTTTCTAGTCCAAAACTTGTTTAGTTTTACCCTCAAGATACAGCCACTCCTCTTTACAACCCTCAACAGACGTGGATATCCCAAAAACTACCCCCATACGTATGACTGAGGCTTTACTGGAAACACAACTATGAGATAACACTATTTTTCTCAAGTTGACACATTTTACATAAATGTTACATGATCATCTGTTGTAGTTTATTTTCACAGTTCACAAAATCACATATTTTCTGACTTCGAAACTAAAAAGGGTCTCTGGTCTGGTCTACGCGGCGGCAGAATGTGGCGATAGCAGGGTGAGGCTTTTCTAAACACCCAGAGGAAGTGATCAGTTCTGGGAAATATTTTCATTTTTAAAAGTGTTTTAGACTTTTTAATATTGATTATCGAGCATATCTGTTTAAGAAAGTGGGAAAAGGTCAAGTTTCACCAGATGCTATTCACAATGTAAGTTCGAAATGGCTGATAAGAAAACTCTGGTGACCCAGCATTCTAGTGGTATTTAAACGCATCTCTTACGGACAAACCTCTGAGACATGAAGAGTCTCACATCAGATTTGTCCATAACTGAGGTTTTGTGTGTGTGTAATAAGTGATTCGTGCGTAATATTTAAAGATTTGCATGTTTAGTTAGTTTCAAGCTTTTGTCATTTTTAATTTGTGCATGTGTAAAATTGTATTTAATATCGTTTTCAATTTTGTAATTTCTGTAGTTATGTATAAAATGTATTATGTGAGTTTCAAATGATGAATTATACACACACAAATCCAAAGTTACGCACAAATCGATAATCACACACACGAACCCTAAGTTATGCACAACTTAACGATTACACACCCACAAATCAAGAATTATACATGCACAAATTGTGGTGATACTCCTTCCATAGATTTGTGGTTGGAATCTTCTATATCAAAACTGAATCTTTTTCTCTTGTTTTACCATTATGCAGTTGTCCCGTTCTCTATGGATGATGGGATGTCTGTCACTCTGTAGGATTGACACTGCAAAAACACAACCTCTTGAAATAAGTCAAAAATTTAAGCAATGGCGAAAAAAAAAGACAAAAACTTAGTTCATATTTTTTTTATTTAAATATTTTGCTAATAAAAAGTTTTTTTTAACCCATCCAGCAGCAGCGCAAACAGATCAGAGCTGAAAGTCTAGACAGATTTTACTGTTACAATAGAGAGTTATGAATCTTCTGACACATAAAGTGTATATTTGAATAAACCCCTTTTGTACTTGAGGCTAAACTTTAATTATTTTTCCCAAACTTTCCTAATAGGATTATTTTTCTGGAAAAACAGGAAGTAGGAGTTTTTCTTGATATAGTGAATAAGGGTCAATGAATACGGTCTGTTTTAGCCTCGTTAGTGTGGTCCAGTACGGTCTGGTTCAGAATGGACCAGGCAATTCAGGTGAGCGTTCCCACTCAAAGTTGGATCATCACGACGTATGCGGGTGATGGAGGTCATCTAGCAGCTCATATTTTCTCTCTTGGTTCTGGTACTCCGTATATCCAAACATTTCATTTTGTTTTGATGTCTCAGTGAGCATCCTCGACAACAGTAGCTCCACGCTAACCGGTCTGTTCCAATTTTTATGGACCTACAACCAACTGTTCGGTCCAGCTATTTTATAATGGAAACGCTCCAGCTACCAGACTCGATCAGACCATACGGCACTACTCAGTGGAAACGAAGCGTTTCTTTCTTAAGGTTCAGTTTTTGCTGTGAGGGATGACCACATAATCAAGTCTCAGGAAAACCTATGCTCTGCAAAATTCTGGAACTTTATCAGTCGAAGTGAGCAGCCAAAGGTCAAGATCATCAAGATCCCTGTATGTCTGGAGACACTGGACTCTAACGGTATAACAGTCATTAACATAATGGCACAGACTGTGACTGAAGCACTGGATCGCTCACTGATGTGAAGACGCTGAACCTTAACATAGTCACAGAGTCACTGATATTGACTGGATCAGGTTAGTGATTAGCAGGATTTTCTTGAGATTCTCTGTGATTCCTCAGCTGGTTACTACAGAGATTCCAAAAGCTGGCAGTTTTTCTCATCCTTGACTGCTTTTGACATTGTCTTACTTATAGAAATGCTGGTGGCATGTCTTTGCCTTTACTTGCACTTCAGTAAGGTAATCCATGGTTTGATGTTAGCACAAAGACACCATTGATTTCCTAGATGAGATCAAAATGTTCTCAACTGGGTTTTTTACATGAAGGTAGTCTGTCGGTACCACACCAAGAATGCTAATTCTGACAAATAGAATGACTGAGTAAGATTTTGGCTCCTTGGAACCAGCAGGTACTTCCTGTTTAGAACAGCAGAGGAGCGGGGTCACTCAGTCCAGTTCTCAGATACAGTCCAGCTGAAAAGAGGACAGAACTTTCGGTTTGGATCTTGAGTGAAAAGAGCTGGTCGGACACTTCCTGTTGTCGTAAAACCTTTCCACCAATCAGTGAGTTACTTTGTGTGACGACAGAAGCTCCGCCCTCTCTGGTCCATTCCATTTTACAATGAACCAACACGGGTCTAAAAATGGTACCAGTCGGACCTGCTTGCTGGGTCCATTTTGCATTGGAAACGCTAAAAAGTTCGGTCCGGCCCGATTCAGTCCGGTCTGGACCACGCGGTGGAAACGAGGCAAGAGTGACGCAGAGGTTCTGAAGGCGGGACTGGACCGACTTTTCAGATAATTTGTTAAATCTAAAACTTGCTGGGTTTGGTTCTGAGTCGCTAACAACGAGGGGGTTTTTCTCAGACATCTTGACTAAATCTTACAATATAGATGATGAAAAGTTGAACTTTTGTCCTTGCAACATTTTTTATTATGCAATAGTCCCTCATAATGTGGATCATCTTTTAAGGTCTCACTATCTTGCAGGATTTTTAGGTGCAATTTTGCATGATTCTTAAAATGTTTTAATTTACTAAGATGTCTAATGGCTAATATTTCAGCTACATTCTTGCTGTTTTGGTTAATTTAGGCCTTTTTTTAAATTTATTTTTTGTCTGTTTTGGAGTTGGGCTAATATTTACACGCTAGCTGTTTTGGCTAATTTGGGCTGTTTTCAGTTTTTTAGGCTATAAGTTTTTCAGCTACATGGTAGCTGTTTTGGCTAACCAAAGGTTTTTTTTTAAAGTTTTTTCAGCTATTTTGGAATTTAACTAATATTTCAGCTGGCAATTATCTTCCGCATTTTCAGCTCTCAGTTTTAGCATTTTTAATTATCAGTTTCAGCATGTTCAGCTATCAGTACTAGTATTTTCAGCGGCCAAATCCATTTTACAGTATTCACACTAGTATTATCACATATAAATCTACTTCATAAATATGTTAAAACGTTACGGTTTAAAAAATGTAGACTTAGATTGTTCAATAAATGTTTATCCTGTTCGGCCCGCGACCCCAAGGTGTGTTTTGGATTTTGGCCCCTTGTGCGATTGAGTTTGACACTCTTGATGTAGTGAAAGGTTTCGTAGCCATAAAACATCTAGAATAAATTGTTATAAAATCAAATTATGTAACATGGGAATTTTGTTAATCACAAGTTATTTTTAAGGGAATCATTTATTTATTGTTGTCATCAAATTATATGAAAACAAAAGGAAATTAGTTTTTTTATTGTTGTGTTTTTTTTAATGATCGATGCAAAAAATCCGGCTTAATATTTATTTTTAGAGTATTTTTCATTAAAATCGTGAATCAGAATCAGACGAAAAAAAATGCTGGTTGAGAAAAAGTTAATTTTTTGATGCAAACACAAGTTGCACCACGCCAACTGCCCCACCCACAATGCAGAGACTAATAATGAGCTCCTGCTGCTCTGCAGAAACTATGACCTAGAAAACGACATTGATTTTTAGATGTTGGCTAAAAACAGAAAAATCATAATAAAAAAAAAAAAAACACTGGGAACAGGTCAAAATATGACCAGAGTGGGTCAATAAATAAAACATTTTAATAATTATTTTCTCATCTACTGAAATAGCACTTATTATAACATTTTCTATATATTTGTATGAAGAAACACTCCACTGATATAAAATCTAAGATTACAGATTACATGAACACAAATGCATAGACATCTGTGTGTACATAAATACATACATGGTGTTTATAGCCCGCTAATGTTCATTTTTGAACTGTTGTGTAACATGTTTGGCTTTTTAAGACGTCGATGAAACAGTTTTATGTAACAGATCTATAATTATCCAGTGGCTATAAATAAATGAATTCAGTGTTATTTTAACAAGCTGAGAATCAAAGAATGTTTTCCTCTGTTTCATCTGTTCGGATGTCTTCTGACTGCCAGTGAACTGTGAACGCTGCGCTGACAAGAAATGACAGGAAGTGATGAACTGGAAGAAGAAGAAGAAAAAATGATTTTCTTCCCTTCTATCCGCCTTTCCTAAGCGTCCACCTTCTCCGATCGATTCCTTTCTTCTTGCTGCATTTGAAGCTCCTGAGTTCAGAATGCAGCGTCTTAAGTGAGGGTGGGGGGGCTTCAAAGGGCATTCTTGGGTTGTGAGGAGGTGGGAGTTTATTTTTAGCCTGCTGGTGCCTACTTGAATGCTTGAGCTGAAGATGGAGGGGGACGGCGCGCAGCACAGGAAAGACCTTAGCTGTAATCATGGAGGACGGGGGAGCCAGATGCTGATGCATTTTGGACACACTGCTCTAAAGCTGCCGTGCTGCATTCATTACGCGCCAGATCGTCACTGTTTTGCTGACATTTGTGGCACGTCTGTGAAGGAAAGCACTCAATACGCTTTCGGTCTGGGTGGGATTTCTATTATAATAAAAGAATAGCTTCATAAAGAGTGTAAATCTATAGGAACCATGCAGTTTTATGTCTGTGCCAGAACACCAAAGTAAATGTCTTATCATTTACAACAAAGGGCCACCATGAAAGAAAAAATAGATTTGTAGAAGAATTAACTCATAAAATTATGTGAAAAAACATTTAATTGCAAAAGAAAAAGCTGCACTGTTAGAAATGTTTGTAATTTTTACAGTAAAAACTTTGATATCTTGTCAGTTAAAGACTTAAACTATGAGAAGCAATCACAGTTTAATTAATGGGGAACTTCCCTAAAGTGCAATTTTTACAAATTTGTTCTTTAAAAATACATAAGTACCTAGTTAAAAAAATGTATTTAACAATGACAAAGGCATGTAAATGTCCTCACTAATATTTACAGTCCTGCTCCAACTATATTTTTTTCTATTGTAAAATTCTTCCCACTGGTCTCTTAACACAGTTTTTGGCAAAAAAAGAATATATAAATTGGTGTTGGTTTTTTTAAGTCACAATATTAGTAGAAACGTATCTCTGGTTTGCAGAAGTAGCCCTACGCTGATATCCCAGCATGCCTTTTTCTTTAAACTCTCCTAATAACTTCTCCTAACTTCAAGCAAACATTAAAAAAAAAGGATGAACAATATCAGAGCTATCTAGTCGTAGTTTTAATCCAGATAGCAGCTCAGACAAGGAAAAAGAAGATGTTAATGTACTTGTCTATTAGTGGAGAACTGAGAATTAGAGTGGAGCAGAAAGACTTCGGCCCCACTGACAGTTGCTGTGTCACAAACCTGAGGTTTTTCAAATTGTCTGCTACTGATCCATCACGATTTGAATGGAGAGATACTTAAGGAACATGTTTAAAGCAGCAAAAGGGTGGGTTTTGAACAGTGATTATATAAGTTTAAGGTTTTGTAAAATATCAATTATATGAAAAATGGAAAAATACTGTAAGGTAAAACTATGAAATAATACTGCATATTCTTGTTAAAATACACAATATATTACCATTAAATATATCAATAAATTCACCTATAAATATTTTTTTTTCACAGTAATCAATACAAATATTACTCAAGAATAACTGTGAACTTCAGTTTTTATTGTTTTTTTAAGTGTAAAATTTTTTCTAAAACAAAAGAATAAAAAAAATTGGTGCTGTAAGTGTGCAGCAGGTTTATTAGTTCAGACAGGAACTGAGCACAGCTAAAAGTCCACAAAACTTAATCAGTATCAGACAAGCTGAGGTCAATCGTGAGAATGGAAGCATCAAACAAGAGACTAGAGATGTCAGATTCCAGGTGAGGGTCAGGGCAGGCAGCAGGTAATCAGAGGTAAAGCAGGGTCAGAAACAGAAGATCAGGTCCAGATAGAAACGCTCAGTAATGCAGGCTCAAACAATACTTCACACTGAGTCAGGCTCTGTGCAGTCTGTAAGTATCCCGTGGATGATTGTCAACGAGTGTCAGCTGAGTGACATGTAGGGACTGTGTGCTGGGGCAGCTGGGAAATGTAGTGTGTTCATATTCTGTAGATAGCTCCCGCTGGTGACCAGAGGGGGAGACAGACCTCCAACTCCTGACATTAAACCTCTGTCTACATTATGTTCTGTCTAAATCCATCAATGCAGACGTTTAGAACCAAGTTTGCTGCAAATTCTTTTCAATTCCCCAATACTTGTAATAATGCTTGACTTACTTATACATTCTTAATATATAATTAATAAATTATAACTTAATTATGGTAAAATATTGACTTTTTTTTATAATTTGATAAGTTTATGCTCATAAAATTTGGACTCTTTTTCCTTCTTGGCTCAACTTTTTTTTTGTCACAACTTTACACTTGTAAAATGACTATTTCTGCATTTGAAGGCTGTATTCTCATTCATTTATTTTTATTCTTTTTCTAATGGTGGTCCTAAAACTCTCTCATAGATTTCCCTTTAGCTTTTTATTCTGACTAAACTCATAATATTGACCTCCACCTTGGTGGGGGCAGGAGTAGAGAACCATTCTCATGCTGCTAAAGCTTTAAAAAACTTTTAATGGTCCTTGTCGGTAGATGAAGCTGACCAAAGCAAAACTCTGCCTGTAATCTCCCGGGATCTCTTCAAGGACGGTGGAAGAGCAGTTTTGCTGTGATGTAGTTAATGGTCATTCATCATGTGTCATCACCACAAACATTGAGGTCCCACAGGGTTGCATTCTCCAGCCTTTGTATACCAACCAGTCACCACGAGCTGTTCATTCATTACGCTGATGAAGATAATGATGATGCTGCTGTATGTCCTCTTAATGTTTGTTAAGATGTGCATAGGTGGGAATTGTTTTTGTGATTCCCACAAATACTACTTATTGATTTTAATTCTAAAGAAACAAACAATTCAAAACAGTTTTTCCATTTTTATAATATTTTACAATTAGGTATACAGGGAGAAAAATGCCCCTAAAAAATAGTGACAAATCATAGTCAAGGTGCAGTGAAACCCTGCTTATTTATAACTTGTACATTTGTCACAAAATATATTTTATGGAGAGTAAAATATTGAAGTTATTTAAGGTTTCTTGGAAGTTAACAACATGGCAACACAGTTTGAAAGTGGGAAACATAAAAAAAGAAAAAAAGGTCAGAGCTTCTCTTCTATGGCAGCACTACAATGATGCACGAGCACCTGAAGATGAAGCACGTTGTAACTGAGTATGATAACACTAAAGAGGGATCAGCATCTAGCTAATATTACCCAAAACAGAGAGCAAACTTCTTAGATAATGTTTTCTGTACATTCCTGCAACTTTTTTTAAGCAAAACTTTACTATATAGCTTAAATACTTCAAGTTTAAAGCGAATTATGGTTAAAATGTGTATTTTTCATCAAGTTTACGCATTTGCAGATTATGGAAAAAATAATCGGTTAATAGTCGACTATTAAAATAATCTTTTGTGGCATCCCTAAACTAAACACATCTTATTTTAAAAAATGTTGTTGTTGTTTCGACACTAACTGAGCTCCATACTACCATATTTTCAAACAGCATTTGGTTGCCATGAGGCAGCAATAACGTGCCCACCAAGTTACCTTTTTTTCTGAAAGCCCTCCCAATAAACTTGGATTGAGTTTAATACCAATCAGGGGAACATTCATCAAAGATCCATAAAGCCTGATGCTCATTACTCAGTTAATGATTTCAACATCTCTCATCATGGCTAATATGTTGCATAAAGGTCATAAAAGAAGCTAATAACATGATGATTTCCCACGATGATTACCTCCGTTGCTCTCTCATTCTCTCATTACTTACTGTATTATCATCATTATGTTCTTCTCTCATTAAATTCCCTCATTACAGCAACAATCACACCATCGGACACAGTTTCATCCTAAAATAGGAGTCCTTGGGTTTGTATGTTTACACACAGGTGGTGACTAATCTCACATCCTCGCTCATATGTTGCTACAAGTTGGCCGCCCACCCATTCCTCATGATGAATTGCCATCATAAAAAGTGGGAATCACCAGTGTTGCACAGCATGTGACTAATGGACTTTTCTTCTAGTCCACACAAATACACACTGCAAACTATTTCATCTTTGCAAAGATGTAAAACCTTGTTTTTTAGACATTTGACCAGGTCTTAGGCTCTCTTTGTTCCACACATTTCCCAGCTTTTATCAACACAATCGAGAATGAGTCAATAACAATTTAAAACTTGAATTAAGACTCAAAAAATTAAAAATTTGCTTTGATTTTCACTCCAATTTTAAAGATCTTCTTTTAAGGTTCAAACTGGAATTCATTGTAACTATTTTGGAAGCAAAAATTAAAGTTCATGTTCTTGGAATAAGTGTTAATTTTATGAGAATTCGTTAAGATGAGCCAACATGTAGAAGATTGTATTTTAGGTTTCTTTAAATTTCCTCCTAAAATTTGTTATTTCCACTAAAAAAAAAAAACAAAACGTTTTTTATTTATTTATTTTAAATAAACATGTTTATAACAAAGTATATGCAATATTGCAAATATAGTGGATAATCATTTATAAAATGTAATGTCTGCCACAGACACCACTGAAGATAAATAATCCTTGAAAAAACAGTTGAGTCTTGTTGGGTCCAGATGACCCCACTTTTAATTAAAACATGCCAAGGATCACACAAGGGCTACAAAAGAAAAGAGAAGAGAGCAAAAAAAAATTAAAATAAACAAAGGTCAAGCATGATAAGCCAAAAAAAAAAAAAAAATGTCAGAAAAGGAAAAAAAAATCTAAATTTTTTGAATACCAAACATTATTATATTAATATTCTAAATTATGTTACAGGAAAATAAGTTTATCATGTTACAACAGTAGTACTACAATTTATATTCCATGTTGTTGTATTTTCATCAGATGATTTCTCTGGCAGTGTATTTGAACTTGTCAATATTTTTGCAGTGTTTCTGTTCTGAATCTAAGCTGTTCCAAATGTTTTGATCCCAACAGAGAAATTAAATCTTCTCTGATTGGTTCGTGCTAATGGTAGTGAAGGTTTCCAATTGCTCTTAGGTTATAAGGATTTTTTTATATTCTGAATTTCTACATTACATAGTAAGAAATTAAAGTCCGGCACAAGAATGGGAACATCAAAGAAGACTGGAGATGTCAGAGAACAGGTGAGGGTCAGGGCAGGCACTAGGCAATCAGAGATAAAGCTTGGCCAAGTACACAGAAGATCAGGTCCAGATAGAAACGCTCAGTAATGCTGGCACAAACAATACTTCACACTAAGTCAGGCTCTGTGCAGTTCTTAAGTGTCTGTGGGTGATTGTCAAATGAGAGACAGCTGCGCAGCATCCAGGAACTGTGCGCTGGGGTTGCTGCGAGATGAAATGTGTTAAAACTCTGGAGATGACTTCCGCTGGTGACCAGAGGGGGAGACAGAGCTCTGACTACTGACATTAATAGCATCTGATATTGTTTTAAATCCTGTAATTCTAGTAATTATTTTAAATTGTATTAAAAGTTGGTAATATGTTCTAAACACCATTCTTTTACTGTAATAAAAATAAACTACAATTAGGTAAATAAATACTCCAAAAAATAAAAACACTTTTCTTAGATCTAGCAAAAATATACTTTTTATTGTTCTGTATATAATTAAGCTTGAAGTAAATCTATTTAAAGCTACGTTCACACCGAGCATGTGACCCACATTCCAGAACGTGCTAGGCGCAATGTCTCGAACCTGCGTTTAGTCCATGGTTTTCACACTGGACAAGCTAAAATTATGGACAAGAATTTTTGTTACTGTTTCTTTTGTTGCTGTGTCCTCTGTCGCTGTGTCTTTTGTTACGATCACGTCCACCACCTCCAGTTGGTCGAGACTCGGTGTGAAATGTCAAAATGATGCAAATCTGGTGAATCTTGTTCAAAGTTTTTCTTTCACAGCTCTAATCTGATATAAGAAAGACTTTGTGTTGTATAACTCATTTCGGGCACAAACAGCAATTAACGAATTTCTCCTTTATGGTCGACTTTAAAAACGGCTGCTACTTTAATAAATGAAAGGGGAAGCCATTCACACATCACTACCCTGGACCAGTTCCTGACTGATCCAAAGCTCAACTGATTTAACTTTCAACGTGTGTTCTATTGTGCTCGTTTTGTATGTAGTCTTAAGACGTTGGTAGAAAACTTATGTTAACATGAAAGTTTGGATTGCAGAAGCCTGATATACGCATCTGCATAGATTTTCATTAAAATTTGCTTCACAAAGTTTCTTCAGCGTACCTTAACAGCTATCTTTTAATCTAATTTTTTATTTTTGAATGCTTGTGCGGAAGTCCTTGTTTCTATATTTTCACATTTTAATGTATGAGAGCTTACGAAGTAAAAGCTAATTGGTGCAAAGATGGATAATTTTACTACTTTTGTTGGAATTTTCTTAATATTAGCGTTTTTTCTTGTGTCTAGAATAGAATAGAACGCCTTTATTGTCATTGTACTTCATAGAATAGTACAGTTCTCTATAATGTGATACCTCTTTTGGCAGTGCAGCTTCGGTTCCATGTTTAACATACTTTTGAAAACACTTGTCAAAATCAAGGCCCGGGAGCCGCCAGGGTAATTTTATCCGGCCCTCCGGATCATTTCATTTTATTGTTAACAGTCAGATGTTATTTTGGACTAATTTCTAACTTGTTTTATTTTGACAAAATATATTTTTATGGAGAATAAAATATTGAAAGTTATTTGATGTTTAAACTGATTTATTCTGGATTAATATTCCTGCCTTTTTATTATTCATATTTATGTTGAAACATTCTAAAGTTTCAATAATTGGATTTCTGCTATTTTTTTTTTGGACTATTTTAGCATTTACTAACATTTTTCGGCTGATTTGGAGTTTAGCTAATATTTCAGCTACATGCTAGCGGTTTTGGCTAATTTAGGCTTTTTAAAAAGTTTTTTAGGCTATTTTAGAGTGAGGCTAATGTTTACTGTTTTTAAAACATTTAGCTGTTTTGGCTAATTTATGCTTTTTTTTTAGTTTTTTTAAAAATATTTTGAAGTCAGTTATTTTTTAACTAAATGCTTGCTGTTTTGGATAACCTAAGGTTTTTTTTTTTATGCTACTTAGGCGTTTGGCTAACATTTCAGTGGCTATCAATTTCAGCATCTTCAGCGGCCAAATTCAGCTTACAGCATTCTCACTAGCATCATCACAGGTAATGCTTTATATCTAGTTCATAATTATTTTAAAAAGTTACATTTTTAAAAATTTAGTGTTTAATAAATGTTTAACCTAAGGTGTGTTTTGGATTTTAGCTCCTTTTGCGACTGAGTTTGACTCCCCTGTTTCAAAGTCCTGTGTTTTCCTTGCATTTCCATTATCTTGTTTGTCTCACAACTTCTGATAAGCGTGCATCCCCCTCTTTTATTCGTTTGTGGTAAATTCCACTTCCAGGACACAGCTTTGAAAGTTGCCTGACACTCCGCTACACACAGCATTTGAAATATTAACAACTGCACATCAATTGAGCTTCAGACATTAAAGCTTTACAACATTTACTAGGCCGAAGCACCTAAATCTGTCCGACTCTTGGTTGTGGATCACGAGTGATGTTGCCTCTGGAAAAGATCCGTCTGCTCTGGTATGAATATTTGCTGTGACGTCTGCCATGTATGTTCCCCGTCTCCCACTGGAGCCCACTGCTTTACTCACAGCTGCACAGACGAGCCGCTCAAAGGAGATGAGGAGCTGAGAATAAAATCTGCTGGCTGGTGATGAGCATGTTGATGGATAAGAAAGTGTAAAATACCAACAAGCCTTTTTGTTGTGTCAAAACTGCGTCTGCGTGTTCCCCGGAGGGATTTAAGCTGTTAATCGACATTCTCTTCTGTGCGTTGGATTGTAAAAGGAGATTCCTCATATTTTAAAATGTTATGTTTTCTCTGTTAAGGAATTTATGATAAAAAACATGGCTTCCTTTATTAGGAGAAAAGAGCTGCATAAATAAACCTGTATGTTTCTATAGAAAAATGCTGAAAGATCTCAGAGAGAAACCCTTCCTACTGCCACCTACAGGCTGTGTAGTTTTTAATGGAAAACATAAGCACCTATTATTGGGTTTGTGACTATAAAATCAAGAAAATGGAATTTGTGTCGCATTTACTGATACTGGAGGACATATATAAAGAAATTCAGCTTAAAATAGCATTTCTGAGATATCAGGACAGCATGTAAACAGAGTGGGGAGGGGAAGAGGGGTTGGGGTCGTTTTGCCCCAACAACAAAGAGGTAACTTTTTAATGAACTCCTGCTGGAGAAACTATATCCAAGAAAATGATACAGGTTTTGTAGATTTTGCCTAAAAATGAAATAATCATAATTAAAAGGGAATACTTTAAAAATAGATCAAAAGATGATTGTAGTTGGTCTTTCAACACAAATTAACATGTAATATTTATAAATGTTAATTTTTTTTTACTTTCTTTTTTCTTTTTTTTTTTTTTATTTATGACTTAAAAAAATAATAGTTGGGTACAAATATTTTGTCATGCATCATTTTCTTGTTGACTTTTGTTCTTTTATATTTCTGTCAATCAATTAAAACAAATTATCAGATTAAACTCACTAATCATGATTAATCACAATGTTTTATGAGGAAAGTCTTATGACTTTTTGCATCTTTTGATCAAAAACAGGATGGGAAGAGCAAATTTTCCTTCCTTTTTATCGTCTAAAAGGTTTACATTTATAAAGTGTTAACTCTGAAGTGTAATTCATGAGCACAAAGCAGATCAACAGTAAGATAAACGGAACAGAATTAAGAGAGACATGGTCCAGCACACTGAAGTTAAACGTCTCTCTATTTTTGTATTAGTCCTTTTTAAAATATTCTTCTTCCTAAGAACTTTTTTTATTTGTTTGTTTGCTTTATTGCACCGCAGTCTAGCTCATCCTGGCTTAAAATGAGAAAGAATCGACTGTGGTCTCATCTAATTGTTCCAAAAGTTTTATATAACATTCTGATTTAAACCATTTCCATTTACAAACTTTTATTTTGGCATCCTTCAGTCTTTTGAATCCTTCTGTCTACTTGAAATAAGAGTGATGTAGAGTTTAAGTGTTCTGAAAAAACGATGACGTGTAGCTGCTGGTCATCCTGCAGAAGGACGCTGGACGAGCCACGGCTTCATCAAGAAACGTAAAGACCAATCCTTTGTCTTTTATTGCTTTCTTTGTTACTATAAAATAAAAAGGTTCTTTAAATTCCAAAATAATCCAGACTTACGTAAAGAAGATGAGAAACATCGGTTGAACTGGACATCGACCCCATCTTTGCTCACAGAAAACAGATCAGGCGTGTGGGTGGTGATTATCATGCCTAATTGCATCATTTAATATCCTGGATTCCTCACAAGTGGGCAGTTGTGTAACAAAATGGCTTTATAGTATGTATTTATAGAACAGTACTGAGGGTTCATAATTAGAAAAGGAACTCGTGAAGGTTCATATTTTAGTGCTCACATTTGGGAGCTCGTTTCACAGGTTCATGACCTGTTTGAGGCAACAATGCACAGATGGAGACTTGAGTCCCATTAGCCGCTTGTTTTGCTTTTTTTGGTTTTGTGGAGTCCTAAATCTACTTTTTCCTTTAAATTCCTACTTTAGATCATAGATTTGCAGGATTTTCAGAGATTTAAGCAAACAAAAGATGACTGGACAGTTTATTTATCAATATATTTAGCAGTTAGATAATGCTAACATTAGCTTGCTAACATCTAACTGGCGAAATGAATAAAGCTTAATGTCCCCCTCCATTGAAAATGCTGTTTTTTTTTTTTTTTAACATGTATGTGTGGCTTTTTTATGAAAGAGAACAAATGTAAGAATAAATAATTTTGTTTTTGAATTTCCGAGTATTTCTCCTTTTAAATCAATCCAACAGTCTTGGACAGACTCTGTTTTTCCTGAATGATCTTCTTTCTGCTGCACATGCACTAAACCCTCATCTGGTCCGGCTAGCGTGTCTAGATCAGGTTCTGGAGAAGAGAAGATGGTATCTTCACATTGACTGCAGTCAAATGAGCCACCGTTCACATTTCTGTGCTCCAATCAGCCGTCACTGGATTCTTGGTGTGAGTTTCATCCAATACTTACGGTAGCAGGGCTGAGAACGCTGGAAAATCTCCACCAGACTCCACGGAGCTTCTTGATGTGACCACGGAAATGTGAACGGCGGCTCATTTGACCGCACTTGGAAAGGGTTGTAAATGAATGAAAGAGCATTTGGATGTTAGCTTTCATTATTTTCTGCTCTGAGAAACCAATGGATTGAATGGATTGATCACAGCAACGTAAAGAAACATCAAAGAGTCTTTGGTGAACTGGAAGGAGAAAGAATCAGGATTTTGGAGGAAGTTCTGTCCATGAAGATCTGAGCTGACATCCGGATCAGAACCATACGGCTGGACATTACCCAGATTGATCGCTAGCGGACTATCAGAGCGGGAGGTCAGGGGCGGAGCTACTCAGCTGAGCTCCAAAAGCCACTCCCCCTCAGAGGAGATTTTGGAAACAGAGTCTTCAGATCAACATGAAAAATGTCTTTTTAAGACATTTAGGTTCAAGTTCAAGTTTATTGGTTTAGTTCCCATTTGTAGAGTTAACACAATATCCAAGGTTGTGGGATTTTGGTTAAAAAAAACTTCATAATCATAATTACAATACAACTGGAAAGGTTTTTTTTTTTAATTTAAAAATAGGGGAACTTCAATGTTTAAGTTCACAAACAACTGATTTTTTTTAAGTTTGTGGTTTTGGCCCCATACCATCACACTACCACCTAGACTGGTTCAATCAAACTGTTTGCTAGTTTGATTTCTCTTGAGCTGAACTTGTCTTCTTGGTTTCTGTTATCTGTACTTACACACATACACATTGTCCTGCAGGAGTATGCCTGGTCCTGGGCTGCATGATCTTCCCAGACGGATGGGACGCGGAGGTGATCCGGGACATGTGCGGGGAGCAGACGGGGAAGTACTCTTTGGGCGATTGTTCTGTGCGCTGGGCCTACATGCTGGCCATCATGGGCATCCTGGACGCCCTCATCCTCTCCTTCCTGGCCTTTGTTCTGGGAAACCGGCAGACGGACTTTTATCTGGACGACCTGCAGACGGACAACAAAGGTAAAGTCTGACTTTATTTGATCGATAAATCAGAGTTATATGGACGTAGAATATTGACCTCCAACCAAACTTGCTTAGGTGGAAAAAAAGGAAGACAGATCTGGCATGTCCGGCCAAACTGCTGAAATCAGGAGTGTGTGTGGAGGGGGGGGGGGGGTGTTCTCTGACAGTTTGCATGTTGTTGCATCAGGAGAGTCCAATCACATTGTTTCAGCCGTAGAACAGAGAGGAAGAGGAGGGAAAGAATAGCAGAAAGCAGGGGTGGTGGAGCAAACGATGATATTCAGAACGGCGAAGTCTCCTTCTATACGGATTATGTTTTTGATCTGCAGCATCACAAAACAAAGAGTGAGGAGGAGGAGGAGGAGGAAGGGAGGGGGGGGCAAGAAGGGAACGCTCTCTGATATGCCGACAGAGCAGGATAGAGTAAAGGAGAGGTGGAGGAGGAGGAGGAGGGAGAGGAAGAGTCAGAGAGAAAACAGTGACATAAGATGTCTTGGTTCTCCGACGGTCTATCTCCGCGATGGTTTCCATGGTAACTGGAGATATTCCAGAGCGTGGGCGTGTCTTTCTGCTCTTGTCTGATTAACCTCGCTGACAGTCGCAGAGATTTTTACACATTTAACGCCTCTAATGTTTCATCGCTGGTTTCCTTTAACCTGCCGACAGGACATGGTGCCAACGAGCGCAGCTGGTCAGCTGGTGCAGAAATGATTGTTTCATCTCACATTTTAATATCAATGTTTATTTATGATCCAAAAATGCAATCTGTAATATTTGAGCCTATTCTTGCCCCAGAATATATTTACTATCATATCATAATGAGTTTCCTTGTTATGCAATTATTTCCATGTGCATTTATGTAGACGCAGACATAAAAGTAGTTTGGCTCAGCAGGAGGACGAAACCCAAATGCTTAAGTCGGACTGACGTGAGCGTTTTCCTGCTGTGCACAAACACGCACTTTTCCTCCTCTTTGTGCCAACGCTTGTTTTTCTTCTGTCCTTGCAGATTTCGCTGTGTCCAGGGTAAGTTCCCGTTCACTGTGCGCTTCATGAGCAGCTTGTTTGTGTTTTTTTTCCTACATCGACACAAGAGGATGCAAAAATGCTTGGTAATTTAGCTGACTGAGAACTGAGCGGACCAGATTTACAAAGACTGCAGTCTCAACTGATGTAAAAATCAATTAAGAAACAGGGCTTAATTATTATTTACATCACAATATTATTATTGCATCTAAAATGTTTCTTTAGCTTTACCAAATCATAATTGTCAAAAATCTGGAGATTAAAAAAAATGAACTTTAAGTTGGTTTTAAGTCAACTGACCCATTCTAAATCAGTAAAAAAGTAGGTTAATTAAAAATAAATAGTAAAAACATAGCCGTTTATTTAAAAATTTCTCCATTTATCAGCTTTTTTGCATTTAACTTTTTCATCAATTTCCTTATTATTAGTGTTTAAGATTACACTCACCTAAAAATGTTAAATTTACAAACGTTTTCAGTTTGTAGTCACGTTACTATGGAGCCCCTAAATCCCTAAAGGGACGTTGAAAGAAAAAAAAAAGAAGAGAATGGAAGAAATGTTTCTTTTTCTAAAAATTGTTGGTAAAAAAAAACGTTTTGGTTACCTAACTGCTGCTCACCATATAGAAACTGATGCGCACCAGTTAGTAGCTAGAACTTTTTTTTTCCCTTCAGCTATCCGATTTAAAAAAAAAAAATGACTTCAATTTTTAGGAAAAAAATTATTTTACTATTTTTTTAACGTCTATTTTCAGTTTAAGAAAAACTTATTTACTTCAACTTTTAGAAAAAAAAATCTGTTACTGCGTACCAGACAGTAACCAGAATTTTTTTTTTTTTTTTTAGTTTAATGCCTAGATTAAAAAAAAACCAAATCCTTCAATTTTAAGAAAAAAAAAAAGATCTGTTCCTATCTCCTATCCCCCAAAAAATGCTTTCCTTCAAATTTCAGATACATTTTTTCTTTTTTACCATGATGTCCTTTCAGGGGCTCCGTATGTCTGAAAAACTTTGCCCAAAAAATGTTTTAAGTCTAACACATAAAGTCAGAAAAATAATTGCAGCAACAGCTAAAACTCCTTTGCTGCTTCGCGTCTTCCTTCACCGGAGAAACGCGACTCGTCATCATTAAAGATGAACTTAATGCAGAGAAAATCTAAATGAGCTTCAGCAGGCGGTGACAGTGGCGAGTTTCCACCGTCTGCGACTGTCCTCCAAGATGGCAGCGCTCTCCCCCCACAGAGCGAGTTCATCACAGACTTCCTCCAGAGTTTGCGAGCAGAGAGGATGGAATGACCTTGATCCCACTGAGAAGTTGGTGGATCAGGCTGGGCGTGAATAATGGGATGTCATTCCATATTAATGTATGAGCCGGCTGGTGACTAGCATCAGGAGGGGCTGCTGTGGGTTTTCCACACATCACTGAGGGCTCTGTTTCTAAAATGAGGAAATCCTTAAATGACCAACACATCTTCAGAATTCATTTATTTCAACTATCAGGCAAAAGGAGAAAAAGTCGTTTGGCCAATCTCTCATGTGTGTAACCCAAATATTCCGGTCTGCTGCTTCCCATACATGCATGTCCCTTATAAATGTGGCAGCTTACAATTCACACATTAAAGGATTTACTAACACAATGATTGAATATAAACACACAAAAATAACCCAAAATGAACTTCTTGTATTTCTTTGTTTTCTTGATTCTTTGTGATGTATAAACTTGTTTCGTTAACCGGATATTTTTCATTTCTTTCATCTTCACTCACTGTAAAAACTCAAAATCTCACCAAGTATTTTAGTCAGTTTCCAGCCTAAACATTTTATTAGACAAAACAAAATTACTAAGTTCAGTAAGATGTAAAGACTTGGATTAAAACAATAAATCTTGTTGATTCATGATGATCCACTCCGATTATATTTTGATCTATTCTAAAATAGTTCCCAGTGGTCTTTTTATTATGATGTTTTCAGCTAAAATCTAAATACTTGTTGTTTACTTGGAAATAGTTCCTCCTGTGAGGAATGGAGCAGAGCAGGGAGCTTGTGGCCACGCCCAGTGGATTTTCTACATTACGTTTATAATCTTTTTCAAACTGCAGTGTTTTGTCTACTTCTAATTCACAACAAATTGAATAAATAAGTTCTCAGAAATGCTGTTTTTAAATTTTACAAAAACATATTAAAAACAACCTAAATGATTTTCATCAGAGTGGGTTAATATTTCTAATAAAATTATAATTTAACATAGTATTTTTTAAACATTTTTTACACTGTTAAACATGTCCTTCTTAAAACAAGTTAAAAAATTTTGTAATAAATGTAATACATTTTTAAATAAATTATGATGTCCTGCCCCTTTAAGACAAAATACAATCTTGAAATTAGCTATAAACACTCATTTTATTTTGGTAATTGAAACATTACTTCTTAAGATAACAGTGTTAATATAAAAAGTAGGTTTATGTGTACAATTTCCCTCCAAATATATCGTAGGCACGACAAAAGTTCAACCATCCTCTTTTATATACTGTCTTCATCTTAAAGGATTAGAATGAGATTTAAAATAAACTTAAAATAAATTATATGAACAATATACGTTCTGTCATCCATTGTTGTTAAATGATTCGTGTCTTAAGTCCAAAAAAACTTTTCAGTCTCCATAATTCAAACAAACATGTTTCTTGAAACAAAACGACGCCCCCAAAATATTTTTTTACCTAAAAGTTTTATGTAAAGTAAAAAACAAACGGCTTGTTTCCGTTGATATTTTATTTAAAATGAGATGGTTTCAAGATCAAATGACTCAAGATGAATTGTCTTGAAATAAGTATTTATTTAATTGTAGCTAACAATCTACTTTTGTCTTATATTAAGTGTATTAAGGCATTCAAACTAGTCAGAAATACATGGTGAAATTGTGTGTTTTTGCTACTCCTACCAACAGAAAAACGCATATATGCTCTATGTTTTTAATTTGTTAAAACAAGGATTTTTTTTTTAGAGTTCATGTTTGTGTGACAGACTCACCTCTCAGTGCTTGTGTTCTCTGTGTCCGCCCCGTTATGACCGGATGTTGTGTTCCTCAGATTGAGGTGCGGGACAGAAGAGAACCGCGGTACGGAGTGCAGCGTCTCCGCTGAGGGCGTCCGCGACTCCCAACAACCTTTTTTCTCCTCCTCGCTATCCTCTCCTTCTGCTCCGCCATTGTCGCCAATGATCAGGATATCCTCCCAATCTCAATGCAGACACCAAGTGTATAGGATACTGTAAGATAAAAAAAAGAACAAACACACTGGGATATAACTATATTTTGAGAAAAAAAAGAATATCCAAGGTTGTACAGTGCATTTAACACTTTCTTGACAAATACCTTTATGATGAAGAAAAAAAAAAAAGATTTACTGTATTTTAAGTCTTAATTTCTGTGAGAAATTCAATTCCTAAGATGAAGAACCATCATGTCCATTTTCTGAGTATGTCTAAACAACGTTGCTATTTACTGAGTTTGTGTCGTGTGCATTCATAGCATCAGAGAGCAGGGTGTTCTTTGTTCAGAGGCGGAGTCCACAACGCGGCCATCAACACCCAAAACGACAGGGAGACGTATGGCTCTTCATCTGAGGACTTTTACAATGTGAGGGATCTAAAAGGAGCACCCCATCGCAGCTTTACAGAACTTAACATCTCTGGGAGATTCTCATCTGTACATACGGAATGATGTAAATAACATAAATGCTGACGAAAACAGCCAACGACAAAACCTCATCTGACTCCAATGCATTCGAGTATTTCTATCCTGGGTTCCTTTGTTGGGGAAATCACCCACAGATACGTTGTGTTTCCGGGATTCCTCCCAGGCGATTGGGAATAAAACAGATATTCCACAGCTGGATAATCCGCAGAATCCTAAGGACTGTGTTCCATTCTGGATATTTTTTTCCTTTTTTTTCGACAGGGAACGAACACTTCCACTAAACAAGCCAACAACAACCACATCTGGAATACGTCCGACTTTATTTTGTTGTCAAAGTGTGCTCCTCTCCATCATTTCAAGTGTGCAGTTTACTCTACAGATGTCTTAAGACTGCTTTGCGTCGTCTTAAGGTGATGTCACTTGAATACCTGTTTAGAGGAGCAGTGCCGCCTCCTGCTTTTGTCCCGCAGGTGGAACACAGCCCACCACCCTTCTCCAAGATATGAAAAATACACTTAAAAAAAATGACTGGGAAAAGTTGCTGAAAGTAATTTTGATTCAATCCTTCGCGTAAACATGAACGTATGGAGGCCTAAAAATGAAAAAATTCATAATCCGTCAACGGAAAAATTTAGTTCAGATAATTTACTTTATATATATTTTAAAAAGTTAAATAAGAACAAATCTGTATTTCAACATGTTTTAATTTAACAAGCTAACTTCAAATCATTTTTCTTTAGTGTGGGTCTGCTGGACATCCCTATAAAATAATTAATTATCTAATAAAATTTCGCTTGTTTTTAACACTACAGGGCGCGCCCGATTATAAGGCAAAGCATTATTTATTTTTTAACAAATTTCATATGGAGCACAAAACTATAAGGTGCATTACGCGAGACAAAAGTCTCAGAGATAATACAGTTAGACTTTAAAGGGTAACCAAACAGGGAAGTTGGAGGCTGACTCCACCCACAACCGAAATTTGAAAATCCAGTCAGAGAGGTGTGGCTGGGTAACACGACTGTCATCATTACTGGAGCTGCAGATTGTGACGTGAGACTTAAATAAAAAAATTCAAATGTAAGACCTCGATTCAACCTGTAGGGGGCAGACCCATTAATAGAGGTCAACAGACAAAAACAGTTGATTAAGGGATTGGTTACCCTTTAATAACTGAGCTCACGGTGACTCTTGAACTTGTTTGTAGCACACTAAATATTAGCCAAGTCAGAAGCGTTAGCCACATTAGCGTATCACAAAGCCTGTAACTCCCCACTTTGTTTGCAACACTTAAAAACAAGAATGACGCCGCTAACACGAATGTTACTGCAACTATGCTAACTCCCAACACATAAAAAGACAGCAGTCTGACACAATACACGTTAGCCACGTTAGCTTATTTATAATGTCACTCAACCATATTTTGCAACAGCACAGTCACAGTTCGGCACTCCAGATTGTGCTGTCAATTTTGAAAAAAAAATGTAAGTCTTTTGAGTGCGTGTTATGTTGATTTCAATATGGCAATTAAACTAGTCTATAGTTGTGCACGGCTGTTAAACAACTTAAAAAAAACCTTTCAAGACAAAGAAAATTAATCACTTTCAGGAAGAAAACAATATGAATTACTCCTGTTGTGTCGGCACACCTGTAACATTTTGCTGAATCAATTTTATTGAAAGAGTTTTAAATTGTACACAATTCTAAATTTTTACATATATTTTTGAATTTTTAGTTCTCCATACAAAAATCGCTGGAGCGCATCACTATGACTTTCACTTGTGTTATTCAACAACCCTTTTGAGTCTATGTTTCTTCTTTTTTTATATCAAAAATATTCCCCCAAACCAGCAAACCTTATCCAATGCTAACATACAGTAGCTGATTATTAAACTTCGGGTTCTGTTTGGATTGTAAGTCTGATACCAAAAGTTTAAAGCTCAGCATTGAATCAACCCATGGAGCCTTAAAGTGCAGCATGAACAGGTAGCATGCTAATGCTAACATTAGCATGCTAGCATTAGCATTAGTCATGTTTCACTTGTTTATTCTAAAAATACTTCTACTTGTAGAAAATGTGAAGAAGTGCTTTGTTTACTGGATTTGGCTGTGCTGTCTTATATTTTTTTTTTACTTTTTTTTTTTTTTGGGGGGGGGGAGTCTGTGACTTCATAACGAATCAAAGCTTGTGTCCGAATTCCCTCACTACTCAATATTCAGTGCACTATATAGGGCAATTGCCATTTTGTCCAAATCTGCAGTTCTGACAAAAAAAAAGAATTGATGTGCATGGATTCTCACCAGATATTAGGGCTGGGTATAAATTATAATTTCCAGAAACGAACTTATTCACAAGAGCCTGAATTGATTCGACGCAATTTTTTTGGGTTCTTCAATTCAATTCAGTTGTGAGTTCACACAATTATGCACATTTGCTTGGAAATACATTAATAGTCTACTATAGGAATTGAGTATATTCATATTAATCTGATACAGTTCACATACTTAACAATTTATTAGTAAAATAATAATAATAGAATACAGTGTTACATGTTTTTTTTTCTAAAGGAGAAGTTCTAAAAAAAAACGTTCAGATCATTAACATTGTAAACATTGTTCTGCTTCTCCAGTAGGGCATTTTAGTTTGGCCACTAGGTGGTGATCATTACACCATGTTAAAGAAGAAGACGTTATGAGTAAAAAACATGTTTGAGACCACAAATGGTTACTTTAAAAAATATTTCCTTAAAAGATTTTGGAAAATTCATCCCTGTGAGTTTATAAAGATGTGCATTTAGTCAGAAATGCATTTGTAGTTCGAAGGAGCGTTAGCATTAGCCGTCCTATGGGAATTTCCATTAAATGTTAGCATCAAGCCAACAAACTTAGGCTTTATTTAGTAAATTAATCTATATTATTTATGAAATGATTATTGATCTATTAAGCTTAAATGGATTAAAATCGATTAATTGATGTAATCAACCCAGCCCTAGCAAATATAGAACACAATGTTTTTTTCAACGTTTGAACAATTTGTCACTTGAAAAAAATTTATGTAACTTCTTTTTTTTAATAAATAATCCAAGTTTTCATAATCAGAATACATAAATAGTCCGTAAAATGTTCATTTGTCATAATTTCTATTTTAAAAAAAACAAAAACATGTATCTGAATTGCATCATAATCCAGGTCTCTGGAAAATCCGGCGATATAGAGTCTTCTAGGGATTAAGAAGTAGCGAGGTAATTCGAACACGGCCAAAATCTTTTAATTAAAACACAAACAATTCTTCTCCAACTGTTTTTAATGTAAAATAAGTTCCAGGATTTCCTAAAACCCTGAAAAGTCCCAGAAAAGTGCAGGTTACATAACGAGGAGCCAGAGATACTATTTAAAAATAAATACCTGTTCCACACGGATGAAATCATTAGCAAGAGTGACTCAACGTGGTCCCCAAGAGCTACGCTCCCTCCATTCGTCTCCACCAGTGACGGTGATCGTCGTGATTTGGGTGGCAACTGGGAATCTTTCCATGGCGAACTGTGGTTGCACAACATGACAAAGCAGGCTGCTGTAATCCAGGGCACTGGGGGGTTGAGGGGGGGCTTCATCTGCCACCCCCAAAGCCCCAAAGCAGCACTTCAGGCTGACACAGTGGAACCGAAACTCCCAAAGCTTGGCCTAAGTCACGACAGAATTGAAGGGAGCTGTGGATAATTATTTCACAGGAGAGAGCGGCGTGCTAGGCCCAGGCAACGGAGATGACATCATCTAGCATGAAGCAGATGAATCAGTTCGCTTTTAGTGATTTGACATAAAAATAAAGCCTTTTATTATCAAAGTGTAATCCATGTGGAGCTGTTAGGGATGCACGCTCAACACGTTCACTGTGGACAAGTTAAAAATAATTTGTCTCTGTCGTTACTTGAAAATTGAAGCTGAAACATTTAGGTAAAGTGTTAGATAAATGACGCCTAACCTGGTTCATCCCAGGTGAGTTGCTGGTGCGTTCCTACACCTTAAATCTAGAATGAGCAGATAGCTAGAGGTGTGGTATGTTTTGTAGAATGGATGCTAGCTAACTCTCAGGAAGCTGTGAATAAAGTACTGTAATAAAGGCTAATCGTGGAAACAAACAAGTGAAACATGCAGGCAGAACTTTGACCTGAAGAGGTCCCGGTCAAAATGGCACATTGCTCTGCAGGTAGTTTAGAGTAGAAGTTTCCAAAATTGGCCTTTAAGACAATATCATAACAGCCCTTATTGTTGAATCTAGTGATGCTGTGCATAGATTCCCCTTCTCTACTGTCCACAGAAAGAGAGGAAATTTGGTTTTGGTAGATTTGTTTCCATTTTTAAAGGGTACATCAACTGTATGAAGGATGTAAGGAACACACATATTTAAGAAATATCTTCAGAAATTATTATTTAGCCTTTCGCAGGCATATTTTTACTGTTATTGTTGGTTTATTTGAAGAAGTTCTTGTCACTTCTGGATTTGCATATTCAGTTGTATTATACAGCTCATACTGTCAGTGGGGGTAAACCCTCTTTATTGGTTTATCAAGGTACAAAAAAAGCTGTTTTGAAGAGATAAAAACATGTTTGTTGCACTTTTATGGTTTGTCTTGTTAAGCAACGTTGTTTTCAATTTTATTTAAGCTGTGGCACACACATTTTTTTCAAGCAAGTTGAGAGGTGGGGTCACCAAACTCACCTCAAAGTTTTGGGGGAGTGTGCCCTGGTCTGTTTTAGCAGTCACACTTTATTCGAAGCCACTATATCATGTTTTGACTCACCAGAGTAGTCGGAGTAGTCTGTAGAAACCATTGACTGTAGATCAGAACTGGACTGAGTAGGGGTGGGTATCAACAATGATTTCCAGAATCGATTTGATTCTGATTTTTTCAATTCCTTTAAGTCAATCGTCTTAATTCCATTGGATTTTGAGTTTACACGGTTTACAGATTTAGACACATTTTTTAAATACATTAATAATCTACTATATGTTTTGAATATTTTCTATTTAATTTGATACAATTCACATACATCAAAATGTACTAGTTAAATAACAATTAGAATGCCAATAGCATACAGTGTTACATGGATTCTCAAACGGAGAAGCTCCAACAATTGTTCTGCTTCTTCTGGAGGGCGTTTCAGTTTGGCCACTGGGTGGCGATCACGCTACAGTATTACACCTTATTCCAGAAGAAGGAGAAAGTATGAACAAAACTTTAAACCACAAGTATTTACTTTAAAATATTTTCTTAAAAGACTTTGGAAAATTAATTCCTGTGAGTTTATAAAGTTGTTAATTTAGTCGGTAATGTATGTTTACGCTAACCAAGCGTTAGTATTAGCCATCCAATTGGAAACCCCATTTTACGTTAGCATCAAGCTAGCTGATATTAGGATTATACATTAGATCAATCTCTACTTTTAGGCTTAAATTTATTCAAATTGATTAATTGATTTTATCAACCTAGACTTGGGACCCAGTGAGTCACCCATAGAAAACCAAAGTCAACTCAGTCGCCATTTTTTCCCAACATGGATGCCGCCATGTTGGAGCCAGATGTTGTCACTCCCGCCAATCGATGTGAGTTTGTGAAAGTTCACACCCCTATCAATTGACAACGGACTACACAGAAACCTATTAATCAAATGTTGGACGTGGGATCCAGCAGGCTACACTTACTTTTATTTAGGCATCTGATTGGTTAGTTTGTAACTTGAACATCTGCAGCTCAAGAGAAGTCTGTGGGGTTTGAGGGGCCTCTGGTCACATGCAGGTTGGCCCCAGAATCAATCTGTAGCCGGAAGTGGAAATCGTAGCCGGTTGCGTAAGCGGAAATTTCCCTAAGCATTAGGAAACCCTTTCAAAATGATATTTTAAAAGCTTCTATCAGATTTTAAATGAAAATAAACTGTTAAGCGCTTCAATTGCAAGATAAGCTTCAAATGGGACAGAGAATGTTAATCATTTTATTTCTTTCAAGTCAATATTAACAAATGTTCGAATTTGAATTGCTATGTCAGTTTACCCCCGGAGAAAAAGTCGGCGAAATGCTGTTTTTATCTGTGAATCAGCTGAACAGAACCCGGAAATGGTTGATAAAAGAGAGAAGAAAACGGAAAAAAAGGTTGAACGCTTAAAACTATGTTTTTATTATGGCCGGTTTCGGCAGGGGGGAGGGACTTCCGGTTATTAATTTTCACTCAGTACAGTTCTCATATCCAGTCAAGAGTACAAACAGACTTTTGGATTTCCCAGTACTCAGGCACAGTTCATATTTGTTTAGTGTGAACAGACACTAAGTTTTGTAGTCAAGACCATCTCTGGTAGGACATGATAGCCCTTTTAGAGGAATTCTGTTTGTCACATCTGGATAGTTAAGGTGAAATGTTGAGGGAATACAATTGAATACCAATGTAAAGCATGTCATCACAGAGAGGAGTTTGTTGGAGACGTCCTCCAAACTGAACATTTACTGGATGAAACTGGGTTTGTTGCTCAGCCCAGCAAGGCTGATTGACCTGATAGAAATGGTGGTCAAAGAAAGAGATGTCCTCCAACAGAGCACAACCAACCTGAGGAGGATGTAGCTACTATGGCTTTCCTGGTAGTTCCTGGTAATTGAATCACAGTGCTCGTGATTTTTATTTTACTCAGTTCCAAAAATGCATGTTCCTTACGGATATGGCTCTGTTTAAAAGAGCAGTAAAGAGGAATTGTTGTCAAGAAGATTTCAAGCAAACTAAAAAAATATAAAAACTTCTACCAAACACAAATTTCCTACACTTTGTCAGTTTATTCAAGTGTTGGGTCAATATTCAAGAGAGGTTTCCCTCAGTTTAGCAAGATGAAGTCAAACAATAAAAACAGAGTCATCCTGTTGGTAAGCCCTCCTGCTGTTAATGTGCAATTCATCACCTGAAACAGACTATGTACACTTTTATACGAGTTGCATTTGGCAGGCAGTCAAGTGTCTTTGGCGTGTTCTTTTCATTTGACTTACCCAGGTAATAGGTTGATGATAAATCTACAGAAAAAGGGAGGGAAAGCTGCCCGAGGCTTAAAATGGTCATTGTCGGCTCCCTAGCATGAGAACCTGTGTGATCCCGTGTCGTCTCCAGGTCCAGAGGACTGCCACAAAGAACTGACCTTAACCCTAATGAGCACATATTTGTACCACTCCAGGTGCCTCTAAGAACTCTTGATTCAACTCTGATGTGGTGCAGAACCAGCAAAACAAGTAGTGACAAAGTAGTTTTTTTTCTACTAAAGACTACAAACTCAGACTGAGCTTTTCAAACAAGTTTATCTTCAGACTTGAGGTCAATTCAGTTTCAAGATTTGAAAAAAAAAAACGAGTTAACTAAACTGTTTAACTTAATTTAAAGTGGAACTTTAACACTTAAAAGTAGAAAGGATTTGATTTCCCTTTTGAAGTAGAACTTTCAAAACTGAATTCACCTCAGTCTGGAATAACAGGATCGTTTAAAAAAAAAAGTGAAAAACATTAAAAACGGTAATAAGAGTCAGTGAGAAAACAACTGCAATCTCTTGCTACAGACATGACATTTGTGGACTGTGTAAATGTCATGGATATGTCAATGAGTTATCTTTTTAATCATGCAATATCATGTATAAAGACATATGTTAGGGGGTGGGAAGGGTCAGGAGCCAAAATGAGTGATGTTCAGTGACTTATGTTAAAATAGTTGACTTTCTGTTAACTCCTGAGATGCAGATATTGCCAAAATATCATCAACTACCATGTGTTAATCATGAGAAAATAATAAAAAAAAAAATATATATATATCAGTTTTGGTTTTATACAGCAAAAATAGAAATATACTGATATTTGTCAAGTATTTCTTTGTTTTATGTGTTAAATGCAGTCTCCTTCCTTTCAGTTCTGGTTTCTTCTGTTTTGCAGTTGTTGTTTGGTCACACCAGACTTCTCAGATTCAGTTTGAACTCACTAATGGATGGCTGCTTGTTGAAATCTTCAAAGCTTGTTTAAAGCCCAAAATGTAAAAAAAGAAAAAAAGTTTAAAAAAAAAAAAAAAAAAAAGTATGTTTATAAAGTTGCTTGATCGTGGATAAGTGGCCAGACTCTGAAGAAGGCCTGCTGCTTGTCATGGTTTATGATTATATACCAATTTTGAAAATTATGTCTAATTCTTATTTGTGAACAGTATTCACACTCACGGTGACGATTTCTGTTATGACAACACATTTTGAGAAAGTCAAATAAAGATATTTTACAGTCAAAGCCATTGCGTCAAAGTTCTTGTGTTGATGCGACAGAATCTCTGCTGTGCTGCAGTTTGTCTTAAAGACACTTTTGGTAAGATACAATATTTTCTATTCGAGAAGCAAAATAGAAGGTTGAGGAGAATTGGATATGTTTGTGTATACATACTTCGAAATCCTTTTATAGACAGATCAGGGCTTACCTTAATCACATGAAGTCTACATATTTATCACTGATGTAAATTTGTGATTGTTGATGATGGTTCTTCAAGTTCTTTATCTCCGCTTCTCATAACCTTCGTCTTGGGTTTGGCTCCTGTTTGTTGATATGCGAGTTGTACACGACCTCAAGCAGATAAGGCAGGAAGATTAAAGATAGAGAAGTTAAAAACACTATATAAATAAGTATTTAATAAATGTATTTACAACTCTAATACTAAATATTTCATCAAAAATTTTGGGCACTGGATGTGAAAAACAGTTTAGATGGAAGGCTCCACCAGAATTAGACTTAGAAAAACAGGTGGGCCAGACTGCAGACAAGATGGCGTCCAGACAACATTAGCCAGAAGTGGAATTTCCACAAGTTTTCAGAATTTTTGTACAGAAGCCGAAAACTGCATGTCCTACTTTTTTTTTTTTCTCGAAATCTACTCTCTTGTTATAACGAGAAAACCAAGTTCGTTTTCTCGCTATAACAAGATAATCAAGAAAAAAAGCAGTTTATCAGAGGAAGTGTTGAACACCAGAACTGATCCATTTTCTTACAAAAATTTAAGGACCACTTTTTCTATTGGTCCTTGCATGAATTGAATGAAACCTGTCTGATAATGTTCTTGTTGGTTCAGCAGCTGAGGGCCTCGTTCATCAATTTCATCTGTATTGGTGTTCATGGATTAACAACAGGTGCACTTCAGTGGCAACAATTAGAAAACCCTCCAAACAGGACTGCTGTTCCATGTGGAGGTCATTTCAAGTTTCTCCCTCTTGATCTTTTTTGGCTGGTTTTCCACTCCTGCTGATTTTGTCTTGTGTAATTCTCTCTACTGGTAGTATGAGTATGAGGAGATTCCTTAACCCTACAGAAGTTGCACGGGTTGTAAACTTCTGTGCAGTGCACAACCGCATGAAGAAATGTGTTTCTACTCTGCTGGACAGTGCAAAGTAATTTGCTTTTGCAGTGGAGGGCAAAGGTTAGCCCTTAAAAAAAGTTATTTCGGACACCACTACCCCTTCATATGTCCCAAAAGGGCAAAAATAATCGTTTAAAAATGATTGTATAAATAAATATTCATATTTGTAATACTGTTAACCTTTTACATCAGAGCTTTGGCTCCAGTCTTTTTTTTCTTTTGACTCCCATTTCTTATTAACCCTTGACGTGATCAACTCAAATCAGCTTATTCTGTCGCGTAGAAAAGCTGCTTTGTGCCGATGTTCGATCCATTATATTGGCGATGTGTTGAACAAACATGTTCTGCACAGATTTATGTCTTGAACAAAGCTGTTTTAAAATGGTCCATACAGTGCAAAGCCACATTTCTTTACAAATCTGCTGGTTCAAGTTCATCGTAGGTAGAGCTAAAAATTGAATTTTTTTTACTGTTTTAGGTAACGTAATGGTAAAATTAGAAAAAACATAAAAAAAGACTCATCTAAAAATGTTTTGACTTCCAGTTCTGGTCTAAGACTTCCAGCCAATGATGTCTGAGCGCCATCTTGTTTAGTGCAGCCAAGTTCTCTTGAGAAAAAGTGCCTCAACAGATGGAGTCAAAAGACAAGAGAAAAGAAAGATACCGGATAAACAATGAGAAACAACAATCAACAACAATAGCTGCGTTTCCATTACATAATTGCACAAAACTTTCCCGAAATTCTAGGAATTTGAAAAAACACAGTTTTGCTATGACACTGTTTCCATTAAATCATAATTTTGCCATAAAGCACAAACCAGCTCATGCGATAAATTAGTAAAAACAAGGCTATGGATGAAATAAAGTATTCTTTTTTTTCATTTACTAAAAAAGAGCATTTCGGTGATGTCACAGCACTGTCTGGCATGCGCGTGCCGCACAGGGAGTCTATTGACAGTCTCAGGCGCACGTGAGATTTCTGTTCAACCGCAGCGGTTTACAAGAATAACCATTCTAACAAGTCAGCAGCTTGACTCTTTTTTTCTGTTTAAAAACAAGACAAGATCCAGTTAAGTTTTTAATGGCACTCATGCTCTTCCTCAAAAGAGACTTGTGAAACTGTGTCTTAAGCCTCGGGCACATCTACCCGTGCGAATGTTTGACCCGTACGGGTCTGGGGTGGTTTGGCCCGTAGACCAGGCCCGTGACTGCCGCATGAGTTGTGGTCATTAGTACAGGAGCCCGTGCAAGTGGTCGTGTGAAAAGCTGATGTCATTCTCGGGTGCGGAAGTACCACGGGCGTTGCTACAGACGCACGTGCGCGCACGGGCCCGTGCAAATGGTTGCGCGCGCGCCTGTGCGTGAGCGTCTCGACTCGCGGAGGGGCGGGGGGAGAAACAAACGTAAACTGCGTGCTGCAGCCAGAGGTATTTGGGCTGGCGTGCTCCTCCTCTCCTCTCCCCAACTTTGAAATTATCCAGCACCGTCGGACGCAAAAATTTCAGTCAAGTTTCTTGAGTTGAACTCTTGCTCCCGCCCACTCCCGTCAGAATTTAGTCCCGTCCCGTCCCGGTCCCGTGATTAATGGAAGAAATGACTCCCATCCCGTGGGAATCCCGCGGGAATCCCGAAATAATGTCAGCCTCTACCGTGCATGCCGCAAGGTTTCACGCACGTCGCCGTACAACCGGCTGTACTACCCTTGCGGGACTTGGAACACGGGAAACTGATTGCACGGCTCGTAAGGGTGTAGTACGGGTGTTAGTACTGCTGTTAGTACGGCTAGTACGGCTCTTGGGGTTGATGAAAACAGCTACGGGCCCGTACGGCCCTTACGGGAGTGGTGCAGCCAGCTGCACGGGCAGAGGAAAATGGGAGAAAACCGTGGCACCCGCAGAAGAATTTGGTGCATGTCGAACAGCCTCCCACGGGCGCCTATACGGGCCTTTGCGGAGCCTGCTACCTTTGCGGACCCGTGCGGACCGCCGCACGGGGGCGGGAAAATCTGGCCCGTAGACCGCCCGTGGGAGCCCGTGCAGGCAGATGTGCCCGAGGCTTTACTCAGATTCCAAACTGCAAAAGATGAAGCCAAGATGAAATCTTGTGATTATGGAGGAGTTGTATGATTCCATATGATACGCAACTTATAATGAGGTGTGAAGCTGTTGGATCTCTCTGTCCTGCGCTCAGACAGCCACTACATACTAAGAGGTGCATTCATTTCGAAAAAAGTGTTTCCATTATAGTTTTGCGAGAAATCTCTATTTTGTTATGCTCTGAAACCCACCTCCTCTAAGCGCATAAACTTTTTTTTTCGAAAAATACGAGTTTTTTTCCAAATTGTGGCGTTTCCATTAGGAGAATTTACTATCAAAATTCCAATTTGCGAAATTTCAGAATTAATGGAAACGCACGCAATGACATGTTGAGATACAAAAGGAGTGAGGAGGGATTTCTAACCTAAGACATGAACTGAACTGAACTGTTGGTCAAGAACACATGTTTGAGTCTCTGGGAGCCTCCTGAGGCTGACAGCTGAAGGCCTGGAACTCTGTTTCTATTTTACTACTGGAAACCCAAAGGAGGAACTTTAAATCTGCAGTTCTCTGTATGGAAACTATGGAGCTTCAATATTTTGAAGACATAATAGAGCCGGGTCATTCAGAGGTTTATGTGTGCAGAGAAAAAGTTCATCTCTGATGATTCATTTATTGATGCAGGATAGACTGACACAAAGTTATATCATAACTTCCTCGATATTTACAAGTAAACAGCACTCTACATTTCCTCTGTCACGCATTTTGCTTCTTTTTGAATCTTTCATTCATTGACTAAACTAATGTTTTTTTTCCATTCATTTATTGCATTCATTGAATTTTTACGTTCTAGGAAAGTGCGTCTGGATTTGCAAAGAGTGGCCTTGGTATTGACTCAAAAGGAAATTCAGGGAAATGGTTCTTCTCTGACCTCTTGGTAACATCTGTTTGCAGTTCTGGAGTAAAATCTTCTTGGATATTTATGAATTTAACTTTTATATAAAATGATATACAAGAAAATAAATGTAAAAGTTTTTCTTTAACATTTACTTTATTTCTAACTTGCATAATTTTGACAGAATATATTATCATGGAGAGCAAAATATTGAAATTTATTTAAGTTTATTTATTCTGGAATAATATTCCTGTCTGTTTTTATTCATACTTATGTTTAAATTAATTTTATTTCTAAAGTTTTAACAATTTAGTTTTTTGTAATTGGGTTGAATAAAATGTTTACCCAGTTCGGCCCACAACCTAATGTGTGTTTTGGATTTTGGCCCCCTGTGCGATTGAGTTTGACGCCCCTGATCTAAACAGAGCACTTCTGTGAAGCAGCTTTATCAATCAGGTAATGATAGTGTATTATTAGGCCTATCAATTAAAAACATGCATATTATTCATGTGAGAAAGTTTGGTAATTTTAGCTTTAGTATATTTTAAACTATTGGATATTTTTGATCATATTGATTTATATTTCATTAAAAATTCTCACAAATAAATTAAGAATTTCTTTGTAAACTGCTGTAGCATAAATATGATGATGAATATTCATAACTAGCTCATATCAATGTAACCATTTATTCATTTTGGGTCTTTTTTTTTCTTTTTTAGAGAATATGGACTTGATACTTTATTTTAACCTGTTTTTTATTTATTTAGTATTTATTTATTGTTAGGTTTAAAACACCTGAAACATTTCTCTGTTATTATAAGAAAGACATGAGGGAAATTAGTTCAAAATATTTGCAAGGAGAAAGAAACAGATTCGGTGGAAGCCATTTCAAGTTCTCTGTCTGGGCTTCGTCTTTTTATGCGGTTTGGGGCGTTCCCTCGTTACATTTAGATCTGTACCTCTGAAGGGTAAGGGGAAAGAACAGCCACAGACTGGTTTTTACAATCACTAATGTCAGATTCTCTGATACACGTGAGTATCTGCAACATATCAGCTCCTCACAGCCTTCAGCTGGGACTCGGCTCCAGTTTCTTGATACCGAGCTTTTCAAGATGTCAAGCAAGAAAAGACGGAGAGGTTAAAAATCATTCAAAACAAATATTTGATAAACAGATTTACAACCCTATCACTGGTAGAAGGCAAGACCTTAAGATCTGCCGTCAACATGCGTAGAAGTGACATTTTGGGTTTTATTACCACAGTAGTTAATTCTGCTCTACTGGGGCCCTGTATAAGTGAAAAAAAAAAAGATTGGGTCTTTAGGGGTTAAATCCTCTTTTTTCGCAGCTTCAGCCTCACTGCTGTCTGACTGTCGGCAGCATGAGAGCACCACTTTCATTAAAAGAAACAAAAATCTGTTCTTTTTCTGTTAAAATGCCTTTGTGGTTTGTTGTTAGCATTAAGAAAAAATAATAGAGATATTTGCTATCAGTTTAAAACTATTTTTAAAAGTTATTGATCCTAGCTAGCCTGCTAGCTTAATTTAGCTTAGCTTAGCTGAACTGTTTCTTTACCCCTTCTGCTAAAAACTAGCATCATAATAACATGCTGGGATCCAGTCATAAGAAGCAGAGTATTTATCTGGAATAAAAAGCTTGAAATATAAAGCTATGATAATAATAAGAATAAAGTAAATGTTTATCTGGGGACAACATCCGATACCGATGGAGTCATCAACCACATGATCAGGCTGATTTCCGATCATGTGATCGGATTGGAACATCCCCTATTTTTAATCAAAGCTGTGTTCACATCTGTGGCTGAAAGATTTATCACCTGAGTTGGATTTTGTTTTTTCACTTAATTATGATTGAATGGAATCAATATAATTACTACATTCTGTTTTTTTGACATTTGTAGAATTTTGATAAAGTTTTAGACATGTGTAATGGAAATGCAACTCCCTTTTTTATACATTTGAAGAGTGACTCTCCTTACAGTACTAAGTCTGAGTCATGTCCCTGCTGGGAGCTCACCCAAGCATACAGCCAAATTTGTTTGTACCTATAGGCTGGAAGCAGCTGGAACCGCAGAATTTGGAACTGCTTGAGCAGAACTAAGAGAAGCCAGAGTTCTCTGATTTTAAAACAAATAGTTTGTGTCATGCATCACTACAGGGCATTGCCAAACGTTCAACAAATACAACAGATATGTTATTTTTATCTACGTTCTGCATGTTGCCTGGCTGTAAACACTGTTGCTGTACAGCTTTCAACACATGATGCACCGAGTCCCGAGGCCTGGATCCATCACTCTGCATCAACTTGGGTCTGACATAGAACTATTTATGTAATTAGCAGGGAAATAAGACTAGCCAGGCCCGCTGTAGGGTCGAGAGTGAGTCACACAGCCGAAAATATCACACAGTCACTGCCTGCTTGTGACTGCAGTCCACATCCTGACACAGTAAATAGGTGTGGTTCATCCACAGCTCCCCCACAGTTTTGTCAAATGTTATTCCTAATCAATCAAGGCAACAATTGACAGGAATGTTTTTGGAAGCCATAGATTCTCTCTTTTAATATGTTGAAGTGCTCTAGACTTAATATGTCACTGCATTTCTTTACAAGTTTACTGAGTCAGAACAGATGTGAAGTCACTGGATGAAGAATCTCTAATGTTCCATTAGATATGCATCTTGATCAAAATTTGCTCCGCCCACTTTGACAACAAGCCAAAAATGGATGATTGTGCGGGGCAAAGTAAAAGGTGAGCTCTTCTGATTGGCCCTTCCACCTGTCAGTCCAAAAAGACACACCCCTCAATCTCTCATAAATTTGATTTCTAATTAGTTTAATGTTGATTTAAAAGTCACAGCAGCTAAAAATTCCTAATAATGAAGAAAAATCATAAAAAAGTTGCACTTTTTTGGGAAAATTGTATTCAACAAATTATGTGACCAAGAGCAGAGATTTATTATTGAAAGGCAAATCATAATAACAGAACAAAAGTAGACTAAATATGCACGTTTCACTATCGTGACTTAGCTTCATGAAGCAAAGAATTGAAGAAGTGTCTAATATATTAGTGAAAAGTCTGAACATTCAGATAACCAAAGCATACAAAAACATTCCAACGAGTCAGATATATTTTTTTAATTCATTTTAAATGACTTAATCCGTTAAATTCTTCATCATCTGCATCACTTTGGAACAACTCCGCTGAGGGCAGAACTACAGTACACTATTTCTTCTGTGTCACTGTCAATAACAAATACTGCACACACATACCTATAGCGCCCTCTAGCACTTCTTTGTGGGAAATGAACACATGAGCCTGTTTTTTTTTCTCGCATATGTCGCACCGCGGCAAAACTATGTAAAAAAAAAAGAAACCTGCAACTCTTACTCTGAAAATACAGTAATAATAATACTCCAGAATAATCCATCCATCTTCTTTCGCTCATCCGGACCGGGTCGCGGGGGCAGCAGTCTAAGCAAAGATGTCCAGACTTCCCTCTCCCAGGCCACTTCCTCCAGTTCTTCTGGGGGACCCCGAGGCGTTCCCAAGCCAGCTGAAAGACATAGTCTCTCCAGCGTGTCCTGGGTCTTCCCCATGGTCTCCGCCCAGTGGGACACACCCCACCGTGGAGGTGTCCAGGAAGCATCCGGACCAGATGCTCCAGCCACCTAAACTGGCTCCTCTTAATGTGGAGGAGAAGCGGATCTACTCTGAGCTCTCTGCGGGTGACCGAGCTCCTCACCCTATCTCTAAGGGAGCGCCCAGCCACCCTCAGCCGCTTGTAGTCGGGATCTAGTTCTTTCAGTCACGACCCAGAGCTCATGACCACAGGTGAGAACTGGGACGAAGACATCTTTGCTTTCAGGAGGAGCACTCCACCCACCGAGAGAGGGCAAGCTACCTTTCTCCGGTTGATAAGAACAATAATAATATTGATAATAATAATGGATGGCATTTTTCTGTGTTTTTCCATAATGCTCATAATGTGCATAAATTATTCATCCACTTCTCATTCATTCTAAACTACTGATGAAGCCAGCGCTGTACTGGGTGCCAGGACGCGCCTCTGGCCCCTCTGACCATCATTCATACATTTTCACACCGATGGAGCCACTCTGCAGGGAGGGAGGGTGAAGTGTCTTGCCCAAAGACACAACGGCAGTTGACTGTGAGAGGGGGGATTCACCACTGTCCCTGCTCAATCACTGAAGCCACTGTTGTTTTACACTCAGCTGGACAAAAGTCATTATTTGGTATAAAATATTATTTTTAACATATTCCTTTTTGACAACAGCCTCCAGAGGTAACTTAAGGAAACTTCCTGGTTTTCCTAAAGGTGGAGACTAGGTCAGCATAAATGACAAACAGCAAGAAGAAATTTAACAGACTTTGCAGATCGGGCCTTGATGTTCCAAAAGTATTAATTTATTTGGTCATTTTTTCCCTTCAAAGCTCCAACGGCCAAACCCACAAATGTGAGACTTTAATGTAAAACAGGTCCAAGTCACTGTATCTGGACAATATGAGCGGTTCATTGTTCCAATGTCGTCCTCACAAACCTTTATTTTAAGTAATACTAAAGAGAACACCATGAGTTGAAAAAGTCTAAATATGCAAACATAAATGTTTTTGTTGATACACAAGTGAAAGAAAAGTTCACAGATTTTACTTTTTTTTTCTAGTATTCATAATTAAAGTCAGATTAAATCTGATAAACACTGTTAGGTTGACCTGGACGCCTCTTTGCAAGAAGATCCACAAAAGAACGTTTTGGACAAAGTCAAACTGGAAAGGAGATTTTCCAGTTCAGGGAAAATAAATAAAGCAAAAAGAAAAGCCAACAAAGACGTGATTAGCAGTTTGAGTGCCTGTGTGGTCCTTTCCTGCTGTGGACCCACTACAGTCCAGAACCTCTTTGACTCGGTAACCACAGCCAGCCTCACTGCTGTGCTGACCTCAACCTACCACGCTGTTCCCACTGTCATTTATCAAATTAGATTCTATTCTTGTACCAAAAAGATGAAGAAAAACTCAGTTTTAGTCGAGTGTTCTGGCCCAAAAATTGCAAGTGAAGATTAGAGGACGTCTTTGATGTAAATAAACATTCACTACATACAGGAGTGTAAGAGCCAAAGACACATAACCATTTCTCTTCTCTTTTATTTTGTTAAAAACTGTTGAAAACATGTATGCTTGAAAAGTCATGTGAAGCCGCAAAGATTTTCTCACCCTTCTGAGCGCAGATTCACCTCCCATACAGTAGATGTTTTTGATGGGTTAACGTCCAAAAAATGAAAGAAGAGATAAATTATTTTCAAATATCTCATTAAATATATTTAATAGTTTCTATGGTCTGCCTGAGAGATTACAGGAGCCAAATGATGCTAGGTTCACACTTGATGTGGAAGCGCTGCGGAGCGGAGTCCGCGCAGCATCCGCTCTCTCCTGCATTTCAGACCAGATGCGCATTTTTCCACAATGGTTAGGATTGCGGTTCCAGTACCAAAGCGGTTCTTTGGTTTCGGTTCCTAATTGGTGCCAATTTCAATACTTCTATAATAAAAATAATGCTTGCATCCTCCCAAATCAACACATTTTTATGGATAAGACCTCTGCATCAAAAATTGACAATTTGGGTGTCGTCGTTTTTTGTCGTGCTGGCTGTTCCATTAAGTCAGTACGACAGAGTATTAGGGCCACCAAAAAAAAAGGATTATTACAAAGTTTCTCGTAAAAATTACAACTTTAGTTTCAGATATTTGCGACTTTTAATCTTGTATATTTATGAGTTTTTTTCTCGTAAATTTATTTAAGTGGAAGGGAGGCTACAGTCCAGCAAATGAGCAGAAGCAGACCGACTAAACCGTGAAAAGCGTCTTGGAGTTCTACAGGTAATTGAATGTTTAAAACATTACAGATGTTTAGAAGTTTCGCTGTTTGATTTTCACAGTTTATTCATGTTTTATTCATTGATGGTGGCAGATCCCATTGATGCAAATGTCGATATCTTCGCAGTTTTTCTCATTCATTTACAACTTTAAATCTTATAAATTTACAAGATTAAAATTCATAAATTCAGCCTATGACTTTTAAAGTAGTACATTTACGACTTTATCCTTGCAATTTAGCAGTTACGACTTTTTTCTCATATATTTATGAGATTTAAAGTCGTAATTTTAAAAATAAAATTTTCTTGATAAAATGTCCCTAATGCTCCCCAACCTCAGAGCCTCAAACCGGCGGCCTGCCACTCTTTTGCTGCAAACTGGCAGTACTCCCCTCTGTCGCTTAACCGTAGCTCTTTTGCCGTGTGGCGAATTCGCTGCTCGCTGCGTGTCAACATGAGATCCAGAGATTGTCTGAGGGGTTACAGGGTTTTAATCTCATTTGGGTGGTGTGTCTGGAAGACACCACAAAATAGATCAGACGCTGAAATGATCCGCTGCACAGCGCGAATCATCCGCGGAGGACAGTGGCGCTCAACGCCTGGTGTGAAACACACCATAGGTTAACAAGAGTGTCAAATGGAAACATCCGTTCCACGCTGCTCCTTGGTGCTTCCGGGTCCAGTGTGAACAAGGTGTGAAGCATTCCTTAAAGTGCAGTTCAAGCCTCAAGTCCAGAACAGAAGTCTGCTGATGTCTAGTTATCCCATACTGGTTTAAAGGCACCAACAAGGACACCAGCGGCCCTTTATCTCATCTGGAGATGAGAACTGAGAGTCATAATCCCTACAGACTTTTAAAGACAGACCATATTTGTCAGGAATGAATGAAGATGTGAGTCCGAATGCATGGATGTGTGCGTTCAAGAATGTCTGTGAGTCTGTAGAATGAGTGGAAGTTGGTGGCTTCTGTGCAGAACCCCAAAACCACCTGCTCTTCCTTCCAGTCCCTTGAAGTTCATTTGTTTTTCCTTCAGTCAGGAGATGGTTTGTTGAACGGTCACCAGGCTGAGGTTGTCAGGGAGGAAGAGGCTGACCACAGAGTGTCCTGCGCTCGGTCGCACTTCCAGTAAAATCTGCCTCAGTGTTTAAGCACCATAGAAACAAGACATCCGACTGTTTTCTTCTACAGTTTTTAAGCATCAGTTATGTAAAAAGTAACAGAACATTTGATCAGAATGGTTTTAGTCACTTAGTTGTGTAAAACAGAAAGGATCTAGTTTATTAGTAGAGCAGTGTTTGTAATGTTTTAGACTCTGTGTCTACCTGGATGAAGACCATAAGCATGACAAACTTTTGGTTCTTGAGTCTTCATTTCAGCCACAAAGACCTAACATTGAGCTTCAGCTCAGGTATCATTAATGGCCGCACAGCCAAACTCTAACACACCTCTGACTCTGAAAAAAACAGAAAACTAAACACCTTTTTTTCAAGTTCAGGTCCGATGTGCGACTATAAATATTAGCTAGAATCTAGCGAAGCTTCAGAAGGATCTCAGTAGGTTTCAGGAAGGCTGGACTGCAGACACTTTCACTTCATAATGTTGCGTGTGATTAACTTTCAGGGATTCTGTCTGTCTGTGATCATTGTTCTCATCCTTTTCTGTGGATCTTCTGGAGCTTCACTTTATCAACAAAAAGGTGAGTCCTTTTTTATTCAGATTTCTCCCAAACTCCCCCTCAGTTCAGCAGGTTCCGAGTGGTCGGTCCCACAAACGAGCCAAATCATCTCCGCGTTCTCTCTCAGGTGTTTGTTCGTACAAAGAAAAGTTCTACAAACCCGGAGAGTCTTTCCGGAGAGGCTGCGACAAATGTTTCTGCCACCACTTTGGGTTTTACTGCATTGCGTGAGTTGGACTTTACCTTTCAGCTTTTACTTGCAAATCTATTCTTTATTGAAGTTTGTTTTTGCTTCTTTCCACTCCTGCAGACCAACAAAACCCACCTCATGGCCGAAGAAGTGTCATCGGATCAGAACCAACTGTGGTTACACTGTTGTCTATAAGGAGAACCCTTTAAAGGAGTGTCGCGCCTACAGCTGGATAGGATGAGGAGACGGGACAACAGAACATGAATCGAACATAAATGAATTAAATTATCAAGTTCTTCTAATTATTTGACCAAACATTTGATTAGTCGACAGTTATTCATGATGAATTCTTATCAGAAATATTCACACTTTTCTTTTCAGTTGACTTTCCTCATGTTTTATCATAGGATAACGAACTACTCAAGTTTGTTTGTTGATTATTTTTGTCTGAAACGTCCCATTTTTGTGAATGTAAGTGCAAACATTTAAAAACTTTAAAAAGCAAAAGAAACCCTGATACTTTATATTTTATGTTTGTCATAATTCCAGCAGGAAGAGCGCAGAGGTTTCATGAGCTTCCCTTCAATCTAAAAAAATAACCTCACAATTCAGTAATAACTGCTGGAGCTGCTGTATCTGCAGGAATTCCTGCTTGGTCAGCACTCGGGACGCCATGTGAGGTGACACGCCCCCCCAAAATGAAATGTGGCGTGGGCAAATAAAGCGGAAATTGGCTTCATCTTTGATATCTAACTGAATATTACATTCTTGGTGATGGTTTTCCCTTTAGTTTGTCTGACAGGAAGTCCAGACTCATGAAAGCTGATTCAATGGTTCTAAACTGTTAGAACATCCTTTAAAACATTAACATGTAGAGTTACAAAGTGACCTCTTATGAGACACAAACAAAACCAACTAAATTAGCTGCTCAACCTGTAAAACTGAGTTATAAAAAATGTTTATGGGTGACATAATGGATGTTTAAATGTTACCAACAGAAAACATAAGGAAAAAAATGATAAATTTAGTGAATTTGTCAAAGTTTTTCCCCACCTCAGACTTGACTCTGGCTATTCTAACATCTGAAAATAAATCTTAATTTGAACTAATTATGTAAAAGAAAAATCATTCCCAATCGCTAATGTCTGCTAGCTTTTTGTAGTATTTTGGTATTTAATGAGATTTTTTAGGCTATTTTGGAGTTTAGCTAATATTTTAGTTACATGCTAGCTGTTTTGGCTAATTTTGACTTTGAAAAAAAAAAAAAGTTTTTAGGCTGTTTTAGAGTTAGGCTAATATTTACACGCAAGCTGTTTTGGCTAATTTATTTCATGTATTTATTTATTTTTTTTTTTGTGTTTTATGCTGTTTTGGAGTTTAGCTAATATTTCTGCTACATGCTAGCTGTTTTGGCTAAATTAGTTTTTTTTTCCAGTTTTTTAGGCTATTTTGAAGTTTAGCTATTTTTTTTCCGCTACATGCTAGCTCTTTTAGCTAACCTAAGTTTTTTGTTTTGTTTAGTTTTTTAGATTAATTTGGCATTTAGCTAATATTTTAGCTGACTATCAACTTCAGTGTTTTAGCTATCAATTTAAGCATCTTCAATTATCAACAATAGCATCTTCAGAGGCAAAATTCAGCCTACAGCATTCACACTAGCATTATCACACGTAATGCTATATATCTAGTACACACTTATATTAAAAAGTTACAGTTTTAACGTTTTAAAAATGAAGTTTTAGCGTCTTCAATAAATGTTTATCCTATGCATCCCGCGACCTAAGGTGTGTTTCGGATTTTAGCCCCTGGTGTGATTGAGTTTGACATGAAAAAATGAATACATGTACTGGTTGAACTAAGTTCCTGTATTTGGATGCAGAGTCTCAAAAATATTTAAATGCAAATCCTTTAAATGCACAAGACAGGTGGACTACATCACTGAAGTCTGGAAACACAGGAAGTAAAATGAAGTTATTTGTATAGTAAAATTATATTTGTGTTAGCCCTCACTAACATTGATAAATCCATGAGAGAAATGTAAAACCAGAAGCATATCCTTGGAACCGCACTGTGGTGGGGTTAATTGTGTAAAAGTGGCGTCATCTGGACTCCACAAGACACCGCGTTGAATTATTTTGATCTTCACTGGTGCCTGTAGCAGACATGAAATCCAGTCCACCTTTGTCATGAGAGGGATCACACATCAATATAAGGGTGGGGTCATTTGATTAAACCTGGTCAGTATAGGGTGGGTTCATCTGGACCCCATAAGAGATCACGAGGATAAAAAAAAACAAAAAAAAACACTGTCAATGGGTGTGGTCAGATTATCATATTTAACACTTGTGTTTTATGTTGCTGCTTTTCACTTTATGCAAGGACAGGTGCAAGAAGAGGTGCGGTGAGGTCTAAGGCTGGTGAGGCACTGATGTCATCAGTCAGATTTACTAACATATGAACTCTACAGATTAGTTTATTCAGCATTTGATTGACAACAGTTAAAGTGTGCTGTTTACAATGTCATTTCAACATCACAGCTGCTTTGTTTATAGCAGCTCCGCTCAGGATCCACCGGGTGGTTTAACCGGACACCGGAACTGTTCTCCTGAACGTAACCCTTCGTCTGCATCTAAAAACGTAAACACATTTACAAGCTGATACGCGAATTAGACCCTCTCTGTATTCGGGCATCTGATTAGATTTCTTGTTCAAGTGAATTCAACAATCAGCATGTGCTAGAATTAAATCAGTTATGAACCCCAGCTAGTGCTGCTGAATGATCATGTTCTATTTTATTTTGATCTTTTCATGAGTTTATCAAAGTGTGTGTCTCACTAGCATGTCTGGAGGGATGAGGGGTGGGTATACACAGCTCAGCACCTTAAGCCATGCCCACACAGAGGAATTTTTGGAAACGAAGGCTTTATATCAACAGGAAAAATGGCTTTTCAAGACGTTCAGGCGGTGGAATTTTTGTTAAAAACTTTAGTCCTAATTAAAACCCCACTGGGAACATTTAAAGAAATTTAAAAAAAATCTTGTAGGGAGAATTTAAATCAGAATGATTTTAAATAACATTTAAAGCACTTTTGTTTGTAATTAATTCTGATGTAAAGAAAATTTTAAAAAATGGCTGAAAAGTTGTGAGAAATCCATCAACTAATATTTATTTTCTAAACATCTGGTTCTCTGTAGATGAGAGTGTCTTGAGGCTTTATCTGAACTATTGTACACTGTGTCCTTCAGGGGGCGTTACAATTTAAATGTAAATTTTTCAAAATCTATTACTATCTCAGCTCCAAATGTTCAAATGGGGGCGTGGTTTCCTACATGACCACAGACCTGTCCACCTTTATATACTGTCTGCTCTGAACTCTGTCAGCTTCTCGTCTGAATGTAGAGTTCAGAAGGAAAAGTTCTGTTCTCTTACAGTTTTGTAAAATCAGATTTTTATTTCAGAACTAAATACATAAAAATTGCTTTCATTATTTCCTAAAATTGTTTTGACGTTAAATATCAGTAAATGAATAAAAGCGTTTAGCTTGGCAGCATCAAACTCATCCCAGCGTGACAGCATTTGGTTTTAATAAGGACTCAAAGGTTCAACATTCAAGTTTCATGAGTAAAAAAGAGCTGCAAGAGAAAAAGCTGAAAGTGCTGGCGGCGCTCCGGTGGATTAGCTGATCTGATTCTGTGTCTGAGGCTAAGAGCCGGATGACATCCAGGGGAATTCCCTCCCTATGAAAATTTAAAGATGCCCCGAAACCGCAGAGGTCTGGCTGATGAAAGCATCTGACAGTGAGGTCTGCAGGGCCTTTCTGGGGCTAACAGGGGGTCAGCCATGGATGTTGGAGGCACTGTGCAGCCGTAGCTCTCCTCTCTGGATGATAATCCAGCATACGACAAAGAAAGTCTGAGAATGCAGAGGCGTCCTGAAGCAGGAAGTTGTATTTCTCCACCAAAACATCGTAAAGGCTCCAGAACCTGAGTGGGCCGACACGGAGAAGATCACCTGCACCAGAAGAATCAAACTTTCACGTAAAAAAAAAACAAAAACAAAGAAATACGTTGTGGGAATCCGAGACTCACCTCTGCGGCTGAAATAATCTGCAGAATATTTACCAGAGAAGGCAACAGCCGGTGGGATTTTACCCAGCAGCCCCACAATCTGAGCGATGTGGTCTGTGAAGGGAAAGCAGGCCGTCATCAGTTACCGTAAAGCTGCAGTGTAATCAGATTTCATCCTGCATCACATTTCTGCTGCAATAGCCCCACCTTCTTCCAGGGAGACGGAGTCGCTGGCTTTGGGTCGGAACAGAGAGTCTCCGGTGACCAGCTCGAAAGCCTGGGAGAACCAGAGGAGTGTTTGGGATCAAGACATGCTGGAAGAACCTTGAATTCTTCACCGCAGAGGTCAAACTTTAGAGCGCTTTAAGGTTTTCATTTTATTGCACTTAAAATGAGACAAAAGTAACTTCCTCGTAACTTTTCGACTAGTTTTAAGACAGTAAAGTAAATCAAATGAAATCAAACTTTTTTTGTATAGCACTTTTACAAAAATCAATTTTGCTGAAAGTGCTTTACATAAAAACATAAATTAAAAAAAAAAAAGAACAAGACATGCTCATGGAAAATTTTTAGAACTCCTTCAATGCTCCCCTCTCCACACACACCCACGTCGACCTCGGCTTTGTTTCTCACCATGCAGGCGACGCTCCAGATGTCAGCGGGCGGGCCGTCACCTCAGTCAAGAAGCCTCCAGGGAGCGCTACTCCGGGTCTTGATTGTTCCCAGAAGTGTGTACTGGTCCACAAAAGCAGACAGAAATGATTGATAGTGTCTGCCAGTTGGATCTGGCTTAAAATATAAAAATTTCATGTTTTTGGTCTAAACTTCTAGCCACGTGGAGGTGGAGCTTCCTTTGACTGACTCTGACATGTCCCGGGCTTATTTTAAAACTCTCCTGGTGTTTCTACTTTTCTTTCCGTCACAAAGGTTTGCCTTTGTGTTGCTTAAACATGAAAATGTGAGCGCACACTTCTAGTCAAGACTGTCGCAGACCGGTTCTTACATTTAGTTTCTGAGTCCAAAAGGGGAAAAAGGAGAAATTTAAAATTTATAAATAGATTTTTTTTTTCTAAACTGATGAAGAACAAAGTAGAAAATTGGACATTCTGAATTTACATGTAAGTAATTTTACTTCAGATTTCATCTGGATTTGGTGAATCATCTCTATGTCCGCAGTGAGTTCGTTCAAGTTTGTTAATTTTCCAAAACCTTTCTGTGCTTTTTGGGCTCAAGAGATTCAATTACTCTCCAAAAATAGCAAAAATGTATATGAATTCATTTTATACAATTCAATACTTCAAACACAACTTTGTTTTTAGAAATGCTGATAAAAATCATGACAATATCTGCTAATCTCTAAGTGTGGATGCGAAAGTAAAAGCTGGTGACTGAGTTGACTAAAATGCAGCATAAATATAACCAAAATAAAAGCACTGAATTTTTCCAGAATAAAATGACTTTTATATGAGGAAAATGATGGTTAACAGACATTTAAGGGAGCAGAAAAGTCCAAAACAACAAAAGAATCTTGATCTTAGCTGAAGTTTTAGAAGTTTTCCCATTCATTTTCAATTCCCTAATGTTCAAAAATCACAGAAGAGAAGGAAAAGAGGAGAACCAGCAGGAGAACACTCTAAAGGTCAGATTGGTTGAAACATCTGAAAGTGTAATAGAGTCCAAATGTGCAGAAAACGTCCCCTAGAATGAGAATAAACAATGCCTCTCCGTGTGTTTACATCCCAGAATATTCCACAGAATTTAAGCATTTTTCTTGGAAAAAGTTTATCCTAAACCTGGATGAGGAAACTATCCAGGATAACTTCTGTGAGGGACTCTGAGCGCGCTCACCACCCAGCAGGAACTCCCCAGGTCAGCGATCTTCACCGTTATCTCCTTGAAACGGCAGGAATCAAACGCCTCCATTTCTAAGAGAAACAACAGGAAATCATCTTAGTCCAGAACTTTTCACACAAATCAGAAAAAAAAATAAAAATAATGAATGTTCATGTTATCCTGTTGTTTCTTCAACATATTGCAGAGGTGTCGACCTGCTGGGAGACCTGTGTATCCATTACTGGTTACCACGGTGACAGCCGCTACATAAATTAAAGCAACTTTGTTTTTGAAACTCTCCTGCATGTGAGCAACCAGAGAACCTGCTGTTTCGGCCTTCATCCCGGCCGATGAGAAGCAGAGGCTGCCGCCCCCTGCTGGTGATGGGAGGGACTGTGGCTGCAGGCACAGCAGGATGTTTTCGGGTTTGATGTCCGTGTGGATGATTTTGCAGCGAGAGTGCAGATGGTCGAGGCCCCGAAGAACCTGCAGAGAAGCACAACGGCGGTGGGGGGGGGGATGCTCAGGTGTTTGTGCCGGTTGGCATTAGCAGGATGGAGTTCAAGGTTATGTAACAGAAGGAATCAGATTTCCAGAACTTCCTCGCGTTCTCTCCCTGCAGCTGGTGAAAGGTCACAGGAGAAGTCTGACCTGATTCCTTTCAGATATGATGCATGTGGAGCTTTAACTCATCTGTGGGTGACCTACCTGAGAGAGGATCTGTTTGACCCACGCCGGCCGGAGCCCCGGATTCCCAAAACACAGCTGCCAGCTTCTCAGATCGGGTCCCAGCAGCTCCAGAACCAGACATATGTCTGATCAGCAGGAGTCAAGGTCACGTTCTCAAACTGTCAGCCAGCTACTCCTCATGTCAAACTCAGAGACTTTGCCAGGAGAGGCGGTTTCTCAAAGGAATACGGACGCCGTTGACCCCCACGACCTTGAACTCGTCCAGCAGCTGCACGATGGCGGGGTGACAGGTCGCAGGACCGCTGGCCTGGGGAGGAACACCAGAGAGAAGCAGCTTGTGTTTTTGTGTTTGCATGAAAAATGGGGTCAAGGAGCTGCAAAGAAAAAGTGACATTTGCAGGAGGTGTGAGGTCAAAGAGGAGAAGCAGGAGCCGCTTACACATCGCAGCAGAGCCGTCTCGTCCTGTCCCGCCTGGGAGAAGCCAGCTCCGCTTTTCAGCACCTTCACGGCGACACGCCGACATGACCTGCCAACACCAACCCCCATCACGGCTTCTGTGAGCTGCAGGAGGCGTCCAGCGTGTGCTGGGCCTCCTGAGCCGCCGTCATGTGGAGATCCAAGCAAACCAGAGAGGTTTTTTGATTTGCTTCACTCCAACAGTAAACTAAAGAATCCAAGATCAAGATCCTCCATTAGACTCTTAAAGGGGCCATATCATGAAAAAACAGCTTTTTGAGGTTTAAAGTGTATTATACTGTTCACCCCTCCCGATAAAGAACCACATAGCGGTGTTTTGATCTGTTCATGCATTTCTGAGTAATCCTCTAAAAAGAAGCCCCTCCCATACCCCCAAAAACGAGCGGGTGGAAACCTGCTGACATCACAGAGTGAGACAGGAAGAGTCAGCTCTGACAGCTCCGCCGCCAGTCTAACCCCAACACCCAATTTCTCCACTGAGCAAGCAGTGATCAGCAAAAACTTTCATTTTAGATGCCGAATACCGTAGATCTTCCAGTTGTGTCCCGTCTCAAACAGATGTTTGTTACTATAAGACACCCCCCCACAGTCGTGCAGGCGCCAAGTGTGTTTGTGTTGTGAATCGGTGTAGCGATGGCCGAGCCTTCTGAAGGCAGATGTATGTGCATCCATCTTTGAAAAAAATTGGATGTTTGTCTTCATCGGAGAAACACAGACACGCTGCCAGCTCTAAGATGACATCATAAAATGTGCAGGTGGAGCGTTCGAGTCATTTTACTCCGGGTTAGGAAAAAACTCACAAAAATAACTGATATTTCATTGATATTTGTTGTTTCAATGTTCCAAAGGTAATGTATGATCATATGTATGGATATAGTTGAATAAAAATCATGGTGTGGCAACGTAAATCTTCCTGTTTGGTTAAAGAGAAAGTAAATGGAGCCAGGTCAGTTCAGTGAATGACCACCGAGTGGCTGGTTACACATGTACATATATTTTAAACACCTAATATTTGAGATGTAACAATTCAGTCAATCAATTCACTACAACATTTTTTTTTTCAGATTTTCGAAGAACCGAAACATCCTTACCCATTATCCAGTTATTAAATATCATCATTAATATATTTTTTTTACACACTTACATAATTTTAAATCAGAGTGAATAGAAGTTGACTTTGCATGTTTCTCAAAACCCCTAGTGGTGATTTACTGAACTGATATGGATTCTTTTATTTTTATGTATTTCAATCCAGGAAGTGAAAGACTTCAAATCTTGTTTCAGTAAAACTCCCTTTTTTCCTACTGCTAATATTACTTTAGTTTATTTTAGGTAAACGGCCCACTTTAAAGAAAATTGTTTTTTTCTTCTGTGTGTTTTAAAGAAAATTAAGCTCAACGTTGCATTTCCGAATATGTTTTTTTTTTTTTTTTCCCTTTTTTTTAATCGCTGTGAATCGGGAGTTAAAAAAAAATACAGTTTGAAAAAGATCATATTTGTGCAGCAGAAAATAATCTGGGTGGGGCCACAAGCACCCTGCTCTGCTCCATTCTGATGCATCCACTGTGAACGTCTTTGTTTTCCTCGTCTGAACTGAAACGTGGATTAAAACTTTTTCACCAATAACGTTAGCACGGGGGTGTGAGGGCTGTAAGCTAGTGGGGGAGAGTGTAAACAGAGAGCTATCAGCTCTGGATGATAGGAAGAGGAGGCGGGGTTGCTTTGTGCCAACAGTCCCAACCCCAACTCAGAGGGGAATTTCGAATGAACACCTGCAAATGTAAGAAACTACAGAATTGTTTGAACTGATCCAATATTTCACTTTTTTCAGTGTCGGACAAGTCAGATTTTATAAAGTGCTGCATTTATATGGAAACACATGATTTAATTTCCATAAAATATCTTTAATTTGAACAGTTTTCTGTCCACCTGCAACACTCCAGCTCTGCTTCTTTGTGAACATACCTGAGATCCCGGCAGAGCCACACAGTGGAGAAGAAACCCCAGCCGAGCTTTGACACCACCTGGTATCTCCTGTTGAAGGTGTCACCGATCTGGACAGGATGGTACCCTCCTGCACAAACCGGAGATGGTTTAATGAATGTTAAAGTTCAGCCATGTGGCTACGGAGAGTCAATAGTGAGGTAGTTTTCTCCGTCTCATCCTGAGGTAAAAGTGCTTTTTCTCCAAACTCATATCCAGTTTCAGCTTCTGTTTGTTAAGAAGCTGAATAAAACCCTGAACTGTGAAGTATCTTCTGTTTTTTTTTCTACCTTTTACAGAAAAAAAAAAAAAACCTATCTGTGGTGTTCTCACCATAACAATACTCTCGGGGGTCTTCAGAGTCCCGCCTCTCCAGAAGAGCAGGATGCTCGTGGTTTCCAAGAGCTCTGAAAAGAACGGCCGCTCCATCTTCAGCCCTACAAATCCATATAATAGATATAAAGATGTCGCTTTAAACTTCATCCTGCTGCACAGAAACGTCTCTACTAGACGTGAGATGCACATTAATCATCAGCAGAGTTTTTTTACTGGAACACCAATGGAAAACTATCAAAAGAGAGGGACCAGTCATTGCTGAAACCATCTTGTAAAATTGAAGCCAAAGTAAAAAAAAAAAATTCTTGTAATTCTTGAAAAGACCAGCAGGGGGATGGCTGCAAAAAATATAAAACTCCTTGTTGACTCTGATATACAAGAGTCCAAATTTAAACACAAAAAAAAGCAAAGTTTAATAAAGAAAACATTTGGTTACTTTGACAGTTTTATGTGAGGATATTTATTTAAAGTATATATTTAGATTTTGTTTAATAATCACTATATCAATTAAAAATAAAAAAAACTATCTAAAGCAAAATTTGTTTTTTATTATATAGGATCTAGGTGTCATTTTGTTTTATTTTTATTATTAACAGACAATAGAAAACCACATGCTAACTGTTTCATCTCTGCCTCTTCCGGTGTTCCTCAGGGTTCTGTCCTCAGCCTGTTTCACATCTCTAAGCTCTATCATTTGTTTAGGCGACTTGGCCATCATTTCATGATCTTCACTGATCATCATCATCATCATCCTCTGTGACGACTTAACCTCATCGGATCATCTGAACTGAAGGTTTGCTGTGTGCAGCACTAGCTTTGTGTTTGACTACTCGGCTCCTCGTTTATCTGCCATATTCAGACTTAATTACTGCAATGATCCTCAAACTGAACCACCAGTTACTGCTGTAATGGAATTACTTTTACCAGTAAAGGAGTAACGTAGCAAATTACTCTTCCAATTTTAGTAATTAAATTACAATTACTAAACTACAGAAAACCTCATTTCTTCATGACTCACATTTTGGTGCAGTGTAACAATAGGTAACTAATAAAGCAAAATAATATTGTGTAAGGAGACAAAAAAACCAAAAAAAGAGTTACTGGTGCATTTAGACTGGTCAACTTAAGATGAACATGGGACAATCTGTAGAGATATTCAGGACCTGAATTTGAATTATCTCCAATTAGTTGAAAACAAAGACAAAAACATTTCAGTTAAGTTCATGTTAGTTCCTGGAGATGAACTAATGTTGGCTGCCATAGTGTCAACGAGTAACCTATCTATACACGATGGAGAGATGAAGGCTACAACACAATCTGTATTTCTTTATGTTAATGAGGTGGTGCTAAAATCCTGTGTAGCCTCCATGTTTTTATTTTGTGGATTTTACAAGGAAACCCTGTTTGTACTAGCTTTGTTCCTTTGAGAATATGCGTGTGAGTAGAAAAAGTAAAGTAACAAGTAGTGAATTACTTTTTAAATTGGGGAATGGGTAAAGTAATTAAATTACAGTTTCATCCAGTAATAGACAAAGGCATGACTGCATGTACACTATTACAAAGGAGGGGAATCTACTTAGCTTTAGGGAAATGTCAAATACATTTAGACTGGAAAATCAAGATTAGTTCAGATATCTACAAATTTAAGACTTTTTGTTTTTTACAAAGGAAAACAAATCTAATCTAGAACAAGAAAAATACAGGAAAACTAAAGTAATACAAGGGTTAGTTGTGAAGTTTATCACTCTATATTAAAATTAAAAGGGATTCTGAGCTCAATCTGAAAATGACAGAAGAAGACTGGTTTAAATTGTGTCTCTCACGGAGCTCTTCAACCAGCTCTTGAATATCTCGATATATTACGAAATATATATTATATATATATATATTACAAAAAGTAATTATAGGGACCCGTCTAATCCATTATTTGTTAAATTAAAACTATTAAAACTTAACAATCTTATAAACTTTAATATTTTGAAATTTATGTATAAAGTAAAGATGGAAAGCCTTCCTCCTAATTTAATGAAAAGAAAAAGTAAATTTAATCTAAAAGGAGATGAAATATTTGTCAAACCAAAACACAGAATTCTGTTAAAAGAACGATGTGGATCAGTATATGGAATTAATAAATGGAATAAATTGATCTTAGAAATAAAAAATGCTACAACAATATCAAGTTTTAAAAACTACATTAAAAACAGTATTATCAATGACTATAAAACTATCTAAAACAAATAACAATGACTCATCCCAGAGGTATTATTTTCCCTTCACACTGGTTGATGTTGTAATTATAAGATTTTGTTTTTTTTTTTTTTTCTTTCCCAATTTTCTCTTACTGTGTAATGAATCAGCCAAATGCTTGCGTATCTGTATCTATTGTTTTTTTTATTGATAGATTGATTTATTGATTGTTAAAAGGGTCAGACGAAATAAGTTTTTCTTCTTTCTGTCCCCTTTTCATTTTTTTCCTTCCTTTTCTATCATGCTTGAGTTTACAACTTAAGTTTATATTGTATGTTTTTTAATGAATAAAATTGAAATAAAATAAAAAAAAAAAAAAAGAATATGGAAGTATTTGGATGGAAGATCCTTGCACGTTATAACACCCCAAATCAAAAGTAAACAACTAAAAACTCCACAATCTTGTTGGAGACCATGAGGGAGTCAGAAAGAGAATGGTACATGTATTTCTGGTCAAATACAACCTTTTTGGATAATCGCTTATAAACAAATGTTCAATGTTTCAATAAACTTGCTAAACTTCACCATGAGCATCAACCAAAAGCTTAAAGTTCAGTTCAGAACCTGCAGACTTCTTTTAAAGGTGTGCTGAGCATCTACTGAAAATAACTTCCCGCGTTGACCCCCCGCCGGTGGAAACTTGTCTTGGCTCGGAGGTCATCGGAAATTACACTATTTCTGAGTCTGCTGCAAATCATGTGGCTGTCTTCTGCTTCTGCAACCGGAGACTCTGCAGCCCAGCTGCCGGGGCTTCAGTTACGGTGACGGCACGGCGGAGGAGGTCACGGCGGGCCTGAAAGTAATGTTGACTACCCGGACTTTGTATTTTACACGTTTATGGATCTCTGAAGAACAGCTGAGCCTTGACTATTCTTTGAATAATTTTACACAGAACCTTAAAACAGCAATAAAAAAATTCCCTTGGTGCCTGAAATGTCCTTAGTGTGCATTATTGGTGCTAAAAATAGCTGCTGAATTGCAGGACAAAAAAGGAGACGTTTTTTTTTTGTGTGTTCATGCAGAACTGCAAGGTCAGGTCCGATGAAGGAAGAACAATGGAGTTCCTGTGTTTTCAAACTTTCATAAATCTTTGTGTCAAACAGCAAAGGTCTGGTACTCACTGAGGATGCTGCTGAGTCGAGCTGGAGCCCCCCTGCATTCTCCACCTGCTGGGTCACAACTTTCCTGATGAAACGGATCAAAAATGAAGCCTCAAACACGTCCGGCTCCTCCGTCGGTTTCGCTTTGGTTCCAGCATTTCTTCATCTGCTGGCATCTAACGTGGGAAAGCCTCAGCGGCGATCCTGACGTGGGGAATGTGTCATGAGGCCAGCAGATGGTCGACGGGGAGGGGGGGGGGCTGCTTCAGTCGACTTTAGAGCAGGTTGCTCATCTGGATCCATGACCTCCAGCACCGTTTTAACGGAACCAGAAGCTTTGCTCGCTGTTTGAGACACATAGCTGTTGACACCCCCTTCAGTTGGGCTGATACGGCTCCACGGAGGGAGGGGGGGCACAAACAGTTGAAGGGTGTGGAATGAGGAGTGCCTGACGTGAGACAGAACAGACCTCCTGACCTCACGGTTACATGAACGTCATTCAGAGTTTAGCATCAGATCAGGAACGTTTCTACAAAAGTCTGCTTTAATATCTTCTCCGAAACTGAGACATCAGAGCTTTAGTGTAAGCATCTTAATTTACTGAGTCTGTTGTCGTGGAAACAGATTTGATGGAAAAAGATTTATTTCATGACAAATGAGAAAAAGTTGAAAATCTTTCAATTTTTAAGTGATCAAACTGTTTAATATTCAATCAGAAAGAAATAAAGTAATACTATAAAGTGGATAAAACTTGTCAGATAAAACAATTTGATCTATTTTTAACGTGTTCCCAGTGAATCCTTTAGCTCTTTTTAGACAAAATAAAAAAAACTGTTGTTTTCAACCCTGTAAAAAGTGAAACATTGGATCAATTCACAAAAGTGCATTCATTTGTTACATTTATAATAATTAGTTTTCATTAAATTAAAATTTAAAGTTGAAACCCGTCGACCTTCTGCTGGCCTCATGACACTCCCCCACGTCCCGGATCCGGCCCGCTAGCTAATTCTACCCGGCGTTCCAGATCATTTTATTTTATTGTTATTACTGACCTGATGTTATCTTGCGCTCATTTCTAACTTGAGTAATTTTGACAAAATATATTATTATGGAGAATTGAAAGTTATTTAAGATGTAAGCTGATTTTTCTGGAATAAAATTCCAGTTATAGTTTTCAACGTTTTAAAAATGAAACTTGAGAGTGATTGATAAATGTTTATCCTGTTCGGCCCGCGACCTAAGGTTTGTTTAGGATTTTGGCCCTAGATTGAGTTTGACACCCCTGGGTGGAGCATAGTTTCTGCAGAGCGGCAAGAGTTCATTAGAAATTTACCTCTGAGATGTGGGCAGGACTGTCGGGGCGGAGCAACCTCACCCCCCCTCTCACCCGTTGCTGAGAGCTCAGAGCAGCGAGTTTTTGCCCCCCAGTGTATTTTACGTATCATTTTTCAAACAGAATAATTATTATTATTTACTTCTGATTAAAAAAAAAATGTCTCTAAAGAAATAATCATTTTCTTCATACATGTCCTCCATCATGCTGCAGAACATGTTAAAAACACCCAAAACCCCATTTTCATTGGTGTGGGTCTTAAAATATTTATAATTTGTCAATTTCTGGAATGTTTTGACCTAAAAACCTGCAGCTCCAGTTGCAATAAATCAGCTGTGAACCAAAACAAACAAACTCCGTGTGAGACGTTTCCTAAAAAAGACTAGATTGGTTTAAATGATGCCGTTTACCCCCCCGTGTCTTGCTGTTCCTCAGCTCACCGGTCCGAGCTGCAGCTGCAGATCCTCTGTTTTTAGACTCCTCCCACAGGAGCGGCGAGCGTGTGTGGGGAGGTGCATCAAAGCAGCACCTGCGTGGATGTGGATCAGTGTGTCAGTGGGATAAGCCGCTGCTCCATTAGGGAGCTCCTGAGTGAGGAAGAGGTGGAGTGATGGCGCTGCGTTAGAGACGAAGGTGCGGCTCAAAAGATCTGGAGACCAACGACCAGCCAGAACATCAGCAGGAAGATAAAGAAACCCTTTGAGATTGCAAGGATTTCCTTAAAAACTGTTCAAGTTAGGGAACATTTATATAGTAAGTTATAATAAATAAAAAGGCTCTTTAGGTTATTTAGTGGATTCATTAAAATTTGTCATGAATTTACCTTTCAGAAAAGCACATGTGATGATGCAGAATTTTAAAATACATTTTATTAATATATTAAATATTTTTCTATTAATACATTTATTATCATCTACTGTAATACTGTAGGTACCCCTCAAGTTTAAAGACTAAATATTTTATTGTGACTGGTGTAAACAAACATTGAATCTCAATGGAGTGTATGGCTGTCACCTTCACAAACGGCGGCCATTTTGTTCTGGTGGCTAACAGGCTTTTCCTGAGAATGGGATTCTAAAGGACATCCATGCTAAATTTGGTGAGTGTACCACAAAATGTACGATTTGTCTGAAATATGAACCTAACCAGCTGTGCATGTGTGTGTGAGAGTGTGGTCCTGCAACAGCCTGGAGACCTGATAAAGGTGTAGCCCACCTTCTCCCAATAGTAGCTTGTTAGCTCCAGTAACAACGTGACCCTGAAGTTGTGATGGATACAAGGAGGGATGATACCTTAATTATTGTCCAGATCTGTTTCATTGTTTCGGTTTTTTGTGGAATATTGAATTGTGTTATTTTCAATAAAGTTTTATTCATCATGACGTTGGTCAGCTTCAAGTGTACAGTGACCATTGTGGGATTTTCAAACGATCTAGGTAGAAAACTGCCACACAAGTCCCATCTGTATTGTCATCAAAATTCATCTGGCTGATGCAGTCGACTGGTGTGACCTTCTAAGCTAACATGGCTGCCATAGTGAGGAGTGGAGGCCATAGGGACGATCTTTCAGCTGTCCCGAGCTGTCAATTTTCAGGAAAACAGTGAAAGTTCTGAGACTGACTTGGTCTTGCTGAAGCCACACCCACTTTGTGGAGAAAGTCATCCTGTGGAATCATTTTCAGATCAGTGGTAGAGGGAGATTCCGTCTGTCACACTGTTTAAGTCTAAGAAATAAAAAAAAGCACTTTTGTAGAGAAGTAATCAAAATGAAGCTCAAGTGAGTCGAAATCTGTAAACATTTCAAACTCTAATCCAAAGGTGTCAAAACTACATTTTAAAAACTTTTTAACATAATTATGAATTATAAGAAGGCAGGAATATTATTCCAGAATAAATCAACTTAAACCTAAATAACTTTCAATATTTTACTCTCCGTAAAACTATATATAGTAAAAATTATACAAGTTAAAAATGAGTGCATGATAACATTGGACATTCATAACAATAAAATAAACTGATCTGGAGGGCCCCAGACCTCGACTTTGACAAATAAACAATTGATCAATGATTAAGCCTAAAGGACGCTAAAAGCCGTCAGAATTACGACATTTGATTGGTGAGCTTTGCACAAGGTCACTACACAATTTTTACAATTTAAAGATGCGGACATTTTCTTGAGGTCAAAGGTCAGGCATCTAAGATGGAGACGATTTGTACCAAACTTAAAGTTTACATAATTAACTTTTTTTTTATCAAACTGGTGATTTCAGAATTGGTCGCCAAAATGCTTCGGCCCTGAAGGTCACAGGTCAAGTCCGGACTGACCTATAATTTTTGTTTAGATACGCCTTACACGGTTCTGGAATGCACTTGTCAGACCTTAATACAGCGTGGAGGCATCTCATCATCGCAGGGATTTACTTTGGGAAAGCAGGACGGTGTGATGTGGGGAAGGGGGGTTACTTTAACACTAAAACTTTAGCTCTAATTGAAAACGGCCTCAAAAATCACCTTTTTTAGCTTTTAAAGAGGCTGTACCATGAAAATTCTACTTTTTGAGGTTTTAAGTGTATTTTTAGCTCAATCCGAATTCTTCTCTTCAACTCAATTTCTCCACAGAGCAACAAACTTCCACCTTAGATGAACAATACCGTAGCACTTCCAAAAGTGGCTTGTCTTCAGTAAATTCCAGCTCAAACAGATGTTTTTTACTTTAGACGCAGGGCTCCTTTAAGACTTTCTCTGTGGAGCTAACAGTGATTAGCAACATGCTTTCCTTTTATTGAGGAAGTTACATTATGCACATCCATCATTGCAAAAGTTTGGATGTTGCTCGTTATTGTAGGAGGAACACAGACACGCTGGTGAGGACAGCTCCAGGATGACATCATGAAATGGGCGGCACCCACAAGGAAAGAAAGGCGGAGCCTCTGAGATCGAGGAGTCATAAGAGTTCACAAAAATAACTCCTATTTCATAAATAATTGATTCTTTACAGTACCAAAGGTAAAATATTATTATATATGTGGATATAATTTACTCTGAAAGGCACGATAAAGGCCTTAAAATGCTCTTTGAAAAATTAGAACTCTTTTTACATGATTGTAACTTGTAACTTGATAGTTTGTGTTTTATTTTGTTGTTGCAAACAATTTTTTGTATCTTTGATAATGTTTGATCAAACTGTTCAAAAAAGGCTTTTACTCCTGTAAAAATTGTTACAATTTCTATTCAAATGTGGAAAGCTGAAACATTTTGATGTATTTTGAAACTTCTTCTTAGTGATTTGCTTTGAAAATGGAAAAAAGCTCTGACATCAGCACAGTTCATGGAGCGCTTTATTGCATCACAGAAAGCTGTTGTTAGGCTCATCCTATCCGTTAGACGACGCTACAGTTTACCAGGAACAGCATGTATCTACAGAGCAAACATCAGACGTGCAAGCATCTTATGCGCGACGGCAAAAAATATAAAGTCATTAATGTACAAGTTACGCAAAACATCAGCAAATTCCTTCGACATCATTGGAAATGTAGTCAAACACGGAGAGGCTAAAAAACTGGAATTCAAAAACAGCATTATAAAGTGGAAATAGACAGAAAGGGGGAACTGAAACAAAACAGTCTGCAATGAAATAAATAAACAATAAATTAAATTGCAAAACAACCAAAAAAGGCTCCAGTGTGGCGTTGCAGAGCAGCAGCTACGTTTCAGTTAAAGGTGAGAATTTTTTTTTTTCTGTGCTTCAGAGCAAATCTGAAAAATAAAAGAAACAGTCAAAGCTGACAAAAACACAAATCATTTGTAAAAAGCACAAATATAAGAACTGTGACACAGTTTCACATCATTTCCTTTGTGATCAGGTGTTTCCATCCAAATGATAAAAACTGGGACGGAGAAACAAACTGATTATAGTTTTGAGCAAAAAAGAAAAAAAAGAAAATGGGTGTTTATTGGAAGGTAGAGACAATTGGCGTCAGCTGTGGTCACCGTCAGAGGAAAGAAGACGTTCAGATCAACGTAAACGAGAATGCGAGTAAGACCGAAGCAGGTTTGTGCGAGTCTGTAAGACTTCAGGACAGAGAAAGTCCACGTCTGCCCAAACACTCGGGACGTCAGTGGAGGAATGCTCTGCTCCGTCTTTAGAGTACGAAACCATCGAAACGAGGAAAAACACAACCGACTGTCTTCACATGGAGTCTTTTTGAAGAAGGGAACATGGAGGATCTCCTCAGGTCTGTGAACCCACTGGAATCCCAGGTTTTATCCTCAGTTTTCCTTCGTCATTCCTCGTCTTCAGAGTCGAGAGAGCGTCTGCTGTTGGAGGACAGGCGGAGCTCTGAGGGTCATAGGTCGGTCACCTTGTTTTCCACAGCGGCGGCGATCTGCTGCAGCCTGTAACCCAGCTGCATCTTCTGAGCCGTGCAGTCCTCCTCCAGGGCCGTGATGATCTGAAAGGGGAGGGGGGGACGCGGAGGTCAGTGACCAAAGACAACCGAGGACAGAAGGAAACGGGATCGTGCGGGAAAAACGGACGCCGTCAGGAACTTCACGAAACATTTCTAGATTCAGCCTCTCCCATGTTTTTACAGTCAGTTGCAGGAATCTGCAGCTGTTCTGACTTCACAGAAACAGAATGAGACACAAAAAGGGCAAAAACACTTTTCTCTGTGTTTTTTTGCTCTAATGATAACAGCTTTCAAACTGTGACCAACTCAAAGATGTATTTAGGGAGTTTTTGAACTGTTTGGACACCAGAGTAAAGCTTTGTGACACATGCCAATGTGAGCGAGCTTTAATGATTTTCACAGAGAAACACAGGAAAACATTTGTTTATTTGTTTGAAAGAAGGAGAAATGTGAGATTTTGTATCATTTCCTTGGACTTATACCATGGTTTGGGTGAATACTTGATTCTGATTGGCTGCTGGGTGTGGATTAAAAAGTGAAAAACCACTGGGATAATGCACACCTAAAAAAGAAGTTCCGGTCACACAGCCCAAACGTTCAGTATCACTGCGCAGGCTTCTTTAAAAAAAACCTTTGCGTCATCATCTGGACAAACACAAGTGGTAAGAGGTGAACTTTCTCTCTGAACTGAAGCTTTATTTAATCTACTGTGACGATCAGCATTAATATCGCTTCCCTTTTGTAAAGAAAAGGAGTGCTAGCAGACAAATTAGTCAACCCCCCGCCCCACAATGCTAGGTATATTTTTTTTTTATTTTTAGTAATTTTTTTTGTTATTCTCCTACTCATAAGATACATCATTCAGCGTACTGAACGGTGTAGTCTTCTGTCTCACCACTAGAGGGAGTTTCCGATTTTTGAGCAGGTCAGAAGAGCAGAGTCTATACTGAACCTGCCGTGGAAGGAAGCATAGAGACAGAAGATGATTGTGTGTTGTGTTTGTGTTCTAGCTGCTCACTAGATGCTTAACTTCAGATAAAGAAAAAGAGGAAAAAAAGCCACATCACGTATCCAAAAAGTCCTGTTTTTGTAAAAAAGTGATCTAAACTGAAGAAATAACAAGAAGAATGTTCTAAATATTGATTGAATAAGTGACCATAGTATAAGCGGGATTATACCCTTCAAAGTGTGTATTATGAGAAATTATCTAAAGCAGCTGTTTGATGTGAAGGCCTCCACGCCGTGTGCTAGTTTCTCATGTTGCACACTTCATCAGGAATTATCCTTCACTTGCTTGTGAAGATAACGCCGTGACGACAGTTTGTTTTTTTTCTCTGAAAATGTTATTCTTTAGTTATTCTGAAATTCTTGTAGCATAATTAGTTACTCGCTTTAGTTTCAGCAGACTTACCAAACCTCCATCTGTGAGAGGTTGGTTTACTTTGTTGGGTTGTTCTAAAAATATAGACCAGGTATCACCGAATGTCAGTCCAGATCCGGACCGACAGACTTTTCTCTCTGGACCGGTGAGCTGGTATCACTGGCTGAGGGGAAAAGAAACTGCTCGGCAAGAAAAAAATAATTAAATAAATAAATCAGCGGGCGGACGTGTGTAGACTATAAACGGCACAGAACTAAAACAGTGATTATGACACTTGACATCATGTATGTTCTGCATGATGCAGTTCAGAGAATGCGAGCAGCAGGTTACGGGAGGAGCGAAACGTGCGGCCCAGCAACCAGAAAAAACTTGATTCTCTGCTGATTTTGAATACATGAAAAATATAGCTGAGTGTTACGAGTTTATGTCAAATAGGGGCGTAACGGATCACGTATAATCCGTGGTCCGTACGGATCAGAAGCCTCAGTTCGGCACACCTGTGTACCCCGGAGCATCTCCCCCCACGTGCACACACCTCAGGCTAGCATCATTTAAATCAATAGTCCGTTCACATAGAATAGAATTCACATCAAATTCACGTAAATCCTCTTTGTTTTGACAAGCGTTAAAGTAGCTGCTTCATGTTCATCTTAAAGTCTGTTCATCTGAAGCTCCTGCTGCGTGTGGGAGGAGCTTCTGTCAAGAACTTCTCTCAACTTCATAGTGAAGGATCGATAGATATCAGGTTTATTTCATATGAAGAGCTGAATAAAGCATCGGTACACATTTCCATTTCTGAATACAAAGAATCCTCCAATGAGGAGCAGCAGCTGTCCCGCACAGGAAAAAGCCGCTCCGTAACAGACTCACCGGTGGCATCAGGGGACGACTGTATGGCAAGCCAAAGAGATCAAAAATCACCAGGAAGAGTGTTTTACACAGAACAATTTTTATTTTAAATAATTAAATGTTCCCACAGTTAGTTATGATAAAACAATTAATGCTAAAAAATAATTGTAATTGTTTTATTTATGATTTAATTTGGAAATTAGGGGGTAAGACAAGAACATTTGTATTTTAAAGGGTACTCCAGATAAATTTGGTATTTCCAACACTATTTTTAAACATTCTTTTCTCAGTTTTTGTAGATTTAGTCTAAATACAGGTACATGTAATGAAAAACTACATGTTTTAGCAGCTTGTTTTTGTTAAAAGTTTAAAGATGTTTTGTTTTAATAAACAGGCCTCAAGGATCAAATGTTTTGATGTCACATATATATGTATATTGTGTGTATACAATACTTAATATGCTTATTGAATATATGATCAGAAGCCTTTTCAAATATTTATTTAGCTTTTATCCTGTTTTTTTTGCTGTTTTTTTTAATTTATTTTATTTAATGATCTGAACCGTGACCCTAAAACCATGACACCGTAAAAGCTTGAAACTTTGTTTCTGTAACTGGATCCATTGAAATTTGAATCAGTTACCCCTGGTATAGATGATGTGAACGTTACCACGCCGACAGATCAATGGTTTGGAGCTGAATAACACACAAACACTGACCTGATCGTAGTATTTGTTGATGTACTTGTAGAGTTCGTGTAACGCCACAAGACAGTTGACCTCTGGAGCGTAATTCTGTTGTAGGAGAGGAGGAAAGTAAAAATAAATCTACTTTTGAAGTTAACTTCAGAGAAACCATTACAGCTGGACATGTTAGCAGACGGCTTACCCGAGAGAGCTCTGCCAGAGCCGAGTTCATCTCCTGATCGCTGGCAGAGATGGTCTGACGGATGTCGGTGTAGTACCTGAGGAGAAGGAAAACACGGGTCTTAAACCGAACAGGATCACAATTCAGAACTCAAATCCTGTTTCATGTTTATTCGTGTAAAATTTCTTAACCTCTAAAAGACAACACAGGAAAATCGCCGTCTGATACTAATTTACCAGAGAGAACTGCAAACATTTTATTTTGATCAAAACATGAAGGTTTAGCTGTGAAATGACAAAAAAAAAAGGTTGGTTTATGGAAGATATCATAAGTCTAATGGAAATCTGAGCATCAACATTTTAATGGTAATAAACTTGCATTAAAAAATCTCTTAAAAGCTGCCCAGTTTGAACCGCCCTCACTAGCTGCGTTTCCATCACACATTTGTGCAAAACTTTATTGAAATTCTAAAAAAAAAAAAAAAAAATTTTAACAATGAGACTGTTTCCATTAAATCATAATTTTGCGATAAAACACAAACCAACTCATGTGATAATTCATTAAAAACACGGCGATGGATAAGATTCTTATAGGAACTATATGAGTATTGATATATTATTATTGATAAGGGTTATTGTGATTACTGACATAAATATACAATTGGATAAAGTTAGTATTAGGTACTATATTTAGATAAATGAAAATATAGAACCACATGTCAATTATGTAGATTATAGAGGGGAAGGGATTAAATAAGTTTTGCTTCTTCCCTTCCCGTTTCAAGCATTGACTATTTAGTTCGTATAAAGAAAAGAAAGATATCAAACAGGTACCTGGAAGTACACTCTTTGAATCTGAGGATGACTTAATTTTGGTTATTTACATATATTATTTGTCTATGTCGGTGGAAATATTCTGTAACTGACCATGCTTGAAACAATGAATTAATAAACTGAAAACTGAAGATTTTAAAGGATCATTTGGGTGACGTCAGCATTGTCTGACGCGCGTATCATGCAGAGAGCCCGTTCACAGCCAATTTTTAAGACTTTAAAACTGCAACTTTTTAACATAATTATGAATAATAAAAAGGCAGGAATATTAATCCAGAATAAATCAACTTAAACCTTAAGTAACTTTCAATATTTTACCCTCCATAAAAATGTATTTTGTCAAAATTATACAAGTTAGAAATAAGCTCAAGATAACATCGAGTCATTAATAACAAAATAAAATGATCTGGAGGGCCTGGTTAGAGGGCCAGATTCGGCCCCCGGGCCTTGACTTTGACACGTGTGTTGAAGGATCAGGAGCTTGAAGAGTTTGCGGTGAATCCATGTCCTGATCATCATATAAGCCAACAGTCTGAAAGAGGATAATCTGACTTCTTCTCATTTCTGATACAGGAGGGATTTGTCCTTCCTGCATCATCGGGGCAGACGGCACCGCTTAACGTGCAGCTGACAGTGGTAAGTTGTGCCGTCTGCTCACAGACCGTCCATGCGTGGCAGCCCGCCGGCCTCAGTCTACCTTCTGTCTGTCGCTAACAGATGTCCTCTCCTCGCTCGCCGTCTCCTCCCTCCCCTTCCCACGCAGTTTCTATGCCGAGGTCACCGTGGCGACTGGCTGCCATATTCTTACCTCTCCACCATCTGTTTGTAGCGTGGGATGTCTCTGGCGTACAGCAACTTGTTGATGGGAGAATCCTGTTGGAGGAGGAAGCAGGTAGTGAGTACCCAGAAGGTGACACGGTGACGCAGCTCCGCAGCGCGGCGCTCAGCTCACCCGGCCCAGCTTGTGGTCGGCGATGGTGCAGGAGTCCATGAAGGTCTGCGCGATGACGGACAGGACCGCGTCCTCGTGGTCCGACGTCTGCACGTCAAAGATGAACTGAGGGTTCTTCAGGATGTTGATCCAGAACCGCAGAGGTAAACTGAGGAGCAGAGGGACTGTGTTTCACTGCTCTGTCTGTAACAAACTCACGCCTGATTGGTCGGTCGTTCACCAGAACCAAGCTCGTCAGAAGAGGTCCAATCTACAATCTTTGAATGTAAATCACAGGATCACAGACATCAGGGGTACCCTATTTGTCCAGCGCAAATGAAGTGTGGGTACATCACAGGTCACCAAAAAAAGAAATAAAGTTAAAAACTTGCTGTTAGCCAATCATCATCTTCACTGTGAATTATGTCACTTGATTGAAAAAACGTCTGAAAATTGTTCAGCATCAGACTGTAAACCGTGCATGCAGCTGTTAATGTGTCTTATTTTTCTCTCAACAGGCCCAAAGTCTGTCACCCAAAAAGAACCTGGAACAGGACGCACACCGAACAGTTCTGTTATCGTCGCCATGGCAACTACAAACACGCAGGTCATTTATGAGCTGTTGAAGAAAACATGACAGAGGAACTTTTTATCACGTTAAAATCTCACACATTCATCTAAGTTAATCATGGGCGGCCGTGGTGCTGAGGGGGAGTGGTTGACCTCTAATGGGAAGGCAGCAGGTTTGGTTCCCGCCTTGCCCGGCCATTTCTCCAAGTATCCTTTTGCAGACCCACCTGTCCTGATCGGAAAGAAATTTAAATCCAAGAGAGTCTGATTGGGCCAAAGTATTCCAAACGGCGTGTTTACATGATGCAGTTGGCATTTGTTCTGATTACTTGTGGCCATGTAAATCTAGCTAATCAGTGGGTAGAATACTAGTCCAAAGTGAGCATTTATGTCCTGAACTTCCATCTTTTATATTTACCTGCTGCTGCCACAGGTTTGCAGAGCTCATGAAGCTACTCTGGGCTGAAGGTGAGATTCACTCTGGACGAGCTGACTCGCTCATATCGGGGCAGACAGAGAGCTGCTGCAGGGGGCGGAGGCTGCCCGCTCGAGCCTCATCGAGAAACAAAAAAAAGAAATAAGGTCTCTTAATTTCATTTTTACCCCATCGGATTAATACGAGACAGTCAGCCTTTAAAGCTCAGCCACAGAGACACAGAAACAAGGCGGCAGCGTCTGTCATGCAGACACAGTCCCCTGTAATGGGAACTGATGTTCATATAACAGACCCACCAGGATTTCACAGCACGTTTTTATGATTGTTGCAGCCTAAAATGCATGATGCTTTTGTGAAAAGTTGCAACAAAAGTTTTGAAGTTTTTTTTAATAATAGCGTAAAAAGTTTAAATTATGAAAAAAATCCCATTCTCATATTCCAACTCTTTTTATTGTGTACTTAAACATCACTCTATACAATGTTGTTGTGCTGTCACTTAACTTGAATAGAATCATGAAACACAAAACTAACTTTTGACCCTCTCTGCTCACAATAACCCAAATATTTACAAACATACCTTAGAATAAAATGACATTTTCCATGGAAAATAATAATAACAACAGATTCATCCTCAGATCTCCATGTTCTCTACAGAATCTTGCTCTTTATCTATTTCAAAAGTATCACTGGTTGTGATAGAGGAGGACCAGAGCGTTGAGGGTCAGGTTTCTTTTATCAGTGATCTGCTCTGTTTTCTGTCAGGTGTTAGATTTGTGGTTGAGGTGGATCTACATGGAATTATTTTCCTGCAGACTCTAAATTCTTCCTTGGTGGTATCAATTTCCAGAGTCTCTCTCTCTCTTTCTCTCACTCTGTCCGCTCCGCATGCAATTAATGCACCCCCCCGCCACGTGCACGCTTGCACTCAGAGCAACCCCACCCCTCCACCGAGCGGCGTACGCGATTGCCCTCGGCGCACTTCCACCACGCCGCGTGCACACCCGCACACACAGATGCTGGAGTGACCGCTTATGAAGAGAAAAAAAGTCAGAAGACTAAAGAGATGATGGAAAAAAATAGCACGACACCCCGGAAGAAGTCAGAAGGGAAAAAGTCACGTCATCCAGGACTGTTGTCACAGTAGATTGGTCAAAGTTGCGGTGAAAATAGAAAGTTACACGGAGCGCAACAAGTCGCGGGGTTTGCTTGATTTTGTGATCGCAACATCGCGAAATCCTGGAGGGTCTGATATAAACCCAAACATGGAGAAATGATTACAGATAAAATAAATTGCAATAAAAAATTAGAATACAATAAATAAACCTAATTGCTCAACATTGTTTGTGTGTTTATACATTCTAAGCGAGAAATCCTCAGACACCGTTCCTTATAGCGATCATCCTAAAAGCATTAGCAGGAGGCTCCTCCCACATGCAGCCGCGGCATCAGGCTCAGGAAAACTTGTTTTGACAGGCAATGAGCAGCATGCAACAAAAGATCGCATTTGGTGAGAATGCACCTTAAAAAGACTTCCTCTGGAGCGCCACACTGTTTATGCATAACATCAAGTCCAGTGCAGTAATGACACACGATTAGAATGGATTATTTACACGAACCACGTTTGGATCAACCTACCTAACTCGATCAGAAGGAATTTTTAATCAAAATGAGTCAAATCAGAGTATTCTGCTTGACGCGTTTACATGATTTTTATTCTGATCAGACGTTTAATCCAATAACTAGTGTCCATATAAACACAGCTATAAAGGTAAATAAATGATAATAAATATGAGCATTAAGTCTAACTTACAAGTAAAAAGTCTTGCTTGTTTGAAAATAAAGTTGTAATTTCACAAAAAAACAAAGTTGCATATTAACCAAAAAAGTAAAGCAGCTTCAGAGAGATTGTTGAGCAGTGTGATCTCCATCCAATTTTCTGAATTTTTTACAACTTTAATATTACATGTAATGTTATTGTCTTTGTTGAAACCTTTAAAAGATGAATTTAACCTTTTTTTCCCCAAAAAAATCAGGAGTCTTCCTTGTAAAATGTACACAGTGTGAAGAACAAATATACAACTTTAGTCTAGTAAAACTTTGACTTTATTCTCATATATTAGTTTATTTTTGCTCCTTTGTGACCCTAATGCTCCGTCATGAGTATAAATATGAAAAAGCTGAAAAAGTGTGGTCAGACCTGACGCAGGTGAACGTCAGACCATCGAGCTGCCGTTACCTGTTGGTCTTCCAGATGTGAATGGTCTCTGGGTCGGCGATGCCGTGCTGCTGAGCCTGCTCGTCCAGCAGGTCAAAAAAGTATTTGACGGCCAGCGGAACGGGACGGCTGGTGCTGAGGATGGCAGTGAACAAGTCGTCCACGAACTTCTGCAGCGTTCCCTGAGAGCAACCAAACAAAAGAACAAGAACAAACTTTGAGTCAAAGGGCCCGTTGCCATGGCAACGAGCCAAAGCCGGTTAAGCTCCAGCTTTAAAGAGTTGGTGATGGAAAACTCAGCTTGTGGTGCTGAAACATGTTTACACATGAGGCTTTAGAGATCCCAAAACAGAAGCATTTCTGCTTCACACACAATATCCTAATGGAGGGCACCGTGCATTATGGGTAACACACTTCCAAATTTAAACAATCCCACAGACGCTTTATGAGCAACGATTAGTCTCACAGATTAAGGAGACGGTTTAAAGTGCTCCATCCACGCATTTCATGGAGGAAATGACACGCTCGGCGCCGCGGCTGCATGAAACTTTCATGTCTGTAAGCGCCGCAGCACTTTACAGGTAACTGCAGTTAAAAGTCTGCTTTAAAGTTTGCTTTCAGAGTGGAAGGATTCCAGCGCCGCGTGTTGACTTCACATAAATTATGAGGATTAATATTTCACGCATTTTAAATAATGTAGTTTCACCTTGAAGAGGTTCTTTCGTTTGTGTTAAAAGTTCAATTTAGATTCAGATCATTGGTCAAATTGTTAAATAAACAGTTTGAATAACAAAAGTAAAAAAAATTGTTTATTTAGCTGAGAAGGATGTCAAAGATTCAAAGCCAGGAAACACTAAATACTGCAATACCTTAAATGACCACTGGAGGCAAAAGGGAGGAATTTCACATCAACTCTATTAAAAAATCAAAGTTCATGAAATCAAAGTTTTTCATGTCTATTGTTTTAATATCTCCTCACCAGGCCCCCCTTCTGTATGCATGTTCTCCTGGTACATGGGTGGGTTTTCCCTGGGCACTCCAGTTTCCTCCCACAGACCAAAAACATGCTGTGTTTGATTGACAAATGAGTGCATCCAAGAGTAGACTCGATAAGACACACTTTGGACAAAAGGTGGGCGGGGCAACCTCTGTTCAGTGCCCCCCGTCCCACTTTATTTCTTTTCTAACATGTCCTGTCAAGCTGTTGAAGGTATAGATTAAAGCTGCAGGCTACTTTTGGTTTGAAAAGATTCCAGGAAAGATTTTTTTATTGATTGTTTTGATTCACTTCACACGTTCACAGGCAGTCAAATCCATGATGCGGGTCGGGGTTTACCTTCATGGAGAGCAGGCGGGTAAGGTAGATCTCGGGGATGGCCTTGGCCCTCTCTCCGCCGCGCTCCCTCATGCTGCCTCTCCTGTGTTTGTGCATCTCGGGCTCCTCGCTGGCTTTCACCAGATGCCACAGTCGCACGCCGCCTTCCTCCCCGTCGTCCAGCATGGGGGTCTCTGATGGGGGGGGGTACAGTATTTGGACACAGTCTTCTTTCTAATTATTCTAGACGAACATTTTTCATTTTAATCAGAAAACAACTGGACTATAATGAAGCTGCTGCGTTAAAGTTCATAAACTTTAATCTTCATGTGTTTAGTCTATTGTTAGAAAACATTCACAGTGAAACGCTGACCTCTACTGGACATTCTCTGTATATAAACCTCCTCAAGGAAAGACTGAGACTGCAAAAAATGATCAAATTAACTCAAAATATCAGTCTAAATCTTATTTTTGTAATTTTATTTAATTGATATCCAACAGATTATCCTTTTTCTGAACCTCAGAAAAATAATTTCGGCATAAAGTCGGCAGCTCCAGATGAAGGAGAAGGAGTTGCAGGTTAGGTGCCTTGCTCAAAGGCACTTCAGCAGGTATAGATGATGCTGGATTCCATTAATCCAGTCAGTAAATTTGATATTCCCACAAAAAACCGTCTAAACATGTTCTGCCTCTTCATCCTCTGAGCAGAGGTGAACTCACAACATTTGATAACATATTTATTTATTTTAGAATAAATTGTTCAAACCCTTTCATGGCTTTTTTAAATGTAATTTAATAGTTATCCCTTTTTTGCATTATTTTTGTCTGTTTTTTATGCATTTCAGGATTTATTATAAAAACATTAAATTATATTTATTCTTCCCCTTAAAACTTTTGTTTTTAAAGTATTACTACTTTTTTCCATTGCCTTTAGTTAAATTGACAGTAGTGGTCTTTTCTTTTTTCTTTTTTGATGTGAATTTTAGTTTTGTTTAGTTTACTTTGCTGATTTTTTTTCTGCCATTCTTGTTTGAATCTGTTTAAATACTGGAAAGGAGGACCCTCTCAAAAACAAGATCAGATTGATAAATTTGATAAATTTATAAATTTGATAAATATCTTGATAAATTTATCCCCTGGGATATTAATAAAGTTCAATTCAATCAGGGTCGCTACACATATCTAAAAGTTAAATCTAATACTTTGTAAGACCTTTTAAGACTAATTTCTCGTCCTAATTCCCAGCCCTATGAACAAAGAAAAAACAAAATCCTTTTCAGTAACAGATTAATGTTTTCAATTACATCTTAAATTCTAGTAATTAAATTACAATCACTAGACTACAGAAAGCCTTCATTACCACATTTTGGTGCAGTGAAACCATCATTGATTAATAAAACATATTTGTGTAAACAGTTTGCTCTAACATTGTCTTTTAGTTAAATTAATCAAAACTGACACTAATAAAACCAAAAACCAAAAAAATAAAATACAATAAAAAGAGTACCGACACACATGCTCTAATCCAGAGTTTTCATAGGTGCATTCTGGAACTGGAGATGTTAGACTTTTCTAACTAGTTGAAAGCAAAGGCAAATATTAAATTGTTTGTTGTACTAAAGACTTTGATAAATGCAGGAATCCTCATCCTTTCTCATTTTCCTCTATTCTAATTCCAGCTTGAACATCTTCATCCTCACTTGCAATCTTCCTCTTGAACAATCTTCCCGACATTGTTCTTTTTTCAAGGACTTTTACTAATATAAATTAGATTATTTGCTGCAAGTTTCACTTCTACCATCACATTATTGTTTTATCTTGAACTTCACATCACAATTACGTTCAGAAACTGCATGAATCATGTATTGTTTTTTTTTTGTCCCATTTTTGATTTAAAATAATAATTTCAAAAAATCCCTGGGACTCACTTTCTCCAGGCATGTAATCGTGGCTGTCATGGAGGAGATGTTTGTTGTTCCTGGAGACCAGGGCCACCGTGGCTCCATCAGGGACCTGCACGCAAGAGTTTCTCCTTCAGCTGCTGCTCCGTTCTCACCAACAGGACCTGCGGCGTTGCTGGGACCTGCACTGACCTTGTAGTGCTGCAGCGTGTTGAGGCGCTTCCAGGAGCCCTGCAGCACGGACGTCAGGTCTTCATCTGACAGGATCAGGTGACCTGCGACCCCCGCCCGCCACTCTGGAGGCAAAAGCGTTCATTTAACACAAAACCAAACAATTGAGCGTCATCTTCAGACGTCTGTGAGGCTGACCCAGGTTCAACGAGTCGATGTGCGGCCTCTGAGAGAAAGACGTCCCCTTCCAGGTCTGCTCCAGGACCTTCTCCTTCACTTGAGTGATGGTGTCGCAGTCCAGGACTTTAGCGGGAACCGTCTGAGCGGTGGAGCCTCCGCTGCCGTCTGCCGCCGGCATCACGACATTTAACGTCTGTGCAAGTGTAAAGAGATGGTTAATGCTTAGCAGCAAAAGCAGGACAGAGGACAGAGGACAGACATTACAGGTTAAACGTCTCACCAGCGTGCGGTACTCCACGTCCTCTCGGAGCAGACGGTTGTCGTTGAGCGTGTACTTGGCTTTTCCCGTCACCGCGTCGACCGGCCCTTTGTCCACCTGGTGCTTTATGGCTCTGAACAGCATGTAGAAGGACTCCCCCGCCGACTCCTGATCAGAAGACAGAACTTATTCCTCCAGAATACAGGTCTGAAACCTTTAACTCTTAAAGAGCCTTTTGGGTCGATTCTCACTGATCACAACCCAGTAGGAGCCACACATCCGTTAGAAAATTAAGACTTTTTATTTTTGCTATTTGGTATTTTTATGAGAAATGTAAATAAACTGTTATTTTATGGCATCTATACATAAAAAAAAAACCTTAAGAAAAAATAAGATTTTCTTTTCTCAAATATGAAACTGTTAAAAGTGAAGTTCATAAAACATCCTTTCAAAATAAAACAATTCCTGTGTCACATAGGATCTAGTGGAAGGTAGTGTAAATTCAGCAATAAAAGAAGAACATTTATTTTAAATGTTTATGGTTCTTTTTATCCAGAAATTTATAAATCTAAATATCTAAAATTAAATTAACTGTATTTTTTGACCCATGAGACACACTTAAAACACTGGAATTTGTCAAAATGTTTAGTCTTCAATGATCAAACCACTCTGGCTTCTGTGCTTTGGAAGCTTGCAGAGTAAAAATTATTATTATTGTTACTTTTGTAAACTAAAAGCTATTTTCTTTAACCTGAGAGCCACATTAGAGGGGCAGAAGAGTCAGTCGACTCCGATAAGAAAGTGACCACATGATTATCAGATTTCATTCCTAAATTCTCATTTCTCCACCTTTAAACTCAAACTTTGAAGAATTACTTGGACATTTTTCACTCCTAATGCAGCTGCAGTTCCATGACTTTTCAAAGTTTATTGAAGAACTTTAACATCTTTTGGACGAATGTGACTGGAATAACTCGGGCCTCAGTCGCCAGGATCGCAGAGGATGCTCTGAAACTCCTGCGATGTGGCGTTCAGTGCAGCTCACACAGTGTCAAAGCAACTCAGAGACAGACAGTTTTTACATACCCTCAGAAATGTGAAGAGACAGATGGACATCCAGTTAGTCAGAAGCTTCTCAACCACAGACTCAGTCCTGCAGGTTACATTTAAGAAACAGGAAACAGGAAATGAATAAAATCTTCAGACCAGACGCCTCCAAACTTTTTCAAGGTTTAACGTCAGACATCATGTTCACAGACCGGCCTGTACGAGGCTGAAGCAGATGGCTGCATTATTTTTTTCACCTCTAGTTTTAATCAGAGTTTATCTTTATTCTCTGTAAAATATCTGCAGCTGCTTCAAACTTTATTTGTTCACTAGATTTCACGTAAGAACCAGTAAAATATGATATAGAATTTCCCTTAACCCACATCTGTCTAAGTGAACGCTTAAAAAAATCAAACACTAACCCAGCTCAGTCCGACTTTTAAGGTGCGATGGATAAATAAGAAAAAAAAAAAAAAATACAGACCCTTAACTGGTATTTTTCAAATATAAAACTAAAAGCTTCTTTTGTTTCCTCTTTAGATCTTTTCTGCCAAACGAAATTTTCTAAATATGTTTATTTTTAATTTACTTTGCTAGCTTGGGGGAGTGGATGAATACAGGAGTTTTCCAAAATAAAACTTCCTTCAGAATCAGATTAGAAATAAAACCAATAAATGCGTTTCTTTGTGGTCCGCTACCAGCTGTCCCACAGACCAGTTCTGGTCCAAGCCCGAGGGTCCGGGACCACTGCTTGAGCCTGAAAGCCGCCTCACCTCCTCAGCATCAGCTTCGGGTTCTTGGCCACATATTGCTCCACCAGATCGTTCAGCAGCGTCTTCAGGATGTCTGTGAAGTACTCCAGCTTGCCGTGCAGGGCCACCGTGAGCAGTGATGCCACGTAGGCCCGGTCTCGCGGCGAGAAGGTGCGCTGGGCCTCCAGAGTGTGGATAAACTGCAGCAGAGGAGATGTGAAGCGGAGCGGCTAAAACCGTCAACGCGTTCCTGGAAACTGAAACTGACCTTGATGAGGAAGAGCTTGCTGTTGAGCAGGTTGGAGAGCTGAACCAGGCCCTGCTCCACGGTCTGCCGCCGGCTCTCCGGGATGTCTAGATCTCGTCTCAGTGGCGACTCCTGGTGGCCTGGAAAGAAAATGCGCTCTGCGTACGCTCTGTAGTCCAGGAAGGGAATCCCTGAGCCGACCAAGTCGCTGGACATGTCCATCATCTCTGTCATCAGGTCTGGAGGAAAAGATAAAAACTTCTGTTGAACAAATGTTGAGAAGCCCTTCTCTCTTTTATTGTTTCTTCAGGTGAACACCTGTGAACTCCTTCTTGCAGCGGTCCCTGACACTGGTCTCCAGGTTCTCCAGCTGGATCTGCACCTTCTTGTAGTCTCTCATGGCCTGTTTGCTCTTCCTCCTGAGAGGTGATGAAGATATAAAGACAAAGTTTAGAGGAGAGCAGGCCAAACTTTCTCTTAGAAGAGAAAAAAAAACATGAAAAGTTCTAAAAATGTGGATCTGATGTTGTTTTACATTAGCCTAACAAGAACATTTCTCCATAACATCCTTAAACTCTCCCAATTGAAATCCTTCTAAACTCCATTAGAACTTGTTATTTGTCTAGTTCTGCTCTCTGTTCTCTGTGTTTCCTGAGAAAACATGTTAAATGGAAGATTTTTTTTCCCCTGATGGAGGTGAAATTGATCAGAAAACACCTAACTTAATCATCCTGGAAAGGAGCAGAGTGATGCTAAAGCGTTCTGTCCAGAAATTAGCTACGCTGTTTACAAAAAAAAGCTCAGTTGAAGGTTAAACTAGTCAAGCAAAACACAAACAGCAGTAATAAAAAGGCTGACAAACAGTAACAAACTGCTGTTGTTGTAAAACCATACTTTGAGTATATTTTAACAACAAAATCTTAATTTGCTAAAGAATACACCTTGTTATTCTAATGAAGCAAAAAGGAGCTAAAAATAACATCTAAAAATGTCAACACAAAAGCTTCACTAAGGAAAAAACCCCAAACTAGGAAAGAAAAAGCTAACAAATGTTAGAAAATATAACAATAAAACTACAGTTCAACATTAAAATCAAGAACTACAAATAAGAAAAACAGACATTCTGATTCAGAAGAAAAGGGTTTAGAGATGGAGAAGAAGGTTTATCCTTTAACCCCACACCTTTAATTCCAATGTTGACGTTCTTTGAACAACCATTTATTTTGAACTATTTACACAACATAAATGAATTTTGAAAGCAGAGAAAAGCAGCTTTGTGCTAATCAGTGTTGGGACTAACGCCGTTTAAGTATAACGGCGTTACTAACGGCGTTATAAATCAAGTAATTTAGTAATCTAACTAATTACTTTCATCCTCGCTGTAACGCCGTTATAGTTACTTCGTGTAAATCGCGGCGCGTTACTTCAAAGTTTGATGATCTTGCTGGAGCTGGGCGCTTCGCACCCGAAAGTTGCTTGTGTAATGCGGAGGGAGATCTCGAATGCGAGATCGTGATTGGTTAAAGTGTCAAGTGGGCGGATACTAGCTCGCGCGCATGAGCCAGTAACCACTGGACGCGGAAGCGCTGCGAAGCGGAGCGGAGCGGAGAGCGGAGTCCGCGCTGCTACCGCTCCGCTCTTTAGTTCACACCAGACGTGCATTTTTCCGCGGCGGTCCACAGGCGCTTCTGCTAGAGATATTTTTGTTTTTTCCATCATGGTTGATAATTTCATAGCCTAAAGACATTAACCCATGTTTCTGCTACGAAAAACTGCTCCCTGCCTCTCCGCAGTTGCTTTACACCCAAAACCCCGCCCACCCGCTCTGTCGGCCCACTGTACTGATCTGTGTGCGCTCGCGTGCGTCTCTGTTTTGTGTGTGTCTGTGCGCACACACTCGCAGGTGTGTGTGTGTGTAGGTAAATTAATAAACTACAATTATTAACCCATATTTCTGCTAAAAGCAGCAGCTCTCTGCATCTCTTTTTCTCTCCCAAAAACCAGCAACCCCGCTCCAGAGTCTGCTCACAGCGTTGATCTGTGCGCGCTCGTGTCTGTCTGTGTTGTGTGTGTTTTATAAATATGACCCCCTGTTTCTGCTAAGATGAGCTGCTCTCTGCCCCTGTTGTAGTTTTTTTAACTCCCGAAACTCCTCACCCCGCACCGGAGTCTATCCACGTTGATCTGTGTGTGCATGTCTGTCCAAAAACTTGTCTTTTCACCAAAGAGGAACAGGCTCTCAGACCAAAGATTTGAGAAGTTGCTACTTTTGCGCTACAATCAGTGGTTCAAAAATTAAAGCATTGAAACCATTCAACTGGCTGCTTATGCTGGTGGCATTGTTAAAGTTCAGGTTAAGGTGCAATAAAAGAATGTTTAAATGATCAGACATAAAGTATTGTTACTGTGCTCCTAAATATTCTTGTTAGGATACTTGTGTTATGTTGATACTTGGAACCTTGACTTTTATTTTTATACAAAGTTTGGTTTTATCTAAGTTTATTATTGTTGATATTTATATTTTGCGTGTATTGTTGTTAAAATTTTATAAAGACAATGTTAAAGCTGTGGTGTGATATAAATAAAGACAGCAGAGATTTTGTTACTTGACAGTTATTTATAATTATTTATTGTTTTGCACTTTCAGTTTTTTAAGCCATTTTGTTTAATTATAGTTGTAGGTAAGATACTTGAAGTATGTTAATAGTTGAAACGTTTACCTTTTTTGTGTGAAGTTACATTTTTTATATACCACTTGTTGCAGTGTTTTGTGTGATAATTCTGACAAATAAATATTGAAAATTCTTTCCCTAAACCCTCTCTCATGTGTATCCTAAACTTAGACAATATGACTCCATTGGAAAACTATACCAGCATACTATTTTCGTTATCATCTATTATTTAATTAATTATTATTTTTTTTATTTGTAACGCAGGAAAAAATACAAAATATTACCATATTTAAAGAGAAATTTAAAACGAGTTACTTTGCCAAGTAACTAATTACTTTGAAGATGCAGTAATTGAGTTACTAACTCAATTACTTTTTGGGAGAAGTAACTAGTAACTATAACTAATTACTTTTTTGAAGTGAGATGCCCAACACTGGTGCTAATACGCAGTAATATATACAGCAGTTTATGCTATGCTAGTTTTGTTAGCTACATTACTTTACCCTTTGCAACATCTTATACAGACCAAGTCCCATGTACAGAAACATAACTTCATACATGTCAGCGACACCCAAAGCATGATAAACAACAGCTGAGCAGTCATAAACATGTGCAATAGCTAAAAAATCAGCTTAGCACTTCACCTTCTAATGCACACTCACATAATACCGCCTGTCATCTCACTGGAAATAGTTTCAAAACACAGGAATGATTCCAATGTTTCAATTTCACTGCAGCAAACTTAGTTTTTTGTTGTTGTTTTTTTACACGGAGCACATTAAATGAATCCCTCTGTTCATGAAGGCGACGTGGAAAGTAACGTACATTATGTGTATCAGTATTTACACAGGTGGGTGGGGTCACAGTAACAGCACTGCGTGGATTGAGATTGTCACTCAAACCTGATTTTTATCTTTTCAAATCCAAAAAATACTGCAGTGATCCCGCCCACAGCAGGAGTGCACGGTGGGAGTTAAGTTTAAGTCTGTTGGGTTTGTTGTACCATGAGTGAAAGGGATGTTACCACACATGAAATCTGTAATGTATTTCATATGTGGTTTGTTTGTCAAATCTTAAAAGACCTGTTACAGGGTTTCCTGCAGGTCAACAGAACTTAATCTTGAATTCATCAGAAACATTCAGGAAGTGGATGAGAGCATCAGTTCATCAGCGTAGATGCATTATGCTCCATCTGGACCTATGGGACACAGTAGCTGCTTTCAATCAGCATATTGACTGAGTGCTCTAAATTGCTGACCTCCGGTTTACATTACGATTGTAATTTATACAGTGTTCTGCCGCTGATTTGCATTTCTTTATTGGTATATTTTTTTTGAGTGATGATCTCTCCTCACAAGTACAATCCATGGTATTCACAGACTTTTTTTCACGTGACTCTTCTGGTTTCAAAAATTCCAACAATTAAAGAAGCTTGTAAGAAATTTTTGCATGCGAAAGAGGAGCGGCGCTGCTGAGGTGTATCTCCACGCTCCCTTGCCTCATTGCAAGAAGAGCGCCCCCTCCTGTCTCCATGCTCTTACATAGAGAAACAGCATTAACAGATGGCCGAAAAGAAACCTGATTTGCTGATAAGATAATCAATCAAAGAGAACGATTAGAGCCTTCTAATCACACGTAAAAGAGTTCATTAAAATATGTAATAAATGTGATACCTGTAAATGAGGACAATGATGAGGACGATCAGAGCCACGATGGACGCCCCCACCCCGACTCCCACCTGAGCCTCCAGAGGAAACGTGGACTGAGCCTGGGTGTCGTACTGAACCCTTCCCAGCGAGAAGTTCAGGTTTCCCATCCTAACCTGAAACACACAGTCACACTCCTTCATCAGACCTTCAGCAGACGCTCTGAACCGTGCTCCTCCTGGGCTCCAGCTCACGGTGAACTCCGGCAGGCTGTCCATGCCGTCCTGCTTCCTGCTGGGCAGATGAGCTGGAGGTTCGCAGTACAAGTGGTTGTGGGTCAGAGTCTTCACCAAACACAGGCCGTCGCCGATCCGAGCCTCCACCTCGTGCTTGTACATGGCCAGATCCAGGAACTCTCCCTGAGAGCAGAACGCCGTCAGACTCCTGCGAGCCGCGGGGGTCGGAGAGATCCTTCAGACTCACCTCCACGGAGATGATGCTGCCCGGTTTGTGGTGGTACGGTTTGCTCTTGTCGTTCTGGTTCAGCGGGTAGAGCTTCGGGTCGGGCTCGTAGCTGAACGCTTCATTACCTACGGCGCTGAAGTCAAAATGGAGGCTGTCCAGCAGGAAGTGAACTTTGACCCTGGCTCCCTGAGCCTCCGGGCCCACAGCCGGAGTCGGACACAAGATGAGGGAGGAGCTGTTCACCGTGCAGCGAGACTCGTACTGGAGACGACGGCACAGATGATTAACTGGAGCTGAAGTCTGGAAGGAGACCACCTTCACACCCCTCACCTGCTTGACGTGACAGAGCGCCCCCTCCGGGCAGCTGGCCTCCGGGACGATCCGCCTCCATCTCCTCAGCAGACTCCGCTCCTCGTGCCTTCTGACGGACCTCCTGATGTCGCTCCTCCTCCTCCTCCTTCTGGGAGGAAGAGCATCTGGTGGGCTGAGCGTGACCCTCATTTTAGGCTCCTGGACCACATCCAGGTTCTGACCAGAAACTCGGATGATTCTGCCGCCTCTGCAGAAGAAAAAAAGAGAGAAAGTTGTTAACGTCATGAAAGAAAAAAAAAAAAGAAACTTTCTAAATTTTTATGGGAAGAGAAACTATGTAATGTGAGCTTAAACACCAAAGTCTTTTCTAAAATGTTTTAGTTATTTAGAAAAAAGGAATCAAAATACAATAATTAAAAACATCTGGGGAAATGCATCATATCTCCAGCAGAGGGCACTGTAAGCCAAAAACTGAATTTATCTCCTTAAAATCTATAAATAGAACTTTTTCCATCAGTTAAATACTTATTCTCATTCCTTTCTAAGTATCTCACCAACACAGCTGTATGCAGCAGAACAGTAACCTCACAAGTAAGTAGAAATATTTTAAACTAACTCTAATTTTCTACTAAAATCAGTAAGTTATAGTTAAAGATTGTATTACGCTGCAGATACTTAAACTTTAAGACTGAATTGTATCTACAAGACTCACTTCTATAATAATGATGTTTTAGGTGTTTTTTAACATGTACTTGTGTCCTTTTTCTGATGATGAAGGACAAATATAAAGAATATTAAGTTCAAAATGTAATCCTTTGATCTGTTTTAAAGAAGTTTCTCTCAGGTGTCTGTAGGTTTGTTGTGGAGGAGTTATAGATGGAATTCTGTTCCTGCAGACTCTAAATTCTTCCTTTGTTTTACCAATGAAAGTGAAAGGATGACTGGAGGAGGATTGATCAAACACATAAGGTCTCTTAATTTAGGAGTAGTTAAAAACAAGTTAATTTTACTATTATTAGATCATCTCATAAAAAAAATAAACATAAATGGCTAAATGTAACAAACAAACTCCTTATTGATACACAATAAAACTATAAATGATTCTAATTTGAAGTGCCATACAAAAGTTTTTGGTGAATATTTTAACAAAACCCTCAGATTCATCACTTCAACTCCAGAACGTAGACTGAGCCTCCAAGATTTGAAAATAAATCAAAAGATGTTCAGTAAAGTAGGGATGTCCCGATCCGATCACATCTTTGAAAATCAGACCCGATCTTGTAGTTTCTGACTCAATCAAAATCATATGTTGTTGTTTATATTTTATTTTGATCAGCTTTGTGTATTTCCAGATTGTTATTTCAAATAAATATCCAAGTAGAAGTGTGCATTACAAAAATGGATTAAGAAATGTTGCTGCCATAAAGCACAGCGGAATACAGCAGTAGTTTTAGAACAAAAGCAGCTCAGTGGAGTCAGGAAGATTTTCACAGATTCTAACTGTGGGGCTCAAAAACTTGTTATAAACCTTTAAACTGACAGAAAGTTTCTCTTACTTTATGTCTAATTAAAACTGTTAGTTTACCAAACATTCTCACATGACTAATTGCACTAAACGTATTTAATTGTTGGAGCTTCTGCACACAAGCGCTCTGCTTGAGTGTTTAAAGATAAAAGGAGGCAACTAAAATTAAACGAGGCGCCAACCTGAATCAGTTTAGAACATTTTTCTTATTACTTAAAATGTTTACTATAGTCATCTATACAATAGTTTACTATAGTTACTGTGTTTCACTATACTTTAAGTATCAGATCAGGACTCTGATTGGAATGAAATTTGTGACGATACGTTCTGATCTGGACATCTTTACTTTAAGCACTGGAGCAGAATAAACAACAGAATGTCTATAGATTACTATAGATTACCCTCGGATTTTTCCTGGGAATATTGCTTAAATATTTCACTGTCACCAGTTATTATATTATCAGTTATTTTAAATATTTTCTTTACTGATTTTCCACATTTGAGTTTTTCAAACGGAAATATTTATTGAAATAACTTGTTTAAGTTACATTTCCTAGACTGTAATACTAAATTACTGAAACAATACTAAAAATTTCACTAAGAAAGATCAAGTTTTTAGATTTTGTGTATATTTTTTGTTTTAAATTAAAACACTTGAATAAAGTTTAACATAAAAGCTGTACAGAAATTTCATTTAAATTAATCTGAATTAAAATGTTTTCTTTGTTTTTTCACAGCAGCTTTCACATTGAATGATGTTCTGACCTGAGGAAGCTCCTGGACGGTTTGGCCTCGGTGATGTTGGGGTTGGGGGTGTAACGGTACATGACGCCCTGAAGATGGCGCTCTGCTCCTCCGAAGCGCACGGTGATGTTGTGCATCCCGGTCCTGTTGCTGCCCCGGCTCAGGCAGTTGATGAGGTCGTCCCGGATGTCGAGCCTGAGCGCAGGAACGTTTCTTCTCACGCAAGTTCGTCGTTTTGATTTATTTAAAGACCTTTGATTGCTTGAGACTCCGCCCCCTCAGAGACACTTACACAATGCAGGGCACTCCCCCGATGAGGACGCTGACTTCACTGGGGTGTCCGGTCCTCAGCCTGCGACCTCTGATAGTGAGAGATGACCCTCCTGCTTTTGGCCCCCTCTGGGGGTAAATACTGCTGAGCACGGGGTCCTGGAGAGGAAGACGAGGAGAGATTTACAGCAGCGCTCTAAAGACAAAAAGACGAATCAATAGTCGGATTCTGCAAGGAGGATTTGCTGGAAGATAAAACAGACTGCAGTGCATTCTGGGAAAAATGGGTCACGGCCTGGATGTTGTTTGTTCCAATCAACTCGGGCTCCTGTGAAAAGTGCAGACCTCTGCTGTTCCTCCTGTGAGGAAGAGCTTATTCTTCATCACGAGAGCAAGGGAGGACTAGCAGAGAGCAGCCACTAGAGGGAGCTGTGGAGACCTGAAACTGCTTTTCTGCCTCATTTCTGTTTGTGGCGCATTCCTCTGCTGCAGCCGTCTGCAACCTTCAACACTTCAGGTCGATTCTCCGGACAACAACCCAGCAGCAACCAAAAAGTCAAAATTCACCTTTTAGAAAAATAAAACATTGATTGATTTCATGCAATCAAATCCAAATTAAACTGAAGAAGACAAAAAACAGAAAAATATACAGAAATGTATCAAATTTAAGATAATTAGTCATGAAGTTAAATGGAAAAAGCATGTTCATCCACAACACACCCTCGTAGATAATTCAAGTGTTACAGTAATCATAAATAGACACATTAACTCTCTTGTATGGGGTGCCGTTTGTAAATCAGAGATGTCAAATTTTTACATCAATGTTTTCAGATATTTAGCGTGTTTTAGGAGAAAAAAAACAGGTTTTGTTTTTCAAATGCATATTCTCACCCTTTAAATTAATATATTTATAAATGTTACATTTAATAACTAAATATTTAGTTAACCAACTAAATATTTAATTTTAAGCTAAATATTTAGCTTACAAACTAAATATTTAAGTTTTGCAATTAAATATTTAGTTTGCTCATTAAATATTTAAATCTAACCTAAATATTTATTTTTTCAAACTAAATATATAAGTTTTGCAGCTAAATATATAGTTAGGATTTAAATATTTAGATTTGAGTTAAATATATAGTTAAAATTTAAATATTTAGATTTAAGTTAAATATATAGTTAAAATTTATATATTTAGATTTGAGTTAAATATATAGTTAAGATTTAAATATTTAGATTTAAGTTAAATATATAGTTGAGATTTATATATTTAGATTGAAGTTAAATATATAGTTAGGATTTAAATATTTAGATTTAAGTTAAATATATAGTTAAGATTTATATATTTAGATTCAAGTTAAATATATAGTTAAGATTTATATATTTAGATTCAAGTTAAATATATAGTTAAGATTTATATATTTAGATTTAAGTTAAATATATAGTTCAGATTTAAATATTTAGATTTAAGTTAAATATATAGTTAGGATTTAAATATTTAGATTTGAGTTAAAAATAGAGTTCAGATTTATATATTTAGGTGATTTATATATTTACATGCATTTATTTTGGACATGCAGTTCAGGTGTCAGGTACAGTAAGTCACGTGATCGGCAGGATTGGACGCTGACTTCCTGTAAACAAAAGAGCTACAGGTGACTGCATGATCGGTTATATGTGAATGTATGCCATGGATTAGGAGTCGGCTACCCTGTGTGCACCCAGGGAGACGTGCAGAGGGAGAGGGACAGAGAGGAACGTGAGTATCGAGGATGAATGGAGCGCGTGTGTGAATGCGGGTGTGTGGGTGCGCGCGCGCGCGTGTGCGTGCGTGTGTCTGAGTGCAGCTATCAGCTGACGGTGCTACACCGTCACTGTTTGTTTTTCTTGACTTTTCGGGCTCAAAACTCGTAAAATAGCAACGTCTAGGATGCACGGAACAATCACGGAACCGGACGGTCAGCAGGATTTTGGACCCGACCCGCATCGGTGCCGGTTCAAGGTTAGGGTTAGGAGAACAGGCGTTCGGATCCTACGTACAATACATTTAATTCAAATCTAAATATATAAATCTAAACTATATATTTAACTCAAATCTAAATATATAAATCTAAACTATATATTTAACTCAAATCTAAATATATAAATCTGAACTATATATTTAACTTAAATCTAAATATTTAAATCTTAACTATATATTTAACTTAAATCTAAATATATAAATCTGAACTATATATTTAACTTAAATCTAAATATATAAATCTGAACTATATATTTAACTTAAATCTAAATATATAATCTGAACTATATATTAACTTAAATCTAAATATATAAATCCTAACTATATATTTAACTCAAATCTAAATATATAAATCTGAACTATATATTTAACTTAAATCTAAATATTTAAATCTTAACTATATATTTAACTTAAATCTAAATATATAAATCTGAACTATATATTTAACTTAAATCTAAATATTTAAATCTTAACTATATATTTAACTTAAATCTAAATATATAAATCTTAACTATATATTTAACTTAAATCTAAATATATAAATCCTAACTATATATTTAACTCAAATCTAAATATATAAATCTTAACTATATATTTAACTCAAATCTAAATATATAAATCTGAACTATATATTTAACTCAAATCTAAATATATAAATCTGAACTATATATTTAACTTAAATCTAAATATATATCTTAACTATATATTTAACTTAAATCTAAATATATAAATCCTAACTATATATTTAACTCAAATCTAAATATATAAATCTTAACTATATATTTAACTCAAATCTAAATATATAAATCTGAACTATATATTTAACTTAAATCTAAATATTTAAATCTTAACTATATATTTAACTTAAATCTAAATATATAAATCTGAACTATATATTTAACTTAAATATAAATATATAAATCCTAACTATATATTTAACTCAAATATAAATATTTAAATCCTAGCTATATATTTAGCTGCAAAACTTATATATTTAGTTTGAAAAAATAAATATTTAGGTTAGATTTAAATATTTAATGAGCAAACTAAATATTTAATTGCAAAACTTAAATATTTAGTTTGTATGCTAAATATTTAGCTTAAAATTAAATATTTAGTTGGTTAACTAAATATTTAGTTATTAAATGTAACATTTATAAATATATTAACTTAAAGGGTGAGAATATGCATTTGAAAAACAAAACCTGTTTTTTTTCTCCTAAAACACGCTAAATATCTGAAAACATTGATGTAAAAATTTGACATCTCTGATTTACAAACGGCACCCCATACTCTTGCATGCAGAATACGATACAATAAGATTCTTAAATATGAAGTTCGTCTAAACGAGTTTAATTATATATATATATATACACTGAATATAAATGAACAGTTGAAAAGAAAATAACCTTTTTTCAAAATATGACACAGTTTATGACTTTGACAGACACTTGCGTGACTTTATCGTATAGGATCATCTCAATGTGGCACATTCAGTAATAGGTAATGTAATAAAAGTAATTATTTAAAAAAATGTTTATTATAGCATTTGTGAGGCATTTCAAATAGACATTTGTGAACTTAACAAACAAAAACAACATTTTGAGCTAATTATGTGAATTTTCCTGTATTTTTATGTCATAAAAAGCACTTTAAATTCTGTAATTTTTTCAAAAAAATCTGCCTTGTAATTCAGAAAGTGCAATTGAATAAAGTTTGATTATAATAAATTACTTTTTTTTTTTACCTCAGTGCAACTTTTTTATGTGCTTTTGACTTGACATTGACTTCCTAAAATTAAAAACTCATTATTTTTCTTTAATCAAAGAGCAGCTGCAGATTGCAGACCACCAGAGATTAAAAACAAAATCTATTGTAAAAGTAAAGATGGAAGTCTGTTATAATAAAAAAAATTTAAAAGCTATTTTTTTTATAGTATTTTCGATTTTTTGACTGTGACAATATGTCAGAAATGTAAATTAAAATCTCACAAAATGAAGCTTTTCATAGCAATTATTAGGATAAATATAACTGTGATTAAAGTAGATTAATTAGAAGAAATGATTACAGGTCACTTTTAATAAATCGCACAAAAAAAATGATCGCATGACTGCACTACACAACAGACCAGATCTCCTCCAACTCTGTGATGCTTCTGTCTGAAGAGGACTAGTTTACAGAATTTTCAATGTTCTTGTGCTAACATAACAGACTATGATGAGACATCAGACATTTCATTGGAGAGAGGAGCATCCGGAGCTCTGTTTACGTTCTCCTTTGGCTTCTGCGCATGACAGGGACATGACGTGAGTTGGTGAAAGGGCTTCTGGGTATGTGAATGAAAGGGCAAAATAAAGTGACGGTCCTGTGAACGTGTGTCTTTGAGTTCTTTATTTTACATATGAAACTCTGCACTACCGACACCCAACCTGGGAAATCAGCTTCATTGATAATTTGATCTTGAATCGCCAAAAGGTTCAGAATTTCTTTATTTTAACAAGTGTTTACATTTCTTTGTTTTTTGAACACCGATCACAAGATGCTCCAAGTCTTTCAACTTCGAGCACGGCTCTGATAAACAGACAACTTTGGTACTTTTCTAATTCATTTACGACTTTAAGTCTCATTAATTTACTTATTTAAATCTCATAAATTTAAAATTTTTTTCTAGTAAATTTACAACTTTAAATCTCGTAAATTAATGAGATTAAAAGTCATAAATTTTGCCTCTGACTTTTAAAGTCCTAAATATAAATTTAGCAGTTACGAATTTTTTCTCATAAATTTACAAGATTTAAAGTCGTAACTTTAAAAATAACATTTTCTTTATAAAGTGGCCCCAATACTCTGTCGTAACTTATAACAATGAAAAACAAAATAATAAAACACACAGAATGCCCCCCCCCCGCCGCCAAACCTAGTGAAAGATAAACTAAACATCAACTAAGCTCAAAACCTGGTTTTATTCTGCCATGAAGACATGATACTTTGGTTTTGATTTTTATTTCCTCTTTTTGAAAAAACACCTCAAACATCAGCTGTTGTGTGTAGTTCAAACACACTCGGGGGGAAACACGGAGGATTTCAAAGAGTCGCTCCCTTTGAAACGGGTAGAAAATCCCTGAGAGACGACTTTTGTTCTGAACATCTTTCATCGTCTGCTGCAGTTTTGTTCTGCAGAAGCAGATTCTTGTCCCATAATGCACAGCAGCAAATGCAGGTCTTTACATTTATACGGGAGAAAAAAAGGAAAGGAGATTCCTTCTCCTAATCTGTCCAATAATCCAGATGTTTCCCTGCGTTCTTGTTGCTCTGCAGCGTCTTCCTCCTTGAACTCGCCCATGGATCCATTTTTGTCTCTTTCTGACTGCTGGATCGTGAACTCTGACCTGAACTAAGTCCAGTGAGGCCTGCTCTTCTCTCCATTTTCTTCTTCCTCCTGCTCGAATCCTTTTTATGTTCTTAGATTTATTTTGGTCGTCCAGTCACTGTTTATGGCTTTTTTTTTACTTTTCTTTAAGATTCTGTTCTAGATCCAAAATTCCTTCATGGTTTAGCAGGTGAGTGAATACTTTTATAAAGATGTTCATGAGGGGTTTAAAAAAAAACTGAATGAAATCTTTATTTAAAAAGTGCATTCAGTGAAGTTTGTTGCTTAACTTAGCAGGACAAAGACTTTTTTTCCATCATTTTGTTTCATGAAATCATTTTTGTGCCACCATATTGTGAACTAAAGTCAGACTTTTTAGATCAAAATTTCCTAAATTACATACAAATGTAAATTTTTAAGAAAAAAACTTCATAAGAACATAACTTTAAAATACATTTTTGTGTTGTCTGTGATTGGCTGTTTGGTGGCACATATGTCACATTAAAATGAAACTTATGAACAAGATCAAAGATATGAAGAAAACAAGATGAGAGATCTGAAAACATTTGTGTTGTAAATGCAAAAATGTATTTTAAAAGCAAAGAAAATGTTTTTCTAAAAAAAAAAAAAAATTAAAAGCAATATTTAATATTTACATTTGCAACTTATAAAGTTTTACTCTTAACATGCCACATTTTGTTTATAATTTTGGACATTTTGACGTCAAAACTGTGACTTTTTTTGCATTATGTTGGCACAAACATCCCTCCATACGCTGAAGGACTTCCATCCTGATGGTTACCTGGAAGCTGAAGATCTGCGTGGACAGTCCCAGTCCTCCTCCCCTCACACCCACAGAGGCGTGGCCGCTCCTCTCCTCCTCGCTGCTGGACGTTTCACACACTATCCTGGTAGGAGCATGACGCCACACCGTGAGGCGGCGGCAGCTGGTTCTGGCGTTCTGTATTGCAGTCAACTTACCTGGAAGAGACTTCGTATCTGCTGAAGATGACGTTGCACGCCACTCCGGCTACGGTCACCGAACTCTGGACGTCCTCGGCTCTCTGGCCGAGGTTTGAGCCCGAGATGGTCACCACCGTGCCCCCCTCCACGGGGCCTGAAATAGGGTCCAGCTGGAACACAGAAAACCTGCAAGTGTGAGGCGTTCGTCCTGCAGGTCCAGAAGCTCAGGTCAACTGACCAGTCAGTGGTGAGGCGACAAACAACATCTGGAGAGCTTGTTAGACTGTAATCCAATAGTGTATTGAACTTGTATTGATCCCAGAATGCAGTTGATATATTTCCATGGCTCAATAAAAAAGAACAAATGTTAATGAACAATATCGGACAGAATCTGAACTCTGGATAATATAAAAATAACTGAAACCACAAAAGTTGGGGATATTTTTATATCAGAACAAAGATGCCAAAGTCAAGGCCCGGGGGCCGGATCCAGTAATTCTATCCGGCCCTCCAGATCCTTTTATTTTATTGTTATTAATGACCCAATGTTATCTTGCACTTATTTCTAACTTGTATAATTTTGACAAAATATATTTTTCTGGAGAGTAAAATATTGACAGTTATTTAAAGATTAAGTTGATTTATTCTGGAATAATATTCCTGACTTTTTATTATTCATAATTATGTTAAAAAGTTAAGGTTTTAAAGTTTTGAAAATTGACATTCTGCTAGCTTTATGGATTAATTTGGCATTTACTAAGATTTTTTAGACTATTTTGAAGTTAAGCAATGCTAGCTGTTTTAGCTAACTAAAGCTTTTTTTTTTTTCTTTTTTAGTCTTTTAGGCTAATTTGGCATTTATCTAATATTTTAGCTGGATATCAGCTTCAGCGTTTTTAGCTGTTAGTTTCAGTGGTTTCAGCTATCAACGTCAGTGGCCAAATTCAGCTTACAGCATTCACATTAGCTTCATTGCAGGTAGTGCTATACACCTAGTTCAAAAGTATGTTAAAAAGTTTTAAAAATGTAGTTTTAGAGTGTGCAATAAATGTTTATCCTGTTCGGCCCAAACCTAAGTTGTGTTTTGGATTTTGGCCCCTTTTGCCATTGAGTTTCCTTTAGAACGTCTAAAAGGAATTTTCTTCAGCTTTCTGCAGGAAGTGAACCTTTTTCCAAATGAGATGCTGCAGGCTAAGGGGCACGGTTACCATGGTGACATGGTACTCTGTTGGAATTGGGTTCCTCCTCCTTGGAATGGTCCATTTAAAAAAAAAAAAGAGTTTTGGTTCACAGAATTGATTCAAACATAATTCTTAGCTCACAGTTGATAACTATTCACTCCTCAAAACCAGGAAATTTAGAAGAACTTCATTAGAATTATTGATTTGTGTAACAATCTGGATGTGAAAGATAAAATTTAGGAGCATTTTTTGTTAACGACAGCCTAATTGAAGAGTCTAAGGCAGGGGTATTCAACTCCAGGCCTCGAGGGCCACAGTGTCTGCATAATTTCCAGATATCCAAACTCTACTCATGACTGATTACCTGGTTCAGGTGTGTCCAACCAATTGGAGCATGCCAGATCCGGGTATGTTGGAAAACCTGCAGGAATGCGGCCCTCGAGGCCTGGAGTTGAATACCCCTGGTCTAAGGTGAAATGAGCTGAAAGGGTCTGAGTACCAATTCTTAAAATGTTTTAGTGAAGATATTTACTTTCTTTCTAAGTTATAAATTTTGTTTTACTAGTTCAGAAAAGTGAGTTTTTACAGGCTGGCTGACATTTTGGTGGGAAGATATCCCACAGCTTTTTACATGAATCTGGACCAGAGGGTCCAGTACTTTAACTGGTAGGTCTCCTCTCCTATCAGTGGAATGGGTTTGAAGGATGTTCTCACAAAGTGAATGACCGGAGCAGGACAGCTGTGCTTGATCTCATCCGTGCAGGAGTCCTGAAACACGCAGCGGGAGCTTCCGGCGCCGCCGCACCAAACGCAGCCGTACTTGGAGTCTGCTGTGCGACATCGGCTGCAGTCGGACCGTCCCACCGAGCAGTTGAAGAGAGTTACTGAAGCGGAAAGATTGAAAGATTGAGCTTTTGTCACACAAAAACACAAACCAGCGATGGAGAAAAACTCACCGTAGAGATCCTCCGCGCTATCGATGAGGAAGTTGTTCTTCCTCCTGACGTTGATCGTGGCCGGGTATTCCTCAATGGAGAGGAAGTAATCGTACTGTGATAACAAAAAATAAAAAAACAACTTGTTACGTCTTTTTAACTCCAAACCTTCACAGTGAGCGATTCTAACCTGGTGAGGAAGACAGGTGATGATGAAGATGGACGGTTGGGCGACATCCTGCTCCACCGAGGCCTCCACCACCACCGAGTGGTTCTCAATGTCCAACACACACTCATAGTCCATGCTGTCATCCTGAACGGAACAGCAAACTCATTTATGGTAATGAAGACTGAACTTTGTTCCAGCGTCTCTAAGCTGCAGCACGCTGAGAGGACGTCCTGCAGCTCCTGCACCTGCTGCCTGCACTGTCTGCTCTGCTTCTATGCAGTTTTTAAATTAGTTCTTATTCTGTTTATTCATCTGTATTCAGTTTTCACTCTGCATGTTTTCTCATTTTATTCAGCTTTTGTTCGATTTATAACCAGTTTTTATTCCCTTTATTTTTAGCCTTAATATAGTTTTTACGCAGCTTTTATTCTGTTTTTGCTCAGCTTTTATTGAGAATGTTTTCAGCTTTATTGTTTTTTGTTTTTTTCAGATTTTACTCAGGTTTCATTTCTCATTTTATTATGCTTTTATTAAGTTTTATATCAAATTTTATTTAGATTTCACTCATCTTACATTCTGTTTTAACAACGTTTACATTCTGATTTTACTGAGCTTTGATTTTATTTCTATTCCATTTCATTGAACTTTTATTTAGTACTTTATCAGGTTTTATGAAGTTTTTAGATAGATTTGTTGCAAAGTTCTACATAACAAAAGAGAAGTTGAATACAAAAAGCTTAGATTAAAGTATATAGAAAACAAATGATTAAAAAACCAACATAAAAATACTAGTGTAAGTCATTTCAGAAATGATGCATTACTGCAGTTTCACTTTTTTTAAATATAAAAAATTAAACATAATTATAACCTATAGATTTTTTATCTTTTAAAAACTGCAACTTGCGCTTTATTTTGAAAGTGTTTATGGGTATATCTGACAGAAAATCAGAAACAGGTCAAAATATTTGGAAATGCACAAAACTGATGGGACACAGAGAATAAACTTAAATAGACCTAAATAAAAATGAATAAAAGCTGTGGTTAAAAACACACACACTGACAAAATGTCAAAATAAGAGAAAAACATTTTTTTCCAAACTGTGCTGGAAGTTAATTTGTTATGAGGGGAAAAAAAAACTGCTTTTGCACTAAAGGTCAGAGGGTAAACGTCCTCTGGCTCCAGTTGGTTCTCTTTCTTTACAGAGCTTCAGTGTGGAAGATTGAAAAAAATTGAGAATTTTATTATTTTGTCTCAGATTCATGAGGATTAGGATCTCAGTATAAAAGTTAAACAAGTAAAATGAAACAAAAAAGAAAAATCTGCTAAAGTAAAACAAGCCAGGGTCCTGCAGAACTCTTAAGTCTGATCTGTAAAGTTATTTTCTCATTTTGCTAAAAGAAAAGCACTCCATTTATTTGGTTTAAATCATGTCACTCCACCTTATTAGATTAACAGTTGTATTTACTAAATAAGAGATCTTTTTTAAATGATAAGTCTGTTCAAAAGATGTTAAAAAAATTGCAGATAAACACATCAAGAAAGTGATCTAGATAAATGAATATTGAATACAAATACCTAAAATAAAAAAAAAAAAAATAAATAAAAATAAATAAAAAATTAAAATAAAAAAATAAATAAAAAAATATAAAAAATAAATAAAAATAATACCAAAAAAAAAAAAAAAAAAAAAAAGAATACAAATACCTGGAATAGGTTGAGGTGTTGGCCCACCAGCCTGATCTTCCTCTCTACGTTGACGGGGAGCAGAGAAGAGTCCTGGATCTTTTCCACACACGGGCATTCCTGATGCAAAGACAGATCTTTATGGATGACGGTCATTCTGATGCAGCTTTTATTCTGAAATCAGAAATCTGCTGCGAAAATAAACAAAACTCAACAGAAAACAAAACAAAAGGATAAAACACTGGAAAAAACACACTTTACATTGATGGAACACAGAACATGCAGGTCAAAATAAAGATGCTAATGTGGAGATGGTCGCTCCAAGCTTTCAGGGGAAGTGCTTGGTCGGCAAAATGACTTGGCAGCAGCAATAAAACGAGGTGACCAGAATAATATGCAGAGGGTGGATGAGTCAATAAAACCTGTCAGGTTAATGCCTTAAATTACCCAGCTGCATCTTCACATCTGAGATTGCATTGATTTGTTGTCAGTCACGCTGAGATTTGTGGCCCGGGAACCTTTACAGAACGCTGTAAGTGAACCAGAGAACCAGATGGAACATAATGGAGCGCAGAATCTGTGTTGGAGACGGCGATCTTTATGGTTTTTAAACTAGAATTTAAAGCATCCACCTTCTGCATCCGTCCTCTCTGGTGGTGGGGTTTTCCCTCCACTCTGACCACCTTTGTTCAGGTCTCCTTCACACAGAGTGGAGAGCTTCTGCTCGGACCTCCGCACTCACCAGAACAAAGAGCTCAGAGGGAGAGTCCGCCTGCAGGTTTGCTGCAGGTTCTGGGTGGAGGAGAGACTCTGTTGCAGGTGATGCTGTAAATGGAGGCGTGTCCTCCTCAGCCACTCCTTCCGTCTCCTGCCGTCCGTTCGACCACGGAGGGGAGACGTCCTCCTGCTGGGAGGAGAGAGGAGCGGCCTCCTCGTCTGGAGTGTTTGATGGGAGAATTGTAGGAGCTGCTTCACTGGCAGTGGTTGAGCTTATGGCAGAAGGAGAGAGCACATCTTGGTAGCTGCTAGTGCTGCTGGGTAATGTAGTGCGGGGAGTCTCGTCTGTCACAGTTGAGACGTTTGGTTCTTGTTCCTCTGAGGAGCCCCCTGCTCCTGTAGTTGCTCCCTCAGCATCAGAAACCTCAGCGGAGGTGGTGATGACATCACCGAGGAGGGTGGTGGTCTGGGAGGAGGTCCTGACAAAAGAGGAGGTTCTGGAGGAGCTGTAGGGGGTGGATGACTCCTCCTTAGATGGGAGGGGTGGTGTGTTTGTGGTGGCAGCAGGGGTAGGGGCTGGGATCTCTGTGGGGGGTGGTGTTGTTGTTAGAGCGCCCCCTGGTGTTGCTGTTGCAGCCTTCAGAACAGCAGGGGGTGATGGGGCAGCTTTAGTGATGGGTGGAGGGATGGTGGGTGTTTGTGTTTTATACTTGATGAAGGACAATGACGTAAATAAATAAAGAAGGGGGAGAAAAAAAACAGAAAAGAAAAAGTTAGGGTAAAACAACAAAAATATGAAGACAGAAATATAACTGAGGAGGGAAAAGGAATGGAAAAGGTCAAAATGAAGATGATGTTCTCTTTCGGTGGTGGTAAAGCTCGCACTCACGTGTCTGTTGTAGACGGTGACTCCGCGGCTGCAGCTGCGCTCGTGTGTGCAGACGTGCTCGTGGATGCACCAGTTGCAACCCCATCGGCTGCTAACGCACCCGTGACATCTAGCAGAGGAGAAGCTCAGAATGACTCTTCTTTCCAAAATAAACCAGCCAAAGTTACATTGATGGTTGTTGGAAACATTTAAGTGTAAATTTGTAGAAATGTTGCAAATAATTCGTTCTGTTGACATCAAAATCTTCGACTAACCAGGAAAGCAACCAGCCCCCCACTCCACTCCTTTTTGTCTTCTTCTTCTTGCTGGAGTTTTAAATGGCGGGTGGCACCAACATGAGGGCGCATTACCGCCACCTACTGTGTAGGAGTGTGAGTCGGAGTGGGGGACTCCTTCTAAAAAAAAAAAAAAAACTATATTCTCTTCAACATTCTAATTCTCCTCAAAAAAACAATCACAGCTCCAATAAAGCTCTGCTCTCCTCCTAACAGCCTTCTCAGACTTAGCTGATCTCCTTCTGACAGCTTCATTCTAATCTTCAGTGCCTGTCTTTCAACCCTATACAATTTGCAATGACACAAAACGTGCTCTACTGTTTCTTCCCCTTCCCCACACACACACAGGCCAGTGGGATGTTTCCCTATTAAATGTAATGTTTTGTTTAATGCTGTGTGCCCCATCCTCAATCGCAAAATTATCATCTGATCTCTGGAATTTAACTTAAGATTTATACCTTTCCCTACTTTGTCTTGTATCTTATATAGATGTCTTCCTTTCTTTTCCCTATCCCATTGTCTCTGCCATTCTTCCAAGATATTTCTCCTAATGATTGATTTAACCTCCATTCTTCCGAGCGGAATTTCTGCATCCATACCCCGATTTAACGCTTGCTTCGCCAGGAAGTCAGCCATCTCATTTCCTTCCACGCCCCTATGTGCTGGCACCCACATAAATCGGATACTGATTTTCAAATTCACTAATCTAAACAAACTTTCATAAATTTCATATAATATATCAGACCTGCCGTCAGAGGAAAAATATTTCAGAGACCTCAACGCCGATAAGGAGTCTGAGCAAATTATGCACTGTTCAATTCTATTTTGTTCCATCCATTGTAAGCTATATGAAATTGCCAACATTTCAACTGCATAAACTGAAAGATCTTTAGAAGTCCTAATACAGCCACACTTTCCCAATGTAGGGATATAGAAAGAGAAACCAGTTCTCTGAGTTTCTGGGTCTTTAGATCCATCAGTGTAAACAGGAATAAATGTAGAATGAGCTGTAGCCAACCTATCTGCTGTTATGACATCCCAATTCCCCTTCCCTTTACAAATTCCCATCTGCCTATGAAGGGAAAAATCAATCTGCGGGGTTGGGAAAACCCAAAAAGGAGTGGCAGGGTACAAAAACTTTTTAACCTCCTTTTTGTCATGGTTCTGGATCCCTCCACCCTGTCAGCTGAGCTAATTAGTCAATTGACTCCACCTGAGCAGCTGTCTTCTTAAGGAGCTGCAGACCTGCAGTGGATGTTGGATTGTACTATCGCCTCAGTCTCCAGCCTGCCTCAGTCTCCAGCCTGCCTCAGTCTCCAGCCTGATTCCTACCTGAGCCTAAATAAACTTTTCCATTGAAGCTGTTGTTCCAGGGTTCCCCTTATTAACATCCTGACACTTTTGGCTAAACATCTCATTAAAACTGTGACTGCCCCTCCCACATCATGTGATGCTTTGTTAGACCATAACTAAAATAAAAGTGTAAAAACATATATAAAACTAATGATATAACTAAACATAATAACTAATGTCTCTTACATTGTGATTTGGGTCAATACTCGATTCTGATTGCTGCAGGGTGTTGATGAAAAAGTTATTATGAAAGAAGTTCTAGTCACAAAATCTGAATATTCTATATCATGGCGTTGGCCTAAACACCAGTTAGTAGGGGTGTAATGAATAATCCAAATCACAGATTATGCGTGTCAAGCAAAAGATATCATAAATTGCCAGGAAAAGTGGGAATGGCTGTGCCTCTCCCGCACATGATCAAAGGATAATAATTATTTAAAATATTGAAATGTTCCTGGGCTGCACGGTGGTGCAGTGGTTAGCACTCTTGCCTCACAGCAAGAAGGCCCCCGGTTCAAATCCTGGCTGGGGGATTAGAAACATCAACTGGGACCTTTCTGTGTGGAGTTTGCATGTTCTCCCCGTGCATGCGTGGGTTCTCACCGGGTACTCCGGCTTCCTCCCACCGTCCAAAAACATGCTTCATAGGTTCATTGGTTACTCTAAATTGCCCCTAGGTATGAATGTGAGAGTGACTGTGTGTGTGAATGTGACCCTGCAACAGACTGGCGAACTGTCCAGGGTAAACCCTGCCTTCGCCCTCGCAGGCCGGGATAGGCTCCGGCATCCCCGTGACCCCGAAAGGGATAAAGCGGCAAGGAAAATGAATGAATGAATGAAATGTTCCCACAGTTAGTTTCAATAAAACAATTCCAGAAAATAATTTAAAGTATCATTTTAACTGTTTTATTTAGGACATGGTGGAGCGAGAGACAGACGGAGAGAGAAAATCTCCATTTTAGGGGTTACTCCAGACAGATTTGGTAGTTTCCAAACTATTTTCAATTATTCTTTTCTATGAGTTTTTGTAGATTTGGTTTGAAGACGTGTAAATGTATTCATAAACTACATGTTTCAGAATTTTTTAATGTTAAAAAATGTGATGTTTTTATAAATAGGACTCAATGAGCAAATGTTTTGATGTGATATTCATGTTTGTGAGTCTATATTTGCTTCTTGTGCAAAAAGGAGGTTAAAGTAAAAATAACTGATTTATATTTCTTTAGGAGGAACCTCACACCTCTCCGTCAACCTTTCAAAAAACAAATGTCTGCATGTTTTCTTTATCCTGACTGCAGTTTTTGTAATGTAGTTCTGTTAGTGATGAGCTGCTATTAAAAAAAAATAGACACTCAACAAATGCTACCATGACCTCACAGTTTGTAATGAACACTTTAAGCAATGTTCTTAGAAAGACATTTGTGGCTGAGGCCTGGTTTTTGTGACCTGCGTAGATCCCTGCAGCCACATGAGCAGAAAAGTTCATGAAGGTTATTTTACAGTCAAACCTGACAAATTCAGAACAAGAAAACAGGAAATTGTTCCTGGAGTTTGTTTAGTTTTATTAGGAACCATAAAAAGAGTTGGAACTCCTGCTCTCTGAGGAGCATTAGAAACCCCAGTGGAGTTTCTTCACAGCTCCTCAGAGAGCTGTGCTCAGCTTTGTCTTTACTCTGTCATTGGTGTAAGGAGTAGGGCTGCGTGCCAAAACTTTGTGCTTAGTGAGTACTCGTGTACACAGATACGACCAGTATCGTATACAAACATGAATTTTGGTGCTTCGTTATAGATGTGTCATTCCATTTTGCTGTAAAATCTTAGCCAATTGTTTTTACCTTTCCAGTTATAGTGGGCGGGCTTACATAAGAAAAGGTAAAAGAATGAGGATGGGCGGAGCTTCAGTGGAAACGTTTGTCTGAACTTCACAGCAAAAAGATTCTAATTTAGCAACCTGATGGATCCGAGTGACGTTTACAACGCTCTGAAAACAGACCGTTGTCATGGCGATGAGTGGTGACATACGTGTTTACGTCAGCAGTGCTGACTGTCAAAAAGAATAGAGTTAAACATCTTTTACATTTAAGAGCTTTCTTATCCCGTGACACAGCTTCGATTTTTCTGGGAAGTTTTTTATTTTTTTTATTTTTGAAGTATCGATTCCATTTCAAACGTACCAGTTTGGGACTGTGCCCATCCCTAATGATGCTGAGTGCGGTCATGAACTCACGGTCTGCGTCCCGACAGCTCCTGGACCAAGCTGCAGTTGAAGAAGGTGAACTCCGTTTCCGCGACAGTCACGTTGATGAATCGCAGCGACAGGGTCACCATCACGAAGTCTGCATCAGAGACAGTAGCTTTTACATCAGCGGGACGTGATCAAATCACTGCCAGCTTTGACATTCATTCATAAAAACAGAACTAAACTCCCAGAAACCAGAGAGCATTTCAGCTGCGTGTGATGTGTTCTCTGCTCTGTGGTCGACATGAGTACTGACTAATGGCATTTCAGTGGGTTTGTTTTCACATGGGAAACAGTCCCCGTGGAAAAAAGCTCCAAACACTCAGACCAAAATAAAATCTCTCAGTCTTTTCTTCAGAAATCTTCTGGAAGCTCAGGAAACGGCCATGGGCTCCAGAGGCCAAATCACAAGTGGATCAAGGATCATGAGCGTGGCCTTTTCCGAGGACGCTCTGACCGGTGGGTCACTCACCATCTCCTGGACCGATCGGGGGCAGACTGCTCGCATCTGGAGTCGAACAAATCACGCCGGAGGTCGTGAGCAGAGCGGGAGTTTCTGTGTCCTGGAAGAAGCAGGAGTAGGCTTCTCCTTGTTTGAGGCTGGGGAGGCCGTCGACAGAGACCGCCACCTGAAGGAGAGAAGGATTGAGGACCTTCAAATGCAAGACACTAAAGGCTTAAATGCTTGAGGCGGCCTGTCCATTACGTCGACTTTCTCCCCCAGGCTGATGTTGTACAGGTTGAGGTGCTGAATGCTGAGGCACTGCTGCGTCTGGTTGAAACTCCACAACCACTGGCCGTGCACCGATCCTCGCTGGCACTCCCATCGCTGGCCACACCTACAAATATGACAGATGTTAGGAACAAAGAGCTGAAGAAGGAAAAAAAAACAAAAAAAAAAGGGACATGAAGATGTAAAACCAACTGACCGTCCCTCCAGAACACACCAACCACAGTACGGGTCCCTGGCTGACAGACAGGACTGACAGTCCAGGTGATCCCCACATTCAGCAACCGGACGCTTCTCCAACTGCAAACCACACCAGTTAAAAAAGAAGTTAAAACTGTACTTGTGCTGCCTCACACTGGGACAGTTAACTGTAGGGGTGTGTGTACTGGCAAGAGTCTGGCAATATGATACATGTCGTGATACACATCATAATACAATACATAACTCAATATGTCCCAAGACAGTACCAGATCATTTTCTACTTAATTTAATTATGACTTAAGATTTATCTCAATATTAATATGTTTTTCACAAAAGTAAAATAGTAAAATATGTGTTATTTAACAATCATAACCATGACAATACCATGAAAAATAAACTTTTTGAGCTTTTAAGTGCATTGTAATTTTCATTCCACACTGTAGACAACCCCAAAGTGATATTTTGATCCATCAACGCATTTCTGAGTAATCCTCTCAAACCTGCACTTTCAGTGTCAGCCCCTCCCATACCCATGGGAACAAGAGCGTCCTCACATGCTTACGTCACAAGCTGAGAACCGCCCCCTCCAGGAAGACTCTGCTCCGCCCCCAAGCTAACACAAACACTTTCTCTGCAAAGCTAGTGGTGATCAGCTAGCTTTGCGAGTCTCCCATCCAGAGCTCGTGCACAGTCGTGCAGGCGCCGACTGTCTGTGCTGTGAGGCAGTGTAGCAACGGCCATGAAAACATCATTCGGTTTAGTGTTTAAACTTCATGAGGAAACTTGTGGAGAAGAATCAGAATCCTGATTGTATCCGAGAACAAACGGAGATATTGAGAAGACGTCAGGAGAATGGGAGCAATTTCCTGGTGGAGAAGTGAACGACGAATTGAGAGAACTGGTTTGAACATGGATTACTGAGCAAAAGCAGAAAGGTGCGCATGACAAGGAGATCGATGATGCTTTAGAAAGAAACATTCATAGCCAGCGCGAATTAGAAAAATGTTCTCATCTGTTCAATAAATCCTTAGATGTTCAACTGTTGATGTCTACATTAAACTGAATTTCACCACAATATGAACCCGTTAGCCATCACCATTCTATCTATGCAAAATTTTAGTGATAAACGCTCAGGTAACACTGTGTGTACATCAATAAAAACAATATCAAAGTTTTTTTGTTGTGGGTGATCAGGACGGCTCTCGGTTGGCATCATGAACTGGGCGGCACCTTCAAGGAGCAAAAGGCGGAGCCTCAGAGATCAAGTCACCAACAAAATTAACTAATTTTTTTTAATAAATAATGTGTTTATTAGTGTTCCAAAGGTAATACATGATCATATATATGGATATAGTTTACTCTGAAAGCCTTAAGATAATCATGGTCTTTTCAAGCACTGCAACTGAATCTCATAAACAATTAGTTTGAACCCAAGTGACTTCATGATGCTTTACTTTTGGTTATTTAAGAAAAATGTAAGTGGAAAACAAAAAGTAAGACTGAATTACATGTTTGCTTTTAAAAAATAATCAAATATCACCTTGGCTGTATTTTAAATGGATACAAGATTTGACAAAGTATCATATTATTTTACTGAATCGATTTTTTCCTCACACAACAAATCAAATGTTTTTGGTTTAAACGGCGGTTAGTTTGCACAAACAAAGCCCTTAAAAGAAAATAAGCTGGTTCAAGCACCTTCAGCACCTCCAGACCACTTTTGTCTTTCTTCCTTTCCTGACCCTTGACCTGAACAAGGTTAAGTGAGTTCTACACTTCTTTTACTTTTTTCCTCCTGTTTGAGTCCTTGTCCTGTCCTGGTCATTTTTGTCCCTCCTGACGGTGTTCCATTGTTCCGGGTTTTCTCCATGGGTGGATGATGGATCTCATAGTGGTTCTGTGGAGTTCTGGAGCTGCAGAAATATCTCCAGGACTCTTTTAGACCAGCATATTACTCTGCATTATCTGGTTGCTTTAATGGTCAAGTTTTTGACAAATGAACTTTCTAAAACCCCTTCACCATGTTTATATTAGCTGGTTATGGTCTTTAATTTGCTATAATAACTAAATTATTGTAACCAGAGTTTGGATTGAGGTGGATGCCGCTCCGCTTCAGTCACCAACCCGTCGAGAAATCCACTCTCAGATCCATTTATCAGCATCCACAGCTTCCCACACTCTCTGCAGGGAGCGTGCCAGGACAATGGGGGCCACTTCTGCTGATCAATACCATTGTTGCGTCTGACCCTACACATCCTGCGGCCTGCTTTGCCCATCTCTGCGGGGCGAGTGACTTCTGACCTCAGCTGCCAGCTGGCCCTTCTCTTTCCCTTTCTCCTCTTTGCCTCTTATCCTCGGGAGGATTCATCGCCGCCCAAAACACTCGGACAAATCAGAGACAGTCTGACGATGATTGATAATTCACATTCTGTTTGGTGGATGGAGACATCTGGTTTGAGTGACTGAATAAAGCAAAAGCAGCATCTGCGTTTAACATGAAGCATAACATAAATGACCTCTGAGAGCTCATATCATCTCCGTGGACTTACTGCAGTTTTGGTCATGATGTAGATGTGGGATCCGTTCTGGTCCAGTAGAAGGTCACTGCTGATGGGGGAGTTGGGATGTACCGTGGTGTGTTCGTAAACCTCCACCGCACCGTCTTTCCCGAGATACACCTGAGCCAGAAAACAGAAGGAAAGATTTAGTCTGCGGATGTTTTTTCAAACCAGTGGGATTTAATTTGTACATTTAACGGATGATTTTTGATACCAAACCTTGAAAATGAAAAAAGAGTAGAGGGAAACCAAAATGATAATAAATATTAAACCTAAAATTTAAATGGAATACAAATGATTTCATCAATAATCAAAACCAAAAAAGGACAATCAAGTGAACCGAAAACTAAAATGGTGAGTGAAGAAATCGATTATTCACTTCTTGAGTGATTTTATACTTTTTAACCATCATAACCTTGCTTAATTGATTTTTTGATACATATCTAATATCTTTTATATCCCTAGATGCCTGGACAGTAAACTTCAGTTGGAGGACGTGTCCTTCAGCCGGTGTTTGTTAAAAATTGAGAAGCTGAATTTTGAATTTAAATGTCTGAAAGTCAACAGAGCATAACATTTGTCCGAGCGTGTCAAAATAAAAGCAAATGTTACTTTTTGAATTCATTTAACGTTTAACATACGATACAAGTATGCAACATATAAATGTAACATTTATCTTCTTATCAAGCTTAAAACAAGTGTTCAGTATCTGAGGTCAATAAAGTTATAGAGCATTTTTAGCTAATTCAACCCATTGACTGTGAAAAAAAACTGGAATGAGTGACCCCGCCCACCAGACATTCCAAACAGGCAGTATCTGTTGCCTCCAAGAACCCAAAATCCTACAGACTTCTATAGAGAAATAAACAGCTATTGCTCAGTCATTTGATTGGTCAGAATAACTATTCTTTTATAATTTAAAGAGAACCAAACACTAAATCAACTTTTTTGGGGGGGTATTTGACCTCTATAAATCAGGCTTATGTGGCCATTTTTAACAATTTAAAATAAACATGCTTAATTCCTAAAATTGTCGTCTGAACAGTCTGGTGGCTTGATCCCCCCACAGGTTGAAACGGGGTATTACAGTTGAATTTTGTGATTGGTCTACTGGTGTAAATCCCACATCACTTCAGAAGTTTCACGTCATCATGCTCTGCCCATCTTTGGTTCTGTAAATGTCGTCGTTATCGAGTTAGCTTTAGTATGGCTTGTATCATCTTTCCAGTGAACTTGGAAGTTTGGCGAGTTTAGTGCGATGGCATTGAATCTGGTAAACTCCGTCGTGGTGATGGATTTGCAATGAACATTTCACTCTAGGTTTCTTGCTAAATACGTTAGCTTTTATTAAGTTTTTCATTTTACCACTGAGACACGGATCCCCTTCATCTGGACCATGACTGCCTGCCTTAGAAGAAGATGGAGGAGAAAAATCCTGAAACTCCACAGAGAGCGGGGGGGCTGCCGGTGTTCGATGAAAGAGCTGGGTGCAGGTGTGAGGTATTTTTTTGGGGGGGGTCCGAGGTTAGGGAGCTCTGATTTAATGGGAACAACTATCTCCTGAGAGGTCCTGCAGCGCTCCACATCCAGGAGGAAAAGGGAGATGTGCACAGGACCGATTGATTCTGTGGAGGTCCTCCTCAGCCCAGTACCCCAAAACACACACACTGCACCCCGCAGTCAGGAGTGATCAGGGACTCCTGCTACCGGGCTGGAAAAGCGCTTTATGCAAAATGTTTACAATAGGTTTATTAAGGGTGATCCACCACAGAGCCATTTTATCTGTATTTAACTCAGTAAGATGGCGCTTTGAACAGGTTAGAACTGTGTTTTGGACACGTGGTTTGTACGCAATAAAACACTGATTTTTATACCCGTCTTGGGACAACTTCAGACTATTATAGCACAGACTAAACAGACATTTTCTGATCGTAATTATTCCAGTTCTCGGAGTCAGTGAATGCATCGGACTGAAGTTCCCACCCTCATCAATTTTGATTGGTCCTCCTGTTATCCCCGCCCCAACGGGGCCAAAATTTTGTAACTGAAACTTTCAGATTTGAAAACAAAAAAAAATTTTGAGTTTTTAAACTGAAAGAAATGACAATTTGAAGCTGAAAATAACCAAGTTTAGTTTCAAACAACAAAAAGATTTAGACTTTTTTTTTTTTTTTTTTTTTCTTACAAACGCCAATATTTTTTTCAATTTGATTTATTTGGGTTTCAAATAATATTGGCCCTGATTTGTTTCTGAACAAACGTATCAGAAACCCAACATGTCCCCCTAACAACAAGAGCTCTTCACCTAAATCAAATTGTATTTCTGTGTCAAATACTAAAACAAAGTACGTCTGAGTTCCTGCTGTCTGCTTTTATATATAAACTGTACATTAAACCTCCTTTTGGTAGAACTCTGACTGTTGGGATGGCGGTCGTCGTCTTCCCAGCAGCCATGAGAAGCTGCAGAGCTTTAGACTGGGATCAAACCGTCCATCAAGCTTGGTTTATGGATGGTGCCACAAGATTTAATGTGTGCTTGTTCTGCTTATGTGTGATTAACAGACAGCGAGGGGGCGGGGCTTATGTTTGCAGCATTAGGCAATCCTTGGGTTTTGGGGATGCGGTTCTGTGTCTACCTTATGGAGGTTTCCTTTGGAGTCTCCCAGGAAGGCGATGCTGTGTCCCTCTGAAACGCTGACGGCCACCGCAGTCAGACGGGCGGCCGAGGTGTGCCACGACGCTCTCGCTTCCAGAGGCGCCCGGCTTGCCATGGGGTTTGGGGTGTGGTCAGACCCACATGGGTACGCCTTCAAGGTGTTCTGTGAGAGGACAAATGTCCAGTCATCCAGTTTGTCACTTTAATTACAACTTAAAGATATTTGTTGTTTAGAAGAAACTGGAATCTGTGTATTCCCACTGCTGCCTCAGAGCCTCCTAATCCTCCCTAATTCCTTGAAAAATGATTGCACCATGGATTAAAGCCTCTAAAAACAAGCAACTCACTCTTTCGGATTTTCCAAAGCAGCTACTCCAAATCCTGCTTTCCACTTAAGTCTGCAAACTGCAGCTTCAGATAATTGGCCATAAAGCAGCGAGGCATGTTTTCTCTCAGTCTGCCCAGAGTTTGTTTATTATGAAAATACTGTAAGATGGTTATCATCGTCGAGTAGGAATTTAGATCTATAAATAATTCTCTTCCTTCATTTATCTCCATCAGTCTATGGTGGACTTTATTCCCGTGACCTGCCCCCCCCAGCCCCGTATGGCAGTGGGCCTCTAAAGAGCTCCCATCTCTCTTTGTCGGGGCTTGTTAAGCAACAGCACAAATGATGCAGAGTTAGTTTTCTCTATTGATCTGTAACGATGGCATTAAATGGTTCAGAGGGCTGGAAGGGCTTGAGCGGGGGGGAGGATGGCTGCTTCTTCGACTTCAGGGTTTTATCAAAAAACCCTCATTACTCCACTTCCATCCATCCATCACTCAGCTCTGCCAGCCCTCGTTCCCTGGCCGTCGTTTTACTTCTCTGAGCAGAAGCATTGCTTCTCTAAGGATGAGCAGATTTCCTCTCATTCCTCAAAACCCATCTGGACAGAGTTGCTTCTAAAGTCACATGGACCCTTAAAGGGGGTTGACCCGCACAGGTGATGGGGCCTTTGGGAGGGGCTGCATCATAAAGCGTGTCTTTGAGTTCCCTCACGGTTCGTACGACCACCTCAAGGGACGTCATGAAAACGCAGCGTACCATGCATGTGGCAAGTGGAATTTTTAAGACTAATAGAAGTTACGCGATGTGCTGGTGAGACTGTGGTACGACGTTCTTACGTTTATTTTATAAGTCAACTAATCACTGATTATTTTTTCCGATTAGTCGACCAATCGGGTCGTACGCAAAGTGGATGTAAAGCACACATCTTAACCCTCATATGCTTTAAACTAACTAAAAATAAAGACAATAAGATGATAGTTTATTAAACTTTTAATGAATTGTGCAACCTCTGTCCTTTATTAGTTTATGGGATTAAAACAAGATTAAATCAAATGAGAGAGAGATCAGGAATATACTTTCCTTCATAATCATTTTGACGGGTGACCTTTGACCCTACACCATCCATCAAATTGTTTTTGACGGGTGCCCGCCCCTTAAGATGACATAACAAACATCATTTTTATATATAATGGGAATATTGGTTCAAAGGTCAGATGTCAAAATGAGTTTGATGCAAAGTGTTCCTAATCTTGCTAATGAGTTTGGCATCTGAAACAAGGAACTATTTTTCAGAAAAGATAAAGTTTTAGTCTCATTGACTCAAATATTTAAAAAAAATCGCATTTATGGTGCTGAACCCTAAAAACTCAACTTTACTACATTCTGACTCCATATAATATAAAGTAACGACTAATCAACTACATGGAGTGATTTCTGTAGATTTCTCACTTCCAGTGTACAGAAGACATGTTGAGAAATCAGGTTTATTTATTGTGAAGAGTTCTACAAAAAAATCTGTAATCATGTCTCCATGTTTGGGTTAATGTGCTCATTTACGAATGATCCCGGTACCAGGGGCTGTGTCTGTATGACAGCTGCTTCTGCTGTGTTCCTGTGTCTCTGTGGCTGAGCTTAAAGGCCCCCCGTCAAATCGAATCAATCTTTATTTGTGTAGAACTTTTCCTAAAACCAATTTCACTCAAAGTGCTTTAAATAAAAACATAATCAAATTTTACAAACAAAGAACAAGACAAATGTCTTATGCACATAAGACATATGCACACAACACAGTTCCACACATGCAAACACCACGGTAGGAGCATTTTTTTTCAAATGATGAGAGTAGAAATCTATTATAATTATAATATCTACTATTATTATCATTGTCTCGATGAGTGGGTGGTAGGTAGATGGTGCATCTTGTCAGAATGGGTAACAAAAAGTGGGCCAGGAAAGTAGTGGAATGGACTCAAAGATATGGAAATAGACCAAGGGGGAGACTAAAGCAGGGATGGAGAGATGGTACTGAGAAGAAAGCCTGGATGCATGTAGCGCAAGACAGTCAAAAGGGGAGAAGTTTGTGGAGGCTACCCGCCAGCAGTGGTGTGATAGCCTGAAATGATGATGTCTCGATGAAAATAAGAATATCACTAATTCCCGGCAGACTCAGCATTCTAAAGCGGCTCTCTGTCTGCCAGCATATCAAGCGAGCCAGCTCCGCTAGCTCCTAGGAGGCTGGCTGGCTAGCTGTAGCCAGAGAGTCGCCATGTGTGCGACAGACTGGTGATCTGTCCAGAGTGTATCCCACCTTTGCCCAACAGTAGCTGGGATGAGCTCTGGCAGCCCCGTGGAGGAAATGGATGGAAATTCAGGACAAAGTTGCATTAATATTCTATCCGCTGGTCAAGTCACTGAAAACGTCACGTGCGATTCAGCAACCTGCCAAAATTTAGATATTTGAACTCTGGCTGTCGCTCAAATCGCCCCGCAGGACCTCAATTCGCATCTGTGCCATTGAGTCTGCTGTGCGACTCGCGTCGGGTGTGAACGCAGCTTCATTCTTCCTTCTGTGTTTACGTGTTCACTACCACCTGCTGCCTGTAGGAAAAAATGTACATGAACATTTTCACTATATGGGTTCACCAGGCGATCTACAACCTTGATCATTTGATCACTTGCTGTCCCGTACTGGTTTGCCCATTTCCCCCCCCCATCCGCTCATACCCGTCCGTAAGAGCAGCTGTGCTGAAGGCTTAAGGCCTTACCGGAGGCAGGTTGGCACAGCTGGACTTGACCTCATACTCGATGTAGGCCACTTCCCCTTGACCCTCCACCCGCCCGTCTTGGGTGTAGCAGAGGTCCCGGGTGGAGTCGATGTGTCTGTCGAGCTCTTCCAGAGGGAAAACACACAAAGCCGACGATTCCAAGCCCCCGTTTGTGGAGCTGCTGTGGGTGGAGAAGACTCCCAGGAGGTCTTCTCCTTGCAGGCTTCCACTTTGCCCCACCTGTGGAAATAAAGATGGCTTTCAAATGCATTCAGCAGCACCAGAAAAACTTTAATTTGGAGATCTGTGAAGGATGAGGACCTGTGCTGCCTGAAGGAGGTTGTAATTCCTGGAAGGGAAGGATGAAGATCTGCACACCAGAGGAATTTCCACGTAGGAGTAGTAGGAGGAGTCCTCCAGGCACGCTCGCGCTGCGTAGGTTCGGTACTCCCTTGAGACGGACTTGATGTCGCGGCGGTAAAATAAGAAGTAGACATATGAGCGGCGGGTGAACGCCGTCACAAAGTGATGGTCATATTCTGACAGACGCCCAGCGACGGCCAGCTTCGCCGTGTCCTCGTAGGAAAAGACGGGTTCTGATGAAAGGTGGCGGGTAGTGATGGGCGGATTGCTGGAGCCCCGACCAACGTACATCACGGTCCTGCCTCCGGCCTCAAGCTCCACCACCAGTCCCACTGTGGACACTGACGGATCATTGGCGGCGACGTACTGGGTGTCCACAGGCCGCTCTGTGGAGAACAGCACCTCCCGGATGGAGGCCAGGCTCCGTTTCTGGCAGATTCCCTGGTGGACGCTGCCGCAGGTGATCAGCTCCTGCGCCTTCGCATCCACCAGCAGCAGTTTGTTGTGGTTGCTGGTTCTTCTGGCCTGAGGACAGATGATCTGCGTGACCGGAGGAAGGCATTCTTTGCTGTCGCTCACTGGACCCGTGGTCTCCTCCTGCTCCAGCTGAAGTCCACCAGATCCGTCCAGCTGGAAAAGGTGGTCCTTGGCCCCGATGTACACCCGCTCCACAAGGGGATCCGGGTGAAGCACCAGGTGCTGGAATTCAGTGTCATTGCGAGAAAAGCGGGGGTACAAGTGACAGTCAGCCAGGGAGGAGGCGGCGAGAATCAGGAGGAAGACCTGGGAGGTGTGCAAAGCCTTCCCATGCAGCATGGCAGAAACTCTGACGAGACAAAAACAAGTAAAAAAAATACTTTTAAAGTAAGAATTTGATCATATCTAAAGGTGCTTTTTATTTAAATTTAAACACAACACATAAGAGGATTAATTATCCTTCAACTGCTTATTTTTTTCCATAAAAGGAAAGTTTGTACTCGCACGTTACATTAAACTCATTTGTGATGAAAAGAAAATGAAATCTGACAGATGACAAAATGAACTATTGCGGGTGTAACTGATCACAAAACTGACGGTTCGGATCGTGTCACAGTTTTAGGGTCACGGTTCATATCCTTTTTTTTGGATCAGTAAATAGTAAAAGACAGCAACAATAAAAAATAAAAGATAAAAGCCTAAAATTAATATTTTGAATATATTTTCAAAACATATACTCGATAAAACTGATATCAATACTTTAAAATATAAATATACTCTTACATTTGTTACATTAAAACATTTGCTCAATGAGGCTCATTTATAAAAACAAAATATCTTTGAACTTTGGGCACAAAAAAAAAACTAAAACATGTCGTTTCTGATAATATTTACATGTCTTGACACCAAATTTACAAAAACTGGAAGAAAGGAATGCTTGAAAATAGTTTTGAATATACCAAAACTATCTGCAGAAATCTAAAAAATGCACATTTTCTCTTGTCCGGCCCCTGCAATGTCCAAATTAAATTCTAAATAAAACACTTAAAATTAAACTTAAATAGTTTGTTTGGTACTAATTGAAGCTGTGGGAACATTTTAATATTTAAAATAATAATTATTTTCCATAGAACAAGTCCAGGTGAGGCACCGCCCTGCCCGCTTTTGCTGGCGATTTTTGACACCTTTTGCTTGCCGTACTGCCTTCCCCTGTTCTAGACGGAGCAGCATCTTTGTCCTGCCACAGTGCGGAACAGCTGCTGCTCCTCACTGAAAGATTCTCAGACATGGAGATGTGTACTGATGCTTTTATTCGAAATAAACCTGGTCGAGAAATGCCTTTGATGGAAGCTTTCAAATAAATAAAGAAAGGCGCATTCAAATAAATCAAATGGTTTGCTGCAAATTATCGTTATACAGTGTGAAGGGGTTAAACTAATGCATTCATAAGACATGTTTGAAAACAGACACCAAATCCTATAAGGTCTAAAATGTGTTAAGTTACTGGAAACTGAGATAATGTGATGCAGTCATTTTGTAAAAGGTGGTTAGTTGGATTTTTTTCCTGGATACCAAGGTTTACATATCAATTATCCTTTGGTTGAAAAAAATAAATATACATATATTTTTTAGGTTCTTTATCCCATAAAAAAAACAAAAAAAAAAACTGTATTTACAGAAGACATGTTAAAACCTTTTGATGACTACAACACATTTGTCATTTTACAGTTGTGGCTGAACGAGTTCAACAACTTGAAGAGTTTTGAACTTTTTTAAGAACAGAAAACAAAAAATTACAACAAAATTGTACACAAAAAAAACTGATGAAGATCAGCTGCTGCCTGAACACTAAACTCTTCCTGATCTGCATTTTAGGCCTTCATTGTTGCTTTAAACTTTTGATCATTTCCAGTTATTTTTAAGTCTAATAATTCAGAGTGATCAGGATTTATCAAGAATTGATCCTTCACTGGTGTTTATTTAGCTTAAAAAATGCCAAAAAACCTTTAATGAAGATCACAAAGATGCTCTGAGCCACTTTCATGCTCCGTTTTTACCCAGAGAGCCACCACAGCGAGGAGTCAAGGTCAAAGACGACCCCACACATGAGCCTGAACAATAGCTAATCCATAATGCAGACTCAGCCACGTCTGGGTGTTTGTCAACATATGGTTATTGATCATTTGATCAGGTACTACCAATATGATGGTGAACAGCGGCATCACCTGTGAGGTTGAATCTGCCAAAAGGATGCACAGTCAGGAACAAGTCTGATTACTGCCATCGATTTTTCATTTTCAGAATCAAATATGTCTGGGTTCAGTCATGTGATGGTCTCAGAATTCTGTTATGTACTGAGGCTGTCTAAGTTTAAAAACAGACAGCACAAAGATAACTCTGTTTAAGCAAATTTTGCCAACATTTATATCTTTCTCCCTGTGCATTCCAAAGGAGTATTCTCCATTAGAATTAACTATGGTGTTCCACAGGGTTCTTAACCTGGACCGATGTCTTTTAATTGGAATTTTGCATCTTTTTCTCTTTCATGATCTGGTGCGCATCTCAACACATGGTCCATAAATCAATACCTTAAAGATTCAACTAACTTTGTGGTGATACGATACAGTCCAGTTCATGTCTCTCACACCTTATTGTGAAGGGGACAGGAGACTTTGGCCTGTCCATTTCAGTACCAGCATCAATAGCCTGAGCATTGTCTAGCATTCGGTTTTCTGATCCAATCAGAATTTAATTAAGAAATACTCAGAAAGTTTTCACAGTTTGAAAGAGGCCATATCATTAGAAATCAACATTTTTAGCTTTTAAATGTTCTCTATCGTTCTTTCATCACCATAAAGAGTTGATCCATTCACGCATTTCTGAGTAATCCTCTAAAAACCTGCAGTCTGAGTACCAGCCCCTCCCATACCCACAAAAACGAGCAGGTCCTCACAATCTGATGTCACAGAGTGAGACGGTCTGCTCTGACAGCTCCACCCCAGTTTAACACAACACTCAATTTCTCCACTGAGCTAGTGATGATCAGCAAAAAAAAAAAAGTTCATTTTAGTTACAGAATACCGTATATCTTCGAATTGTGTCCTGTCCAGCTCAAACAGGTGTTCATTCCTTTAACAGAATTTTCATGGTAGGGCCCCTTTAAAGCACGGAAGTTGACATTGTGATGAAGTCAGTGTCTAATTTATTTTCTTCCCTATTGTAAAGCCCTGTTCCTCACAATGTTATCCACAAAGGCATTGCATCTGTTATCATAAATGTTCTGTTTATTATCTTGTAACACGTCAGCCGTAGGTCATGTGACTGATTAGATGGTTATGGCCCCTTTAATTTGTAAATCATTTTATGTAAGCCTCTACTGTAAGAAAAATGCTCCAAGAACATGTAAAAAAAAAAAGAAAACACAAAAAAAGATGATTTTCATTGGAGTGGGTCTTTAACGCATGAAAACATGTGAAAGTTGACTTTAACCAGAAAAAAAACAAAAAAAGATTATTTTAATTTGGACTAACTTTTTCTGTTGATGTTTGGAACCAGTGTGGATATTTAGGAGTATGCACACTGTTAATAAATTGTCCTAACTTTGCAATGTTGCCATGACAACAGTATAGGAATGACATAACATCTTCTCAAAAAAATGTAGTCTTTTGTGTGGTTAGAGTTTGAACCATTTATGAATTATGAACCATTTTTTCCCATGTATTGGATAAAAGTAAAAAGAAAATAAATTGACTTTACGGGTTGAATTTCTCACCATTCGTGTGCTGTTGAGCTGCAGACTTGCTTTGTCCTCTCACCTGGAGTCACATCCTGGTCCGCCTCTCTCCATCTGTGAATAGCAGAGGTTATTAATGCGTTATTAACGTGCATCCCAGAATGCATGAAGAACTCAGTGAGACAGGAACCATCGCCACTTTACTCTTCAAAATCCTGCAGCACCTTCTATTATATAACTCACTCAGTGTTTACAACCTCACCGCAGCACAGAGTGATTTCAATCACCGCCCGCACCATCCCTTCCAGCTGCAGAATTCAAAACAAGTTCCTGTTTGCACGGCCGTTGCTCAACACCTCCCAGGAAAGTGGTTTGCGGACACTGAGAGCCTTCATATTACAGAAACTCTCTTTAATTATTGAACAGACCTTTCCCTGACCTCAGAGAGGATGGTCACCTAACTGTCACCCCCTGCAGCTGTAATCAGGAGAAAGAAATGGTTGTGGACCAGCAGAGAGCGACCAGGCGCAGGTGGATGTGTCTGGTAAGTGGCTGAGTGTGTCTCTGGCCTCCTCTTCACTTATTCATGAACAGAATAAAACATATAATAACAGATAACGTCCACACCCTGTTACAGAGGATCTGAGTTCCGCCTTTGTGTGCTTGAACGGGAGCTGAGAAAGGCCCATAAACCCCCGGAGACAGTAAAGAAGCTTTTATGAAATATTTATGCAAAGACAATATTCGTTATGCTAAATCTTTTATTGAGGCAAATCTACAAGAGCTCTGAATTTATTTTGATTTATGCTTAAACCAGGACAGATGAACCTGAACCTGTGATGTTAAATCCAGATAAAAATAAAAAAACAAAGAAAGGATGTAAAGTTATATTAAATATTGATGTTATCTATTAGTACATTTCGGATCTCTGGATTGAATACAGGAAGGATGGAGCGGAAGTCTTCACCATATGCATCCGTATGAGGTAAACCCACACAGGTGTGGCAGGTTTTTGGGATGTCCGGGCTTGTGGAGGGCTGTACGGAGGAGCGACCACATCATAAGAGGAGCGCAAGTATGTCTCGCAGTTTCCTTGAGGATCGTACGGCCACTCAACGCTCCTGATAAAAATATAACGTATCATTGTGGTGTGTCCTAAGGTAATTGTGAAAGATTTGTAAGGATAATGTAAGTTACACCCACTTCTGATGCTGTTATACAGTGCCCACACTATAGTTGTTAGTAAAGTGCGAGTACTGACTCCTTCACACTTGTGGGGCCCAGATGACCCGACCCTTACATTGATGTGTGATCCCCACCATGACAAAGGTGGACAGGATTTCATGAACTTCACCAGTGAAGAAAAAAAAACAAATCTTGAGAAAAAAAGTTCACCGCGTTGTCTTGTGGGGTCCAGATGACCCCCTTTGAATGTACATGTATGAGCAGGATAGCACAAGGGTTAATGCCACACACTTGGGGCGTGCATGTGATATGCAAATTCCAACACAAACTACATTGTAAGTGTCAAATGTTTTCATTTCTAACAGCGAGGCTGCGCGGAAGACCCATGCACTTTTCACACACACAGCAGTCCGGATGATTTACAAATAAAAAATCTGAATGACTAGCCAGCGCGTTACCGACTTCTCCTTATTTACCCTTGAACGTTGCTTTAATGTTTGCAACGACTTGTCTCCGACAGCATGCCCATAGATAAAAATTTACATTTTCTTTCTGTGGGTTCACTGAAGAGTCTATAACACTGATTATTCATTCTGAAAGTCACATACAGGTTTGCATCTTTTGTTGTCCTTGGACAGCCCGTATCCACCCAAATGGGAAGTCGGGACTTCGGGCTCACAGGACAAGCGCCCCTACTGGTTACGCTATATGTGAAGTATGAAACGTTTGCGTTTGAAAGTGCTGCACCTGAGCCGTAACGGTTTCCGTGTGAGCCCGGAATAAAGCCATTTTCCCGCCAGCCTCGGCAACCCACATTCAAGCGATCACTTTCAATGAAAAGTCTTGGTAAAGGTGCATACATTGCATGCTTCGTTACCGTGTTCACAACTCTCGCGTTAATGCAAAACTATGAAACTTTTCATAACCGTTCAAACCGCGCGTCCATTAAACATGCTTTGAAACTTAAAGCAGGTTCAACTTTCAAACGTAGACATTTGGACAGCGTCTCTTCCATTTAACAAAAACGACAAACATTTGAAAATCAATCTTGGGATGAATGAATAATGGCGGTTTGTGCCCGGCTGCATTTCTATGACCCCAAAAATTTCACATATCAGAAGACAGCTGAGAAAGAAAAAGCCTGGAGCAAGTTTTATAAAATTTGCATCACTTCCACATTTCTTCCAGCTGCAGGTGGCACACACGTGCTAGTATCGGGTAGTGTAACTGCCTTCAGTGCAAATGTTCTTTGATGCATGTGACATTCCCGGTGTGATCGTAGAAAAGGCTTTGGGCAAGAGAACTGGTTGGAGAATAATAACAAATAAATAAATAAACCCCATCAAAGTTGTAAAGGTGGAAGTCAGATTTTCACCAGTTATATGTTAACCTGACATCCTGATCTATAGAGCATGGGAACAAATGACTCCATATTCTCACTGCTGCTCTGGGTTTGTCTCCTCACCTGCTCTCTGACCGGCCAAAGTATTTATAGCCTTCAGCAGTCCCATCGCCATGGGAACTTCCTCTTACCAACCAACAGCGATGGCTTCCTACGAGCGGCCCTGAGCTCTGAGTGGCTGCTGTGGTTTGGGACCCAGTAAAGATGGATGAGGGAGGACTCAGGAGAAAAAAACTGTCAGCTGATGGAGAAGGCGAAATGGAAAGTCCAGTCTGAGAGGTTTCTCTTGATATTTCTACTCCTGTTTCCTGAATGTCAGTTTCAAAATGTCAAATGGAGCATAAAAAGTACTGACTGTAGTTTTGATGGTGGTGCATTCTGGGTGTACAATTTCACAACTTAATATGTCGACATTTTCAAACACCAGTCAGCTGATGTCAGTGACCAATATCTGATATTGAAAAATGTCTTTCTTAAAGACAAATGGAAAGTTTCTTTAATCTTTATAACTGTTAAAACAATGTTTTCCATTAAGTTAATGGCTATAAATGCAAAGAATAAATAAGAAGCAGAAAAGGACAATGTTTTAGTTTTGGAATTAAACGTGGAATCAATTGGTGGACGCCTGGGTAAACCAGGAAGCTTGTTCCTTCTGTGTGAAGGATACAACTTCAGCCTGGTTTTGAGTTTTTAACATGTCTGTGTGGCATTTTTCTTAAAGAGAACAAATGTAATAAGAAACCATTTTGTTTTTGTATTTCCGAGTATTTCTTCTTTCAAATCTCTGTCAATCTCAGACAGACCATTTGAATTAACGAGCCTTCTTTACGTCACAACAGCTCTGCTACACATGCACTAAACCCTCAAGAAGAAGAACGATGTGGTACCCTCTATCGAGACACCATCAAGTGGACAGCCAGCACTTTCTTATGTTTTTCTATGTATTTACATGTGACAAACAGAAAAAGTGATGGAAATTCCTGTTGGCTCCACGTCAGATGTTCAGCAAAGGTACGTATTATTGCGTTGCTCGTTCGTATTTTAATTGAGTCCAAGGCTGGATTTTTTTTAAGTTGATCACACTTATTGAAAGTTAAAAGTGAAGTAAAATCCCATTATATGTCACAAATATGTTTTCCGCATTTGATCCGTCCCCCAGAGGGGCGCTGGGCTGCAAAAGTAGCAGCTCTCAACCCTTCACCGTAACCTTCACCTGGGTCCACGCATAAACGGCTGGACATTACCAATACTGCTTGGCTTTTTTTTTTTTTTTTTTTTTTTGTGGCAGTGATGGAGATTTACACAAGCGAGACACAACGCTATCATAATCAGAAATGGAGGATTAGGGGTGGGGATATTCAACTCCAAAAGCCACGCCCCCTCAGAGGAAATTTTGGAAACAGAGGCTTCAGATCAACATGATAAATTGCTTTTAAAGACATTTAGGTCGCAGGATTTCGTTTAAAACTTTACAGTCGTAATTAAAATCCCACTGGGAATGTTTAAAGATGGCAAAAAACAAAAAGTGTCATAGGGGGACTTTAAGCTGCTTTAGCTTTGCAAACAGCAGGTTTGCTCTCTGTTTAAAACTTCTATACCTCTACAAAATAATATGCTGCTATTTGTCTCAAACTTATGTTAATTATGTTAAAGCAATCAGAACTATTCTAATTTTCGTAAAGGCAAATTACCTTTTTTTAATTAAAAAATACGTATAACAATACCAATATTCTGCCTTTATTGTGTATCTTTAATATTAAGATACACAATTGTTCGATTGTAATTGTAACTTCAGCTTTTCTCCATTATGGGAAAACAAGAAGTTTTGTCCAAAAACATCACCATCTTTATACTGAAAGAGTTGTGGTATGAGAGTTCAATGAGCCATAAATGTGGATGGGAAAAGATGACCACATCTTAACTGCTGGATAAACATTCATTATATTAAAAAAAAGTGTTTTTCTTAGTCTGTAAAGTCCGTCAAATATCCAGGATGACCTCATCCCAACCAGAAGGAGAAATATTGGCATACATTTAGAAACCATTCTGAATGTGGGATTTCTTTTTCTCTCATGTTTATTAGTCACACAACTCTGCTAAGCAAGTTCATTTCTAAAGCCTCTAATGAAGCGTAAAAGCCCAGGGAGCATCACAGACCACATCAAATATGCGGGGTCAACAGTACAGCACAATGGGGGGCACCAGACCCACAGAGCGCTGCCTCACATTGTTGTGTTACGTTGGGGTCAGCTGGCGCCTCGCCTCAGGCCCCGGGCTCTGCAACAGTAGCACCAGCGGATCCAATCCAGACAGTAAAAAAAGTATGAAAGAGTCTGTTTCAGATCAGCGAGCCTTCAGCGAGAGTGTACAGAGCAGAGACTTGTTTTTAACAGCAACGAGCTGGAATTGATTTAGGAGGAGAATGGAAAACTCTGCTGTACATCTTATGGTCACATTAGTTTGTCTCTGATAAAAACAACCGGTCCAAAAATCTTTAATTTATTAATAAATATTGGCTTGATCATTTTTCTATTGTTAAAATAAACTAAACATAGAAAACATTTCCTGCTGTTTTAAGGCAATCTAATCTTGAAGTCCATTTGGTAAACAAACATCAATTCTATGTTGGTGTAAAAAAAACCCTGATTATAATCGAACTGAAAAAAAATATTTTGCTCCATCCAACAGAAGAGAAACATTGTTGGTTGTGTTGTATCTTGTGTAGTTAATCGTGTACATATAATGTCTCGGTCCATTCCACAACCCAAAGAAGAATTTCTGATGAGCTCCTGCCGCACTTCAAAATGTATGTCTTATAAAACGATACAGGCTTTTTGATTTAGGCAAAAAAACAGCATAATCATAATTCAAAGACAACTGGGATTGATTTTACAATAGAAAAAATATATAGTTGGCGTGGGACTTTAAGCAGCATAAACAAAGTAGCTTTAGAATTTTCTTCAACAGGCTCCTGGACAGTCAAAATACTCCCTAAAATATGATATAAAGAAACACAAACAGATCTTCATCTGCCCAGATAAAATAAACTGCATCCACTGCAGGCCAGTTATAAGTGAAAAAAATATCAGTTTATTTCTTACAAACTAAAATTTTTAAGCATTATCATTAGTCCAAAAAGTAGTCGTCTCACTCATTTGAAGCTAAACTTACCAGAGCCCTGTGCTTTTGGTTTATTTATTACCAATTATTTTTCTGGTAGGTAAACTGGTTTAAAGGTGAGAATAAATCCAGAGTTAATTTTGTTAATATTTGTTGGGCTAAAAATAGAATCACAAGTTAAAACTTGACTTTCTTGAAATGAGACAGGTTTCAAATATTGTTCTTTTCTTTAAAGCAGGCCCGGCCCTGGTGCCCTAGGAAAAAAAAAGTGGCGCCCCCTGCAGGGTCTCTAATTTGAACCGCCCAGCCAGGGCTTGAGCCAAGATACTCTACATTTGTAGGCATGCATGTTAAATGACTCCACTACCATTTATACAGCATTTCATAGGAAAATAGGGGGAATTCAACTGTTAAAGGCGAGGAAGAAAAAAACACTAGATCACCAGTTAAATTGATCCTTTTCAACCAAAATGCAGGGGGGAGCGAATTTCCAAGCAATTTTATATAAGTAAGACAAATAAACCTCTGCTTTGAGCCTGTGTTTCCATCACTTCCTTTTTTCAACCAACAGTGGCAACACCGCACGTCCTCTCCTCCCCCCAACCCAGTTTAGACCAAAACATCAACTTTTCAGTTATTTTATTTTAGTTCTTAAATTATTACTTTATTTTATTTTTTTACATGAAATAAGTGGTGCATCAAAAAAATGTTAAAAAAATGTAATCATTGTTATTTGGTGCCCCATCTAGCAGATGGCACCCTGGGCAGCCGCCTAGGTTGCCTAGGCCCAGGGCCAGCCCTATTTTAAAGCATAATGATGGATAACAGGACACTCCAGCTACATGGGTACAAGGGGGGGCAGCTACCGTTTCCTCCAAAAAGCTTTGCCGCAACAATTTTTGAATCAATTTTGGTATAAATTTTGACAAAGACTAGGTTGTCACTAATACAAACTTCTTAAAGTATCAGCAATAGAATCCTCAGTTAAAAGAACTCCTGTTTTTATATTGATAACAATAACGATTATAAAACTGTTGGAATGACTTTCCACTCTGCTGTACTAATTTGTCACCCTTCCAAAATGTTTTAACCCCTTTCTGCCTCCCTACAAAACATCTCTCTATGAAATGCTCTACCTCCGCCACTGGGACACTATTGGTAAACTTCTTAAAGGACATAATGGCTTCAACCACTTAGAGGAGTTCCAGTTCTTTTTGACCCTCCAAACCAAGTACAGAGTTATAAATATTTTCACTCTGACAGAAAACACTTTTGTCTGTTCCTTATCTCTGTTCCAGAGTGGGTTTTTCTTTGCAAGTTTGACCTAGCAGCATCTAAATTAAGGCATTTTCTTTTCTAATACAGGATGAGAAAATACTTTGACATGAAGAGTTTTAACCAGTAAACAGTTGTATGACATATCTAAGCTCCGCTGAGCCCATCAAGCCTCAGCTGGAAGGAACTAAAGCAGCACAACCTTTTTAACAGACTGTGGGAACCCGCTATCAGTGTCCGTAAAATACAGCCCAAACAATCAACCTGTCAGCAAGGCTGAGGTGTGATCGACCCGGACTCAGGAGTGAAGTTGCTGGCCAAGTCTTTACTGACGCATTCAGATGGGTTGGGTTGGACTACTAACATTATGAGAGGCAGATGTGCACATTTGGCCTTTCTCCATTTCCGTTGGCTTCTTTAAGGTCAATGGACATTTCTCTCTCCTCAGTTCACATGCAGACGCACAGAGTCTCCCTCTGTGTGTCTGTCCAGTATGCTAAAGGGGGTCTCTGTCTGCTGCTGGGGGGAATAGTGTCCCTTTCAGCGCTTTCTGACCAAAGGGCTGCACTAAACGGATGCAGGATAAAAGCTACTTCCCTTGAAAAGATACACTTCACACACTCAGACTCACTTAGACCGTTTTATGACAGGATCTTTTCACCCTGGAGGTAGAAGTACTTTTGGCGGAAAAAAGCAGGTGTTAAGCTCCACTAAGATTGGAAAAAAGGCAAATTGCATATGATAATAGTACCTATGGACTCCATAAATGTCAATCAAATATACTTTAAATAATCAACTTCGATAGTTGAGGCTTCTGCTTTTGTAAAGCATGCAGATCCTCAAAGACACACTTCGATGAAAATCATGTTTTTAAAATGTGCTTGGGGCCTTTTTCTGATGGAGCACATTTACAAATAAAATAAGCTAAAATATGCAGGGCGGGCCATGAGCTCCCTGCTCCATTCTATTCAAATGCATCCACTTGTAGACATTACCATCTTGGTTTTCCTTGTCTGAGTTTGCATCTGGATCAAAACTGTATGGCTGGATAGTAGAGGTTGGGTCAAAATATCAATATCAACATATTGCAATATTTAATCCTACGGGTTCTCACCAAGTATCAATCTTTTATTTTGTTAGAAGAGGCTAAAAACATTATTTTATTTGCCATCCTTTGGTGAGGCATTCCCCTTTGGAGGTAGGGGGCGCACATTGCACTAATGTGTCTGGCAGATACTTGAATTATTTTATTTTTTTCTGTTGTTTACAACAATTCTTTACTAAGTAGTGGCACTGCTGTTCATGTTTACTATTGTTTACACTGAATTTTACAATTTACAATTTAATTTCAATTCAATTGGTGTCAATGCTTGTCAAAAACAGTATTACTGATTTCAGCAATGTTGCACAAAAGTGTCTATTATTTGTTGCAAAAAATAAAACACAAGTTGTTTATTATGATTGCGTTCAAGCTACAACATAAATGGGGATATATTTTCCTAAAATACATGAGTTCTGCTTTATATTTTGATTTATTAGAGATTAGAATTATCAAAGTATCGCAATATCATTGATATCATGAGCCATGTATCGTATTGTTTCATGAGATACCCAGTGATACTGGTCCCCTTTTTTGTTGTACCAGTTATGTTAGGTTCCGGGTGTGAGGGACTGCAAGCTAGATGGAGAGCATGTAAACAGAGAGCTCTACCGCAGAGAGGGGAAGTAGGTAGTGTTGCCCCGCGCCAACTTAATTTCTAATTAACTTAAAAAAATAAAGTCTCAAAACATTGAGACTTTATCTTGAACTTTTCTGATAAAGATGCAGCAAAAAAGATGGCATTTGCACAAAAATGATAACCAAAAATTCTGCAGAACCCAAGAAAAATAAATTTATGCAGAGTAAGCTGCTTCCTGCTGCTTTGTCAATGAAATACTGTATAACGTAGTGAGCACAAATATTGTTGGATTTTCTGCCAAATGTATTCCTGTTTAATATTGATGAGCCTAATATTAACTGCAACATCCTCAGAGACTGGCCGTTTTAAGGCCCATTGAGGTGTGAAGTTTAGTCTCACTCACTGTTAGAAATAAAAGTACAGCTTTTGTTTCACTCTGGAAAATAAAATGTGAAAAATCTCTGACATATAAGAACAGAAGTCTTGAAGAATACAGAGATGCAACGTTTCCTGCATCAAGAAAGCTGTTTCGCAGTTTTTCTTTTTGTGTTTTTTTTTTTCAAGAGAATACAGAGGGAAATTCTCCTTGCAACGGTTTACTGGTTCCTTTGAGACGACAACAACAAAGCCTTTTACCCTCCGACCCGGACAGGGTGGACTGAAGGCTGGTGCTGTCACGCATACATGACAGACTGGAACTGATGCTGTTGTGATTCCTCACTTCAACATTCAACAGGCAGAGAAACTGTCATGAGCAGGAGGGGGGCGGGGGGGCGCAGGCCTAATGAGACAAAGACGGTGAGTGACAGCAGCAGCCGAGGCCTGATTTAGGTTTTTAACCTCAAACTGTTCGTGACACCCAGGAAGACAGTGAAACATGGCCGTTTATGTTTGACGGGAAAACTGGGTTCAAAAAACCAAATCGAACCCACAAGTACAAAGAGGACCTGGAACATCAGCAGCTATTTGAAATGAAAGAGGTGAACTTTGTGCTTTTGCATGTGGCTTCAGTTTCTGTGATGTTTGGAGACCTCAGAAAACAAACAACAGCAGAAGTAGCTGCCAACAATTCATGCCACAATTACAGGTTCAGTCAGGATGATGATCTGAGAAACAAAGAAAGAAAAGGGTGGAAGACAGAGAGGAACTCTCAATACAACTTTAATTTTTAAGCAAGATACTAAAGAAAAGCTGTTTTCTAAATAAAGAAAAAAAATTCAGAAAGTCATATTTGTTGTAAAAATCTAAATTTATATATATATATATATATACACACACACATTTTATTTTTTTATTGTGACTATTTCAAAGCAGTTTTTTGCTCCGTAGTCGAATCCATCTGAGTCAAAAAAATAAAATAAAAAATGACCCCACAAGCCAAAGCTGATGAGTCACACATTGAAGCTATGGGAACGAGAAGTAGAAGCTGGACTGAGGTCAGAGGTGAGAATTTGAGAGCAGAAGTTTAGTTCCATGCCAAGCAAGAGAACCACTGAAGCAGTATTTTCTTTGAGGGTTTTTCTGGAGAAGAACTGAGAAGGTCATTGGGTCTTTGTAGATCTAGAGAAAGTTTAGAAAAGGTTTGAACGAGGAAGTCTGGAATAACAGAGAGGAACCTTGGAGTCATTCAGGACTTGTATGAGAACTGGAGGACAGTAGTGAGATGTCCTGTGTCTCTGTGGTGATGGACAGACAAAAAAAATGTGGCTAGAACAGAATGTGTGTGGGTCATCATGTTTGCAGATGACATTGTGATCTTAGTGAGAGAATGAAGCAGATGGAGGAACATCTAGAGAGGTGGAGGTTTCCTCTGAAGGGGAGCAGCAGAAAGGCAGAGGGTATGCCCCTATTTTCCCTTTCCTCACTGGTAAAAGACTATATGGTGCAAAAAAATCCAGAGACCTGCATTTTAATGCAATTCGGACACGTGCTAACTACATTTTGATATGTGAAGTCACCCATCTGCTGAAGTGAAAACCTAATAGATATGAAAATTTTACGAAATCTATTTATGAATATTCAGTGTTCTGATAGGAAAAACTTCAATGATTTATAAAAAAAATTAATGTAAATACATTTTTTCAAATCACAAATCTTTCAAAATCAATACATTATATATATGCATATATATATATATATATATATATATATATATATATATATATATATATATATATATATTATATATTTGCAAATCTAGTAAACATCTTTGCACACTAGTTTTTCAGAGTACTAGTACAGAGTAAAATTTGTAGGGCTTGGATTTTGAAATTGTAGATTTAGAAAATGCTGAACGCCACATATAATGAACCAAGTAGTGAGGGAGTTCGAACACAACCGAGTATACTGGGAATTGAGAGGAAGTCAGGTGAAACAGTAAGTGAGGCTGGAGGACTTGAAGTACTTCTTGTGTGTTCACACCCGATAACCATGAATGCATCGATGTACCTGCTACAAACTTCGGCATGTCTATAGCGTAGTTACAACTTCTCAGTTCGCATGTCAGAAAACCTAGAATCATTAGGATACAGTCACTTAAATGGGTTTCTTAATTGACCCCCACAATAGAATACAGTTAGTAAGACTATATTCTGCAGTTATTTTAGATTGTTTACATGAACACAAAGCTTAGCCCCTGGCAGGAGTAGAAGAAAGATGCACTATTCATACCTGGAAACACTTGAAAAGCTCAACTCACACAAATATTTTGTGAAAAATTGGAGAAATGTGGAATCAGCTTTGTTGGACAGCTCATTGGCAGCAGTCAACCGAAACACATCCAAAGGACGATCAGCAAAGTTTAGCTTTCAACCAAATTCTTGATTAATTTCTTCCTGCAAAGTCACGTCCATTCCAACAAGTGATGATGTTTAAGATCTTAACTCAGTCAATGTATTCCAAGAAGACAGAATATAAACAAAACAGTATTTTCTGCACACCCAAATGAATGTCTATATCATTTCACACTGTTCACACACTGGACATGGTGCCTGAGCTGCACCTTAAAACCCAAAAAACAACTGTACTGCTCTAAGCTGAAGATGGATAAAACAAAAACTAAAAAAAAAACATGAAAGCTGGTCACATTTACAGATGTTTAATTTTTGATTTTCTAGAGAACAACAGAGTGAAATTGAATAAATACCAATTATACATTTGACAATCCGTTGAAAATATGTAAATCCCTGATTTAAATCAGAGCTTTTTTAACTTTTCTTAAAACAGCAAACTAACATGTAGTACCAACATTCATCCCACAGCTAGCACACAGAGTGAACAGCTGTTGCGAACAACAGGAATAACACAGGAGCTTCACAACTCAACACTAGAAATTAAACAAGAAAATTTGATATCCAACTAACCCACTTTAATGTTTTTTTTTCCTCCACTTAATTACTTTTATTTATTTTTTTAACTCTGCTGTGTCTTTAAAACCCAGAGAATGAGAAGCTGAGGTACAACCAAGAAAAGCCTGATTTGTGCGTGCGTATTCTTTATTCGTGCATGCATAATTCTTGATTTGTGCATAATTTCCCCTCCCTGTTTCACTGCAAGCTTCAGCCCCAGAATGCAGCAGGACCTGACAATGTGTGTCCCCGGCTGTTAAAAACCTGTGCTGCTGAATTGGGGGAGCCGCTACATCAAGTCTTCAACCTGAGCCTGCAACTCAGGAGAGTGCCCACCCTCTGGAAGACGTCCTGCATCGCTCTGGTGCCAAAGAAGAACCGGCCCAGCGAGATGAATGACTTCCGACTGGTGGCTCTCACATCACACCTGATGAAGACGCTGGAGCGGCTCTTCCTTGAGGTCCTCAGGCCTCAGGTGCAGCATGTAGAGGACCCTCTACAGTTTGAATACCGGGCAGGGGCTGGGGTTGAGGATGCCATCCTCTACCTCCTACACACAAGGGAAGCTGCACGGTGAGAATTACATTCCTGCACTTCTCCAGTGCTTTTAACACCATACAGCCCCTTGTCCTCCAGGAAAAATTGGCAAGGATGCGAGTGGACCCCGGCCTGGTTGCTCACCAATAGACCACAGTATGTCAGGCTCAAGGACATCATGTCTGATACTGTGGTCAGCAGCATCGGTGCACCACAGGGGACTGTCTGCTTCCCCTTCCTCTTCACCCTGTACACCTCAGACTTCTGCTACAGTTCTGAAATGTGTCACATTCAGAAGTTTGCAGATGTCACGGCCATCATGGGGTGTATCAGTGATGACGAAGAGGAGTACAGGAGGCTGGTGAGTGACTTTGCTGCCTGGTGCCACACCAACAGCCTGCAGCTCAACACCTCAAAGACTCAAGAACTGGTTATGGACTTTAGGAGAGACAGACCTAGTCCTAGGCCAGTTCTGGTGGTGCAGAGGAGGTGGAGGCCGTACAGATCTATATATATCTTGGGCTGCGGCTGGACAACAGGGTGGACTGGACGAGCAACTCTGAGCAGCTGTATAAGAAGGCCCAGGGCAGAATGTATTTCTTAGGAGACTAAGATCCTTTAACATCTGCAGGAAGCTCCTGGCCATTTTCTATCAGTCTGTGGTTGCTAGCGTCCTGTTATGGTGTGGTGTGTTGGGGAGGGAGCACCTAAAAAGGCCAATCTCTCCAGGTTGGAGAAACTGATCAGGCGGGCCGGCTCGGTGGTCAGCATGAAGCTGGACCCTCTGGTGGCAGTAGCAGAGAGAAGAACACTGAGCAAGCTGCGGAGGATCCTGGACAATGCCAGCCACCCTCTGCACTCTGCCATCAGCAGCAGGAGAAGCCTGTTGAGTCAGAGGCTCCTCCTTCCAAGAACTCATTTGTCCCTCGTTCCATAAGTCTGTTTAACATTTCTCTGTTTAACATCTATCTATCTATCTATCTATCTATCTATCTATCTATCTATCTATCTATCTATCTATCTATCTATCTATCTATCTATCTATCTATCTATCTATTGGATTTGTGCGTGCATAATTTTTAATTTGTAACTCAATTAATAAGTTTTGTGCAAAAGGAAAAAAAAATTACAAAATTTTAAAAAATTCAAAATACGATTTACACATGCACAAATTAAAATTACAACAGCCTGAAACTACACACAAAAATCTTTTAAAAATACGGACGAATCGCCTCTTATGCACACACAACACATCAGTTAAAATTAGGCGATGCCTGCTGGTCCCCACGTGCAACATTCGAAATATTTCACATAAATATTTGATATTTAACATTCGAAGATTACATTTACATGTCTGGAGACCACATCTACAAAAACTGAGAGAAAAGATGTTTGATATGCAATTTTCCTTTGACCCCCACCCCAATGATCCGTTATACCCCTAACACAGTCTCATCCCCAACGTTGGGTTAAGGACCCCTCCGGGTCAAAAATTGATGTTTTGGGTGTCCCCAACTCATCGTTTTTTTGACGTGCTGGCTGTTCGTAAAATCAAGGGTCTGCAGCCCTCAGGACGCCAGTACCAGACGCATACCGGTACTGAGTTAGGGTAACGGTGCGCTCCACGTCTCGGTACTGGACTGATCCTGGTTGGGGACCCGTGATTTAATGGGACCAATTTTTGACAATGGAGGGGTCCTTAACCAACGTTAACATCCCACTCACTCTGTCTGGTTCCAGATAGTCACTGGTCCTCAGTGGATAAAATAATGTTTATTTGTGAGTGAAATTCTTACCTGTTTTGGGTAGTGCCGAATTGTTTTTGTGGTAAATCCCAAAATGTAATTTTGAATGAATCTAAATTGTTGTCATAAATGTTGTCTGTCCAATTTCTTTGATACAATATCCTGAATACAGTTACAATCCTTTAATAATAATTGAAAAAGGTGATTTAGAGAAGATTAAACATAATTAAAAGGATTAAACATTCACACAGAAGGACAATGGCCGCTCAGATGGCGTCTCAGTGCCATCTCAGGGCTGGAATTCGGGCTGACCATATGCTCGGGCGAAGCATCACGTCACCGGAGCGGCGCGGGTACGGTCATTGTGTGGCAGAATACCGAGGAGGTGGCGTGTTGCAGCAGGACGTGCATGTGCATTCATGTGTTTGTGGATGGTCTGCATACATTACCACCTACGGCTCGTACATCCACATCTCAGCTTCAAGAAACACACACTGCGTGTTCTTTCACAGAGCTGAGTGAGGGCTTTGTCGAGCCCGTTGTCGTGACAACGTCCGGTGAATAGAGTCGGGGATCCAGCTCTCCCAAACGGAGGGCATTTTAATCAGCTCGTCAAAGAGTCTGTGGACCGACAACAGCTGGGCCGGCCTCAGCACCGACCCAAGCCAGGAGACGCTTCTTCGTGACATTGTTTTAATGCACCCTCAGAAAAATCGTCCCTGCACCACTTTATGAATCAGAGACTTTGAGGAAACATCAAACGAGATATTCCTCCTGGTTATTGAATTACCCAGCTGATAATGAAAAAAGAGCCCCCCTCAAGCAACAAGAGCAAAAACAGTGAACCAGAGCATGACCGCTAATAAGCCTGTGCTGAGCCGAGAATATCCAGTCTGCTTTTTGCCCCACCACCAGTTTATTAAATTTCTCCATTATGAATCATGCAGTGTGTTCTCTCAAAAAAAGGCCCCAAATAAGAAGAAGGAAACCTTCATCTATTCCCACAGGAGCACACTGCTGCATGTTGAAACAGGGACGCAAGAACATGATTTGTTTTATTCATGCTGCTCGTGACCCCTGGCAAAGCCATGACTCATAACATGCTAAGTGGAGCCAGTCCCGAGTCCCCCTCCTGTCTCACCCCTCTGGCTGTCTCTCCCTCTTCGTCCCTCATGCCTGGTATCTGCGGCGCCTATCTGGATACCACGCATTTTCTAAATGTTTAGTCAGAGATTCTTTGCTGTTACTGTCGTGTGGCGTTAAATCAGTACGGTGGTTCCTGTTCTCACCGGGATGCGTTCTCCTCAACCAGACTGTGTTTCAAAACAATACAACTACAACCTTCACTGCATCTTTGTCTGGGGTTCGCTTCCTAATCTTTATTTTGGTTTAGGGACTCGGTAAACTCCTTTCTCACTGCAAACTATTTGATACTAGCAAAGATTTCAAACCTTGTTTTTAGAGAGTGAAGATATTTGAGCAGGTTTGAAGTTGTTTTAGTTTCTATGTTCTAAACAGTCGAGAAGTTTTTGAATCATTAAGATGAGAAATTATGGTTAAAATGGATCAAAATATTTTTGTTCCAAACAAGAAAAGCACGACTTAAGGATCACTGTAAGATGTGTTCAATAAATAAAGTTCAATAAATTTTTACACGTTACACTGGTACCTATTGTCATATTAATGGAAACAAAATGCAGATTTAATGTGCTAAGAATGAGTGCAGGTTTTAGACTTTATGAGGATTTCTTTTGATGGGAAGTTGTCCTCTTTATGTTCAAAATTTGTTCAAAAGTTAATTTACACTTATTAGGCAATTTCTTTTGTCCATGTAATCAAAATGAACAATAGTTGGGTGCATAAAAACTCAAAAATAGAAACTATTTGGTTAGAACTAGCAAAAAATACTTATTGTTGTGCTGTGGGAACATTGAAGTTGATGTTATTCTATCTAACAGTTAGCTTTTAAAGCTTATTTTCTCTTTTCTAAATGGTTGTGTTGTTATTTTTTTTCAAGATTCTAGTACAGGGGTCAGCAACCTTTAACATTAAAAACCTAGAAAAAGACCCATTGAATTATGTTAGCCTTTAAGAAATTTGGATTTGCATTCATAACCTTCTTTTTATTTTGTTTTTTTTTTTATAAACATGAATAATGTCTATTTTTGGCACGGACAAAAGGAAAAAAATATATTAAAAGAAACTATCATCACTCAAAAAGGGATTTTTTTATGTTTTTAACTTTAGTGGCAAGAAAGCAAGCTTGTTGCTAATTTACTAGCTGAACTTTAAATGAGCATAACATTTCTCCGTGAATTAAATCAGCCAAAAATTTTAGCATGTTGCTGAAATGAAAGCTAAACTCAAAATTAGCCTAATACCTCCAGTAGATAACAAATTAGCTAAAAAATATTAGCATATTGCTAAAACATTAGCTAACCTTTAAATTAGCATAAAATAATTAAAGACTAAATCCGCCAAAAAAAGCTCGCTTGTTGCTTAATTACTAGCTGAACTCCAAAATAGCCTAAAATTTCTCAGTGAACTAACTGAGTCTAAAATGTTAGCATGATGCCAAAATAGAAGCTAAAATTCTAAATTAGCCTAAAAACCCCCAATATAAAAACAAAACAGCCAAAAACGTTAGTATGTTGTTAAAATTATAGCTAATCTCCATTTTTTTTTTTTATTTACTATTATCTTATTTTTCTTCAGCCAGAGAGCTACCAAAGAGATATAAAAAGCCACAGGTGGCTCTGGAGCCGCAGGTTGCAGACCCCTGTTCTAGTATCTTATATGATTTCTTACATAAAAATGATTTTGTAATTAAAGTGAGCGACATTGTATATTAATGTAATATTTAAAAATACAAATATATAAGATTATAGCCTTTTAGGCTAATCTCCATTTAGATAGGCTTATGGTCGCCGAGTAAAAAGACAAGTACATAAACTTACAATTTTACTACTTTTCTCAAGATTAGAGTTCTATTATTAGACTACGTTTTTGGCAGAGTAACTTCTTCCTAAAGAGAAAGATCTTTTAGATATTTTCTTGAAACACAAAACTCTCACACTGCAAAGAAATATCTCAACAATGACGGGGTACAATATAATTTGAACTTCAGATTATGACAAAAATGTCCTAATTATCAAGTTTAAGAGGAAAAAGGGAACACAAGAAACAGAAAAACTTTATTTTTAACCAAACAAAAGACATTTTAGCTTTAATATTCATGCAGTTAAAGGTTAAAAATCTAAAAGTATCTCCTTTACTATTGTGGCACCGAGATATTCATTTGTGGAGGGAGGATGAAGCAAACATTCCACATCTGCAGTCTACTGAATGTGCTCAGCAGTTATGTATTGAACCGGTTCACCATCTCACCCCTTAAGGGATTTGACACAAGCCCGAGAGCAGAAACAAACTCCCTAAACTCAACTACAGCCAAATTGCTACAAGGAAAATGTTTCTTTAAAAGATCCACTTTAATGAAAATTGAGTTTTTAACGTGTTTGATTTTTTTTATTTAATAACAGAGGACATATATAAAGAAAAGAACCATACGTTATATTTCTGAGTATTTCTATATTCGATTGATTAGGATCAAATGAAAAATGAAGTTTGACAAAGAGCTTATTTGTGATGTAGAAAATACAGTGGGTGGGGCACAAGCTCTCTGCTCCATCCCATTCTGATGCATCCAATTGTAGAATGGACTCCTGCCGCTCTGCAGAAACTATAACCTAGAAAGTGACACAGCTTTTTTGGTTTTTGTTATAAACAGCATAAACATAAATGAAAGACCTCTGGAAACAATTTGAAAATAGATCAAAAGATTATTGGAGAGGATGTTTTTATCTGTTGTTTTTCCAAATAGACAGTAATATAAGTTTAAAAGTTTTTTCTATGATTTTATTTTGAAGAAAAAACAATCTTTGACTTTTTGGCTGTTAAACCTGGAGATTCCTTTGAATCCTCATGCTATCTTATGGGGTCCAGACGACCCCAGCCTTACATTGATGTGTGATCCCTCCCATTACAAAGGTGGACAGGATTTTATGTCGGTGTCAGCCATGGACACAATGAAGTTCAGCACACTATCTTGTGGGGTCCAGATGATCCCACTTTTAATGTAAACATGCCTAGGATAGCACAAGGGTTAACTGTTCTTGCTGTTGCCTTGGTTTCAACACAGAGTGGTCATAGGCAGAAAAGTTGGTCAGTTCAGGTAAATACAATCAATAGTATTTTTTTTAAATTCAGTTTCAGTCTTTCAAATTAAAACCTTTCCACTTGAACTTGTACCTCCAGCACCCCCAAAACAAGAGCTGTCAGTTCTACTTTCACACCCATTTCTCACTAAATGGTGGGGGGCATGTGCGACGACTGCGTCTGGATTTCCTTCAAGAAACTGGGGGGTCTACTGGACTGCCAACACATCAAAAATAAAGTCTTGCACTAATTCATCACGAGCTTCATCCAGGCAAAGACTGCCTGCTATCATCTAAGCTGGAGCCTCATCCGAGCCAGGGCGCCCATGCCGACTAATCCCGCTCAATCCTTTAAAAGGAGCAGTGACAGGCATTCCTAATTCATTTCACTGAGGATCAGGTTCATCCCTTCTGCAGGTTTTTGTTCGTTAAGGGATGCCCTGGACTCAGTCAGACGAGGAAACAACTTCTGAGACATTTTCAAAATCGTCTTTTTAATGAACATCAGCAGACACATAAAGCATATAAATACAGAGATCTATAATATTGATATAAGTTGATTTTATTTTGTTAACCAGCAGGTAAAGCTGTTATGTACCTTTGATGCTTTCTTTATTGGTCATGCCTAAGAAAGACGTGATTCAAAGCAAAATTTAGAATTTACATATATGACAAAATATGAGATCCAGCCAGCCAGGATTTATGATGAACCTCAGCAGTTTTTTTATTTTGATTTTATGTCTGGTTTTTGGTTTAGTTCTGAGAGCAGCCATCAGACAAAAACATCGTCAGAGGGGCTAAATCTGTGTTTTTGCAGTTTTCTAAATCTAATTTGAGAAACAGGCAAGAGGTATCTTAAGTCATAAATCAGCGCTAAGTGGTTGTAAAAACCAAAAAACCAAAACAGAAATCTGTTTAAAATGTTCAGATAGATAAAATGGACAGAAAGTACCAGATAAAACAAAAAAAAATTAAAAATTCAACTTCTGGAAGAGTTTTCAATGGTCCAAGAAAGACAAGACAAGAAAACATTATCAATGGAAATTATATCACATTCCTTTTATGTCCATTCTAGTGAGTTTTTAACCTCATCTATGAGTCAAATAGCTCTTCATATTGTGCACCTGTCACAACTCAGCTGGAAAACAGGCTAAACAGTTTCAGTTTCCATATTTAACCAAAACAAATATATATATATATATTCTCTACTGCTAGAAATCCAATCCTAATTCTTCTCTTCTCCCTTCCCCTCAATTTAAAGTGGCAGTGTAAGTGCAAGTCGTGTACAGGATTAATATTTTTTTCATTTCACCTCCAAACAGAGGGGTCCAAAGCCCACCGTCACAAAGTAAACCTCGTCCCACTTTTCTTCACGTGGGTGAGCTCTGAAGCACAGAAGTTTACATTTAAATGTAAGTAATAACTTTTTGTTGTAGCGTGACCTTTGAAAAGTTATAAAACCCACAGTTATGTATATTCAATCACTTGAAGCTCCCCTCTGATACTAGCGGACCGACCATTATTGATGATGTCATCAAACGAAAGTAACGTCCGAAATATTAGACACTATCTTTTCATAACCCTCAGTTTGGTGGGATAAATGACGGGCAAGGGAGAAGGGAAGAATTTGGATTGGGCCCAAATATTTCAAATAAAACAAGAAATGACAAACACCTGTTGTGATTTCCATCTTTCCATCCTCTAATCTGGCTTTGACCTTTGTAGGGTCACAGGGTTGCTAGAGCAAATCCAATACCAAATGGCCCAGTCCATTGCAGAGAGACACACATAGACTAACTCCCAAACTCACTCACTCACTCTTAATGCAACTTTACAAACGCAAGAGGAGTATTTATTGTATACAATTACGTCCTACCTTGGCAATCTGGCCTCTCCGAAGCTCTGAATCAGTTTTGTTGGGTTCATTGGGTTTGTTGGGAGCTGAGTCACAGCACTTTTTATGAAGTTGCGGCTATTAATGACCTAAATCGTAATAAATGGCAGGTTATCGCGTGAACCTTTGTGAATTCAGAGTTTCGCGAGGTCGGCAGCAGAGCCTGTGGCTGCAGTCATCCAGTAGCCAAAGGGAGTCTACTATAGCTAGACTCCTCCCACATCGCACCCGAACTGTAACGCTTGCCGTGGGAGCCCGGGGTAACTGTTAGAAGTTAGGAAATTAGACAATCAGTGCAGTTTGTGTGAACATCCTACAAGCACTTACGTATCATATGGACACAACGTGCATGCAGCATTGGCACAGTCAGTAAAGAGTCAGTGCTCACATCTTACAGTGTGCCATGAAGACACCATATGACAGCTTCACCTGTACGTCATAAGTGCGTATCACTTCCATTATTTTACAAATACTTCATAATACACTCACCATGTCCCTTGAGGTGGTATTACAAGCCTCAAGCAAGACACACCCGCGCTCTAGTTAACCCTAGAACACTTTCACTATAAAAAGTTATCGACAATCGTTTTTGCCGGGTAATTTTTACTCAATATAATACACCAAATAAAAAGTATTTTTAAAAAATAGTTCAAAATATGACAACAAATGAAAAATTAGGGTAGTTATTTTTTATCTTTGAATGAATGCATGAATGAATGAATTAAATGGTTTATTTCAAGCAATCAGGTCATAATACATATATCACATAATAAATCACAAGTAGATTGCTTGAACAGGAATAGAAGGAAGCAAACTTATATAATCCCACCCCCGCTCAATATCCGGTTCAGGACTTAATATCAAATATTAATCATTAATATCATTGATGTAATCAAATTTCAAAGCATCCACAACGATTCATTCATATTAATCAGTAACAATAATCTAATATTCTCATTGAAAATCTTTTACTGTGGTTTATGTAACAAAGTGGAAAACAAATACATGGGAAGATCCCCCCGTGCGCGGGGGTGTGCTTTGTTACGGTGTGAGCTTTGGACTGCAGTCCGTCCAGCTGCTATGCGAAAGAGATTCTGGAATGCCAAACCGGATTCTGGAAAACCGTGTCTCCGGGAGAACTGCTTCTCCGAGTGGCTTTAGGACAGCGGAAGTAGCTTTTGAATGCAAAAATGGCGCTCCGCGCAATGAAAAGTCCTGAGAAACCGTGTAAAAATCATGTTTCCAATCACATCCAGACAGAGTAAAAGCTGATGTTATTTGCACATATTTACGTGCTGGTAGGATGGACATTGCTGCCCAGATTTAGGAAATTATGAGCGAACAGTCACTTAAAAATATTATTATTATGAACCTTTATTTAACCAGGTAAGTTATCAATAACGAGCTTGATGATTTATAATATTAATATTAATAATCGTAACGATATTTACAAATATTAATGTTAAAAATGAAAGCACGCTCAGTGGATCATCTTGCTCTATACATGATCTTTGTTTGGTTATGACAGGACTCGTCATTTCTTCTTCTACGACTATTTCCGGTATTTCCGACAGTTCTGCGCATGTCAAAATGATTTATTCTGATCAACCGTGTGGCACATGGAAACGTTTGTTACAATCGGATGAAGTTTTACATGACCCGTGTACTAGTTCTATTCTAATCTGATCTTTGATCTGATCAAGGACATTTTGCACATGTAAACACATCTACAGACTCACAAATGCAAACATCTTTAGCTTCCAAACTGCTGGTTCTGAAAGTGAGCAGGTGGGCCCAGCATCCTGGCCTTCTGTCAACACGTAACGTGACGGACAGCTTCATTAGAGAGAGAACGTACCCCCCCACACTTACAGCCCCTCCCTTGAGCAGACACGCCTTTGTCTCCAAAAACCTCCCTCAGCTTCCTGGGACTGGATGAGGGGACAATTTGAGCAGGTCTTTAGAGTGGGAGGTCTTCAATTGTCAGATGCTTAATAGACTGTGCTCTCTCCATTTTGCAGCGCGGGACACACAGACACACACAGACGCACAATGTGTTTTCCCACCCGGAGACTAGTATCTGAATGTGTGGCAGGAAATCAAAGATGATTGATGAGTGCAGCTGAAGGTCTGAGGTGTGCGATTGTAATCTGGGGACAAAGAGCTCACGATACAACCTGCAGAAGGGATCGGCCTCAATAATCAATGGAGCAAAGCTCTTCTCTGGATCTTTTTCAATCATGAGCAGACGTTGTCATTTTATTGTTGTTGCTCACGTTCACTATGGCGTTGGATGAACTTCTAACATTAGTTCTGGTCCTCTGTGATGGAATCGGATCAGAACACTTTTTTTTTTTTAAATTAGGGGTGTAACCATTCATTTTAACAACAATTCGATTCAATGTTTGTGGTTTCAGATTATTTTCTCTTGTGATTTTGGTTCATTTTCAATGATCAGACTGGATATGATTCAACGATCTAAAATGGATCAGAACATCTTTATCCAAAACTTCCACCAGAGTGACTCAGAGATAAACACCTGGCACTGAACAGAGCAGGTGAAGGTTTCCAGATTCTTTGTATTTCTTCAAAATATGAATTAAATGTGTACAATCAAACACGTAAACAAGAATGAATGTCATATCACATTTTAGTTTGATAAAGTTCAACCCACTTTTGTTTTTCATCATCAAAATAATCCAAATAGAACATTATTAGAGCATTCTACCTCACTATATGGTCACATGACTTTGCTAAATTCAAATTGTTTCCATTGGACTGGAATGATGGTTGATCAGTTTTTGCTGCAGACACATAAATCTACCATGTCTCAATCAAAATGTTTTTTTCTAAGATTGTTTTAATTGTCGATTTATCTAATTTTGAGACTATTTTTTTTTAATGGTATAAGCTGATTTAATTCTGCCTCAAACAGATTGATCTGGTTGGATTGTATGAATAGAAATGAATCATTGATTTATCTGTAATTCATATTTAAAACACATTAAAGACTTTTCCGATCATCTTTTGAGATATTTTCAAAGCGTTCATAGAAGTCTTTTAGTTATGATCATTGTGTTTTTTAGGACATTATTTCTGCAGAATAGTTGTGATCCATAGAAATTTGACTCTGATCAATAGCCTGTCTTCATTGCTGAGAGCTCTCTGTTTACATGCTCTCCCACTCACTTACGGCTCCTCACATCCCTCAACCTAACATTACTAATGCCAGTCATTCAGTTTTGATCCAGATTCCAGCTCAGACAAGAAAAACAGAGACGTACATGGATAGATTTGTCTTCAAGTGAATGTATGAAAGTGAAGCCTGTGAACACCATTTGAATAGAGAAATACTCAAATACATTTGAAACTTCTTGATAAATGTCCTCCTCCATCAGTATATCCCACAAGACCATGTTCAAAACCCAATGTTCATGGGAGTGGGTCTTTAACCTATAACATTTAGCAGCAGTTTGGTGGCTCCAACAGTCAGAGCGCTGCAAAGAAACCAGGCAGTGTGGCTCCAAATCCAGACGACTGTCACCCAAGCGGCTTTGGGAAGCATTCAGAGGTCTTTGTTCAGTGATGGGGGGGCACGGGCACAGACCCAACACTAATATGGCTAATGGCTTAGGGAACCCCACTGCTTCTTTAATTGAAGGTTGCTCTCCTGACGTCCGGCGGGAGGAGCCGAAAGCGCGAGATAAGAAACGGCAAGTGGGGGGAGTGGGGGGTTGAGCGGCGGCAGGGATAAGGTTTAACTCCCATCTTGAAAAGCAGGAAGGGGGGAGGGTTGAGAGGCCTTAAGGTGTGAGTGTGGTGGGGAGGTGGGTGTCTACATCAGGACTGCAAAGCCAATCATGACGTCCCCTGAGATCTCAGGACACCTGGGATCATCAATGATTGATCAAACTGGAGGGTTTAACCAAGAAAGAGGTGAGTTAAAAAAAAAAAAAAAACTGGAGATGAAGAGCCAAGATGTACAAAGGAGGGGGGGCACGTGTGTGGGGTGTGCTAATGAAAAGAGGGATGTAAATGGAAGACGTAAAACCTACTGAGGAAGGACAGAAATGAAAGAAATAAGTAAAAAGAAAAGAAAAACAGTTGCTGTTTTAGGATTAGGAGGGGCGAGGGCCTGCTGGGGAAGCAAGAACACCCCCAAAGCCAAACCCTGTCACTCCACAGAAACCCTACAGCCTGCCCACATAGCTATGGCCGCGCTCAGCCCAGCAGAAGATAAAGAGAATCTTAAAAATGATCTGGAACATGGCGTTCAGATAAACAGCAGCCTCGTGCTGTATGTGGGGAGCTTTTTCATTACGGGGAAATTTGTCACGCTCACTTCCTTTTGGTTGGCAGCAGGTTTTGGGGTCAGTGTGGCCACAACAGTTAACCTAACAGCAGATTCACAATGACACCAAAGCATTAAGCCTGATATATGCATAAGTATGGAGATTGTGTGGAGCCTCAATGGACAGAACCTTTAATATGTTCGGCAATATTTGGTATTATTTGCGCTTCTGCTAAATTTAACACACAAACTGACTGTAGTTGCTTTTTTGATACTTTCAACTCTCAGACGTGTCACCTATGATACGACTCCTTAATCCACAATTCAGTATTTTGAATATAATTGCAGATCCAGTTCCAAATCTTCTGCCTCCAACCCTCCATAATTTCAGGTGTGCCCCGCGGTTCAATCCTCCTCTTCATCACATATATTCTTCCTTTTGGGGATATTTTCTCCAAAATTCAACATTCAGTTGCATCGTTTTGCAGATGACACCATCTTAGCGGCCTAGTGGAAGAGTGTCCACCCTAAGACTTGCCTTGAGTTCAAAATTATTGTTGGCATAGGCATCGTAGGCAGACTAAGGGCTTAGATTGAGGGAGTTAAACCACCAAATGTTTCCTGAGTGGGGTTGTGTATGTGGCTCAGCATTCCCCAAGGGGGAAATTAAATCCAGAGAAAAGATTTAACACACATTGGCATGTTTCATTTTTTTAATCTATTTGACTAAATTCAACACTTCCTCCTCCCACATCAACTGCATATTTGACATAAAATATCAGTCCAGTACAAACCTCTCAAAACTACATACTGATGTGAGTGAGTTCTTTTCATACTCACATCAACAATACAGTGTCAGCTTTTAACACCTCTAGGATCTTAAACCCCCCAATCCTGATTCTGCATCAATCTTTGTTAACTCATCCTAATAGTTCTACTAGGGATGTGTATTGAGTCTGATGACATGATGCAAATCCCAGTAAATGTCTCACAATGTGATATATGTCGTGATATATCCCAAGATGAGGGTTCTCAAACTCAGTTTACCATTGTCTGTGTCTAAAGAACAAGTTTGATGAACATTTGTTCATGTCTATGTACTACTAAACAATATTTTCAGCATGTCCTGTGAAATTACAGGAGCTAACGACACTAGCAACTGTTGCTAAGGACTTTTCTGACAACCAGATCCAACGACAATAGCAAATGCTAAGTTTTATACAAAAAGCTATCTGAAAAGAAGTGTACACATGCAGAAGATATATATTAGTAGACATAAAACTTTCCTACTAAGGTGGGGTCAGCAAAATATCACCTTGAGGGCTGCAAATGTCTCGCGGGCCACCAGTTTGAGCATGTGGCTACACTGCTTCACTCGATCTTATCTACAAAGCACCTTACTTAGCGTATAAATATGATACTGGCAGAAATGTGGCACAGCGTTTTGGTTTGGTACCCATCTTATTTGTGAACTAAGTGGTATATGTCTCATTACAATAAAAACTGCGAGACTGACTGAATGTTAACACGAGCTGTTTCTTGTGAGATCTTGTTGTTCTGGTGTAGTGTAGAGCAGCTCAAAGAGGCTCAGTGAGCTGCCAACTAGCAGTCGGGAGGTTTAGGTGGAAAACAAAAGTAAGACGATGAAGGATGCTTTTAAGTAATTAATTAAATATCCTCTTGTAGCATTTTTAATTCTTTATACGTTATAAGTATCGCCAAACAAAATATTGCAATAAATCGCCAAATTGATTTTTACCTACACCCCTAGTTTGAACTCTTGGCTTGTTCCAAAAATGTTCTCCTTAGACCAACTGTTCCAAATTTCCCATTAGAACTAAAACATCATCCTTTCACCTCAACACCCCTAATAACACCAGCATTTTAAATAAACTCAACTGACTCCCAGTTCTTCAGAGGGTAGAATAAAAAAGTCCCACTCCTCACCTCCAAACCCAATCATGACCTTACTCCTCCATTCCTTTCAAATGCTCATCTCTGTCCACCTCCTCCATCAGTGCTCGCCTCAGTTTTATGAGGAGCAGAGCCACTGCCGCTCTGCTACCAAACTCTGGAACTCTCTGCCTCCTGATGTCTGGAACACTGATTCAATTTTGGCTTTTAAATCCAAGTTAAAACTTAGCTAATCAATTTAGCTTTCCCTACCATCATTTCATCTTTGTTTTTTCTGTACATTTCATGTTGTTCTGTACTCTTTATTTTCTGTGTTTTGGGGTGTTTTGAACGGAGCTTTCAAATAACATTTTTTTTTTCCATAAACCTATTGTTTATTCTGCTTGGTTTTATAAGCTTGGTTTCTATTACGCATCAGGTGCAAGAAAAACCTGAAACTTTGTGATAGAATGACTAATAAACAATAATATTCAACTAAACTGAAATCAAAAATTCTGCATTTTGAATATTGTATATAAACAAACTTGAATTGTTGATGGGAGTTTGTGCAACATTCGAAAATTAATGTATTTCTTAAGACAGTTTTGAGAAAAAAAATGTCTTAAAAGAGTCTTAAAACATTTTAGCCACGAGAAGGATAAAACACATAAGAAAGCACATGAGAGTCTTTCTAGAAGCTTTCTACAAATCTTGAACTAAATTACCATAAATTTCAGAGCAGAGGGGCAGGGGCTCAGGATGAGTCCATCTGTTCAACTAAGTAGGTCTCATACTTTCACTGCTCACAATAGTCAAAATAGGCTTTAAGGGATGGAGACAGCCCCCTCAAAGGATGACATCCCTCATCTGTGAAACTTCTGGTACCATCCGGTCCACTTAGAGGGCCAACATATCTTAAAACTATTTTGGACAGTAAACTGGCACTTTTGTTTGTATCTCAGAACTCCATTCCTGTAAAATCCTAACAAACGCACTTAACTAAAAAATATATAAAGTACAAATTCTCAAGGGACAGCTTTGAAGCAAAGCAGATCAGCCTCAAGGGTTGCCTGGCATTGTTGCTGAATCTCCCAATAAAGACTTGAATCTACTCCCTGCTGCTAAGAGATGCATTATTAATGAGCATTGTCTGACTGGTGCTTGGGATTAATTACAGTAGCTTTGAAAATCGCTTTTTTTTTTTTTTTTAAGCCAAAATAACAAGTTTCTCAAATATATAAGATACATATTTTTTTTTAAAGGTATAAAGCACAGGCTGTTTTTTATTTTAGACAGAGCCACAAAAGAATTGCAAAGCTGCACCGGCAAAAACTTAAAAGCCAAGAGCATTTTCCTCTTGAAGCTCATTTACAATCTAAACAACAAACTCAAAACACATTGAACAATCGTGCTAAGAAGATATTGCAGGAGTCCAAATTAAAGTAATACGTGTATTGACTGGCTGTGCCACTTTTATGCCTTTGGCAAAATTATGCCAATTAATTATTTGGACGTGGTTGATGTGAAAAAGCCCACTTCGATAAAAAAAATAATTTTTGCAGTCACGGAATTTTAAATAATAAATTTGAGGTCCTCAAATCCAAAAACAAGTATCTCACTCAGATCTGATTTCAGTGACAGGAGGACATTAGGACTAAGCCAGTTTTTAATGTACAGATATGCTAGTTTCATGTGGCCTGATAGATAAACTGTGTGTCATCTGCATATTGACAAAACCACAGGCCCAAAACACAGAAACACCTGCATATGTGAGCTTAATTCTGCAGAAGCTCCCATCCTGATGATCCTGTCAGGCCTTGAAACTATATTCAACTCTGAAAGCTAAATTTTGAATTAATGACTTGTAGATGGGAAATGTGTGCTTTGTGCTTCATAAATGAATCCCCCCTTCTCACAGATTCATGTCTGGATGAGCCATGTCCTCTGCCCTCCTTCTCCCTCCCCCGTCCCTCCCTCCTGTCATTCTTCACATCCATTTTTATTCTCGGGGTCGACAGTTTGACCCCAGTTGCCCTTGACACATTCATTTCTAAAGCTGCATCCAATCAATGGAGACCGCTGTGTCCCAGTGTCAGATGTTTGCTCTTCTAATTGAAACGAACAACAACGGTGGCGAGTGAGAATGAGCTCCTCTGCATGTCCATGTGTCTGTAGTGACATCAATGAGGAGAAGCTGCAGCCTCCATACATCAGATACGCACATTAGATACTGACACATTCTCCATTTTTTACAAGATTATTAGAGATAAGACACTTATTTCAAGTGCTTAAAAATGACTAGAATTCATAGTAACTCT